>OY728162.1:666369768-667619768 GCA_963277665.1 Viscum album
TCATTGGGATTCACTGGCATGTCTGCACGCTAGGAAAATTGGTCACTTGTATAATTCCTCATAGGAGGGAATCACATGGAGGTGTCTTATATGGGGATCCAAAGGCATCTAAAATAAATTAATAGGTATATAAAATTGATGTAATACAACTTCATAGGGCTTCACCTCATGCATCTAAAGTTTTGGATGATGTATCTTACTCCATGGGCGCATATATTCCAAGGATACCACATTAGTAGTCCCTTGTTTTCATGAGGTATTTATTTGGGTTCACAATATTATGGTCCTATTTATATGGAGTTGATTAATAAAAACTCCCCACGGAGGTGGATCAAGGAGTTGTGTCCCAATGATGGGAGATTTCACACCATGATGGTTGATCCGAACACCCCTTGGGGAAGGTATGGGAGGTACATACCTAAGAGTGATCACCTTGTTTTACTGATGGATGGATTAGAATTCCCCGTAGAGGAAGATCTCAGTTGTGTGTTCCATAAAGGGAATAGTTCACACCATAAAGGTTGATTAGAACAACCCTTAGGGTGGATTAGGGAGGTACATACCAAGGAAGGAGAACCTTATTTTATTAATGTTTGGGAGTAAACCATTGTGAGGGATCAAATGAACCCTATTCAGATGATAGGAATCCAACCTAATTTAGTTTAATGCAACAGTTTTAGGTCGTTTGATAGGATTAGTCCATATAGTTTAACTTCATGTGGTATGGAATCTCGCATCGTGATAAATGCATCGATGATATATGATGTCAGTATTATTCATTAAAGCTTCCATTCAAAAGAGTATTTATCTTGTCTAATTTTTTTTGTGGGTCTTACACTTTGAGAAAGATGATGGACCTAGAGGAGATGCGATGTTTTTTTGAGGGTCATGTTCTTACTAGGGATATGACTTGTAGAAAAATTTTATGGATGTAGAACTAGGGTATGAACGTCAAGGAGACATTATACATACCCCAGATAGTTGGGAATCAAATCCTAGAGAGTTGGAATGTTCTAGTATGATTATGGTTGTTGGCTAATACACAAAGTAGGATTCTAATGGTGGTTATTGGGAGGGTTTCATGGTCACCATTAACTTCTAGAACAATGTGAGTCATGCTTTACGTGAGAAACAAGAGGAAAAAATGTACGTCATGCTCATGTTGTGAATGAAGCATCAATGATGGATAGTGTGGGGATTACTTGTGGAATCTTAACAAGGAGGATTTCATTCCCTATGAGGAGGATCACATTCCTTGTGAGTCATTCATAAATCACCCTATTATTTTCACATAGGGTATGTGTGGATTATACATAGAGGATTCCCGATGCAAGCGGGTCAATCAGTGGTGGGGGATAAGTTGGGATCCCATGATGATTATACATGGGGAATCATGTGTCCATCACACTAGATAAGGATAAAATATAACTTTAGGTGTTGAGGACATCAGGACTAGGATGTATACATCATGTAGGTTAGAATTTATGGGGATCAATCCTCATTATGTGTTATTTAGTAAACATAGCACATGCACCACTGGGTGGGGCATGGATTTGGCACTTCCTAGTTATAACGATGAGAGGAGTGTCAAATAAAAAAGTCCACATTAGTTTTCCTATACTGAGAAGAAACAGTCATTAACATTCCTATGATGATAATCAAGATATAGGTGGGAGTCTCAGGAGGAGCTTAAAGTAGAGTGATCCATAGGATTGTGTGGCACATATCACATGGGGACTCGAGGTGCAACTGAACCAATATTTATTTGGTGTGGCGTATTATGGGACTCAACCATCACGAAGTGGTGTCAACAGAAGGGATGCATCATGAAGAGGCCTATAAGAGATGTCTGGAAAACCATAGTTACTTTTTGAGAGATTATTCTTGAAGAATAGGTGATTAGTGATGATTAGGGGCTTCACAAAGGAGTATACTTCTCCATAACAGTGACTTTGCCTCAAGATGATGTCCGGGTTCATTACAGAGTTTCTTCATGAAGGTAGAATTCTTCTTGAATCCTCAAGAGGCTATGATGGCCGTCATCCTTCATAAAGGGCATATGACTTCATGGAAGGAATCTACACTTACCATGGATGGTATTATTAACACATGGAAGTGGGAATTGAATATACAAGGCACATATGATAATCATATTTTGGTCTCATTCACGATGCATAGGAGGTTCATTAATTGGGTTAATTTTAGAAGATGGAGGGTTAGGTAACCATACATAAAATAATAGACTGATAATGTATTTATAATCCTCATTTCTCATGAATGTTGTATGTGGTTTTTGATGTATTTTTGGTCATTATAAATGGGTGTAACTCCTTTTGACTAAAATATAAACCATCATCCATTTGCAAGGTTGAGATTCACTAGGTGAATCTGAATCCTACAGCATGGAGGTTTACTATAAAACCATCATGTTTTGAAGAATGTAAGGTTTTTACATGGAGCTTCATGCGATCCAACCATTTTGGAAGCATATGGGATTCACAAAATTGAGTCTTTTAGTGGTAATTTGGGACCTCTATGGTTGAATTCAATATGAAATGACTAATCTTTACTCAACAATTCATGTGGAATGTATTTTCACTATCCCCACCCCCGCGGAATGGGATCTAATGGTGATAGGATGACCATATGATGAGGGGGAGTCACCTATATTCAGAAAGAGTTCCTCTTTGGGAAGTTCATTCAAAATTTTCACTCTTGATGATATTTGGAAAACATTTATGGCATAAATCCCATCACCAAACATGGGTAGTTGAATTCCTATAGATAGAGGGGGTGGGGGTATAAAAGTCAGAAAACTGCCATTAAAAGAAAATAATCTCTTATTTTCCCCTATTCTGTTAATCACAGAGAAGGTACTCAAATAACACCACATTTGCGAAGCATACATCTAGAAATTTTCATAGTGAATGGTGTTTTTTGAACCGGAGACCAGAAACTGCATCTCCTTGATGTGATCCCTGTGTGACAGAGCTTTGTGAACTGATCATCATGAACTATCTTTGCAAATTTCCTTCACATATGAGACCCAGTAAAAAATTATTTTTGGAATCCAATGGATTCTGAGGATGTCAATGTAAATGGTTATTTGAGGGAAGAAATGACATATAGCATCAGGATTGGGAATTTCATATGATGTTCCATAGAGTACATGCCACTTCTTGGACTTCAATAAGAGGATAAAAAGGAATATCCTTTCACCAAGTGGCTTCAACATTATGGATTTTTAATAAGAGACAAAGTCTTCGTTGTGGTGGTAAGTAGGGAAGATCCATCATACTGGTTCATGGGAATACCTAAGTAATACAAAGGGAATAGAGAATGATGTAGTACATGTATGGAACTAGCACACCCCCATCACAGTGGGATTCCTTATCAACGACATCAAAAAAATCAATGGTGAGATGATGGAGGATGAGGAATCCTCACCATAGTATCATAAGTCCCAGAAGGGGTATTTGGAGGATATTCTCAAAGGAAAGAATAAAATTTTAGGTTCTGCACCATGGACGATATGTCTTGGATGAGTGAGACTAAGCCTACTAGGCATGCATGTCATGCACTAAATTCAGCACAGTGTTGAAGAAGATTGGTCATTATGAAGATGCACGGGCTTCGTAGTCTTGTATTGACCATCCAAAAGATATCATGCCTGACCTGCTGAGCTGATGGTCATCAGGGAATGGCACGTTCTATTTGCATCACAGGTAGGTCGGTATTAGACTCTAGGATGTTCCCCAATTCTCCATGATCCTGAACCCGAGATGTGATGTATGTAGAATTCCTCCACATGGAGAATTAATGTCTGGACCAAGAGTTGTTTTTGACCATAGAGAAGGTGCCTCTAGACCTGGGGCAGGGAATAAATGTAGAGAATTTCGGGACATCAGATATTACCTTTAAGCATTATTTTAGATATTTCTGAGAAAAACAATGATAGAACCAATTGAAGTAGATGAACTGGTAGATTATTTCCGAACTATTTATCATACGTTTTCTGTGACGTACCAATGGGGAAAGGATGGATCTTACATGTAGATTCTGGAGGCGAGACAAATTCAGTTATTAGGATATAGTGTCATGAAAGGGAATCAACCTGTACTCAGGATTGTGGGATTCATCACAATGCTCTTCATTTGATGGATAATCATAGAGAGGGATTCCCACATGGGGGTGAAACTGGGAACCTTCATAATGGTAGTGATTCTAGGAATGGGGTCTCCTGTCATACATTTCATCAAAATACAATTGAATTTATTGAAGACACTTCAGTATATGAGGGAATGGAATATGTCGTTTCTATTTTGTGGGACTTTGCAATTTTGAATAGTTGGGTGGCTGAAAACATGGGGGTTATACGTACTGAAACCCCATTTCCCCTCCCTCAAAAAATGTCTGAAAGATAATATTGAATGTTGTGGGATTTTTCCCATTAATGTTGGGCATGGAAGAAGTACTAGAGAATGTGGGGTTGGTAGAGCACTTTATATTTAATCTTCTCCTCTATCCAATTGAATTGGTGTCTAATGAAAACACATTTTCCCTGGAATAGAGATCATACCTATTGGACGTTCGAGGTGGGGTACTAGTATGAAGAGTTGATTGCAAGCTAGTTTGTGAGTCGTATAATCCACACTAGGTTGCACGTCAATTCATGTGTCTGTCGAGATTGACTACAAAGGTTTGCTCATATGAGTTTCATGACTATCACCCTTTGGTGATGAGTCAAAAATGGTGAATGTTCACGTGCAAAGATTAAATGATGAAAAACGTGATTCTCCCATCAAAATCTATGTATGGTCTCAATCATCTGTATGAATAGATTTGGGTGAGTGTGTATCTCAGGTTTATGTTGAGGAATCATTCCATCCTATCCAATGAAGGGGGTTTCCCTCATCTATGGAGTCAAGATTATAAAGTGGTTTTTGGGTGTAGTGTAGGTTGAGGTAGTCTAGTGTGTAAGGGAATAACTTCAGATCCATCTGTTTATGGGCCCAAATAGGAAAGAGACAAAGCTAGAGGAGTAGTAGTATCAGGCCCAACATCATTGTGAAAGAAGACCTAAGAATAAGGGAATCAATCTACGGTGGTCCCTTGGATGTTATTCCAAGATCCTATAATGTTGTTACATCGTGTGGACATTACTATTGACTTATACTTTCCTGATTTGTGGGACAATTGGGAATCTTACTTGCATTTCACCAATGCTCATTGAATGTTTCAGCATCTCAATAGGTATAGGATTTTTATCTCTAGGATCAGTCATTACATGGATGCTTTCCTCGTTTCATTGGATTAATGGATGCAATATGTGGAAGAGATGGTAGACATGGTTCATTCCCTAGTCACTTCATGTCCTCTCACTCAACATGTGACTATTTTTCTTGAAAAGACTTCTGACCTATAATCGTCAGAAATAGAAGTGGTTGTGCATGCACCATTTCTAGAGGAGTTGAGAATTACGTGGGAAATGAACCCATATTAATGCTCTCATATGGTAGGAATATTTTTTCTCGAATGAGTAAATTTATATATCTTATGTAACTAAAATACAACATGTTATATAGAACTATTATCTAACTCTTTTTAAAACTTTTACAAGAATAAAGCATGAAGGCGGGAGAGTTCTTAGAAGGACCTGATAAGGATGAAGGGAAAATGTGGTATCCATACCAGATGTTGTGATTATAGGAATCCAAAAAATGGTGACTATAACTAGGGATGTGGATACAGAAGGAACTATATAATTGGGGAAACCAGTGAACCTTCATAAACTCTATACTAGATTATAAAATTCGTCAAGGCCCTTCCACCTCCATGTCATTAAATCCATGATTTTCCTCCTTATGAATAAAATACAAAATTGCGAACAAATATTTGAATAGTGCTCATGACTCAACCAACAGTTCCATCACTCACATTAGATTTACCTAAGGATTATGTGGTGAAAGAAAATGTATATATCCCAACAGAAATGCCTAGAGAGGGTATGGTGGTTAGGAAAACTATATAAGTTACATTGGAGGGGACCAATGAGACCACACATTCCATATAGGGGGTTGATATGGGTTGTATGATAAGGATGGATAAATGATATGAAGTGGTTGTGCTGACCCTAGTGGTGCCCCCAAAGGCAGCTTATGGAGCTCAAGTCAAGAGGAGGGAAGTAGTGATGGTGTTAGAAGTTGAGGCATCTTGGGAGCTAAATTGGTTGCGCCTACCCCATAATTTCCACCAGCGGAGGGTTCATGAGTTGAAACTAAGGTTGTGCCACAAGAAAGTATAGCCAAGGTGAATAGGATGATGGCTTCAACGTATGTGAAAATAGAAGGTGCATAAGAGGATTTGTTTCATAGCTATTGAGGATGATTAGAAGTCACTCATGGAGATAATTCTCCAACTGCTTACATATGAGGACCTACACATGGATGATCTAGAAAACACTTTAATGAAAGTATTTCCTCCTTATGAGACTACAATACCTGAATATTTTACTGATTATATACCATAGGTCATTAAGTATAATGGGATATCCATTTCAATGAATAATAGAATGTGAAAAACATCATCACTCTTATCCTAATAGTTGAAATTCCACAGTGAGTGGGATCTCTCTGCCATTGGGTAGTCACATTTGGGAGTAGTTTAATGAAATAAAACACTTTTTAGGAACTATCTTGAGACTTACTCTTTGAGAGGGAAAATTTAGACTAGAATGATATTAATTTTTCCTTGAATAGACAAAAATATCATGGTTTCCAAGAACATCAACATATGGAAGAAGAAATTTACCATTTGGTGGGGATGGAACTAGAGAACTCAATAACCAATAGTACTTGGGATGAGATCACTAGAAGTTTTAGGTATCAACGAAGGGAATCCATTTTATTTCTCTCCATAAAATATTGATGTTCAATCATCATGACCTCATGGTTTTCAATTATTGACTAACCACCAAGAGTTTCAGGGAAGAGAGAGGATGTGGCTGGAGAATGAGCCTCCCAAAACCACCAAATTACTTTTCCAATGTGGTATAATTAAATAAATAGGGTAATAGGAGGGGCATGAAATTCTATTCAAATAAGGGGGAGTGGAGAGGTGTGAATCATGATGCCTAAAAACTAGGAGTATTATGTGAATGGAATCACGACATAGGTAAACTGTTGACCATGTTCAAAACACATCATCCATGTAACTTAGCCATTGAATGGGGAAAAACTGAGGGTCTTCCGCAAACCATATTCGAAAAGTATGACCTATATAAAAATATCATCCAATATTTTCTAGGTAATTGTCCTAGGATGGTTGGTGTGACTTGGATAGATACCATTTCATTTGGGGGTCTCTTCAGACGTGGATGAGGATGAAGCTCTAAATAAGGGGCACGTGATGTGTGGAAATAGATTGACAGAATATTCGAATGGACTACAACACTATATTAATAATTCCAAAATTACATAAAGAAAATTTGTGTAGGCGTATTGGTTTTATATGTGGGAAAAATAGTCATCTAGAAATGAATCATCTTAGATGCAGAGTGACATCATAAAATGTGAATGATTTTGTAGATGAAAAGAGACAAAGAAGGGGATCTATCATTTGTGGGAATATGATGCCTTACTATTTAACATCATACAATTATGATGATATACAAATTTTTTAACATCATACAGTGAGTAATTTTATAGTAGAGTATAAATTCTTGTTATTATGATTCCTATCAATGTTTAATTGCATGTGATTAGGATATTGCATTCATTTTTCGGTTATATGTTTGGGATCATGGAAAATAGTTTAAAGTCATGTTGTGGTGACTATTTGTCTTAGTTACTATTGATAATGTTCTGATGTTGTTTAGGATGATCTAAATGGATATGGGTATGGTGATTTGATAAATCGGTTGTGAACAATGACCAAAGTAGCCTATAATGGAACCACATATTCATGGGAGGATTCTCATATAGTTTGGAGTCATGTTTCTTGGGCTTAAAAATAGTGTGGTTGATGAATGCCACAAAAAAGGGATACTATCTTGAATTTGGGTATTGAATCATCTAATACTTAGGAATGATTCATACTAAATTTATACAGGGTAATATTTAATTTTAACATCATGGGGTGAGGACATTCCTTCTTCATATCAAGTTATAAGTGAATATGATCATGTTGATGGGATAAGGTAACCAAATGGGGAGGTTATATGGAAGGAATACCATAGACATAAATGCTAGACATCAATACATATCTCATGAGGATGGAACTAAAGTTATAAAAAGTGATGGAAGAAGGGACACATAGTTTATCATCATATGGTCTGGACTAATTTGGTGTCCCATAGTTATCGTGGGGAATACCCTGGTCTGGGCATGAGGTAGTATTGTTTAACCATCCAACACATATTGGATGTGGCATCCCAAATTATAACGGGGTAAACATCATCATGTACTTAATAGGCATCCTAAACTAGTTTAGAATAAGGATTCTGTTTCATGTCATGTACTGTGGATCATGAGGGAATGTATTCTAAACTGGATGTGCATGATGAGATAGATATAACCCAACATAAATGAGGAACATTGAGGGATGAATCACACACCATAATACCAAGGAGGAGTTTTACATAGTTTAAAGTCTTGATTATTGGAATTAAACTCCTAGTTTATGTTCATAGATCACAGAAAATTTGACTCCTCCAAACAAATATGTCCCATCGAGGCGTGACAAAGTCAACATGAATGAGGGAAAAATTGGGCCAATATCATACCACTTATTCTTAAGAGGATCTGTATAACGTTTCAATTTTTAATTATTGGATTGATAAAATATGTTTAATGATAAAATGTATGGACTAAAAAAGATGTTTCTCATAAGCTTGAGTGGAACGTAATAGGTAAATCCCATTGTGAATGATCCAAAGTGTCCCTGAACCAGATGAGTATCAGGGGTCAAGTAGCACATATTTTAAGATCATAATCAATGTACCAAAAAATGGGAGAAAATATTTTATTGTCAAATTACTTGGTCAAACGTTGACACTATAGGAACCCATGTGGTATTGATGGGAGTGAACTACTGATATGAAAAGAGCCGAATAGTCCAAGAAACCGCAAAATGGATATAGGGATAATTGTTTTTATGAATTTTTGGTTGCGATGATATATGAGATGTCTGGGCATCGCTACATATCACGGGATGATGGGAACCAAGGGACACATTGTTCAAGAACATGATTTGGTAATTGGCTAACACCAGCTGTTGTGATTAACTATAATGAGGGAATATGAGTCATCCCATGTTAGATAATTGGGTCACATTTGTTACTCATACCATATACATTGTATGAGGAATCCCGATTTAACATACGATAGACATAATATCTTATTAAGTGGAATCCCGATTTTGGATAATGTAGAATCATAGTTTGACATTGTACATTTGTCACGACCCGTCCTCGGGGCCCGTTCCGTGACTACCCCAAGCCCGCCTTCCATAGGCCAGGGGCTGGCGACTAGCACCAAGGCGTAAAATCCCAGTAAACAGGGAAGGCATTGCCTTTATAAGTAACAACCACACAGAGTCAGCAAGCGGAAAGTAAAGTGCAGAAAAGTAAAGGGGGCCGGAAATACAAGACCAACTGTAAAGTACAACTGAAAAGTAAAGTACAGCAACAGAAGAAAAGACGGCGGCCTCGTGTCGTCCACTGGCAATCCCACCTGAAGGGTGGGTACAGAGAGCCTCCAGGCTCCTCGGGTCCCACGTCCGCTCCGAGCACGTCCCGCCCAGTGGTCCACCTCCAGGTACCATCCTGCTCCACGCCCCAACCGTGATCAGCGCTGTCCGTCGTCTGCAACCAACACAACAAGGTGCGGGCATAGCCCGTGCAGGGGTGAGTACAAGCTACTCAGTAAGGACCCCGAGACCCCCGAAGGTCTCCCGAAATCCACAAAGGATATAGCACAAAAGAAAGATACAATCACGAAGTAACATCTGACTCGGCTTAGGTATATGCCCATACATATACCTAAGTCCCCAATTCTAGCTCTGCTCACGAGCTCAAGAACAACTCAATCCACAAAGGAAAGCAAGACTCAAATCCACAAGGAGAGTAAATAGTAAATCCACATAGGATAGTTCAACACAATCCACAAAGGAGAGTAACATAAGATTCAGCTCAACCAGGTATACTTTTTCAGATGATGTCAAAGACGATCACTGATCCGTCTAAGTCGTCGGACCCACGAAGGATCGATAGGTACTAACCCCCGCAGAAGACCCACACAGGATCGGGCTCACACAGAACCTGTAGGCAGTGGCTCACACAGAACCGGTAGTAAGGACCCACATAGGATCGGGCTCACACAGAACCTGTAGCACTGATCCACGTGGGATCGCTGAGTGCAGTAGTCGATGCAGTCCACTGAGGATCTCTGCACAGTCGTTGCCGCAGTCCACGAAGGATCTCTGCTCTGCCGTCGTCGCAGTCCACGGAGGATCTCTGCTCTGCCGTCGTCGCAGTCCACGGAGGATCTCTGCTCTGCCGTCGTCGCAGTCCACGGAGGATCTCTGCTCTGCCGTCGTCGCAGTCCACGGAGGATCTCTGCTCTGTCGTCGAAGTCACAGCCAGCGCTAGGGTTCCCGCACATAGCGAGCTCGTTTAGGAGGGTCCGCTCCACGAGCCGAGAGGCTGATACATCAACTGACACGTAGTCCGAAGTTGATGTATCCAAAAGTTCTGTATCGACAACAGGATCTCAACGCAACAGACGGCGTGTCAATCGGACGCCCGGTCTGAGAGTTATTGGCATTTTCGTCCCAGGGGCCCGGTTGGTTTTTAGGGAAAAACCGACCCGACCGTACTCCGCCTGTATCCGATCCTCGGGCGGAGTATGTCAAAAGTTCCGTCTCACTTAGAGGAACTACCACAGCTGACGGTACGTCGATCGGACGTCCGTAGCTCAAGTTATGAGCGTTTCCGCTCCGAGGGCCCGGTTGGTTTCATGTACGAACCAACCCGGCCGAACCCAAAGTCTTCCGAAACCTTGAGTATAATATACCGAAACGACCGTCTCGATCCAAGTATCGCGTTGCCGCTGACAGCGGGTCGTTTGGAGGCACGAAGCTCAAGATACGGGCGTTTGAACGAAAACGTCCGAAGATGGGGGTACGGGCCCGGGCCGACCCGGCCCGACCCCCCCCTTGGTCGGCCCGAACCGGGTCGGCCCGACCCGGGTCCGACCCGGCTCGGCCGGCCCGGCCCGGCTCGGCCGGCTCGGCCGGCGCGGCTTGGCCAGCCGCGCGGGTGGAAGGCCGCGAGCGCAGCCCGCGGTCGAGGGAGCCGCGGCCCGCGTGCGGGCCGCGCGGGTGGTCAGCGGACGCGGCGCATTGCCGCGTCCCGACCGGGTGGACCGGACCCGCGGACCGCGGGTCCGCTGGCCGCCGCCGCCTCCGGCTGCCGGCGCCGCCGCGCCGGCGTCCCGCGCCGCCGCCTCCTTCCGCGGGCCGCCGGAGTTGCTCCGGTGGCCCGTTTTGCCTCCCGCCTGCGCCGTTGCTCCTCCCGGGGGCCGATCTTCACTGCGGAAACAACAGATCGCCCCTGCCGCGCGGTTCGTCGTCGTCCGCCATATCCGCACAACAAAAGAGATCGGCGGAGGGTTGCCGGGTCTTGTTCGTTAGACCCGCACCATCCGCGTTAGTCATAAATCACGAGAGGAATAATCAACAACAATTTTAAATAAATTAAAATTGTCGGAGATCATGTTCTTCACTTTAAAAGAATAAACACGGGGAAAAAGATAAAAATATTCCAACATCCCTTACCTTGTCGTCGTCGTCGGACGAGAGGTCGTCGCGGAAGAAGGGGGATCGTCGCGTCGTCGCGGTATCCGGCGTCGCGTCGCCAATCTCCGGATCAAGAAAAAACGGATTTAATTAATTAAATCTGTTGCCATGAAATTTAAAAAAGGAAGAATTTAAACGATCCGATTCTCACCTTAATTGCCGAACGAGGATCGGCCGCGGAAGAAGAGGCGTCGCCGAAGAACGTCGCGGGTAAAGCTCGTCGACGTCGCAGATCTCGGTGTACGTCGTCGAATTCCGGTCGCCGGCGTTCTTCGCGTTCTTCGCGTTCTTCGCGTTCTTCGCGGAGAGGGTGGAGGCTCAGAGGAATTGCACAACGATAACAATCCTCCAAAATAGACAAGTTGTCTATTTTATTATTTTTCCAACAAACGTAAAACGCATAAGTAACGACCCATTTAATTTGTTGAATTAATTCAACGAATGAAACAACCCATTTAATTCACGAAATAAACCGCCCAATTAAATGGTCTGTTAAGAATTAAAGAAAACGCGTCGGTTGACTTTTCAGTTACCTTGACGGGTTTTCGCGGGTGCGTTACTTAGCGAAAGAAACGGCGGGGCTCGTGCGGGCCCTGCCTCACAAATATCCTACCAAGGGGGTAGGATATTTCTGGATAGCATCCTATCCAGTTCAACTCAGTTCAAGCCGCCTTTAAGTGGCTTCAAGTGGCTTCCAAGCAGCTTAAGTGAAATAAAATAAGTTGTCGCACAAACTTTATTTTATTTCTGACTTAAAGCCGCAAAATTTAAAAACCACGTCTGAGCAAACGCAACTCCGGAAGAGGCGTTTCTAAGCAAATACCGGCGCTGTGATTTCATCGGTGCCCTCAGAATTTGATTCCGGGCACCGGTTCAAAAGATAGAAAAACCCGCTCGTTCGTTCACTGAACGTACCCGAGCCAAACTTCGGAAAATGATTCCGGGCACACCGGGCCTCGGAATCAGGTGCCGTCTGAAGCTGCGCTCTTGTAAAATTCCAAAGAAAATTAAGAAAAAAAAATTTCCTTGAAATTTGCGGGTCTTTACATTACTCCCACCTCAGGGATTTACGTCCCCGTAAAGATACATCAAAAACTAGGGGAACAAATGGGGGTACTGAGCACGCATCTGAGCCTCCCGCTCCCAAGTGCTCTCCTGGAGGTTCCCGTGCTGCCATCTGACGCGCACAAGAGGAATCGACCGCCCACGTAGGACCCGCTCCTGTCGATCCTCGATCTCCACTGGGACCTCCGCAAAAGTCGCCCCATCGTCCACGTCCAGCTCCCCAAAGTCGATGATGTGCGTCGGGTCGTGCACGTATCTCCTCAGCTGAGACACGTGGAAGACATCGTGCACCCGGTGCAACTGAGGTGGTAGAGCCAGGCGATAAGCCACCTCTCCTATCCTGGTGAGGACCTGGAAAGGCCCGATGAAGCGTGGAGACAACTTGCCGCCTCGGCCAAATCTCCGTAAACCACGTCGAGGTGAGACACGCAAAAAGACGTGTTCGCCATCCTCGAACTCTAGTGGCCTCCGCCTCCTGTCAGCATATGACTTCTGCCGGCTCTGAGCTGTCCTCATCCTCTCCTGGATAATCTGGACCTTCTCTGTCGTGGCTCGGACCATCTCTGGTCCCACGAGTGCTGACTCCCCAGGGTCTGTCCAGCACAACGGTGATCTGCAGGGTCTGCCGTACAACGCCTCGTATGGTGCCATCCCGATGGTGGAGTGGTAGCTGATGTTGTACGCAAACTCCACCAAGGGTAGGTGGTCCTCCCAACTGCGACCAAAGTCGAGAACACATGCACGGAGCATGTCCTCGAGTGTCTGTATGGTCCTCCCCGTCTGACCATCCGTCTGAGGGTGGAAGGCTGTGCTCAGATGGAGCCGCGTCCCGAACGCCTCCTGCAACCCCTTCCAAAGCCGGGAAGTGAAACGAGCATCTCGATCGGAGACGATAGATGATGGCACACCGTGAAGCCGTACGATCTCCTGGACGTAAAGACGTCCCAAGCTCTCCACTGAGCCCTGCTCTCTGATGGGTAAGAAGTGTGCCGACTTGGTGAGTCGGTCGACAATCACCCAAATGGAGTCGTGACCTCTGGAAGTGCGTGGAAGTCCAGTCACGAAGTCCATAGATATGCCATCCCACTTCCACTCCGGGACCTCCAAGGGCTGTACCAAGCCTGCTGGTACCTGATGCTCTGCCTTCACCTGCTGGCAGGTGAGGCATCGTGAAACGAACTCTGCCACAGCTTTCTTCATGCCCGGCCACCAGTGCTGTCGCCTAAGATCCTGGTACATCTTCGCCACTCCAGGATGTACCGCCAAGGGAGAAGTGTGAAACTCCCTCAACACCTCCTCTCGTAAAGCGACTGGTACGAAGGTACGTCCTCTAAAAAGGATGTCGTGCTCTGCTCCAAGGGAGAAACCATCAGGCGCCTGACCTGAGGATATCAGTGCACGCCGGGTCTCACAGTCAGCGTCCCCACGCTGAGCCTCTCTGACCCGTTGTAGAAGTGGAGGAGAGACTGTGAGAGACTGAAGAAAGGCTGCTCCGTCTCTATCCACGAAGGATATCCGTAAGGAGGCTAGCTGCTCTGTCGCCTCCTCAAGGAGCTGAATGCCCGTCCTCCTGCTGAGGGCATCGGCTACCACGTTCCCCTTCCCAGGAGTATAGACTATCTCAAAGTCATAGTCCTAGAGGAACTCAAGCCATCTCCGCTGTCTCAGGTTCAGGTCCTTCTGAGAGAAGATATACCTGAGACTCTGGTGGTCAGAAAAGACTGTGAAGCGCTCGCCCATCAGGTAGTGCCGCCAAGTCTTCAGAGCGAAGACCACTGCTGCCAACTCCAGGTCATGAGTGGCGTAGTTCTGCTCATGCGGCCTCAACTGACGTGATCCGTAGGCGATCACGGCCCGCTCCTGCATCAGGACGCACCCGAGTCTAGTCCCTGATGCATCGCAGTAAACTACGTACCCAACTCCCTCCTCAGGCAACCTCAAGATAGGTGCGCTGGTCAATCTCTGTCTCAGCTCCTGGAAGCTCTGCTGACATCTGTCTGACCACACGAAGGGTTTCCCCTTCTTCGTCAAGGCTGAGAGTGGTGCCGCAACTCTGGAGAAGTCTGGCACAAATCTCCGATAGTATCCGGCTAGGCCCAAGAAGCTCTGCACCTCTGTCACGCTCTTGGGTGGCTCCCAAGCTAGCACTGCCTCGATCTTCGCGGGATCCACTGCAACTCCCGCCTCAGAAATGACGTGCCCCAAGAAATGGACCTCACGTAACCAGAACTGGCATTTTGAGAGCTTGCCATAAAGCTGGTGCTCTCGGAGTGTGTCTAGCACAACTCGCAGGTGGTAGGCATGCTCCTCCTCAGTCGTCGAGTATACCAAAATGTCGTCAATGAAGACCACAACAAATCGGTCGAGGTATGGCTGGAAGATCCTGTTCATGAGGCTCATGAACACTGCTGGAGCATTGGTTACGCCGAATGGCACAACCAAGAACTCATAATGGCCATACCGACACCTGAAGGCCGTCTTCTGCACGTCCTCGTCTCGAACTCTGAGCTGATGATAGCCTGACCGGAGGTCTATCTTCGAGAACCACCGCGCTCCCTTGAGCTGATCGAAGAGGTCATCAATCCGTGGCAGCGGATACTTGTTCCTCACTGTCACCTGGTTCAGGCGACGATAGTCGACACATAGTCGCAAGCTCCCGTCCGCCTTCTTGGCGAACAAAATCGGGGAAGCCCAGGGTGAAACACTGGGTCGGATAAACCCCTTGCTCTGCAAGTCCTCCAACTGTACCCGCAGCTCCCGAAGCTCGGCGGGGGCCATCCGATATGCTGGAGTAGATATCGGGGCTGTCCCGGGGTACAAGTCGATGTAAAAGTCTACCTCTCTACGAGGAGGTAGCCCTGGAACGTCGTCGGGAAAGACGTCCACGTACTGGTCCACCACTGCAGGAAAAGCTGGACTCCGCACGTCCACTGCTCCTAGGATGAGGCTAGCCAACTGATGAGAGATGGGCTGCACTCTCCTCCGCGGAAGTCCATCCTGTGCTGCAAAGGTTCCCTTCTGGCCGGTGAAGGTAAACCTGCTCCCGTCGGTGCGAACACATCGCACCTTGCGCCTAAAACAGTCGATCTGGGCATGAACCGTGGATAGCCAATCCATGCCCAAGATGACGTCGTAAGGCCTCGACGCCGCTACAAGGAGATCCCAGCCGAAGCTCTCGCCTCCTAGAGTAAGCTCACACTGCCGGCACCAGTGCGTAATCGTCGAGTCTGCTCCCGTAGGAGTCTCTAGCCGTAAGGATCGAGCCAACGGCTCAGTCGGAATCTCCGAGCTCCGAACAAGGGCAGAGGCTATGAAAGAGTGACTCGCTCCTGTGTATATAAGAACTGCAGCAAGGGTGGAATAGACACAGATCGTACCTCGAATCATCTCTGGCAAGTCGGGGTCGTAGGCCTCCACTTCCTGGAGCTGGGCCTGTCCCTGCCCACCAGCTCCCTGTGGTCGAGGTGGCCCTCCTGGTGGTGGTGGGGGTAGAGCCTGGAAGCGTCGCCCACCACCCGCTGCTCGGCCAGCTCCTCTGCCTCGTCCGCCTCCTCCCTACGGACCGCCACGGTCGACCCTCTGCCTCTGCCTGGGTGGCCCCTCCACCGTCTGCTGCTCCTCTGGTCGGCGAGTCGGGCAGTCACGAGCCATGTGACCCTGCCCGCCGCAGGAGTAGCACAGCCTGCCTCTCGGAAGGCTGGCACTCCGCTGTGTGCCCCGCACCGCTGAGCCGGTGTCCTGAGGCCGTCTGCAGGAGGCTCGCTGCGAGAATCACCATGAGATCCGCTGGTGTCCTCACTAGCCTGAAGATCCGTACCACCGCCTCTAGCCAGTCCTCGGCGGCCTGGGGGTCCGTCTCACCGCGAAACCTGGGCGGTCGCTGGCTCTGAAACTCATGCAGTGCCCTGAGGCGACGTGCATCGTCAGCGTCTGGTACTGGCAGCATCGGTGGCTCGGCGGGTAAAGCTACCGTCGGTGCCACTGCTGGCAAAGGGCCCTGCACCGAGGCCTCGTCGCTCGGTGGGCTGCAGTCGCGCCCTACACTCGGAACCCTAGATGGCTGTCGTCGCGGGGCCATCCTGAAAAGGAGAACAAGAGCACCACAGTCAGAACAGTATACCTGGTGAGCTGGCACAAGTAATCACAAGGAAAACTTGAGACTTTCATAAAGCAGATCAGTATACCCGGTGAGCTGACACAAGTAATCACAAAGAAAACTTGAAACACACACGCAATCAATGTTTTCATGCATTAAGTCGGAAATCAGGAGTCAGGGTCCTGGTGTACGGATACGTCGGCCGCCGCACCAACACTGGGCTCCCTGAACTGATAACCACACTCAATACACTAAACACTATTGCTTCATATAGAAAGAAGGGACGATCAGAGTCTGCGGTAGAACCGACCACCTCTGATACCAATTTGTCACGACCCGTCCTCGGGGCCCGTGCCATGACTACCCCAAGCCCGCCTTCCATAGGCCAGGGGCTGGCGACTAGCACCAAGGCGTAAAATCCCAGTAAACAGGGAAGGCATTGCCTTTATAAGTAACAACCACACAGAGTCAGCAAGCGGAAAGTAAAGTGCAGAAAAGTAAAGGGGGCCGGAAATACAAGCCCAACTATAAAGTACAACTGAAAAGTAAAGTACAGCAACAGAAGAAAAGACGGCGGCCTCGTGTCGTCCACTGGCAATCCCACCTGAAGGGTGGGTACAGAGAGCCTCCAGGCTCCTCGGGTCCCACGTCCGCTCCGAGCACGTCCCGCCCAGTGGTCCACCTCCAGGTACCGTCCTGCTCCACGCCCCAACCGTGATCAGCGCTGTCCGCCGTCTGCAACCAACACAACAAGGTGCGGGCATAGCCCGTGCAGGGGTGAGTACAAGCTACTCAGTAAGGACCCCGAGACCCCCGAAGGTCTCCCGAAATCCACAAAGGATATAGCACAAAAGAAAGATACAATCACGAAGTAACATCTGACTCGGCTTAGGTATATGCCCATACATATACCTAAGTCCCCAATTCTAGCTCTGCTCACGAGCTCAAGAACAACTCAATCCACAAAGGAAAGCAAGACTCAAATCCACAAGGAGAGTAAATAGTAAATCCACATAGGATAGTTCAACACAATCCACAAAGGAGAGTAACATAAGATTCAGCTCAACCAGGTATACTTTTTCAGATGACGTCAAAGACGATCACTGATCCGTCTAAGTCGTCGGACCCACGAAGGATCGATAGGTACTAACCCCCGCAGAAGACCCACACAGGATCGGGCTCACACAGAACCTGTAGGCAGTGGCTCACACAGAACCGGTAGTAAGGACCCACATAGGATCGGGCTCACACAGAACATGTAGCACTGATCCACGTGGGATCGCTGAGTGCAGTAGTCGACGCAGTCCACTGAGGATCTCTGCACAGTCGTTGCCGCAGTCCACGAAGGATCTCTGCTCTGTCGTCGTCGCAGTCCACGGAGGATCTCTGCTCTGCCGTCGTCGCAGTCCACAGAGGATCTCTGCTCTGCCGTCGTCGCAGTCCACGGAGGATCTCTGCTCTGCCGTCGTCGCAGTCCACGGAGGATCTCTGCTCTGTCGTCGAAGTCACAGCCAGCGCTAGGGTTCCCGCACATAGCGAGCTCGTTTAGGAGGGTCCGCTCCACGAGCCGAGAGGCTGATACATCAACTGACACGTAGTCCGAAGTTGATGTATCCAAAAGTTCTGTATCGACAACAGGATCTCAACGCAACAGACGGCGTGTCAATCGGACGCCCGGTCTGAGAGTTATTGGCATATTCGTCCCAGGGGCCCGGTTGGTTTTTAGGGAAAAACCGACCCGACCGTACTCCGCCTGTATCCGATCCTCGGGCGGAGTATGTCAAAAGTTCCGTCTCACTTAGAGGAACTACCACAGCTGACGGTACGTCGATCGGACGTCCGTAGCTCAAGTTATGAGCGTTTCTGCTCCGAGGGCCCGGTTGGTTTCGTGTACGAACCAACCCGGCCGAACCCAAAGTCTTCCGAAACCTTGAGTATAATATACCGAAACGACCGTCTCGATCCAAGTATCGCGTTGCCGCTGACGGCGGGTCGTTTGGAGGCACGAAGCTCAAGATACGGGCGTTTGAACGAAAACGTCTGAAGATGGGGGTACGGGCCCGGGCCGACCCGGCCCGACCCCCCCTGGGTCGGCCCGAACCGGGTCGACCCGAACCGGGTCGGCCCAGCCCGGCTAGGGCCGGTCCGGCTCGGCCGGCTCGGCCGGCGCGGCTTGGCCAGCCGCGCGGGTGGAAGGCCGCGAGCGCAGCCCGCGGTCGAGGGAGCCGCGGCCCGCGTGCGGGCCGCGCGGGTGGTCAGCGGACGCGGCGCATTGCCGCGTCCCGACCGGGTGGACCGGACCCGCGGACCGCGGGTTCGCTGGCCGCCGCCGCGGCTCAGCCGCGGCGGCCTGTCCGGCGGCGCGCCGGGGCGCCGCCGCCTCCTTCCGCGGGCCGCCGGAGTTGCTCCGGTGGCCCATTTTGCCTCCCGCCTGCGCCGTTGCTCCTCCCGGGGGCCGATCTTCACTGCGGAAACAACAGATCGCCCCTGCCGCGCGGTTCGTCGTCGTCCGCCATATCCGCACAACAAAAGAGATCGGCGGAGGGTTGCCGGGTCTTGTTCGTTAGACCCGCACCATCCGCGTTAGTCATAAATCACGGGAGGAATAATCAACAACAATTTTAAATAAATTAAAATTGTCGGAGATCATGTTCTTCACTTTAAAAGAATAAACACGGGAAAAAAGATAAAAATATTCCAACATCCCTTACCTTGTCGTCGTCGTCGGACGAGAGGTCGTCGCGGAAGAAGGGGGATCGTCGCGTCGTCGCGGTATCTGGCGTCGCGTCGCCAATCTCCGGATCAAGAAAAAACGGATTTAATTAATTAAATCTGTTGCCATGAAATTTAAAAAAGGGAGAATTTAAACGATCCGATTCTCACCTTAATTGCCGAACGAGGATCGGCCGCGGAAGAAGAGGCGTCGCCGAAGAACGTCGCGGGTAAAGCTCGTCGACGTCGCAGATCTCGGTGTACGTCGTCGAATTCCGGTCGCCGGCATTCTTCGCGTTCTTCGCGTTCTTCGCGTTCTTCGCGGAGAGGGTGGAGGCTCAGAGGAATTGCACAACGATAACAATCCTCCAAAATAGACAAGTTGTCTATTTTATTATTTTGCCAACAAACGTAAAACGCATAAGTAACGACCCATTTAATTTGTTGAATTAATTCAACGAATGAAACAACCCATTTAATTCACGAAATAAACCGCCCAATTAAATGGTCTGTTAAGAATTAAAGAAAACGCGTCGGTTGACTTTTCAGTTACCTTGACGGGTTTTCGCGGGTGCGTTACTTAGCGAAAGAAACGGCGGGGCTCGTGCGGGCCCTGCCTCACAAATATCCTACCAAGGGGGTAGGATATTTCTGGATAGAATCCTATCCAGTTCAACTTAGTTCAAGCCGCCTTTAAGTGGCTTCAAGTGGCTTCCAAGCAGCTTAAGTGAAATAAAATAAGTTGTCGCACAAACTTTATTTTATTTCTGACTTAAAGCCGCAAAATTTAAAAACCACGTCTGAGCAAACGCAACTCCGGAAGAGGCGTTTCTAAGAAAATACCGGCGCTGTGATTTCATCGGTGCCCTCAGAATTTGATTCCGGGCACCGGTTCAAAAGATAGAAAAACCCGCTCGTTCGTTCACTGAACGTACCCGAGCCAAACTTCGGAAAATGATTCCGGGCACACCGGGCCTCGGAATCAGGTGCCGTCTGAAGCTGCGCTCTTGTAAAATTCCAAAGAAAATTAAGAAAAAAAAATTTCCTTGAAATTTGCGGGTCTTTACAACATTTATGATGTTAGGATTTTCATTTATAATATTTTACACCTCAGACTTTTGAGACTGTAAATGGTTTAAGGCCATAATTCTTAGAACTGCTGAAAATAGTTTAAGGTTATGTTTCCTATACCACAAGATGACTATTAGTATATATTATTAAATCATACTTGATGTTCCAAATTTAACATTTTATTATTGGTATGTATGATACCGGTTTGATATTGTTGAGACTGTACCTATGAGAGGGATCTTCTCAAATATGTATGTGTAGTTAAAATGATTGGAAAAACTGATGTGAATGAGGATATAGGAAGTTCAAAATCACATTACATATTCTGGATAGAACTCACATATTATTGAGTGTCATAAATATTGGGCTATAGGCTGTAAATTTGAGATCATGGTGTTAAAAACAATGATAGGGGGAGTGCATCACCCGAATATGTGTAGCATGGAGTAATGAAAATCCCGATGTAATGGAGGGATAAGTAGGCCCAACACTGAACTACACAATCTTGATAGAATGACACATGTAATTTAATGTCACGATGCATGGACATACTATAAAAGGTATAATGACATATTTCCAGGACCATAGGATCTTAGTTTAAATTCATAAATTTGGGACCTAGTACCGAGTGTAACTGACTTTTCATTGAACATATATATGTTTTTAACCTAATATATTGAGATTGATAGTTGTTACATAGTTAAATTTCTTGAAACTAGGATGTATTGATCTCTAACATAATGATTTTTTTGATACATTGTTTTTGTTAGCGGAGTAATGCGCTCTCCATCCATTGTGATAATTTAGTATATATCATTAGAAATAACTTATGAATGATATGTGGTCCGTATCAATTGGGATACAACATTGGTGGATTCTTTCCAGGTTTCATTGGACTTACAAAATATGTTAACGTGTCATCTTATTATAAGGATAATAAGAGAACCTTCTTGTTGAAATCCCTTGCTATCATTTTTTGGTTTCTCTCTTAATTGGGAAAGTATTGAAGCTTTTTCTCGCCCTGGGATTCCAGAAAAGTTGTAAAGACTTATTGTAATCTATCTGGTATATTATTCTCATTGAAATATATCTAGAGTAATGGAAACTGAATCTCAATGAGAAGGATTGACTCTGTTACATGAACTAGAAGATATGGAGTCACATTAGTGGAATTCTGAGCCATCCTCTAGTAGGATCAGAGAGCATTATAGAGATTTTCTAGAAAAAATTTCTTATTCTAAAGAACCATCTTCTAAAAAGTTTTAGAGATAAACTTATTGACTACCTCAATATATTAATATTCCTGACTTTGATAGAGAGAATTAAGGTTTTACCAGGTATTATACTTGGTGTAAAATATCATCAACTCAATAGCTAATAAAATAGTGTTATTTTTTATGAGAAAAGTGTGAGGAACATCGAATCATCAGGTGATGTGGGATCTTATTAATTAAATAATAGATTGGGAGGTTACTTTATTTATACAATATACTTCTTCCCTATTGCAGAATAAATCCACTACAGTTAGAATGAATCTATACTGGATTTCTGTTGCTACCAGGTAGGTTCCCACAATGTTGAGGAACCATTCTACAATGTACCAAGAAGACATAGTGGCATGGAGGGGATCCTACAATCAGTTAATAATGTTTTCAAGGATTTGACATGTTTGGAACCATTTCATAATCAAGATATAATCAAGGACCATATAGGTCCCTAAATATCTCATTATAGGGTTCAATTGAGAGATATTAATTCCCACTTGCTGGGAAAAAGGTGACCCGATATAAACATTATACATAAACTATGAAATCTCGCCTCTATGGATTAAAAGGAGGATAAGTCCATAAAATCCATGACTTTAGAGAGTCTTCTCGCTGTTAGTCCCACACTAGATGGTAAACATCTCGAAAATCTGATTTATTTTCTCATGTTTGCCTCTATATTGTGGAAGGATACCATAATGAAGATACATAGGGAAAGGAGTTTCCCATTGGAATGAAGTTTTCAATTCAAATTTTTCTTTTGTTCTGGGGGGGGGGACCTAGTGGTTCTATTGATGAAGCACCTGTGGTACGTTGGTTCGCCTAATGGATTTCGTCATCATCTAAACTGATAAGATCAATAACACTCTGATGCACCATATAAAAGAATAGTTCATTCTAGAAATGGTATGCAACTGAGGAGGCTGTATTAGATAAGGTGTTGAAGTGACAATTCTATGATAGAGGAAAATGAGTAGCCTATTTTTAAAAGGGAACTGTTCCATAAACTGATAAGTGCGCTACAGAAGGTGACGGAGATCTGGGTTTTAGATGATACATTCACCATTAATACGATTGATGGCTAACTAGGAGTACCACATCATATGTAAGTGGGGGACATCAATATCAACTGCAATCTCAAGACAAGTTATTAGAGCCTGATACTCTACCTCATTGTTGGTGATTCTTTATAATAATTGGAACGAGTAGGGGAAAATAGTATGTTCATGTGTAACACCCCTACATTTTGAGGAATATTTTTTTTCATTGAATAAATTATCTTTCATTGATGTATTTCATTTCAACAAGTCAAATATTCCTTTCACATGGAACCGAAAGAGATTTCTTTACACACAACTCTCACTTGGCATACGTTGTACATAACACTGAGTTTAAACAAAATGTCATTTTATTGTTATATTTATTTAAAAGATTGAATTATTATCTAGATATTAAGATTAATAATATAAATATAAATAATAATAATATTATTTTATTTATATTTTTTACACATAAATAAAACATATTAATAATTAAATATATAATTTTTGGTTATGTCTTTATATGCTTTAAAATACCATTTTCCAAAACAAACTAATTTATACGTGTTTATGGAATAAGATTAAAATGAATTTTAGACACAAATTGAAATTGAAATTGATAAAATTAAAATAATTTTTGAATTCATTATTTTTAAATTTTCTTAGTGTGATTTTTTCAAAGATTTCGGAGACCTGTCATTTATGGGTGAATAGTAAATATTACTGTAGTTTTTTAAAAAACAAAAATTTCATATAAATAATGAGTAGAGTTATATTGTATTATAAGTTTGTCTTTAAATTAAAAATAGATATATAATGAATTTATTAAAAAAAATTAGTTCATTTTTGTAATTATTAATATTGAAATTAGATATAAGAACTTATTGAACTATTGACTGTTTTAACTTTAAAATCCCAATTTCTTACCACATCTATGGTATTTTCATTAAACATAATTGTCCCAAATCTATGATTAGAATTTTTAAAAATGTAAATACATTTCTATAATAAGTATGATATTTTTAGTATAATAAGATCACCTTAAACTTTGACCAAAAATATTAGTGAAAGTGATTAAAATTCGTCACAATGATAAAGGTGGGATTATTATTAATTAATGAATAAACCTTAATCTTAAGGACCAAAATGACCTTTTAACTTGTCCAAAATCCATTGTATTGGAATAATTCTAACATATTCTCTATTTTATCTATTTTTATGCGTTATTGGGAACATATTAAATGTAAATTTATTATATAAATGTTTAATGATGGAAAAAAACAAAAAGTGAACTTTCCATACATTTAACATCAAATTGTTTTTGAGATATGCAGAAAACATCATTATTTTTTATGAATATATCATTTGGAAATATAAATGGGTTATTTTAATCATAATAATTTTTTAATAATTTTTAGAAATATTTAGTTACTTAAAAGGCATACGAAACGCCAACGGGGTGATTATTTAGTTAGTGATTATCTAAAATAAATGATACTATAATTGTTGAAAGTGTAGTGAATTGATTGAATTATTGTATTAATTAATTATTTAGATTAATATATCATTATAAATTTTTTTTAAACTTAATATATTTTATTACCAATATTAGTTTGATAGTTTAAAATTAAAATTAAATAAAAATGAAAAATTCAACATTATTGAAATTTTAAAATCAATTATATATTATGAATTAATTTCAAATTAATTAATATACTATATTATTCAAATTTATTTAAAATTGTTAAATAATATAAAAAATTGGTCTATGAATGGTCCAATTGTTCTTTTACAATTTACAGATTCGCCCATATATTGTAAAAACATTTTTAGTATTGTCCTGGTTTAAACAGAGTTTTGCACGACACACGAGCTTGTTTTAAAAATTAATTTTCAAAACAAAAAATATTTTTATTCTTTAAATTAGTTATAATATTTATAATTAAGTTTATCAATATTATTTAATACATCTAAATTTACTTTATTCTTAAATATTTACTTAATTTGGTTAGAAAACTACATGCTTTAATAAAAACCAAAATAATAAAATTTTGGAATTATAAAACCAATTTATTAAAATGAAAATATTTTATTTTTTTTTATATTTTTTTAGACCATAATTTAACATTAATTTATTATTTTTCCATTTTTAATCCATATTATGTAATGCATTACTCACATTATTGAATAATGTTTTCCATTTATAAGAGTGAAACTCTCTCTCCACTATAAAAAGGCATGAACTCTACCCCATCCTCACACATCCCAAGAAACAATGGATCATTAAGAAATGGAAAAAATAGTATATAAAAATATCATTGTTCCTCCTTGAATCTATCATTTGGGTTGGAGTCAGTCCAATGAAACCATTTTACACAAACAAAAAAGGAGTTACCCGATTAAGAGGTAACATCTTCCCTCAAACTCCTTTCATTTATTTTCTTTCTCCACTGCCAAAAATATTTTTATTATAAGATTTTATAACTCAAATAGTGTCCTAAATATACTATGATATTGTAATTATATGAATTCAACCTAAACTTATGAACACTTCATTATAATGGGTAACACACATACTTTTTATGTGTATGGTGAACTACCAACTCATTAAACGATGATTGTTAACGTTTTTGATTTACAACCTATAATGGTGTAATTTATGAAGAAAAATATACTTATATATGATATATATTGCGGTTATTTTTTAATTAGTATTATTTAATTATTTAATGGTACATATTTTTATACTCTCCATTGTGTGTTAATAAGATAATTTCATTTGAGGAAGTGTGGACTACCACACCCTAAAGGCGATGTGATTCCTTCACACACTACATGAAATGTATTATGGATCATCTTAGTGAAATTAATGATATATATAACTTTATAATTCTACTATAATTTTATTATATACATATTAAAATATAATTAATTGGTTATTCATTATTTTAAAACGCTAATAGAAACGGAAACATCATTCATGCATATGTACGACTTACTGTCTCCATGAATGATGTATTACATTTTATACTAATATATTATATATATTATAATAATAAAATTATAAAGAATATAAATGATATTTATATCATGGTTTAAATTCTATAATAATTATATTATTATAAGGACAAAAAATATATCAAATTGAGACACGTGCGAAGAACAAAGCACATATTACCCGAAGTGAAACCTTATCATAGAATTGTATACAAGAGGACAATATAAGGTCATAATAAAACCATATATGGTATTATATATATAAATATGGTTCTTTAAAATATTTATAATAAATTTATATTTATTATAATTTTGTTTTATTTATTATTATTGGAGTCAAGATAAATAGTTAGGGAATTTCATCTCTCTTTTTAATTCTATGAGATACATGCTTTATTCACCAACAAATAATTTTATGTGGTGTGTATACTAAACATGGATGTATTATATAATTTTTATAATTAAAATTATGGGTATTTAAATATCCATTTTTTCTATTTGTTTCTGTAAAGACAGGTAATTTTGATGGAAATTTTTTTCATAAATACTTTGGAATTTTACGAGTCTGCGATTTCTGACGGCACTTGATTCCGAGGCCCGGTGTGCCCGGATTCAATTTCTGAAGTTTTTTTCGGGTACGTTCAGTAAACGTACATGAGGGTTTTTCTATCTTTTGAACCAGTGCTCAGAATTTAAATCCTAGGGTACTTATTAACTCGCAGCGCCAATATTCGCTTAAGGGGACCTTTACCGCAGATGCATTTTATGCGGACTGAGAGTTAATTTTTGGGTATTTAGAATAAAATAAATAAAATTTGTAATACACAATTTTATTTATGCTTGGTGGTTATTTCCTCCCAAGGGGAGTTAGAGGTGGGGCCCACACCCACATACCCTCCCATGAGAGGATATTAGTGAGGTGGGGCCCACACATTCCCTAAACCTTTCATCTCCCCATAACTCCCCTTAACCCCATAATCAATCCCCTTCTTTTAATTTGACAACTCCCAACTTTAATTATAACTCTCCACCTCCCTCCATTTATTTCTCTAACACCCTTTAATTAATTAATTGATCCACAATTAATTAATTAATTTAGGTTTTGGAATTTTGAAGATTCATGTAGAGAATAAAATAATAGCTTAAGCTATTATTTTTATTTGGAACAGGTTGTGATGGGAGAGCTGGGTGAAAAATATGTAGAAATAGAAGAACACCGTTCTTCACTCGACGAAGCATATCACGAATGAATA
Organism: Viscum album; assembly: GCA_963277665.1. Lineage (NCBI taxonomy): Eukaryota > Viridiplantae > Streptophyta > Magnoliopsida > Santalales > Viscaceae > Viscum > Viscum album. The sequence goes on from OY728162.1 coordinate 666,397,124, forward strand.
ACGCGAAGTCACCAATAAGGCTTCTTCTTGGGGCGCACTCCGACGTCAACATAATTTAGACCGTTCATCTGCGACGCCCGACCACCGCGATGTTCGTATTCCATGGTTTGACGACATGTGACGTATTATTGAGGTAGGGGTATATTGTATATTTTCATATATGTGATTTATATCCTTGAACGTGGGTGTTTATTAGTTGGGTGATTACTTGAACCACTAACGCGGTGGGTACGATCTAACGAACAAGTCCAGACCCACCACCAACTTGTTCGCAATCCACGAAATGTTTGGAAATATATTAATAGAAGGGAAAAGATGATTTTATGTCTTCACAGTATAGAGAGGGACCCGAGGAGGCCGTAGGCGCAGACAGGAGCTAAAACGGACCACCGGAATGACTCTGGTGGCCCGCGGAATGACATGGCGGCGCGGGTCGCAGGAGCGGTGGCGGTGGCGACTGGAGGCGGCGGTCGGAACCTGCCGGCTGCCTGGAGGGGGTGGCGCCCCGGCGCGCCGCCGGCGGGAGAGCGCCATGGCACTGGCCACGATGACGATGGAGTGGATAACACGCCGCACGAGATCTAGGGATACAGGGCGGCGCCAGCTTGGCGCCGCCGTTACACGAAACCGGGGGAGACCCCCCACCCCGCTCGGCCGCGGGCAGGGCCACGCCCATCGGGCCGGGTTGTGCCCAACCGGGCTGGACCCAGACCTGGGTCGGGTCGACCCGGTTCGCGCCATCCCAGGGTGGGTTGGGCCGGGTCGGAATTGGCCCAGACCCCCCTCTTCGGACCATTTTCGGTTAATTGCCCATAACATGAGCTACGTACCTCCGATCGATGCACCGTCAGTTGTGTAGGATTCCTCGGATTGAATCTGTCATTTTGGTATATCACACTAATGATTTTAGTGAATTTTTGGTACTGTCGGTTTTGTTCAAAACCGAAACCAAACGGGACCTCGGAGCAGAAACACTTATAACTTAAAGACAGGACGTCTATTTGACCTACCGTCAACTATGTTGGTTTCATTTTATTGAGATGGTTCTTTTGGAATACTCCACTTGGGATTCAGATGAGTTTGGAGTATGGTTGGTTTGGTTTTAGCTTAAAAACTAATCAGGCCCCTGGAACGGAAAAGACAATAACTCACAGACTGAGGGTCCGATTGATGCGTCGTCTATTGTGTTGAGACCCCTAGGACGAGGCGGTCCTTTGTGATATTTCTACGTGAGACTTCGTGATACTTGGAGTATCATCTTGAGGATCATGGAGAGGACCCTCCTAGTGACGAGCGAGTAGATTGCAGAGACCTAGTGGATGGTTGAGACTTGAATACTGCTGATCGTTCGACTGGAGTGATTCGGATGGCCTAGTGGGGAGTGCTTTGTTGTAGCAGCAGACCCATGGCAGAGGAGGGCTTGGTTGTAGTGGCAGACCCGCGATACTCAACAGAAGGATTACCTCTGTAGGCTATGAGGGGGATCGCTTAGTTGTAGCAGCAGAACCATGGTGGGAAGTGCTTTGTTGTAGCACCAGGCCCACAATACTTGACAGGTGGAGTACTTCAACATTCAAAGGGTCGTTGGATGTGATTGGTTGTAGCGGTAGGCCCACTGTACTCAACAGAGGAGGAGTTCTTCAGCAGCCGTGGTTTCGACATCGTGAATAAAAATCTTGGTGTAAGCTGAGTCAATGACCTTTGTTTTTTCCTTATGGTTGAGATGGGTTACTTGAAAACTTAGGTATATGTATGGGCATATACCTAAGTAATGGTTATCTATAGAAATCATACTTTGTGGTTAATCTTTGTTGGATTTTGTGAGACCTTGAGGGTCTCGGGGTCCCTACTAAGTATCGTTATTCTCATCCCTGCACGAGCTATGCCTGCACTAAGTTGTGTTGGTTGTAGACGACAGAAAACACTGATCGAGATGGAGACTTGTGGAGCTGGACGGTACCCGGAGGTGAACCACATGGCGAGAAGTACAAGGAGCATACGGTCAGACCTGAGGTGCTGTGGTGGCCATCTGTACCCACTATTCAGGTTAGATTCCCGGAGGACGACTTAGTGGTTTCTGTTTACTTTACTACTATTGTACTAGTTTTTCAGTTGTATTGTACATACTATTGGGATTGTATTTCTGCCCCCTTTCCTTTCAGCACATACTTTTGTATTCTGTATTACTTAGGGTTTTCCTCTGTTGCGTACTCTATTGTGTTTGTTTACTTTTATAAAAGAAATAACGTCCCTTTTTCTCGGGATTTATGGATTTGGTGCTAGTCGCAAACCCCTGGCCTATGGAAGGTGGGCTTGGGGTAGTCATGGCACGGGCCCCGAGGATGGGTCCTGACAAATTGGTATCAGAGGAGTCGGTTCTACCACAGAACTCTGGACTCTGATCATTCTTTCTATAAAGCAATAGTGTTAAGAGTACAGAGTGTGGTTTTCGGTTCAGGGAGTCCAGTGTTGGTGCCACGACTGACGTATCCGTACACCAGGAGCCTGACTACAAATTTCCGACATAGTGCATGAAAACACTGACTGCGTGTGTTTATCAAAAGTTTTCTTTTAAGTCAGCTCAAACCAGTTCAGCTAACCAGGTATAATATTTTGATCATGGAACACCTGTTTCTTTTTACGGATGTCTTCACCCACTCAGTCAACACGGGTTCTGAGTGGAGATCATGATGGTAGCCCACCGAGCAGCAAGGCCATGGTGCAGGACCCCATAATAGCAGAGGTACTAGTGGTACCACTACTCGCTGGCCACAAATACCACTAGCCCTAGCAGCAGAAGGTGTTCGCCGCTTGAGCACGTTTCATGGGTTTCTGCGACAGAGGCCTCTGTGTTTTCGAGGTGAGATAGATTTTCAAACAGCCGGGTACTGGCTGGAGGTAGTAGCACGAGTTTTCTACATAGTTGGGACACCTGCTAACTTGATGGTGTACCTAGTAGTTAGTCCCTTTCAGGTAGTAGCTGAGAGGTGGTGGAGGTTGATGTTCTAGTTTTACGATGATGCAACCCTCACATGGGGAGATTTCGAGGGTCTTTTCAGGGCGGAGTTTGTACCAGCGACTCTACGATCTATGCAGGCTCAGGAGCTACCGCTCTTTCTGTTGGGCTTTCTGACCATATCAGAGCCTTCTGCATCCAAAAGTAGATAGATTCCACAGAAGTCCAAGCAGACTAGGCCAATAGGTGGGATACCTCAAGATACTGGTTCGGTTGTGTGAGGCACATGAAATAGACCCACCTATACGAGGAGAAGGTAGTGCTATGAATGCGGTGGGCAGGGTCACATGACTCGAGACTGCCCGAACCGTTCTACAAATAAGTAGCATGCAGTAAAGGGACCTTCCAGGAAGAGGCATAGGTTAGACCGTGGACATCCGCCAGGAGCAGGTAGACGTTGCAGAGGAGCTGGTTGAGCAGCAACCAGAGAGGAGAGGGACTAGCTCTAGTCATGGAGTCCTTGTTTATCATGCTTCTAGCTTCGTTTATGTCATTGTTTGTGGATACATTGTGTCTTTGTACATTGAGATGTAGTAATAAAAGACACTTTTCCTTGTGATGTTTTCTCTCCTGCCCTTTTTGTATGGTTGAAACTGAGAGTTTCTAGTTAAAACCATTGACTTGACCCTCAATTTCGAGATTCCTACTGGAGGAGACCTAGTGACCACACACTGCTGCCGATAGTGTCACTCGACCCTTGGAGGTGAGAGTAATATTTGGATCTCATGGAAGTAACGTTGAGGCCTTACGACGTCATCCATGGCATGAAATAGTACCGTTTATGTCAATATTGACTGTAGTAGGAGAAGAACGTGGTTCATCTAGGGGATGAGACCAGATTTCTCTTTTCAGCAAGGGAGAAATCTTAGCAACTCTTGTAGTACGTAAACTAAAAAGGGTGTAGTCGAGTTCTTTACAAATGGATAGTCACACCCATAGTTCGTTGAGAGAACGGTTTACAGTTTACTCTAATCTCAAAATTCTCAGCTGTGTCTTCTCATAGAATGACCTGGACCTAAGACAGTGTTGTTGAATTGAGTTCCTCTGGGACTTTGACATTTAGATAGTCTATACTTGTGGGAAGGGGAATACTATAGCAGAGTTCGTTTCACGATGCCTCACATGTCAGCAAGTGAAGGCGGAGCACAAGGTACTGGCAGGCATGGTACAACCATTAGAGGTCCCAGAGTGGAAGTGGGATGGAATAACTATGGATTTTGTGATAGGGCTTCCATGTACGTCCAGAGGACATGAATCTATCTGGGTGATCGTCGACCGACTCACCAAGTCGGTCCACTTCCTGCCGATCAGAGAGCAGAGCTCAGTAGAGAGCTCGGGACACCTCTACATTCAGGAGATCATAAGGCTTCATGGTGTGCCATATTTTATCGTTTCCAATCCTGATGCTCATTTCACATACCAACTATGGAAGGGGTTACATGAGGCTTTTGGGAGACAACTACGTCTGAGCATCGCCTTCCATCCTTAGAGGGACGACCATACATAGAAGATCATTCAGACTCTTGAGGACATGCTATATGCATGTATCCTTGACTTTGGTCACAGATGGGAGGATCATTTACCTTTGGTGGAGTTTTTGTACAACAAAAGTTACCACTCCACCACCTGGATGGAACCATACGAGGAACTGTACAGCTGACCTTACAGATCACCTCTGTGTTGGACTAACTATGGGGAGTCAGCATTTGTAGGATCAGTGATGGTTCAGGCTACAACGAAGAAGGAGAAGATCATCCAAGAGCGGATGAAGACTGCATAGAGCGGACCGACTTCCTATGCAGATAGGACACAGAGACCACTGGAGCTCGAGGATAGTGACCACATCTTCTTACGGGTCTCACATCGACGTGGTCTATGGAGATTTGGCCGTGGTGGAATGTTATCTCCACCATTCATTAGACCTTTCCAGGTCTTAAGTAGAGTAGGTGAGGTGGCTTACCGCCTGTCCATTCCACCTCAGTTGCACCGGGTGAATGACGTCTTCCACGTATCTCAGCTGAGGAGATACATGCACGACCCATCCCACATCATCGATCATGGGGAGTTAGGCATTGATAACGGGGCGACATTCATGGAGGTCCCAATGGAAATCGAGGGTTGAAAAGAGCAGGTCCTATGTGGACGGTCGATTCCTTAGGTGCGCATTCGCTGGCATCACATGAACCTTTAGGAGAGCGCTTGGGAGAGGGAGGCTTAGATGTGTGCTCAGTACCCCCTTTTGTTTCCCTAATATGTGTTTTATCATTACGAAGGCATAAAGCCCTAAGGCGTGGGAAATGAAAAGACCTCTAAATTTCAAGGATTTTTTTTAAATAATTTGAAATTTTACGAGTCTCCGGTTTCATACGACACTTGATTCCGAGGCCCGGTGTGCCTGGAATCAATTTTTGAAGTTTTTTTCGGGTATGTTCTGTAAACGTACGTATGAGTTTTTTTATATTTTGAACCAGTGCTCGAAATTGAAATTTAAGGGTACCGAAGAACTCGCAGCGCCGATATTCGCTTAAAGGGACCTTTTCCGCAGTTGCGTTTTATGCGGGTTGAGAGATAATTTTTGGGGATTTATAATAAAATAAATAAAACTTGTAACGAACAATTTTATTTATTCTTGGTGGTTATTTCCTCCCAAGGGGAGTTACAGGTGGGTCCCACACCCAAATAAACTCCCATGAGAGGATATTTATGAGGGGGGCCCACACGTGCCCTGAACCTTTCTTCTCCCCCAAACTCCCCTTAAACCCATAAACAATCCCCTTCTTTTAATTTGACAACTCCCCACTTTAATTCTAACTCTCCACCCCCCTCCATTTATTTCACCAACACCCTTTAATAAATTAATTGATCCAAAATTAATTAATTAATTCAGGTGTTTGAATTTTAATGATTCATGTGGAGAATAAAATAATAGCTTAAGCTATTATTTTTATTGGGCACACATTGTGTTGGGAGAGCTAGGAGAAAACACTAGAGAAATAGAAGAACACCATTCTTTGCTCGACGAAGAATATCACAAACAAAGAACGCGAAGTCACCAATGAGGCTTCTTTTTTGGGCACACTCCGATGTCAACAGAATCAACACTGTTCTTCCACGACGCCTGACCACCGTGACGTTCGTCTTCCACGGTTTGAGGATGTGTGACGTCTTTTTTGAGGTAGGGGGATATTGTATATTTTCATATATGTGAGTTATATCCTCGAACATGGGAGTTTATTTGTTGGGTGATTATTTGAACCAATAACATGGTGGGTACGGGCTAACGAACAAGTGTGGACCCACCGCCAACTTTTTTGTAAAGCATAGAATGTTTGGCGACAGATGAATGGAAGGGAAACAATGATTTGAGGCCATCGCAGTATAGAGCGAGGACCCGAGGAGGTCGTAGGCGTAGACGAGTGTTAAAACGGACCACCCGAATGACTCCGGTGGCCCACATAATGACGTGGCGGCGCGAGTCACCGGTGCGGCGGCGCCGGAAATCGGAGGCGGCAGCGCCCTGGTGCACTGCCGGTGGAAGACTCCCATGACACCGGCCGTGACGACGATGGACTGGATCCCGCACCGCACGGGATCCGTGGAGACATGGCAGCACAAGACTGGCATCGCCGTTACACGAAACTGGGGGAGCACCGCCCTCGTTTTTCCAGCCTGGCCAAGCTACGGCTGGCCACGGGCCGGGCCGTGCCAACCGAGGGCCAGGCCGCGCTAGCCGCGTGCCAGGCCACGCCAGCCGCGGGCCAGGCCGAGCCACACTAGCCACAGGCTGGGCCGCGGCAGCCGTAGGCCGGGCTGCGCCAGCCGTAGGACGGGCTGCGCCAAACTGGGCCGGACCTGGACCCGTTTCAGGTCGACCCTGTTCGGGCTGGCCCAGGGTGGGTTGGGCCAGGTCTGACTAGGCCCTGACCCCCCCTCTTCGGACCTTTTTCGGATAATTTTCCATAACATGAGCTACGAACCTCCGATAAATGCACAGTCAGTTGTGTAGGATTACTCGGATCGAGACGGTCAATTCGGTATATCAAACTCAAGGTTTTGGAAAAGTTTGGGTATGACCAGGTTGGTTCGAAACCGAAACCAACCGGGACCTCGGATTAGAAACACTTATAACTTAAAGAACAAACGTCCGATTGACGTACCGTCAACTATGTTGGTTTCCTTTTGTTAAGATGGTTATTTTGACATACTCTACGTGGGATTTGGATGCGTCTGGAGTATGGTCGGGTTGGTTTTATCTTAAAAACCAATCGGGCCCCTCGAACAAAAAAGCCAATAACTCATAGCCTGGGCGTCCGATTGACGCGACATCTATTGCGTTGAGACCCCTATGACGAGGCAGTCCTTTGTGATACTTCTACGTGACACTTTGTGACACTTGGTGTATTGGCTTGAGGATCATGGAGCGGACCCTCCCGGTGACGAGCGAGCAGATTGCAGAGACCATGTGGCTGGCTGAGACTTGACGACTGCTGATCGTTCAACTCAGAGTGATTCAGATGGCCCGGTGGGGAGCTCTTGGTTGTAGCAGCAAACCCACATCGGAGGAGCGCTTGGTTGTATCAGCAGACCTGTGGTACTCGATAGAAGGAGTACCTCTATAGGCTATGAGGGGGAGCACTTGGTTGTAGTAGAAAGCCCACAGTACTCGACAGGTGGAGTACTTTAGCAGTCCATGGTTAGTGGGAAGGCCTTGGTTGTAGCGGAAGGCCCACTGTACATGATAGAGGAGGAGATCTCCAGCAGTCGTGGTTTCGACATCGTGAATAAAAATCCTGGTTTGACCTGAGTCAATGACCTTTGTGTTTTCCTCATGATTGATATGGGTTACTTGATAACTGAGGTATATGTATGTGAATATACCTAAGTAATGGATATATGTTGAAATCATACTTTTTTGTTTATCCCTGTTGGATTTTGTGAGACCCTGAGGGTCTCGAGGTCCCTACTAACTATCGTTATACTCACCCCTGCACAGGCTATGCCCGCACTACATTGTGTTGGTTGCAGACGACGGACAACACTGATCCAGATGGAGACTTGTGAAGCTGGACGGTACCCGGAGGTGAACCACTTGGCAGGACATACACGGAGCAGACGATTGGACCTGAGGTGCTGTTTGTCCATCTGTACCCACCCTTCTGGTGGGATTCTTCCCGGAGGACAACTCAGTGGTTGCTATTTACTTTACTGCTGTTGTACTAGTTTTTTAGTTGTACTGTACATACTGTTGGGCTTGTATTTCCAGAGCCTTTTCTTTCAGCATATACTTTTGTATTCAGTATTACTTAATTTTTTCTTATGTAGCGTACTCTCTTGTGTTGGTTTACTTTTATAAAGGAAATGACTTATCTTTTTCTCGGGATTTACGCCTTTGGTGATAGTCGCCAGCCCCTGGTCTATGGAAGGTGGGCTTGTGGTAGTCACGACATGGGCCCCGAGGACGGGTCGTGACAGTTTCATGGAATTTAGGTTTCAAATGTTAGCAAATATGTATGTTTATTTTGTATCAATGCTTTTTCATTGAGGCACATGCCATGTTTTGCACTTATATTTTTCCACGAGGTGTGTATACTTCCATTTAATGTATATATCATGAATCTATTTATTTTCATAATTTTTTAAATCTTCATGTAATTTCCATTTTTAATAAATATTATGATCCCATGTAACCAAGTGTTAAGAGTTTATTGAAAAAATATCATCACATTTCATGTTTTTTAATAATTATGCTTACTTTGATGAAATATACTGATCCATATCTAAATAAAACTCATGAGTTTCCTTTCTCCAATTTTTATTAATTAATTAAAAATATATTACTACCATTTTCCAATCATTTTAGCTTAATATAAATAATATAATATTTTTATGACATATATGGCCAAATTTCTCTGTTTGGTTAGAAATCTTTCTATTTCAAAAACCATGTTTTGAGAAATTGCTTTCATGATTATATTATATATTATCAAGGATTTTTTTTTCAAAATTTTTTCAGGACATCTTTATAATATTTCAATATATTTTCAAGAAAATGGTTATAAAAATATTTTTATGATTTAAAGAGCCTTCTCAAAGAAGGAAGGATATTTTCCCCATGAAATGTTTTCAAGATATATTTCCTTGATATTTTAAATCATAGATGACCTCTGTTGATGTTAATCATACCATTCTAACAAAAAATTATAAAATTATATTCATATTACTTATTATATGGTATATATTTTGGTTGATTGATGCTTATTATACCTATTTCCCTTCCACAAGTTTTATGATTTTGAAACTACATTCTTCTCACATGTTAAGTTTTTTATGAAATTATTATGAAACCTATCCTTTTCTGCGGGTATAGATATGATTATATGTTTATGAAACACATTTCATTTCATAGTTTATGATATTATTTTTTTCAATATTTTTTTCAAATGTTTGTATGATTTTATTATAAAATGGGTGGGACCTTTATCTCCCTCTAATGCATTGGGTAATGCTCAATGTTTTTTGAGCTCAGAGGGTAAAATAGTGGGAAATCCATTCTCAAAACAACATAATACATGGGAGGGCATACCATGATCAAAACTATAGGGTACATGGGAGGACATCCCAATCTTGAAAGAAGAGGTTACACATGAGGGAATCACAAGCATGAAACATGTACACAAGTGATTAACCCAATCCTAACATGTTACAATGGCCTTGGTTGGCCCCGTCAATATAGGGTTTTTATATTCTCATGTGTCTTCCACAATTCCATATTTTATTCTTATGTTATTATTTTATGTATTATGTCCTTTATTTCCTTATTCTCCAAGTCTTATGATCTACCAATTACTCTTTTTTTCTTGTTTATGATATTTGATATGCATGGTTTTATATTCTATTTTCATTATTACATTCTCTTACCCCCAGGATCATGTTTATTCTTACGTGTCCCCATTGTTAACCCTTACCGAGGATCTAAGCTCAACCCTTTTTATGATTCCTTATCTTGGATATGAAGATATTTATTATGTTTTATGTGTCTAAGAAGTGTTCTAGTCAAGAAGAACCAATTGGTAAATAATGTATCCCCCTTATGTACGAGTTTAAATGTTTCTATTTTCCCAAAGGTACTAAACTATTACGGTCTTTGGGCATCTATTTCTATAATGTTTTAATTATTATTAAAATTTTATGTAACGTTTATCTATGTCAAGAATTGATAATTATATTTGGAATAATAAAATATGTTTAGTAAATCATTAGATACTAGGATGAGAAATCATTAGAGAGATACATAGGTATATTTTTCTAAGAATAAGTATAAGTACAGTTCAACATTTAGGAAAATGACTAGGAATTTTGTTAAAGGATAGATAGAGTGGTTTCCTAACAATACATCCATGTATGGATTATACAAGTTTATGTGGATCTAGATCATATGTACCAATGGGTAACAACTTCCACAAGATTCCCCAAGCCTGATTCAGGGTAATCTAGTACACGACAACAGGCCTTGTTCCACACCTCATTTGAAACTCAGAAGGTATATGATTTGGAAATTCACAAATTATTTATGAACTATCTTGTGTGATTTAAATAGAGGATTACAATTAATAACATAGGATAAAACTAATGTGTTATAGATTATATAAGTAATAACCATCATTTCAATATCCTATAGATTATTTACATGATTATATTGTATCAAAATATGATAAAAGTTTCTCACACTATGATTTCTGGTTTTAGTCATTATAGAGAACTAGAATCAACATGGTAATCATTTAATGTTTAAAATATTGAAATAATGGACATTATACGAATCAATTTACCAAGTGTAATTCTTATAATGCGTATCTATATGGTTGTACAAGTATTTGTTATACACATGAAGATAAATAGACAGACAAACATGTGAATGGTATGTGATGTTCTTCGAGTTTTATTTATATTAATCATAAATAATGATGATTATATTTAGGATTATAATCCTCAAGAGATGAATCATATTTAACATTCTACGAAAGATGTATTAAAAAATATGTTGACGAAGGCTATGTAATTGTTTATGAATAATGTTGGATGAATAATGTAATTGGGTTTTGGAATTCATAGATTATGATATACTAAACATATAATATATAAGTATTATCATTATTAGATTTCATTAAGAATTGAAAAGGACATATTGAATGGGGATGAATACATAGAAAATTTATTTCATGGAAAGGTTTCATCTTTATTAATGGAAGGTAACACATAACCATTTTCTTAATAAGGATGTTTGGATAAATATATGTTGGATATGAATATTTAAATATGACAGTATGGATTACCATGGAACTTATTATTAAAAAAGAAAAATATGTTTTCAAGGATGATGTTTGCAAAATTTTATGATTTTAGTAATATATCGTATCTAATTTGGAATATGGAATCATTCATTTTTTCCATAATTAATTATGGTAATTCAGGTTATTAAAATGTTTCAATAGAATATACAATGAATTTATTCCCATGTTTAGAATGTGAAGACCTAGAGAAGCTTTATGATACATGAATGATCAATGTTAATCTCATTTAGTGGATTTTGTTCTAAATATCTGGATTTTTAATCTTTATGAATTGTAATAAGGTTAACCATTTATAGAATTTATAATATAAACTTTGTATGAAGTCAGGAAGATTAAATTGTTATCTCTCCATTTGAGGATTTATCCATATTGGATAGCATGTTCAAACAACCTTGTATTGATGATAACTAATTTTATGGAATATCATGGGTCACATGATTTTTTACTAAATTAGGAATGAAAAATTTACATCCATTTTAGGAATATACGGTATGTGGATAAAGGAACAACACAAAGGATGTTTTTATTAAATAGTGCAAGTACATCTTTTCAAGAAAATTTTTCAACCTTTGGAAAAAAGATATTCAAGCAAAAAATGATGTCCTTGTACCTTAATTTAGGATTAATCCAAAGGTAACATAATTCATCAAATAATTAATAATTTTTTATTTTTAATTTCTCATGACCTTGTTCTCTATCAGTGTCCATTATAACTGTTGGTTAATATTTCAATTCCATGTCCATGTTTTCACTTCCCGCGTATGTTATCCTATGCAAGAATCTCGTTATGAGTTAAATTGGGTAACTATTTTCTATCCCTTTTTAAGAGAATTTTTTATATTAATTTTTATGATGTGGTTTTCTATGAATTAATCTTTCAATTATTAAACATTTGATAAAATAGATGAATTTCGAGGGAGAAAATCATTTTAAGGGGGTAGAATATAACACCCCAAGATTTGGTGGATTTTTTTTTCAAATGAATTTTTTTCCTTAATTTATTTCATTTCCGTAATTAAAATATTCCTTTTACATGAAATTCACTTGTTTTATTGTATATATAACTCTGAATTTTCGTGCATTATACACAACACTATGTTTCTAAAAAACATCATATTATTGATATAATTATTTATATGAGATAATTATAACCTATAGGATAAAGTGTGTAATAAAAATACTAATAAATACTCATAATATATAATTTATAATGGTTTTACATATATAAAACATATTTATAATAAAATATATAACTTTTGTTAAAGTGTTTATATGATTTAAAATAATATTTTTGTAAAGGAATTGGTTATTATGTTCTTCTATAGAAAATAATAAAATTCATTTTTGAAACATATAGAAGTTTAATTTGATAAAATTAAAATCATTTTTGAATTAAATATTTTGAAATTATATTTTTTTATGTTTCTCGTATATTTATAAGAAACTCCATTTTTTGGTGCATATTAAAAATTATTGCAGTTTAGTTAAAAAATCCTTTCTGTTTAAATAATGATTAGGGTTAAATTGTATTTTAAATTGGGTTTTAATGTTAAAATAGATCATTTATTAATATATTAATCCAATTTATGTCATTGTAGCCATTTTTTGTTTAAAATAGTTATAAAAAATTATTAATGTTTTGAATGTTTTTAGTTAAAAAACCCGATTTCACTCTACGTCTGTGGGATTTGCATTAAACTTAATTTTTCAACTTTTTTGATTTGAATTTTAAATAACAGACATAAATAGTTATAATAATAATTATTTTTTTCTTCTAATATTTTTAACATAAATAATTACCAAAAATATTATTTAATGTGATTGGAATTAATCACAATGATTAAGGAAAGATTCAGCTCAAATAGAGACTTAACATTAATATTAAGAACCAAAATGACCTACACACTTCTCCAATATCCATTATATTCCAATAATTAGACCATATCCATTTTTTTTAGAATTTTGTTGGTTATTTGGATGTTATTAAATGGATGTTTCCTATATAAATGTTTACGTAAGTAAACAGACCAAAAGGGAACTTTCCTTACTATTAACATTTATTAAACATTGAGATATGTAAAAATATTATATTTTTTGGTTATATATATACATTTGAAATATAAATGGGTTATTTTTATCATAATAATTTATCAATAACTTGTATATATAATTTAGTTACTTAAAATGCTTACGAAGTTCCTACATAGTGATTATTTATTTAATAATTAACTAAAATAAATTATATTATAATTGTTTAAAGTGAAGTTAATTGATTTAATTACTGTCTCTATTTAATTTTGAAGATTAAAATATCCAGACACACATCTCAAAACTAAATATATTTTAACTCCAATATTATTTTGATACTTGAAAATTAAAATTAAATAACTAATATCAAAATTAACTATATTATTATTTTAAATTAAATTTTATTTGATAAATGATTAAAAATTAATTAAAATAATATATTATGTGAAGTTATTTTTAAATGTTAAAAAATAATAAAAATGTTATATTAATGAACTAATTGATCTTTTGTAATTAACATGTTGAACCATATATTGTAAAAAAATTGTTAGAATGGTATGTGTTTAAGTAATGTTTTGCGCGTCAAATGTTATTTTTTTAAAACATTAAATTCCCAAATGCATGAAATTTTTATTTTATAAATTAGTTATCGAATTTATAATTCAATGGATATATAGTATATAAAAATCCTAACTTTTTGTTCATTCTTAATGGCTAAATTACATTCCTTAGAAAACTATATGCTTTAATAAAAATCCAAATAATAAAACATTGGGGTCTTAGAAGTAAAGGAACCAATTTATTAAAATTAATATATTTTTGTTTGGTGTGGATTTTCCTCAACCATAAAATAACATTAATCCTCTAGTTTTCCATTTTTAAACACATTAGTAAAAGGATACCTCCAATTATTGAATACCATTTGGTATTTACAAGAGTGTCACTCCCCCTCCATTATAAAATGGAAAGCACTCTATCCCTTCCTCACACCTCAAAAACCACACTGGGTCATTAAAATCATCCAAATTAGTCTCCAAAAAAACCAATATTCATCCTTGATCCTACCATTTTTATGGAATCAATACCAGAAATTCTTTTAACACAAACTAAAAGGAGTTGCCCGATTAAGTGGTAACATATTCGCTCAAATTCATTTCATTTATTTTTATAGTACACTCACTAAAATAATATTATAAAATGAATATATAAAAAAGAGTATCATCAACATAATATAATGTTTTTATTCTTTGTTTTCTAGAAAACCTTATACACACTTCGATCTGTTGGGTTATTAACATATTATTTATGTGTACGGAGAACTACCACCTCACTAAATGATGATAGTTCATTTTTTCTGTTATTTCCTCTCATTGTGGGAATTATGGTGGAATATTTTTTAAATATATTATATATTATATTTATTGTATCTTCAGTCTTTTGGAATTTTTTTAAAGATAATATCTTTGTAAATTCAATTTTTTATACAATAATTTTTTTTGAGGAAGTGTGGACTACCACCCCCTGAAAGAGATGTGATTCATTCACAGACTACATTGATTGCATTAAAGATGTGTTTAGTGAAATTATATGATGTATATAATTTCATAAAGATAATTAAATGATATTATATACATATATACATATCTTTAATTTTATTTATTTCTTTCAATACAACAACAAAAATGGAAACAACCTTCTTGCGTATGTACGACATTCCATCTCCATGAACTACGTATTTCATTTCATACTTCTATATTCTATATATTATTATAATATAAATATAATATATATAAATGATATATATCATTTTTTATATTATATAATCCTGATATATGTATAAGGACTAAATATATAACAAACTAAGACACAAATAATAAATAATGCATATATTACCTGAAGTGAAACCATAATGTTGGACTATTAACAAGAGGGTAATATTAGGTCTTAATAAAAATATATATGAAAGATTATATAAGAATATGTTTCTTTTAGATATTTATAATTAAATTATATTTAATATAAAGCTGGTATTAACGAGTAAAATGGGAGTCAAGACACAAGGTAAGGTAATTCCATCATAGTTTTTATTTCTGTGATATGCATGATTTATTCACATATCATTCCTTTTTTTGGTTTGTAAAAAACCCCTAGATGTATTTTTTTATGATTATAAATAAAATAATGGGTGTTTAGATATCATTTTTAGGATATTTCTTTAATGGGATTTCTATTTCAAAAGTTACAAAATTGGTAATGTAAGTTTTTATCAATTTTCTTCCATTGAGACACATGCCATGTTATGTGCCTATATTTTTCCACGATGTAAATATACTAACATTGAAATATTATATTATTAATATAATTATTTTAATTATTTTTTAATCATCATGTAATTTCATTTTTTACATAGAGAATATAATCCCAAGTAACTAAGTGGTGAGAGTTTATTGAAACAATCTCATCACTTTTTGAGATTAGTAATGAATATGCTTACATTGATGAAATATTATGAACCATATCTCAAGAAAAATAATGCTTTTATTTATAGTATATTAATTTAATATATATCCATTTATTATTATCATTTATTACTCATTAGTACTTAAGATTATTAAGAAAATGTTTTTATGAAAAATATAACTTTATTTCTCTCTTCAGACAGAAATGAATTATATTTCAAAATCATTTTTTGCACAACAGGTTTTCAAAAAGCCTTCTTGTTTATTTATAATATCTAAAGGAAAATGGTTTTCAAATTTTTTTAAATCTTTCATTATATTTTTTTCAAATTACTTTCATGAAAATGATTTCAAAACGTTTTTTTTGTTTCAATGATCCTTCTTCAAATAAAAGAAAATGATATTTTCCTTAAGAAATGTTTTCAATACATATTTAAATGTTTTTTTCAATATAAATTTATACTATTTATGGTACTCACTCCCTTATAATAAATAATCCCAATATTCAATTCATATTCCTTCTTGAATGGTTTATGTTTTGATGGAATGATTCTTATGAAACACTATTCTATTCTACGAGTTATATAATTATAAAACTTTCTTATTTTCACTAGTTATGCTTATGATGAAATGAATATGAAACCTTAATTTTTCCATAGGTTAAGTTATGATTACATTTTTTTGACACAAATTTCATTTCATGAGTTATAATATGTTTTTATGATTTTTTGGCATTTGTACGTATGATTTAATTTTGACAAGTGTGAGACCTATATATACCTACAATGCATTGGGTAATGATAAATTTTTGACAAGGTCAAAGGGTAAACATGAGGGATTCCCAAAACTGAAACAAGAAGGTATACAAGAGGATATCCCAATCCAAAAAACTATTGGGTTCATAGGAGGACATCCCAAGATGGAAACAAGGGGGTACACAAGAGGGAATCACAAGCTCAAAGTATGTACCGAGGTGATTATCCCTAGCCTAACATGACACAAAGGTATTGGTAGGATACCTTGACATGGGTTTTTATTTTATTTTGTGTGTTCCACAATTCAATGTTTTATTCATATTTTATTCATTCATGACTTATTCCTTTTATTTCCTTATTATTAAAGGATTATGAACTACCAATATTTATGCTATCATTCATGTTTATGATATTTGATATATAGGTTTTGAACTTTTTTTATGATTAGTTTATCATACCCTTGTGCTCTTGTTTATACATACATTTCTCCCTTGATTACCCTTTCTTGGAATTTGGGATCACCACTTTTTACGAATCCTTCCCCATGTTTTTCAAATATGTATTTTGGTTAATGGGTCTAAGAAGGGTTCTAGTCAACAAAAACCTAGTGGGATATATGTAGCTCACTTATGTACCAGTGTTCATGTTTGAAAGTTTCCAAAGGCACTAAACTAAAAAAGTTTTTTGGCGCCTGTTTGGATAATGGTTTACATATTCCAAAAATATCATGTAACAATCACGTATTTAAATAATAGGTCATTACAACATGAGTGATGAATATGATCCCCATGCCTAATTTTCTGAGCTTGGGATACTTTTTCCTTATAACAGATGGACCCCATGAAGCAAATTTGAAGTGCATCGAACAACATTGCATGGAATGTTCTATTAAAATGATAACCTTGTTTTGGATGTAAACATCTAGAGGAAACAATTCAGGTGCCAGATGGGTATAAAGAAATTATAAAAATTCTAGATCCTCGACAGATTTCTGTAGAATGAATGTGTTTCAGATGTCCTGAATGATCACCTCCCAACAAGATATTATTCTTGTCAACATTGTGTGATTCAGTATATAATTTAGTAGGTATACTGGTGGAACCAACAATATCTTTGGATTCCCCAAATAATACCACAAGTTATACACTATGAAAACCAGCGTGAGGTATCTCTTATCGATAGGAGAGTATTTTTCATCTATGTTTAGGAGTAAGAGAATGTGATAGTATAAACTGCTCTCTCTTCCTTCATTATTTTCCAGAGTGATATGGGCATTGTGGGATCATTCCAGGTCCATCACTTCAAGGACCAAAGGCTTCCTAAAAACATGTGACATAATAATTAGAGACTATATCATGTACTTATTTATTTCATCAAATGAATCTTGATAGTATTCATCCCATTGGTATATTGCACCTTTCTTCATGATCTTTGAAAAGGGATTACACATTCTAGCTAGATTTGTAATTGATCAGCGTATATAGGCGGAGTGTCCTTGAAAGCCTGAGTTCTCCTAGAGGATTCTCAGAGAATGCATCTGGATGATGGACTAAATACTCTATGGGTTAGTCTCAATGCCTATACATCTTATGAATAAAATGATAAACTTCCCCGAGCTAATCCTGAAAGCACAATAAAGGATGTTCATCTTCAAATTCCTTGATCGAATGAAGATGAATGCTCTTAAATGTCTCTAAGATGGTCCTGATGATGGTTGGATTATACCATAACATCCATCCACATATCATTCAACCAATGGCCCCTGGATCAGTATAATGATGTTTTTCATGGTCCATTAATAAGTGGCTCAAACATTATTGTTAACAGAAGGTATTACCTGATCAAGAAATCTTCCTTGAGAATCCCTAATGGATGTAGAATCCATATATTCTATTCCCATATAGATCTGGATGTATCAATATTATCTATATATAAAGGATATGTCATAGATCTTATTTGTGTCATCGATAAATAAATCATTCACTAAAAGGGGTAAATCATCATTGGGAAGTTTTGGTTGAGATCCTGAAAATCTATATAGACTCTGATCTACATGATCTACTTCCTTATTAGGATGAAATTAGGTATTCATTAGGTGTACTATATATACCTAGAGAAGTTCTCATTTATAATAATATAAACATCAGATATGACCATCATACCATCAGAATAGTGCATTTTCCTAGGAGGCTACTTCAAAACGTGATGGATTATTGGGAGACCAATGTTTTGGATATTGACCTGACGTTTTATTCCATCTTCTCAAAATAACCCCTGGAGAAGATATCATTGTGGTTCATTAGTAAATAAACATACTAAAGTTCTTCCTCTGTAGGCATGGATTCACTGATCCACATTTCCTTTAGATGCTTCTCAATATTGATGTTCACTTGAATAAACTCATCAACATTTATGGAGGCACCATATATGAATATGGTAGGATCATATTCCAAATCTAATTCAATATCATAGGCACTATACAAAGTAAATGAAGGTTCTTCTAGGAAAAATTATTTAGGAGGATCCCTGGTTCATGCTTTGGAGAATACAAAATCTCATATGGGAACCCTTGCTTAGATGAAACTATGGTGTGAGAGGATATTGTGAAAAACCTATCAGGCTATCAACGAAGAGGACCATGATTGATTTCAAATTAATGGTAAGGGGTCACATTCATTCAATTCAACCCAGATCGAAAAAATATGAGAATGTGTCATTATATGGTGGCCATTGGGGGGGTCATATTGGTACTTTATAGTGGTATGTCTTTTGGTATCACCATGTTCAAGATTGTGTATAAGTATGAGGTAGTATTCTGATGCTCCTTCAATATGGGGAAAAGATGACCCATTTAACAGAAATGATAAAGAAATATGAAATCTATGGGTTCATGGTCTTTAACCAACAAATTAAGAGAATGAAAGGATCATCAAAATCTACCAATAGACATTTTAAATGGTTGTGTGCTCAACCATGTTGGTCTATACCTTATTTCCCTTCTCTCTTATAATTGATAAAATCTAGGTAGTAGGATTAATATGAATCAAAGTGAGGTAAATCTCTTGGAATCATTCCAACTAGACCATTGAGGGAGCACTTGAGGCATTGGTGATATGAATAGGGGACTTATTATTGTATATGAAGCCAAGGCTTAATAATAAACATGTTATAGGTGGTATCCTATGACAAAACCACGAATTAATAACCATCTACCAAGACTTTGGGTAAGATATTAAACTGAATTCTCCAACATGATATCTATTTTTTCCTTTCATAACCCTGAATATTATGGTTAGATGGACTAAAGAATTATTTAGTGATTTAGAACACTTAGAGCATCTATTTCTGGATGAGATTGATCTCTAAACTTGTGTCCACTAGGAAGCGGTAGAATTCCATACCAATGAAATAAAATTTGATATAAATTAGGAGAATATATCCCATTATAATATAACCTTAATCCACCCTAGATATATAATGATGACTTGGATTTCTTAATTCTCAACCCCCCATGCATAGTAGGAGTCTATAGAAACTACTTCTGCTTCAAACAAGAAGGGGAAA
This sequence comes from Viscum album, assembly GCA_963277665.1. NCBI lineage: Eukaryota > Viridiplantae > Streptophyta > Magnoliopsida > Santalales > Viscaceae > Viscum > Viscum album. The sequence continues at coordinate 666,417,297 of OY728162.1, forward strand.
TTCAATGCTTATGTTAGGTCCTTATGAATTTTACTCAACAAGTAGGGGGACTCATGGATCAATATATTTTTAGGTATTATAGTGATATTATTCATTACATCATACTTCCATTCTAGATACAAATTTTATCCTATAAGGTGATGCTATTTTCTCGGAGGCATGACGATAACTATTGGATGTACCACTAGTTTCTAGTTGGTGCTGGGAAATCGTGATGTCCATCATCTATGTTTCCAAGAACCAATTTCTGCTGAATATCAGAGAGGTGAGGACAAGATTTAACATGATGAGTAAAATCATGACATGGATACAATTGTTCATACTTGTTGGTTAGCATGGTCAGATTAGGTAGCATGTACAATAGATTAGTTTAGGATGTCTATTCTTGATGAGGTCTTCACTGGACCTATTTCATAGTCATGGTAGAATAATTTACTCTATTTAAAGATACTGACTAAAAATAATATTGGGTTATAAGACATTGATAATTCCATAAATAGCGTGAACCAGATGAATTCAGAGGTTTTCAAGTCATTACTCATAATGTCAGAATCTGAAGCGATCTATCAACAGGATAGTGATCACATAAGAATACAGATGGTTAATGTTAGATGGGTCTTATAGTAATATATGGACCCTAGTGGTGATTTCAAAATATGGATTCATGAAATCACTCAAAATATGGGATGGATTTAGCATCGGTGAGGAATGTTGATTTTCCTTTTTCCATTAACTGTTTATCTTTTTCGATATAGAAGCTTGTGAAATAGATGTAGAAGTGGAGTCCATAGAAAAATATTGGACAACATTATATTTTTCCATGCCTATACAGGTGCGTATGTCATTGTGGGATTGGGAAACTACAATCCAGGAAACTAGTCCTCATACAACTGGGTCTCGTAGTAGGAAAAAAACTATCATTCACATGAAACCCCTTTGTTGTTATCAGGATTAGTAAATATTTGAGATATTTATGTCATTGCATTTCCCAATTTGACCAAATAGTTATCAAAACGGTCCTGGATAAAATTATTGAGAACATATAATTTTTTATAACATGTACAAGGATTATTTGGTATGATTAATATTTGGGGTGATTCCTAAACGTGGATTCATGGGGCCTCTTTCACTCAGACAACTTCATAATTCGATACTCACGGGAACTAATAAAGTAATAGAGAACCTATTCATCACTTAAATAATTGGTTTGGTTTATTCAATATGGGAAGGTAAATCTTAGATCACGTCCCTAACGATGGGCTAGAACCTAATGGTGGAAGAGATCCATATTTTCTTCTATAGGGGGATCTTCATGATAGGGTAGGGTTTTGTGATTCTACCCTGGTCAAGGCTGAGCTTGAAGAGGCTACTGCACTCTATGAGGATCTGATAGAAATGGGGCCAACAACAATAGCGGCTCATGGGGTTCAACCTACACTATGATGGTAGTCACAACTTTAGAAGCTCTTCTCACAATATTTTTAGGTGTTAAAGAATGCAATTTTTTGTCTTATGACAAGGATTCATGAAAATGATGTGCGTTATTAGAGAAATCAAAGAACCCACATTGGACTTTATGTGTAATGAAGGTGGGGGACGAATCATTATAGTTGTTCCCCACTAAAATTTTCAATATGTTCGTTTGACTTTGATACATATGTGTTAATACATGATTCCCTTACAAAGGGCGATACTGTTTTTGACGCACTCATCAAGTTGTTTCTTTCAATTGAAGAGGTCATCAATTCTTAGAAAGCCTGTTATAGAGATGAAATTGTAGATGAACATTCTGCAATGTTCTTCCCAACAAGTGAACATCATAATAGGAAATGGTATATACCAATTAATTGTAGGTTCTTCAAATATATAGATGACACAGTAAATATTGGAGGCCACATATTTCTCTAGGATTTCAAAAATAGTTTTTTATATAAAGATAATGTGTTTGAAATATAGTATCAGGCCACCCAACCCATTAAACAGGGAGAATATAGGGTTTCAAAAATCAAATGGTAACAATATAACATCAAATCTTTTCAGTTATACCCTACCTTTGGGTTGAATCTCCACCTGTCAAATTTCTAGGGCTTTTAGTTCAGTGGTGAGAGTGGATATCAAATCATCATGGTGAGGGTACCTAACTTCACGATAATAGCTAAATAATAATGAATTAATAGGATCATCAACATGGTAAGAGACTTTAGAAACTTGTAGAATGGCATGAACAAGATCGGAATGAGGGTCCATAAGCTACTCTGGTGGGTCTTGTGACTCATATTATGGTCTCTTTCTATACAATTCCACCCATTACCTTTCTCGATGTGTAGGATAATCGAAATCAACTAGGAACAAGTGGTTAGGGAGATCATTTTTTACCCCAATAGAGGATTAATATTATCCTATCGGTCCATAATGTAATCTGAGTTGTTCTTAGCATTGTACTCAATAATGATCCTTTTTTGATATGTCACCTGCTGAAGGTAGGTGAATATTATGGGATCGACCTATATGATCTATGAAATATCAGATGTCTCAAAGGGCTCAAGATCTCGTTTCCCCTTGTTGATGTTCCGATCAATGACCAATGATGTAGACTGATCCCTAAGGCCAAGTGTATTCCTTTACAAGTGATTGAAGAATCCATTATGAGGGTATGTTTGATTCTATTCTACCCCAGGGGTAGGTTTTCCTCATCGTGTTATGTATCTATTCCCTTGTTCTTCTAGTTTTCTAATTCGTTTGATATCTTCATTTTTACCATAACTATACATAGAGGGATATTATGGATATCAATGGGTAGGTCTGGATGTTATAGGATAGGTATGAAATTTAGAGTACCATATTATCCCTATCCTCATATATACACATGTGAAGACACCTCTTCCATCATTCCACAGTGCATGGAGTGGGTATTGGCTCATCTCTATTTGAGGGTTTAGTGGTATTTGGGTTATACATGATGATGAGACACTATGAGTGATGTTAACTCAAACATTTGACACTGTAGATAAATGTCATCGAGGTGCTCTCAGCTTCCTGGATAGACCAACAAACATTCACAAAGGTGATGAAGCATTTCCTAGAGGGTATTTTAGAAACATGGTCCCTCACCCTATGCAAGGGACACCGTATTTTTGGAATCAGATGTGACATTTGGATAGAACAATACCAAAAAATAATCAGTAGTCAGATTCTCCCTTGGGATATCTTGTTCAGATGTGGGGCCCTATTCCTTGGCAGCCTAAGTTTTTATAGAACAGGATGAGAATTGGGCCATGTAATTGTTATTGGTTGGTGCGGTGGATGGATGGCCAGTTTAAGGTTCTCTACATGGTTCAATGGTTTACTACATGATAGAACATCTCTCAGGGTCATCACAAACCCCATAATCATGACTTTATAGAGCTGGCTGTTCACCATTACCTTGTGTACAAGGGTAGTGACATCTCTAGTTGATAATCAGATAAGTCACCACCCGAGGTAGTCATCCTAGAACTAAAAAACTCTATATGATCTTGATTAGTAGTGGAGATGGAGACTATAGATGATGGATACATCTACACTGTGAACCCCTGGAAGGGGGAAAAATCTTCCTCCACCAACATTTACCTATGGAAGGATATGGGGATCCTCTATATTTCACCTTATAGGATGGAAAACCTCACCTATCCGGATCCCACCCCATACTCTGATTCCGGTGACGGGGGTGAAGTATTTATAATTGAGTCACACAATGAATTAGAATACGAGAGTTTGATGAGGTTTAATATGACTTTCCACTTCTTATGATCTTTTCATTGATGGTAGCAGTTATCCCCTTTTCCCCAGGATGGTTCTTCAGGGTAGGGTAATTCCTTGGTATGTGTAGGAAATCTATTTTGGTTTTTTGGGAAATATGGAGGGACTCCGTATCAGTTATTTTCAAAGTGGGTAGGAGCACAACATTGACTGGTGACAGAGTGGGGACAACCTCCACTATGATAGATAGGTACATTGGGATGACCTCCATGCGGAAAGTAGTAATGGGAAAAGGAGGTACTATGTAGTAGAGAGTTTACGAATGTGGAGTAAATTCTCACTAACTGAAACAGGAATGGGGGGCCTTCATGTTGAGGAGATAAAATATAGAGAAGGCCTCCATACATGATGCAGAAACTATGAGGGCCCTCTACTTTGGCTAGTGGGACTATGGGGAGGGCATCTGTGTTGATATTTGAAGGAGAGGGTAGGACACCCACTATGGTTGGTTGTGACATGGGGATGACACCCTTACTAGATGATGATGATGGAATGGTGAGGAAGTTTGTACGAGTTAGTGATAAAGTGGGTAGGACCTCTATTTTGGTAGATAATATAGTATATTGGACCTCTGATTATATTGAAAATGTAATGACCAAAACCTTCATAATGATTGGATGTGAAAGGAAGAGGACCCCAATGATAGGGATCATAAGTAAAAGGATGAACATCATACCAAATCTCATCATCATGGGCCAAACCATAATGGATGTTGTAGTTATTGAGAATAACAGAGTAAAAATAGCTATTATATGATGTGGGTGAGGTCTCAATCTCAATCGTGTGAATACAGATCCCTTATCGTCACTAGAAAAGATATGAGGGAATATAGAGGTTTTAGAAGAGGCCACTGAAGACATGGAAGATTATGCACTTTTTTAGGAATCCTCCTAAGATTATACATGAAATTGTTGTTGGATACATTTCACTTGAGTCAGCGGAGTAGGTTTATAGTCCACCTATTATTCATCTTGAAGGACCATCTATTGTGGGCACTAATGGGTACTAGTTAGAGAACCCCATTGATGGATATCGGGTAGTAGTCATAGATGAGGTGATGCAGAAATACCCCACATCCTCAATGTAGGGGAGATGGTCATATGTTCAATCCTAGGAGAGGATCCTAAAAAAATTCCTTGGAATAAGGGGGATTGGTTTCTCCATATACAGACCGTGGAGGAGGCAGTTTCTGCAAGGAGAAGAATCCTCTATGTCCTGGAGGACTATGTACCATGTGTGAAATACCCCTCCTTCTCAAACCGGAAAAATATGGTTTCTAGCACCATATTATGGATGATTTACTAGGGAGATATGAGGAGTTTTCACATAGTAACTGAGGTCATAGTGGATGTCCAATAAGATTTTATGTTTTGAGGGATTTACAAAATTACATTTCCCCTTCCATGGATGCTATATGTATTGGGTTTTTGGTTTCCTGTGACTAGGCTCTTGTAAAGATTGAAAATTCAGCTGTCCATATATATATAAGGTAAATAATTACTAATTCCACAACTTCATCCAATATTCTATAGGAAGTGAGTGATCTTCACTGAAAATGTAACAAAATAAGGAATGCACAAGGCTTACTGCCGGCAATTTTTTTGAGTTCCATGAGGGCCCCAACATTTTCTTGGTGTGACTTGATGCCAGATTTATAAATCCTAAAAAATGATAATATTATAATTCCTAGAACATTAATAGTCTCCATGTTGAATGGAAGAGTTTCACATCAGGCTCACCATTTAGGTTTTTTATGATTTCAGAAACGCCACCTCCCCATTGTTAATTTGAGAGTTGGTTCTCAAAACCCCTCACTTCCTCTTTCCAAATGCAAGTGGCATTGATCAATTTCATTGGCGAGGTATTATCCTAGATTAATATGGGAGTATGGGATATTGGCTCATCTGTCCATTTATTCCTCCATGGAACTTGTTTCCTAATTTTTCCCTCCCTCACTATGTTATGTCATGTTCATGGAACTACTTCCTGATGCCATAACATTGTGGCTTCCAGGTAAATACACTGCTTCTATCTGGACATTATTTAAATCTATCAAGGGAATAAACTTTTTTTTAATAAAGTAGTCATGTTTGGAATCACTGGCATGTCTGGATTGTATAAAAATTTATCACATGTACTCTTCCTCACATGAGATAATCTCATGGAGCTATCTTAGGCATGGAAAAAAGGTTGTCCTTGTAAAATCAAGAGGTATCTAAAAGTGATGGTGTATATATTCCTAGGGTTTCACCTTAGGAATCCAATTTTTTCATGAGGTAGGAGATACAGTGGGTGTATATCATCCAATAGTGTCACCACTTTCATCCCAGGGTTTTCATGAGGTATGTATTTCGGGTTACATTTTTAACATCTTATAGACATGAAGATGATTGACCATAAATCCCCATGGTGGTGGATTAATGATGTGAATACCTAGGAAGGAAGATTTCACCCCATGAAGGTTTATCATAAAATCCCTTGAGTAATCGAGGTTGTAACATCCTTAGGAGGGAGAACATTGGTTTACTAATGGATGTTTCAAAACACCCCATGGAGGTGGATCTGGTAGGTGTGACCTATAATGAGAATATGTGACACTAGGAAGATTATCGGAACACCCCTTGGGGTAGATGGGGGAGGTATATCCCTTAGAGGTAGAACCTTGGTTTATCATTGGTTTAGATTCAACCTCAATGAGGTGTCTTGTGAAAATTGTCTAGAATTCATGGATCAAAACCCATGTAGTTCGATGTTGTAGTCTAAGGCCATGTTATAGGACAATTAAATGATGTTTAAAGTCATGTGGTATTAATGATTACTCTATGGAGTAAGTATCAATAATGGAAGGTGTTGTACTTATGAGTGTCATATTCCCTTCAGAAGATAATTTCTCTTAGTTGTAGTTATTGTCAGGCTTACAAATTGATCTACTTGAGGGACATCGAGGAGATGTGGTATCCATGTGAGGGGAATGATCTAACAAAGGATATGACCCAGAGAAAATCGGGATGTATTAATATATTTGGTTTGTACCTCAAGATGACTTCCTACATAAATCAGTTAGTTGGGTATAAAATCCCACTTAGTTTGGAATGGACTTGAGCTTATACCTAAAGAGGTGGCCCAATGGTTATTGTGGTTGGGGATTACACATGAAATAAGCCCATAAGGTGAGTATGAGTTTTGGGGCTTACACTCAGGAGGATCTCCATGGTGGTTATTAGGAGGATTTCATGATCTCAACTAATATCTAAGCCCACATGAGTCATGCTATGTATGAGAAACAAGAGGAATAAGTATACCTTACACCAATGTCATGAAATACGTGTAAATGGGAGATTGTGTGGGGATTTTGTGAGGAAGATTACCAAGTAGTATCTCACTCTATATTTATAGGGTATCATTTCATATGATTCATATATAGATCATCCTACACTTGTCATGTAGGGTAGCGGTGCTTATGAATGATGGATTCCCATTGAAAGAGGATAACTCAGTGGTGGGGAAGAAGGTGAAATCCAATGATGATAATACATTGGGAATACTATATTCATTGATCATGGAAAGGATAGAGTTTTACGTCATCTACTATGGACGCCAACACTAGGATGTTTTACATCATGCAACGATAATGTGGAGTGGTTCACTCCTCATTCTATGGGATTACATAACAATAGATTGTGTTCCTCTGGGAATGGCATGGAATTATCCCTGCCAGGTTATAATGACTATTGTATTTTCACATAATTAGGTCCATGTTATCATACCTATGATGAAGATAAAAAATGAGTTAGTGTACCTATGTTGTGAATCATGATGATTTTGGGAGTCTTGAGTCACACTTGAAGTGGATTGGTCCATAATAATGGATAGAACATGTCACATAGGGACTCATGGTATAACCGAATGGATCTTGGTTTGGTTTGGGTTTGTGGGGGGATCAACCATTTCAATGTGGTTTCAATATAAGGGAGGAGGCATGGAGTGTACTAGGTGTAAAAATTCACAATGCATAGGGCCTCATAGTTAGGGGCGTTTTGAATCTGTGGTTATTTTGGAAGGCCAGGGGCATTGCGATGAGTAGAATTAATGGAAACGGGTTACCTTACCTAAGGATTACATTCTGGTTCATGGGAGTTGTGCTTCTCAACAGGTGAATGATTCATAAAAACCATATCACCTATGTGGAAATCATTCTTTGTGAAGGAAATAGTACATTGTTAAAGGAGTTTACCCCTATAGTGGATTCAATAAAAATCACATCTAATTGGGCTTCAAAAAGCCCAGTTACCTTGGATGATCCATTTTTTTCTAGTTTTCGATGATACAAAGGATCATGAATTGGGAGGAGTTTGAAAGAAAAAAGTTCATGTAATCATCACTAAAATAGTGGACTGAAGGTGTATTTATCGGAAAGGGGATTCACTAAAGTTGGACGTTGTTCGAAAATAATTTCTGGTCTTTGAAAATGAGAATGCCTCTATCAGAATCATGAAGACACCTTCATCAATTTTTACAATCATGAAGTGCTCTGCAACTATGAAACTCACTGTCCAGATGTTTATCATCAAACCATCACACGTTTAAGAAGGAAACATGTGGGTAGAAAGATGAAAAAGATATGGCCATTAACGAACCATCATGTCTTTATGAAACAAAATATTTTAGATGGATTTTTGGACCTCTAAGGTAAAAATCCATTAGAAACAACCACACATTCCTCAACTATTTTTATGGAATGTATTTCATTTAAAAAACTTATATGATGATGTTATATATTGAAAATTAATCTATAAAGATGGAATTTTTTATATATGATAATATTGGATCATTTCTGTCATAATTGGAATAAGGTTTAGTTTACATGTACAAAATAGGATAAGAAAAATAATAGTGACATCCCTAGGGATATGTCTAACAATTTATTTAGGGATATTTCAATGGATACGTCTGAGGATGAGTCAAATTTTTTTGAAATTACTCATAGTTTTGGTAAATGATAGAGATAGTGGTTTATAAGAAATCCCATCACTGTATGGATACTAAAAATGGATTTGGATCTAGAAAAAAGGTGAATCTGGGTAATAACATAAAAGGGCGCATTAAGCTTCAATCCAACCTCACCTAGTGCATTAATACAAGCCTTAATGCGCTCGTTGATTAAAATTCCTATTCTATGTTCCCTATAAATTCTAAAACACTTAATTAACTATCATGAAGGATTTAAATATTTAACACTAATAAAAAATATTAAGCCTAAGGTTCTGTAGATAAAAAAGAATGATTAATTATTTGAAAACCATATAAGTTAATTTTAATGATTATTTGGCTTTTCACTAAGAATATTGTTACTGAAAATATGTTTTTCTTGTTTTATTCAGTGTTATGAACCATAAGAAAAAAGATTAAAATTGAATTTGATAGAAAATGTGTTGAATTTAAACCCAATAAGATGATAACTAGACTGAAGAATATTGTGATTATCATAAATAATTTCTGAATTTATATTATAATCAACTTGCACCTTGCCCAAATTTATAATTCACCAATGAAGAGAATGATATTGTTCATTCAGAGTAAAGGTGGTGGAGGCCATATAGAAACATTGATTCAATTTCTTATATGTTAAGAACATGGGAAGATTTAAAATATGGAATGTATTATAGGAATGTGAAGATGTTTTATGCGTGGAGACAAAGGGGACAACAATAGAAATTAATGAAGAAAAATAAAAACATTACATTATAAAATCAATTTGAAAATCATGTTCCCTATATCTTCACTAAAGGTAAAATTATATATATTGAACTAATGGGAATTATACAAATCAATTTATATGTGGTAATATCCATGAACAAAGTCCGCATGTTAGAATTAGTAATTGCTATATTACTGATGATGAAGATACAAAAAAATACATATGAATGTAATTTGAATTTAGTGAATAACAATACCAATCATAGTGAGTGGTTTTATAATGGAGTGGAATGATTCGATCATTTTTGTATGGGAAATAATGAATAATGTTATATGAATCACAGAATATAAATAGATTTTTTTTAATTTTTTTTTATTTTTGATATGAAATAATATGTTGAATGGTAGTGAGGTACTTGAATATTTATTTACTGGAAATGTTATATTTTATTACAAACATATGATTAGGGGAAGACAACCCTAAATAATTTACTATTATTGCGAATTTTTTTAGTTTTTAAAATGTTATGGTTGATGTGGATAAAGTATAATGGATAGTATTGAGGACCCCAAAACTGATTAATGATTTATTGAAAAAGTGTTATACGTTATCAATAATGGAATTCCCAATTTTTTTTGATTTTTGGAATATATTCATAATCTATGATCTTTTAAGTAATGAGTATGCTTCTATTTTTTTCATTGTGGATTTATGGTCAATCAATGTATTACAATGCCAAAGGAGATTATATAATCAAGGTATTCACCTATTTGGTATGTGACTAGTAATAAATACATATTGATATTTGAGTGATTAAAGTTATTTTGTTTTTTAACAAATTAATGATCGTCCTTCAAAATTTCAGAGTTTTAGTTTTTGTCAATTATGGAGGATCTTTAAGGCTATCTATTCATTAAACAAAATAAATTTACCATTACATGTTACTGGATAAACTATGATATAAATTATTTAATTGATAATAAATATAGAAAAAATGATTTACTAAACATTCAATTTTGGATCTCATTATGAAATTGTGATTTTAGAAATAAAAAATTGACTGTATTTCATTATTTAAAATATTATCTGAAAACTACTCAAAGAACAACCAAAGGATTATATTATTATTGTGAAATGGTTTTAAATCATGTAATTATATCATCTGTTGAAAATTCCCCAACCATAGAAAAATTATAAAGGAATAAATTTTTTCCATACAACCATAATTTGTTTTGATATCAATGTCATTCTTCACACTTATTAGGTTTATAGTTTTTTGTTTGTTAATTTTTTCCATGATCACTCACTTTTTTTGATTAATGATCTATATATCTCTATATTATTATTTGTTCATTATGATTTTCTTGAATTTCCAAATCATCACATCCCACCAATGTTTGCCTATTTTTAATTTCATTATGTGTTATTCCAAAGGACCATCACAATATTCATGATGATGTTTTAGTAAACCTTCTTATGATGTGGGTTTCCCATAATGGAATTTTCAAATGTCAAACCCTTGTTTACTATGAACATGTTCAGATTATGAGGAATCAACTTGTTAAATGGGGGTAGAATATAAAACCTAGATATTTTTTAACGCATAAATTTTCAAATATATTTAATAATTTCTATATTTGGAATTGCATGAAACGCAAAGTATATCTTTGATTACATACAAGATAATGTTTTAACGAAACATGACATACTATTAAACTATAATAATTTAATATTATATGTATAACCATTATATTAGAATAGAGTATATAAATATGATTTACTAAATTATGAAAATATATAATTTACACATGTATATATATTTAAATCTCTAGTGAAAAATTAAATAGAAAATAAAATAAGAAAACAATTGGATGACAAAGGAAGTATATTTATGAACAATAATGTTTACGAAAAGAAATGAGTTTTTCCTCAAAAAATTATAAAAATTATTATTAGTGATTAAATTTAATTATATTTTTATATTATATATTCAATAAATTATTTATCACTCATTCGATATTTTTCCTGATTATAGATCATAATAAATTGAAGTTTATGCTTGAAAATATATTTTTCATAAATAAATTATTTTCATCCTTTGAAAACTTATTTTATAATTTATTTTTACCTCTTTCAAAAAATATATTACATAGAATAAGAATAATTTATGAAATAAAAATTTCATTATTATCTTGGAGTGATTTTTTTGAATTTTTTGAAATGATAACATTTTCAGTGTATAAAGAAAAATGATTGATTTATTAATAATTTTAGTTTGTTTTAATGTATTTAAAAACATACATATAAATTTAACATGGTATTAAAAATAAAAATTAGTTAATTTTCATGTCTATTAATAAAATATATTTCAATTGATACAATTTCATATTTAATTTTTTTATAGAAACCTTTTAATATTTTCAAATATTTCTATTTTCAAAACAGTTTTCTATCATGTTTATAGGCTTAATTTTATTTTACAATTTTCAGTGTATATGAATTTATTTTTTAAAAATAGAATATATATTTATAATAATAAGAAATTATATTATATAATATGTAAAATATAATATTTTATTATATTAATAATAAAACTAGTAAATATTAATTATTGTGGTTTAGGTGAAACTGGGTTTGTCAGGGGATAAACTAAAATGATAAGGGGTAAAATTACCTAGAAATATGTCAAAAACCTATTTATGCACATATATTGAAATTATAACCACTTATTTTAGATAACGATCCATTTGGATCCTTTTTTATGTTGAAAACACAGGAACACCATTTTCATTCCAATATTTACTAATGTTCCACCAGCCTCACTTATCAAAGGTCACCCCTATATTCTCATCTACACAATTTTAAAACCCATCGGGTTTTCAACAACCCTTCCAAATAATTTTTTTAATACATACATATAATCCTAAAATCCTTATAATGGGAATAAATCTATCAAATGATGATTCTTGTGTAAACCAAAATAATTTTTCCGAAGAAGAGTTAACCTCCATAACCGATCATTTTATTTTAATTCATCCTCCACCATCATAAATTATTATTAAAGAATGATTAAATAACTTCGTATTATATATTATATACACTAATATGTTATTATTATATTTTAATAACATTAATCTTTATTATATTACATAAAATGGTTTACAAAATCGTCACTCATGTGTATTGAAGACTACCCCCTCACGAACTGATGTAATTAGTTATCCATCACCACCTCTCATGGATGGATATAAGGATGGATTAAATTTTTATATGTGATAGTAATAATATTATTGTACCTATTAAATTATCTTATATCATATATCATAATAAATTTTATTATGTGGGAATATAGAAATGTCACTCGTGTGTGTGGCAGACTACAACCATGTCAAGCGATATGATTTGTTCAATCATTACATGGATGATAAAAAGGATTGTTTTAATGAAATCATGTGTTATATTTGAAAAAAAGATGTTTTTAATTTTAATATATTATTTATCTTTATGTCACTTCATCTATCAATTAAATTTAAATAGTGTTTATTCATATGTACTACATATCATCACCATGAATGATGTATATCATTTTCTATCTCTATATTTTATAGATTATTATAAATAACTATATAGCGAATTTATATGATATTATTTACATAATGGTTATAATTATGAAAATTATGGAAATTTTATCAAGAACATAGGACCAAAATATAAAAAACCATAATATACACGATAAACATAGCAATTTTAACCAGAAACAATATTTTAATAGTGAATTGTTAATAAATGGTAAATAAAATTCAACTAGTAAACCAAATATTGTATGATATAATTATTTAAGGATATGAAATTGAGTTATATTAAACATATATTTGTTATACTAGAGGTTCATACATGTACAACGGAAGAAAAGTATTATAGTAAGGGGTTTCTATCTCTCTTTTTACATTTGTGAGACACACGCCCTATTCATCACATGTTTCATTTATGTGGTGTATATACTACCGAATTTTTTTTATTATACTAGTATTGTGGGGAATTAGATATCTATTTTAGGATTTATCATTTAATGGGTCTACGATTTAAGAGATACCAATGGAGTAATGGATTTTTGTCTCAATTTTTCCTTTTTGAGTCACAAGTTATGTTTTGAACCTATATTATTTTATAATGTGTATATGGTACCCCTAAAAATATTTTAACATAATTATCAATATTTTAATTTTATTAAAATATTTTTTTGATTCAATCAATTAATTGGGAATATAATTAAATAGATACAAATGTTTAAAGGGTCTATTTTAGCATTATCATTATTCATCAACACTGTTTATGATTATTCATTCGATAATGGAATATTTTTATACATTTCTGAAGAATCTCCTAAAATTTATTATCATATATTTTTTCCTATTAATACATGTTTCAATTAATTTTACTCCCTTTATGTACTCCTTATTATAAAATTATATTTTTTAATAGAAACCAATAATTTTTTATCTTCGTCAAGAACCCCTGTTTTCATATATCTAAATTATTTATAAAATTTCATTAATGTTTATATAAAATTTTTAATTTCATTTTTACCATATTTTAATGTTTTAAAAAATTATTAAAATGGGAAATTTATTTCACATTTAAAACAAGTCCCATTTTAGTTTTAATGAAAATTTGAAACAGATCACTTTTGTAACATGTACCACATATCCCTTCATCAGGACCACTAAATATTTTGAATTTTCAATCTTATGTTTTAATGGTTATTTTCAATGAATTAGATTTTGAAAAAATTTTATGTTTTCAAAACATGTTTTCCATCCGTAAAGAATATTACTTTCATCAAATTATTATGTCATTTTTTAAAATATTCCTTTATAAGCATCCAGTGTTATTTTAAAAGATAATGATTATAAAAATGTTATATGTTAAAAAAAAATTATTTCATATTGCAAATGTGATTTTCCATATGAAAATTTCAATGTAATCATTAAAATTATTTTCCATCTAAGATGACTTCCTTTTCTGAAACTTATGATTAACTGGGAATATGATCCAAGTATTCTATTCAAATTTATTATCTACATGAATTATGTTTATGGTGAAATTATTCTTATCAGACACACTTCAATTTCTGTGGCTTAATCTATGATGTTAATGTGAATTGATAATAAGAACTTTTTATGTTCCAGAAGTTATTCTATGAAAATAAACCCATTTATTTTTATGCTTCTTAATATTATTATTGTTCTATGAGGCCCATTTCATTTTTTTGGGTTCTAATATGTAGAAATTTATGTGATCTTATAATTATATATGTTTTTCAATTTTTGAATACCAGGACCCACATATCCATACAATTTATTTAGTAATATAGATAAATCACGAGTAAATATTTTATTCATGTACTTGATTATATTTTCCTAATTCTACATATTAAAATAATTATATTTTCACAATGTTATGCATGAACTTTAATACTGGTTCACAATGTTTTCTACATTCCTATATTTCAGGTTCATAAGGTTATGTATGGACAAGTTTTCAAGTCCATCAGTTTATAAGAGGGACCAACTACATGTACATAATGAAATGTGAGAACCTATTTATATTTTTAAACTTTCCCAAAGTTATGATATTATTTTTTTCAATCAATCTATATCTTCTAACAAAGTTATTTTATCATGGATCCCATTCTTTTATTCCATTACTATTCATATCTCATTAAATACCATGATTTGTTACATTATAAAAGTCTATGATCATTGAAATAAAGGGAATTATTTATAAATATTATTTTATGTCATGATACTATTGTTCCCATGGTATGATGATATCTCTCTTGATTACCATTAATGATAATCTAAGATCACCCATTTTTTGTGTCATTACCCTATTTTTTGAGGAAAGGTATTATGTATGATATGAATAAGATGGTTAAAAATTATGAATATCATTTTTAAAATAATTGATATTATAAATATAAAATTAAATTTAATTTGAGAGTTTTTATGAATTACAATAATTTTATAGATTAATATGACACATTAGGATTGGTTATATAAATTTTTTTCTAAGAAATAATGCTGTTATGAAATTATCAAAAACAAAATACCCAATAGTGTCAAAATTGACATAAATGAGTTTTTAAAAAAAATATTATATTATTAATTGATATTAAATTCATAAAAATATAAGGTTTGGCCAAGAGACTTATATCATGATAGGTGTATCATTAATGGACCACTTGGGGGTCTCTTGGAGGTATACAGTAAGTTTATTAACTATATAATATAAAAATACAAAGTGACATGGTAAGTGTCAAACTAATTAACTAAGAGTTAAAAATAAAAGATATTGTAAATATAATTACCAAACCTATATAAATTATATTTGTTGAGTGGTTCTCGACCCATACCCACCATAACCTTTAAATAATTCCCTTCGGAGCCATTAGAAACCGAATATAAATTTATTATAAAATAATATTTCTAGCTTTACCAAAGGTGACCTCACCCCTCTTATAAAAGGGCACTCACCCTTCTCACTAATTCACAGATTCAAAGTTCTTGGCTCGGCCAAACCCTACCCAAATAATCTCTCAACATCCCTCACTACAACCTAGAGGACTTTTTTTGATCATAAATCCAACCTAAGGAGCCCTTTTGATCAAATCAAAAGGAAGAATCCGAAGAAGAGGTAATGTTTTCACCACCCTTTTTCAAATTCATTTCTTATTCAACTTCTTCTTTCTTTGTTATTACCATTCTAAAATAATAAATCCAGTATCTCCTATATACTATAATATAATTATAAATATGGTACAACCATATTCAGTATTCTATCCATCCTTTGAATGACTTGTCACCATACGTGTGTACGTACGGCTTACCGTCTCCACGTCGTGGTGTAATTGTTAGTCAATATATTATTATTTGGATGGGTATAATAATGATGTTTAATTAATTTAAATAATAAATATAACATTATAATGATTCTGTATATATGATATACCATCCATTTATATATTATTTTAACATCAAAAGATTGATATTGTCGCTCGTGCGTACGTACGGACTACCGTCTCCACGAACGCGATGAGATTCATTCTCCATCATATCCATTCAAGTATAGTTATAATTTGATGATTTAAAAATAATGTTTAAGGACTTGATATCATTATGGATATGAATAAGATTCAACCTATCCATAAAAAACACGTCTTATGTAACAAAACATATACGAGTAAGTTAACACCCGAAACGACAATAATACTAAGTTATTATTAACAAAGCAATGTTAAAAGATCATATATGATATAATATTAATATATATGATTCTTGTATAGTCTAATAAAAATTATTTAACCATTATACATGAGCTTAAACTACCCCCAACCAAGGAAAAGTACAAGGTAAGGGTTTATTTTAACAATCTCTTCATTATCCAAGGTTGTTTATACGTTATTATCTACTGGGACCTTTTTATCATCCACATCCATGTTTCTTAAAAATGTATTTCAAATCATTATTACGATTTTCAAGACTATGGGATAAATTCATTTATACCCTTTTTGACTTTTTATAAGATTTTTATAAAGTAATCTTTCCGTATTTTTCCAAACAAGGTCCTTTTTAACCATTTTGACTGAATTAAGGTAAGAATGTCTTTTTTTAACTTATACGGTGGGTGCGCTATTTTGAACCATTACAAAATCATAGAAGATTCCCTTACAAGATTATAAGGATATTTTCAAAGTAAATGTTTTATGTTATAATTATGTGACTTTTAAATGATTTCAAAAAGAGATATTTCTCTCAAATAGTTTTGATTTCATCTATGTCAACATCCTTTGATGGATTTTAAGCTTATTTTAAGTTTATTTATTTTGATAAAAAACTTCTATATTGTATTGATGTTTTTTTGATATGTTTGACTATGTATGTATTATATTTATACCATTCCTGGTTTATAGAGAATGTATTGACATTTATTATGCTAGTTTTAATACAAATGTGTATGTTAGATTTAAAACTGTTCATATGAGGAATGCATTGGACTTAATAAGGGACTGGTGGATCCCACTATATCTCCTCGATGAATCGGTAGGTCTCATGAGACAAACTAGTGTCTTGGAACAAGGCCTTAACAAAATCTTATTTGTAGTCTTGGGAAGAGGCATTCGCTATGTGGTTATGATAGTCTGAAATTATGTATTCCATCATTATGAAAGTGGTTATTGATATTGCTTGTGATTATTCGACTATTAGAATATCCATGTGAATAATTAAATGGAATTATTTCAATTTATCTTTTCCATTTTATGTTGAAGTTTATGTTTTAAAAGGCTTTTGTCTTAGTATACATTTCCTTAAATGTTTATGCTTATTTATGAAAGTTTCCGCTATATTGTTATCCTTACTGGGCCTTTAAGCTCACCCCTTTCTATGTTTTAATTTTTCCTAGGATGTGAAGAAGTATTTTATGAATGACCTGCAGGGATAGTATGAGGGGATTGGAGTGTGGACTATGGAGACTTTATTTTTATAGTTTTTCATTTTATGATGTAATGTAAAATTTATGAATGTATCTAGTTATTCCAAGGCTACTAAACTAATTGGTCTTTCGAGACTTGATCTTTCTTGTGATCATGCAAATCTTATGTAATAATGCACCGACTCTAGGTAATAGGGGTCAGAGTGTTACATTTTGAAATGTATACTAACAATTAAAAAATTAACAGAACCCCCGTTAGTACAAAAAATAGTAATATACTCATCCAAAAGTAATATCTACATTTATATATAAAATTATATTCTATTTTGTCAAAACTATTTGGTTTAAATTAATCAAATAATGTTCCTAATATGGTGAAATTACAAAAAATATAACTTTTAAACAATTAGTCAATGATTCTTTTATTAATGGTATAGTAATATATAACATAAATAATCTGTTTGTAAAATTTAATAACCACTAATTAACTCATAAAATTGTCCCACATAACCCTAATAGTTATTAAAACCTTTCAATTTATGTCTATAAAATAAAAAACCATCCTTCCTCCAATATTATTTTCACTAAAAGATTCGATGATCATTATAGTTATATATACCTCACAAACGTTATAAAAATCAATAAATGTCTCAGAGGTAGTACCATTACATAAAACATTAACATAGTATTAATAACATTAAAATTCTGGCCATAATTAAATTTTTATTTCCTTAAATTAAATACTACTAAATTATTTCTCAAAAAATCATATATATAAATATTTTAATCATTTGAGAATCTTTATATTTAATTACCAATGATTTTAAAAATTATAACATCAAATATAATTACTATAATAAAAAATATGAATTAAATCATAGGATTCATCAAACATAATATATACTTATATCCAATATTAAAACTTAATAACTCATACCTTGAAAATATAGGCAACCATCTATTCGAATCCAAAATTCTATGTATAATTCCCCATGGTATTCCAAGTGAAGTAAATTAATTCTTATAATACCTCAAAAGTAGTAAATATTCCACTAAATATTTTTTCATACATAATTATTATAATTTGTATTAAATTGATGTTGACAGGGATTTAATGTTTTTCACAATATGGTGTTTCGAATATACTTCTTCGAGAAAACATCTGAAAATAATTTCCATTGATAAATGAGGATATTTTATAATATAATTATTTCAAATAATGGATGGTATTTATAAAAATAAAAAACTATGACAATAAAATAATGACATACGTTAATTTAAGGCCACCATAGTTATATGAACATTTGAAGGTTAAATTTTCTTTTTTTGATCCATCAATTATTAATAATTGATAAATTTATTTACAATATCACTCATAATTTTTATGTTGATTTATGTTTTAGAATAAATTAAAAATAATCCTATTATCATATATTAAATCAATTTATTTAATAATATATGGATATATTATATAGTGTGTTGTAGGTAAGTTGAATTTTATAGAGGGTTTATAAATAATATTTTTTATATTTTTAAATTATTATTTCAAGTGAATCCACTAAAAGAGAAATTAATATATTTTTGGATTTATCCCCATACATCTTGAAGAATAATATTTACCCTAATGGATGGAAATTTGTGCGTAAATAAGAAATTGTTTCATCATGTAAATCATTCGGAAAAACATTGTAAAAATGATTAATTTATCACGTGAATATCCTACTATAGGTCTCCCTTAGATTGGACTATGATACCACTTTTTCACCACTAATTCATTCTTGTTTACCCAAACTATGGTTATATTATACATAATCACCAAATACCAAAATATAGATAGTCTTTCCATAGCGTAATTCCATATAATGTTATAAAATAATGACATCCTAAACACTAATGTAATCTAAACCTTTACTATGATACCCATTGTATAGCCCCCTACCTTAATTAACCCTTCAAAACATGATTTAATATTAGGGTTATTCTTCCATACATTATCATGAAATTCTCATTTATAATTTTTTGATAATAAAGATAATAGAATACATAAAATATTGAGGACTAAAAATCCTTTTCATTTTTATCCAAAATAATTGGATTAAAAATATTTGAATCATATTTCATTTAAGACAAAAAAAATTTCATTTAAGGGAAATGTCCCTATAGAAACCATAACTTATAAAAATTTATATTAATCAATAATACCTATAAAAAGTCATTAAAAATATTATTAATAAAAATATCTAATTTAGGGTCTTAACAAAAAATAAACATGATATGCCATTTATAATCCATAAAAATAAGAATGTTTCCCATCCTCATAAAAATCATTTCACAAAAAATATTAATTTTATATTTCGTGAAAAAACTTAATTTCTAAAACTAGTTCATAATAATTTCAAATTAATTAAAAAAAATTAAAATCATAATAATATAAATTACATGAGACTTGGAAAACTCTTGGATTATTTTTCACGAATGAAGTTTATCCACCTTGATTTTTAAAAAATAATAATTTAATAAATTCATTAAAAATTGAATCTCATTCTCCTACCATTATAAATCTAACTATTTCATTTAAAAAAGAATATAATATTATCTCAAAGTTAAACTGATAAATTATCCTTAAATTCACCATACATTACCCTAAAAATAAAATTTCAAAATTTGATAAATCCTATATCTCCATTGTTATTCTGACACTAGAAATCTCCATCCTATTACCATATCCATTATAGAGATATATAGGGATACCCTATGGTAAAATATATAGTGATAACACCACAAATTTATATTAATGTTCTATCAACCATATCATGAATAAAAAACGTATATATTTCACATTAATAATAATAACCATTTCAATTTTAATTCAGTTCCAAATTGAAAAACAAATTTATATTCCAATAATAAATAGAAAATTATTTAGATTAATTATAAATTATATATTTTAAAAAATATATCACTTAAGTCTAAGAGAAAGATTGTATTTTTAAATAAAAATAAGAAATTTCAGATTAATCTGGGTATTTAATAATTTGTTTTGAAGAAGTAAAAGACTACCATTCATATATGTAACAAACATACTTTTTTTACATTGTTAAAATAACTCTAAAATAACTTTTATGGAAAATAAATAAAAAATTCAATTTTAAAACATAAAAAAGTTTTTAATAAGTATCCAGAATTGAATTTAAAAAGTTGTTGGACTATAAATTTTAATATTCATGGAACATTTTTAGGATTATTAATATAGAAGAGAATTATTTTACATGACTTATTAAAAAAATGATTTTAATGAAAAATCCATTACCATATGTCCACCCTAGAATAATATTTTCTCTAACACAAGAATAATGAAATTATAAATTATTTAGAATCGATTAATATACCTTTTCATACTATATTAATTATTATGGTTCTTTTATATCATTCGTCACCATTTTTTATTTTGTTACTAAAATGGTTTTGGTGATATTGGATGTTTTTTGGTTGTTTAGTTTTTAACCTCAAAAAAACACTAGTGTATTGACCATGGTAAATGGTGTAGTGGTTAAATTTCATTAAAAATAATAAATATGTTATATATAATATATTTATACATTAAATGAATATTTAAAACAAATCATGTTAGGTGGTTAAGGAAAATGGACTACGTCGTTTCATGATAATAGTAGAAAGTACATACACCTGAATGACATTATCATTTTTATAACAAGTGTAATTTAAATACTATTATTAAGTTTCATTTTTTTAAAACCATAAACAAGATATAAAGATTTTATTTACTCTTTATTTATATCCTTATTACTTTCCTTTCTATGTTGGAGATGAAAAATAATTCACATCGCTTTGTGGAGGTGGCTTTCTACACAAACACTCTAGAAACTCTACGAATATCCAATAGATAGAAAGATAAATATAGTAATTATTATATCACATTTATAGAAATATATTAATTTCAAATATATATAATATATATTCATTATTTTTTTGATACAATAATATTTTAAGAGGTGATGTAAAACGACAAAGGTGGCTTTGTCGAGGCGGTAGTGTAACATCCCAGGTAAATAAAGAATATGATATTTTTCATATTTATTAATATTTGTGAATAAAATATTAATTTTACATTAAAGGGTTTTCGATGTTCGATGACTTACCCGATACGCTAAAACAGGTTTCTTTGAAATCTTACATTGCACACTAATAATATAATATTATTATTTTAAATGCTAGTTAATGGATAGAAATTGTATTGTTGGGAATGAATAGAAATAAATACAATAGGATTATACATGTTTTTTAAATGTTTTTACATTTATCCAATAAAATTTAAAGGCTTAAAATGTGAATAAATCAATTTTTTAACACAAATTCTCTAATATTAATTAAAAAATGATTTACCGCCTATTGATGGTGAACCCTTTTTAAATATAGTTTTTTTCACTCTTATATGGTCTATTTGACAAAATAAAATTCTTATTTAGAATCAGGACATCAAAATTTACTTTGGATGGATTTTTTGTATTTTTTTGATAATGTTCATTTTTTTATGAATAGTGAATAAAATGATGTATTTTAATTCAAAACCACCTTTTAATATAATTTATTTGTATTGTTAGATTATGCTTTTAATTGGGATTAAAGTATAAATAGTTAATATTTTTACCATTTCATCCAATTTTGGCCATTGTATGTAATTCCACTTTGAAATTTATCATTAACAATTATCAATCTTTTGATAGTTATTATTTATTAAAAACACGATTTTTTATTTGAAAAGGGGAAATAATTAAAAAATTAATTATAGAAACTTATATGTTTTGAATTTTGTAAAATAGAAATCATTTTTTAATTTGGAATATCATATTTAGGTTAGGGTGAGTCTTTGAAATTTTTTTGAAAACCTTCAATTTTTTATGAATAGTGAAATATACTACATAGTAGTTAAAAACCGACTTTTTCATTCAATTGAAATATTACCACTTTTATGAAATGAATTTCAATAGTCCGACATACTTGGTTTTAATTAGTAAGTAAAATTTGGTTCAACGAGATAAAAATAATTTTTGGTGAATAGTAATTTTTGACTTTTATTAACCGCGATTAAAGGTAATTACGGTAATTAAGGTAAAAATAATGTTATAATAATATAAAATTACTTTTACACTTGTCCTAACCTTATTTATCGAGTCATGGACGACCAATAGAATCCATGGGTCAATTTTGGGACCCCATAGAGCCACTTCGGGAAGATAATGACCTTAATAGCTTTTCATTTAAAGTAAAAAATAAAAATATCATAAACATGTATTGTTTTACTAAAACAATATTAATGTGGGGTTATTTAATTGATATATTTGACTATAAATATTTGTTATAAAGATAAAAATATTCCATACATCATGGTAATTTTTTTATAATTTTTATACATCATATAAATTTTTTTTATGACACAATGATGATGCAATGTTTATGTTATTAATGGATGATTTAAATAAATAAGAAGATAAAAATTATCTCAAAATAAAAAACATGTGAAATTAGTATTGGATGATTTTATTTTAAACATGGGCATCCATATATTCTACATTAATTATTTTTGGAACTTTTGAAACCATAAATCATTATATAAAAAAAATATTTTCAAACATTCCAAAAGAGCCCCTCATCTCCCTTATAAAAGGACCTCACGTCCTACCCATTTCTCACAATTCTCAAGCCATTTGGATCCTCCAAACACTAATTCAATAAGCTCCCAAGATCTCTATTTTCCTTTTAGAATCCTTACCTTATGAATAAGGCATTTCAAGAAACCCTTTTGGTTCAAACCAAAGGCAGTTACCCGCTTTAATGGTACAATCTTCTCTTAAGTTCATTTGTTTTATTTTACTTCGCCAACCCCCTAATCTCTTTATATTCCTTTATTTTATAACATAAAAGTATCCTCAATATAATGGAATGTTTTTATGAGAAGAATTTTAACTACAATTAAGCACGCCTCTATCTAATGGGTAAATAACATAATGTTTATGTGGATGGAAAACTAACACCTCATGAAATGAGGATTGTTCAATTATCTCCTACCACCTCTTATGGTAGCCATTATGATGGAACTGTATTTATTTATGACATTTATTATGTTTATGTTTTCTTTATGCTTTTTTATTTTTCAGTTTTAGCATACCTTTATGGTTACCATAATGGGTAAACGTGATAATTTCATTTTAGCATGTGCTGACTACCGCCCCCTCAAATTTATATGACTTGTTCATACCATTATGGATCATAAAAAGGATGTAGTTAATGAAATTATATATGATATTATACTTGAACTATAATATACATATGTATCATTATGTTTTAATTCCATCAAAATATGAAATATAAATGGAAGTAGTGTTCATCCGTACGTATGGCTTATCGTCTCCATGAACAATGCATTTCATTTATTACCTCAAATTGTTATATACTAATATAAATATATGTATATACTGGATATGTGTGATATATATGATATCTAAATCATGAATATATTTCTGTATACAAATAAATTTTTACCACATGAACAAATTGTAATTATAAGAAGTCCATTTTTGACTCAAGTTCCAAATATCGATAAAATGACCATTATTAACTAAAATGTTTTGATAATGTTTATAACATCGTAATAAGTGATATAAAAAGAATAATAAACCTTAAAAAGGTTTTAAAAAAAAGTAGAAATTAACATTAATTTATTATTCAGGAGAATAAATAATGAATGGGTCAAGTCTGACACGAGGTAAGGGAACTTCTTAACCCAATTCCCATTATTTGGGTAGATCTTATCATTCATATTTATGTTATTCTTTGATTTGTACACGAATTTATTTTATAAAGTTTATAGTCACATTTTAATTTTCATTTCATTCAAATCCAATCTTTTTCAATGAATCATTTTACAAAATGACAAAAGAAATGTATCTTTTTTTTAACATATTTGGTGACAATGACCTCTCTTCCGCCACAAGTATTATTTGATCTTTGGATTTTTTAACAAGCCACAATGTTATTTAAAATAGAAATAATTACCATATACTATTATTATGTATTTTGGTATTGAAAATGGTTGTTAGAATGTTTTTATTATTTCAAAATCTTGGAATCATATATTGAGATTGCAATGTGGTAATTTAATCTTTACTTTATGCTTATGTTATGTGTTATGTTTCATGGGTATTATTTATGTATGTGGGTGGTTCAGTGATAAACCTAGGGTAGGTGAGCCTGAAATAGCTTTCCAATGCATTGGGTAATGTGATGGAGGTAAACGTGAATGTTTCTCCTAAGATATTTAGGAAATATACTGTGATGGGAATTGCAAATATACGTCCCTACATAGTTGTGATGGCTACAATGTATGTTTGATATGGATACCATAAGTCACCTTTATGTTTTGTGATTTCTATTTGTTATTCATAAATCTTATGTTTTCACAAGGTATGTTAAAGAGCTACTGTTATTTATGTATTGATGACATAATGTTTTCTTTCTTTTTTTTTATATTCCTTACTGAGCTTTTTATGCTCATCCAAATTCATGAAATGTTTTTCATAGAAATTAAAGGTGAATAGGGTCAAGGATGAGATCAAGGAAAAGTCATGCTGTCTAAAACATGGAACTAGACATGAATATTTTTTCTCGAGAGTTTTTCTTTTATGAAAAAATAGAAACTGGGTAGAAGTGTATACTTTGTAATCATTTGAGATGTAATAGTTATGTCCTAATTCTCTTAAACTCTAAACCTGAAAAGATCCTCAATGTGAATTATTCATTTAATTCCCGATTATATAATGTTTTAAGGTCTAGTCATTTTAGTTGGAATCAAAAGTCGGTTTAGACAACTATAGTAGTTAAGGTACTGTTAAATTGATATCCATAAATTAATTTATGTTAATATTGAAATTATATAGAATTTATAGATTAAAATGTTGCTTCACCTAAGATATTTTTGTGTTCTGAATGGTTTTTTGAATAGTAAATATGGCAGCTATGTTGAGACGACATCATGAGGAAGACAACCTTCCAAATCAGCAACCTGAGATGGTCAAAATTGGAACTTAACTGTTTTTTGAAGTTATTGAACAACTGAATCATGCTATAAATGGTGTGGGTATTCATGCCCGAGATCATCTAGATCAACCAAAAAGTAACATGTTAGTAGTGGAGAATTTCATGAGGCAACGTCCCCATTCATTCAGAGGATTATCTGACCCTGTGCTAGAAGACGGGTGGATTAAAGCACTGGAGAAGATTTTTTTTGTCATGGGGTGTTCAGAACATCAAAAGGTTAGTCTTGAGGTTTACCATTTTTAATGTGAATATCATCAATAGTGGTCAATGGTGAAACATATCAGGGATAGTGAGGAGATTGATGCACTTGATTTGGATGAATTCAACGGTATGTTTTCTGAGAAATATTTTCCATTAGTGGTTCGTCTTAGGATGGAAAAACAATTCATGGAATTGGGGCATGAGGATGACTCAGTGTCTTATTATGAAGAAATGTTCACTCGATTGGCATGGTACACTCCAAATTTCATATGAGTTCTTGATTGTAAAATCAACGGTTTTTACGGAGTATTAATGCCAAAGTATGAAATGTGATTTAGCTTTTCATGATTTCAATAGTTATGAACAAATTGTTTGATGTGCGAAGAAGGTGGAAATGGAGTTTTTTGATGATCATGTGTTCTTTGAAAAACAAGAGAATAAGAGGTCAAGATGGCAGGCTAAAGGGAAGAACTCTTCTAAAAAGTATGATGGTAAAAATGTTAAGTTTCTAGTTTGTGGAAATTGTGGTAAAAAGCATGCTGGTGGATGTCTTTCAAATTTAGGTAAGTTCTAACGTTGCAGTAAAATCGGGCATAAGGCTTGAAATTTCACTGAAAAATATTAGGGTAACGGTAAGAAAAAATATGATGTACAATCAGTAATATGTTTTAAGTGCAATGAAAAGGGTCATTATGAAAATGAGTGTCCGACGAATAACTGAACTAAGGGAAAGAAGCCAGACTACAATCCGAAAGGGGTTGTGAAATCCTTTGCAACTACTTCATTAGATGTTATGCCATCAAATGAAGTAGTATCATGTACATAGTTTGTTTTTTCATTGTATTCCAATGTGTTGTTTGATTCATGGTCCACACACTCTTTCATTTCTGAGAAGTTTTCTAATAAATTATGAATTTATTTTCAAGATATGAATCATGAACTTATGGTAAAATCACCCAGAGGAAATGTTGAGAGAAAAAGAAATTATAATAATCTTTTTATCCTTGTGTGTGGAACAAATCTTCCTGAAACCTGTATTGTTTTTCATCTTGTAGAGTTGATGTTATTTTGGTTATGGATTTCCTTTTTTATCCTGCTAATATTGACTATAGAGATAAAGAGGTTTCTTTTTATGAATATTTTCAGTTTTTGTACAAGAATGAAATCTTACTTTTGATTACATATCAGGATGATGAGAAATTGGTAAAAGATGGAAATGAATGTCACCTTGCACATATTGTTGAAATCAAAAGAACTATTCAGATTAATGATTTTATAGTTGTAAATGAGTACCTTGATATTTTTTCATGATGATTTTACTAGTATAATACATGATCAAGAAGTTGAATTTATTGTTGACATAGTTCCTGATGCTAATCCAATTTCAAAAATCCCTTATCTAATTTCTCAAATTGACGTTTTAGAGTTAATGAAGCAACTGCACGAGTTATTAGATAATGGTCTTATTCGACCTAGCACATCACCATGGGGTTCTCTTTTCTTGTTTGTTAAAAAGAAAGATGGTTGAAAGAGAGTTTGCATTGATTATAGAGCATTGAATAACATCACCATTAAGAACAAGTATCCTTTTCCTCATATCAATGATTTGTATGAACATCTCATGGGAGCTCAAATTTTTTTTGAATATTGACTTGAGGTTGGGATACCATCAGTTCAATGTAATAGAAGTAGACATTCTGAAGACCACATTTCATAGTAGATATGGCCATTATGAATTTGTAGTTATGCCTTTTGGGTTAACCAATACACCTGCTGTACTTATGGATCTTATGAATAGAAATTTCCATGAGTTCTTGGATAAGTTTGTGGTTTTGTTCATTGATGATATTTTGATTTTTTTCAAAATTAAAGAGGAACATGAAAGGAATTTAAGCGTTGATTTAAAAACATTAAAATAAAATAAACTATTTGGTAAATTCAGAAAGTGTGAGTTTTGGTTACAAAAAATTCCATTGGTTGGTGACATTGTTTCAAAAAAATGGCATTACTGTTGATCCTGCTAAAACAAAAGTTGTTAAAGAATGGACAAGGCCCATAAATATAACCGAGATCCTTAGTTTTCCGGCTTTGGCAGGTTATTACTGGAGTTTTTATTGAGAATTTAGCACTGTTATCTAGTCCAATGAATAAATTATCTTGAAAGGTGTTATGTTCATTTAGGAAAAATAATGTGATGATTTTTTCAGGAATTGAAAGAAGATTGTTAAATGCTCCAGTTTTGGCACTGCCTTCCAGATATGGTGAATTTTTTATCTACAACGATGATTCATTGAAAGGACTAGGTTGTGTCCTTATACAGAATGATCA
Organism: Viscum album; assembly: GCA_963277665.1. Classification (NCBI taxonomy): domain Eukaryota; kingdom Viridiplantae; phylum Streptophyta; class Magnoliopsida; order Santalales; family Viscaceae; genus Viscum; species Viscum album. Next base: position 666,445,930 of record OY728162.1, read on the forward strand.
CGTAATTGGTTATGCTTCACGTCAATTGAAACCTCGTGAGTTAAATTACCGTACATGTGATTTAGAATTAGATATTGTTGTTTTTGCATTAAAAATTCAGAGGCATCATTTTTATCGAGTAAAATGTGAAATATATTCTGAACACAGATGTTTAATGTATATATTCACTCAAGAAATAAATATACATGGGATAGAGGAGATGGCTAGAATTAATCAAGGATTATTAATGCACAATCCTTTACCATCTGAGAAAAACAAATAATATGTCTGATGATTTGAGTCGAAAAAGTAATGATTCATTATCCATACTACATTTGGAATGAGATCCTTTGGTTTTTGATTTGATGAACTTTGGCATAGTAGTTGTTGGTGCATGAAGTTATTCTGTTTTGTTTTAGGAGTTACTGAGACCGTCCATATCAGATAGAATTAAGCAAGCAAAAGAGGAAGGTAGGGAGTTGTAGAAAAAGGTTGATTTGGTTCAGAAGGGTATGTTTCCGGAATTCAACATTGATAATAATTGTTTCTTGAGGTTCAGATAGATATTATGTGTGACTTGTGTTTCAAAGTGGAAAAATGAGTTGTTATGTGAAGTTCATAGCTCAACATTTTCAATTAATATCAGCATTACTAAAATGTATAAAGATATTTGAGAGTATTACTAGTGGGATATAATGAAACAAGATATTTTTGACTTTACTATGAAGTGTTCAACTTTTCAATAGGTTAAAGCGGAGCTGCAGTTACTGAAAGGGATGATTCGGTCTTTACCAGTGCCATAGTGGAAATGGGAAACTATATCAATGGACATTGTTGAGGGATTACCAAATACATCTCGAGGTAATAATGTAATCTGTGTTATTATTGATCAGTTGACTAAATCTACTCATTTCCATACTATTCGAGATACTTTTTCTCTAGATCAACTTTCTCTGTTGTATGCTAAGGATATAGTCAGGTTTCATGGATTTCACCTCTCTATTGTATCTGATCGTGATCCCATGTTTACTTCTAACTTTTGGAAGGGCCTTCATAATTCATTGGGTACTGAATTAAATTTAAGTACATCTTTTCATCCCCAATCAGATGGGTAGTCAGAATGGTCAATTCAGACCTTGGAGGATATGTTACATGCCTGATCAATGGATTATCAGGGAAGTTGGGGCCAACATCATTCTTTTGTTTAATTTTCTTCTAAAAACAGTTTCATTCTAGTATACAGGTGGATCCATTTGAGGAATTATATGGAAAGCGGTGTCGAACTCTTGCTTATTGGGATGAAGTAGGGGAAAGGAAACTGATGGGACTAGGATTGGTGGAAGAGATGGTAGTGAAAGTTCTGTTTATTCAGATGCACATTAAAACAACATAGAGTTGGTAGGAAAGTTATGTAGATAACATGAGGAAAGATCTTTCATATTAGGCAGGATATCATGTCTTTCTCAAAGATTCTACATGGAAAAGTGCGATGCATTTTAGAAAGAAGGGAAAGATGAATCTGAGGTTCATTGGAACTTATGAAATCATGGAGAATGTTGGATCAGTTGTGTATTGAGTGGCTCTACCTCTATGTTTGTCCAAGGTACATAATTTTTTTCATGTTTCCATGTTGAGAAATTATATGCCAGATCCTCATCATGTTTTTAGTCCAGAGGTAGTTCAGTTGGAAGAGAATATCTCTTATAAAGAACAACCAGTCCAGATTATTGACTGTAGAGAGCAAGTGTTGCAGAATAAGGTAATTCATTGGGTGAAGGTTTTGTGAAAAAACCATATGGTTGAATAGGTAATGTGGGAATATTAAAATGATATGAGAGAGAAATACCCCTACTTATTTGATAAGTGAATAAAAATTATGAGCACACAATTTCTAAAAGGGGGGAAGGATGTAACATCCCAGGTAAATAAATAGTAATACATTTATTATATTTATTAATAATTTTAAATTAAATATTAATTTGACTTTAAAGGGGTATCTATGTTCGATGGCATACCTGATACACAACAACGAGTTTCTTTTAAATCTTACGTTACACACTAATAATATAATTTTAATATTTTAAATGGTAGTTAATGCCTAGCCATTGTATTGGCAGGAATGAATAGAACTAACAAAAATATGATTATACATGTTTTTTTTAAATATTTTTTAATTTATCCAATTAGATATATAGTCTTAAAATTTGAATGACTTCAATTTTAAGCACAAATACTCTAATATTGTTTAAAATGTCGATTTACAACCTATTAATGGGGAACCTTTTTTAAATCTTGTTTGTGTCACTCTTAAATGTCATATTAGAAAAAATTAAATTCTTCTTTAGAATTGGGACATCAAAATTTACTTTGGATGAATTTTTTTTATTTTTTTGATAATGTTCATTTTTATGAATAGTGAAAATGTTGTATTTTAATTCAAACACACATTTTAATGTATCTTATTTGTATTGATAGATTATATTTTTAAATTTTTTAAATATAAACAGAATATATTTTTACCTTTTAATCTAATGTTGGTCTTCGAAAGTAATTTCACTTTGAAATTGGACATTAACAAGTATCAATCTTTTGATAGTTATTATTTCTTAAAAACACTCTTTTTGTTTTGACAACGAGAACTAATTATAAAATTAAAAAAATGAAACTTCTATGTTTTAAATTTGGTAAAATAGATATAATTTTTTAAATTCGGAATATAAAATTTATCTTAGGGTGAATTTATATAATTTTTCTTAAAACTATTAATATTCTATGAATAGTGAAATATACTACTTAGTAGTTAAAAACTAACTTAATCATTTTAATAAAATTTTTCCACTTATATCAATTGAATTTCAAAAATTCAACATACATGTTTTTCATTATTAAGTAAAATGTTGTTCAATATGATGAACATGATATTTGGTGAATAGTAATTTTTGACTTTTATTAACCGCGATTAATGGTAATTATGTTAATTAAGGTAAAAATAGTTATATAATAATATAAAATTACCTTGAAACTTATCCTAACCTTCTTTTTTAGTCATGGTTCACCAAGAAAATACATGGGTCTATTTCGGGACCCCATGGATCCAGTTGTGTAAGATAATGACATTAATAACTTTTTATTTAAAGTAAAAATCAAAATGTCCTAAACATGTATTGTTTCACTAAACAAATTTTAATGTGGGGTTATATAATTGATATATTTGACTATAAATATTAGTTATAAAGACAAAGATATTTACTACATCATGGTAATTTTTTTATAATTTTTATACATCACATAAATAAAATTATGCATGACATAATGATGATGGAGTGTTTACATCATTAATGAATGATTTAAATAAATAAACGATAAAAATAAATACAATATCTAAAACTTGACCAATTATTATTGGATGATATTATTTAGAAAAGGGGACACCTTATATTTTAATTTAATTATTTTTGGACCTTTAGAAAATGAAAATCAGTATAAAATAAAATAATAATTTCAAACATTCCAATAGAGCTCCTCCTGTCCCTTAATAAAAGATCTCACTTCCTGCCCATTTCTCACATTTATAAATCCCTTTGGTTCATCCCAAATATACTCCAATAATCTCCCAATATCCCTCTCTTCATCTATAATCCTTACCTTAGGCACAATGCACTTCAAGAAACCCTTCTGATTTAAACCAATGGGAGTTACCCAATTTAAAGGAAACGTCTTTGCTTACATTCTTTTATTTTATTTTACTTATCCAACCACCAAAACCCTTTTTATTTAATTATTTTGTAAAAAAACCAGTACCCTAAATATATTAGGATGTTTTTATGATAATTATTCTAACTAAACTTACACGCACATCCATCTAGTGGGTAAATAAGATAATGTTTTTATGGATGGAAAACTAATGCCTCACGAAACGATGATTGTTCAATTATCCTCTTCCGCCTCTCATGGAGGAAATTATGATAGAAATGTATTTATATATGACATATATTATCTTTATTGTTTCTTTATTTATCTGTATTTTTCATTTATAGCTTACCTTTATGGTTTCCATAATGGGTAACATGATAATTAAATTTTAGACAGTGCGGACTACCGCCCCCTCAGAGTGATATGACTCATTCATTCCATACGTTGAACATATAAAGGATGCAGTTAATAAAATTATATATGAAATTATACTTTAATTATAATATAAATATGTATCATTATGTTTTAATTCCATCAAAATATGAAACATAAATGAAAGTAGGGTTCATGCGTACATACGGCTTACCGTCTCCATGAAATGTCCATTTCATTTCTTACCTCCAAATGTTATGTACTAATATAAATACATGTATATACTTGATATAAATGATATATATGATATCTAAATCAGGAATATATTTCTGGATATAATGAAAATTTGACCACATAAACAACCATTAATTATAAGAATTCCATTTTTGACTCAAGTACCAAATATAAACCAAATGACCATTATTAACTTAAATGATTAGATAATTATTATAACATGGTAATAAATGATATAAATGGAATAATAAAATTGAAAAAGGATCTTATGAAAGTATAAAATAACATTAATTTATTATTCTGGAGATTAAATAACGAACGGGTAAAGATGGACACAAGGTAAGGGAACTTCTTAACCCAATTCCCATTCATTGGGTTGATTTTATCATTCTTATTTATGTTATTCATTTATTTATACATGAATTTCTTTTATATGGTGTATAAACACCTTTGAAATTTATTTCCATTCAAATGGAATCTTTTTCTATGTAGCATTTTACTAAAGGTTAAAAGGAATGTTTCATTTTTTAAAGTATGCGGTGACAACAACCTTTTCGCCGCAACGAGTACTATTTGATCTTTGGCTTCCTTAAGAGGTCGTAATGTTTTTAAAAAACAAATAATAATTACCATACAAACTTTTTATATATTTTTGTGTCGAAATTGATTTTTATAATGTATTTATTATTTCAATATCATGAAATGATATTTTGTGATTGCAATGTGAGAATTTTGTCTTTCTTTTATGCGTATGTTATATGTTATGGTTCATGTGAATTGTTTATGTAAATCAGTGGTTCCATGATAAACCTAGGGAGGGTGAGCCCAAGATAGATCTCCAATTCATTGGGTAATGTGATAGAGAAAAACATGAATGATTCTCTAAATAGATTTCTAGAATATACTGTGATGGGTATTCAAAATGTAACTTCCTATGTATTTGTGATAACTACAATATATGTATGACATTGATGCCACACTTTACCTTTATGATTTTTTATAACTATGTGTTATTCATAAATCTTATGTTTTCAGGAGGTATGTTAAAGAGCTTCTTTTATGTATGTATTGATGAACTAATGTTTTTTTATAACCCTTACTGATCTTTTTATATTGATCCCAAGTTTTGAAATGTTTTTCCCAGGACTTAAAGATGAATAGAGTCAAGGATGGGATCTAGGAAAAGTCATGATGTCTAAAACATAGAACTAGACATGAGTCTTTTTCTCGAGAGTTTTTATTTTATGAAAAAAATTGAAACTGGGTAGAAGTGTCTACTTTGTAATCTTTTGAGATGTAATAGTTATGTCCTAATTATCTAAAACTATAAACCTGAAAAGATCCTCAATGTTAATTATTCATTTAATTCAAGATTATGTAATGTTTTAAGGTTGGGTCCTTATATGTATTCCATACTTATGCATGACTTATAATATTCTAATTTTATTAGAAAAGTTTTCTAATAATAACAAGTTTAATCATTTTTAATAAAAATATATTTCAAAGATAAACAATTTTTTAGGAAAAATATATCTTTTAACTTTATACTATTTTATCATTATTTCAAAACAATTAATAATAAATTAATTTTTGAATATTCATTTTATTCAGGAAATAACATATACATATTATTCATAATATAATTATTCCAATTTAAACATTATAAAAAATAACTACAATGTTATAATTGGCTAGTTTATATAATAGTATATCAATATAATATCAAGGTATTATTATACTCAGTTTTCTGTATACACCACACTATCAAAATCCTTATTTTTAGTCAATTAAACTCTAAAATCATGTTTTGTTACATTATTTTTCATTGAAGAAATTTCTTCTTTTCAATTGTTTTCTTCTCCAATAAAAATGGTTTAAAAAATTATTTAAAATTAATTAAAATTAGTATAATATAAAAAAATGTTCATTAGCTGAAAACAACATGTTACTATATAAAAATAGCATTGATTTAAAACCGAATTTTAGAAAGTAATAATAAAATATCCTTTTTAAAAGATGTGGTGGGAATATAAAGGATAACTAGAATAACATATATATGGGTTGTTAAATTAGTATTAAATTAATTGTAAGTGAAAACTAGGAATTATAGATATGATTCATTGATGATGAGGATTTATAATTTTATGAGAATTTAGCATGCCTCTAATTTAACTAAAATGGTCTCTAAATAGTTACATTTTTTCATGATTATTTTTTAGGGTTGAGTGATCGATTCACTATCCCAACATATCATATTAGAGAACATATTTATTTGATATATTTATGTTCCCCAATAAAACTTTCTACCATTGGTTGTGGATGGAAATAGTTTACTAATTCTATATCAGCTATTACACTATTATATGAATATCCAAATTGATTTTTTCTTACATAATGAACTATAATATACTTACAATGGATCACATAATCGTGAGAAGGATAAAAATTAATTCCTTTTTTAAAATAAATTAACTAAAAACTAAAATGGTTAGATATAGGTAATATAATATCCATTCTCAAGAAATACTACATTAATCTCTAATGTCTCCATAAAAACATCTAATATGAAACTATAAACAATTTATAAATAATTATCTTTAAATAAAATCTAAATATTCCTTACAAAATTAAAAAAAACACCTGAAATAATTGATATAATATTATTCCAAGATCAAAATTATCATAGTCTCTAAATAACATTAGTCACTCATAATGTCATATCATGAAATATGTAAATTATACTGATCTTCCCAACATAACCACCAATCATTTTTTTTATTTTCAAAAGCCTGTTAAAGGGGAACCAGAACCCCATGATACAACCACAAACTCAAACCGATCACAGCCATACAAGGATCAGAAAACACACCAACACAGATTTACATATCATCCAAGCCAAACTCATCTCTGCTTCCCCTTCCTAACTCATCATCTCCAGTAACCGTGGTTGTTTCCCATCCTAGAGTCCTCTAGTAGTGAACACTATTGACACGGTTCCGGAGTTGATCTATAACAAGATAATCTTGTGCTATCCTCTTGATCTCACTATTCTTTTCCCAAGTCACAGTCACCTATTTATTCCTCTTGGAGGTGGAGCGAGTCCGCATCAGCTGCAGGAGACACGAGTAATCCCTCCTTGGTCGACGTGTAGAAGTGGCAGAAATAGGTCCTTCAACTGAAGCAGTTCTCTATTTCCCACTTTGAACCACTTCACTGAAAGAGCGCTTCTCCCCTCCTTTACCAGCCTTCTCCCCCGAGCCTGAAATAGGAGAACCTACAGAAACCTCCCTTTCTAGGGTCACAGCCCCCATAGCAGTATCATCCACCAGCAAAGGCAGGGGCACACCCTCTGCGATCGCCACGTCCTCCTCCACCGCATGAGTATCATTCATCAACAAAGGGTGTGACACACCCTCTTCAATCGCCTCATCCATAGACACTGCGGGAACCTCCTTCACACCACCATCAACCTGCACACTCATAGAGGACCCCATACTATCACCCCCATCTCCTGAAACAACACTTAAAACAAGATCAAAACTAACATTACCAAGGAAATCAAACCTATTGCTTAAAGAAACAAAGGGTCTGGCCTTTGGATCCAAGCCTCTATTCTCCTATGTACAGTTCTGAGATGAACTGGCTTCCATGACCCCCACTGAGTGAACCAAAGCAGGCCCTTCCCCATCCCTCACCCTATCATTTATGGTCTTACTGCCTTGACTATCTGCATCTAGCTTCTTTCTAGTATCGACCAGGATATTGGCCACCACTGCAAGTTGAGCCTCCTTATCCTTCCCCTTTGAACTCTTCTCCACAAGAACAAGAGACCTCCTTCGAGACGAGGTCTGGAACTGATGATGCCGAGACATCACCTCATGGGTAGATGAGGCCCGACGAAATCTCCTAGAATTGTGTCCAAAACGATTACAATTCAAACAAAAATCAGGCCAACTCTCATAGATAACCTGTTGTTTACAACTATAATCCTATCCAATTGTAATCCAGACAAAGTAAATGGGCCCCTAGAGGCATCCACTTCGACGCAAACACGAGGATTAATCAGATGAAAAACTGCTTCAGTACGAGAATCTGAACATAGAAATCTACGCACAAGATTACCCAACATTCTTATGATAGCGGGATTTTGAAACGGTAAGGGAAGCTTAGGGAAACTAACCCAAACCGCTGCTCAAGGGAGATCACGATTCATATGAAAGTCGAACGACCATCGAAGGAGGAAGAATCGAATTCCATTGCAACTACGAGGAGCTCTTGACCAAGCCTCAACAAGATCCTCTTCTGACGCAAAACGAATCATAATGTGGTACCTGTCTAGCAACCCGACGGTTGCCCATTCCTGTATGTCCCAAGAAGAGAAGGCGAACCTGTCGAAGGTGTCGACAGATGGTCTCCTTTGTCTAAATCGAGCAACTAGTGTAAGCTTCAACAGCGAAGCCGATTCCGTGAACTCGGAAGTCGAAATATGAAGGTTAGGGATTCCATCCACTGGATCTGGAACTTTAGTGCACACAAAAGCCTTCGGAAATGGTGGAAGAAAATCAGGGTTGGGGAAAGGTTGAAACGAAGACCTTGCAATCCTGGGGGACGACGAACTCCCCTCCCCCGCAAAGGGGGGAGGATCCGGTCGGGCCGCCATCGTCACTAGCTATGGGAGAGCATATATTATTCTAAAAGTAAAACCAACCACTATTTTTTTAGAAAAACCCATCTATTATAGAAATAATCTACTTACCAAAATCATATACTTTTCTAAATATATTGACCATAATAAAAAATGAATTTAAAAACATTGTCATGAAATCACTTTTTACTCACATGGTTATTCATATGATAAATAATATACCCTAAAATATAATAACAAATAATATCTTAGACATAAATGATCATAATAAACCAAAAAATTTCAATTCCTTTCATATTATGTCGAAAAAATAAAATGAATTCTTAGATAAAAATATAATTCATTATAATAAATTTAAATACTTACGGTGACATATTAATAAAACATAAATTAAAAAAATAAATGTGTCCTAGGACCATCAATCATATATGAATTTATAACATCAAGATACGAATTACCAAAATAGTGGAGAGTACAATAATTAGAGGAATGAGGATTTGATTCGTTTGTTGTAGAATTTCATTAATAGAGAATCTATCACACAGTAGTTCAAGACCCTATATATGAGAGGAAGTGACGAATAACCCAAAATATGAATTTATAACATCAATATATATTGTCTGATTACAATGATAAGGGGTTGTTATAGTTTGTGTTCATAGTCTTTGGAAATATTGGTCATGTATTATGCCTCTGCATCAATGGTATTATATGATTTTTATGGACATACTCCACTAGTCTTGTGGGTCATCTAAGGATTCCCTCTAAACCCGGTTAAAAATGGGTTTTATAGAACAAAATAAATATCTATGTCCTTTAGGATATTACATTATAAATTATCATTCATCATATTCCAATAAAATATAGATACTAAAATCTATGTTATGTATTAGATTATAATATTAAACAATTTAATCAATTCATATTTTTTACATTAATAATAAATAATTAATATATTAAGATATAGATAACCATTCATCCCAATCCCAATTATAATGATTCATGCCCCATGGTCCATCAATTTGAGTTTATAAATTTTCAGAATTCATTTAAAAATTGAAATAATACACTATATTTAATATCCACTAACATATATTATGTCTTTGTTGAAATGAATGTTGAAAGATATTGAAACTTATAAAATATATTTTTTTTGGAATATATTTATTTATGAAATAATCTTGAACATTTTTCACATAATACATTAGTATGAGGATTTTAATGGTGTTTCAAAATTAGGGTTATTGTTTATGATAAACAAGAATTAATGATAGTAAGAACAAGGCATAACATTCTTTAACGTCACCCTCAGTTTGAGTTGAGTAGAGGGTCGGATGTCTTTTTTTGGGCCATCCAATGTAATATATTGATAATGTACATTATTGAATTTTAAAAAATTGTTAACACATGATAGTTTTATCTAAATATGGCCAACTATATCATAATATACATTATGATATCAAATTATAAAAGAGGTTTTTGTTTTTTTACATAGTAGATTTTAGTTATATTTAACAAGTGAGAATATCACTAAACATCAGGAGTGTGGTTATTAAATTTTTATTAAAAGTGAATCATGTAGATGAGAAATTCTTGTTGTAGTTGATTTTCACTGATCGGGAAGAATAAAATTTCCCAGATTGAATAATTATATTTGTTCAATAACCAATTATTTCATTAACGAAATCAATGTGAACTACTATGCCTATTTGATTAGCTGATCCGGTGAATATCTTACTTTAAGACTCGATTTCCTTAGTTTATGATACTATTGATTCACCATTATTTAAACTCATGTAAAATTATGTTTGGTTCTCTTATAAATCATAATTGAATACCAAAACACTAATGATCCATATTAACCTATAAGTTCATAAAATAATGACCCCCAAAACCAAATATTTACCTAGAAATTTTTTTTGATGCTGAATATAATGTATCATACCTTAATGAACCTATAATTACATGGTTTAGGACAAGGGTTTCACATTAATACATTCTCGTGATCTATTAGGTTTATTATTTTAGAAAATTATGTGAAACTATTAGATTGCATTGTGAGGGAAGACACTGAATGTCTATTTTCCAAAAAAATATAGATTCTAAATTTTAAAATCCTATTTTATTATAAAAAATTATAATTAATTCATGGAAAACACTAATATCTAGAACTATGAGTTTATTAAGATTTCTTTACATCCTTAATCCCAATGAAAAATCATTTTTAAAAAATATAATGTTAAAAAAATTTCATTAATGGAAATAAATGAAGATACACAACCTTATTGAATTTTTAACAAGAAAAATATAGAAGAATGTTTTTATTTGAAATAATAAACAAAGTTTACATATTATAACCTAAAATAGGATTACACCCTGAGAGTTGGCATAAGGGATTAAATTAGTAATATAGGTTAAATGAAATTAATCAATTTATGAGGATATTATACTCTCACATTTAGGAATACTATAATTTTATTTTAACATAAAACTCAATAAGTGATGAAGGTAGTAAATAAAATGTTGGAAACTAGTTAAATAACAAAAAATGGTCTTGTGTATAGAAAAATCAAGTCAATTAACCTTGAATTAAATTCACTAATGCTCACTATTTTTTTGTACATGATTTTTGAGACGTCTCACGGATGCTCCCAGTTAATTATCATGAACTATTAGAGAACTCATTGATCTTCATCACTAATGAACTCAAAAATCCATATATTGAATAATTACTTCATTAAATAAATATTATTCAAACATTAATAAAAAATATATTATCATATGAAAAATACTTTTGAATTCCCAGGATAATTGGGCTCCATGAATAACTCCTTATTCGACCTCCAAAAATCCATATAAAATCATGAAAACCCTCTTAGAATAATACCCTCTCTTACTATATCATTATTTAGTATTCTAAGATAATATAGTTGTGATGTGGATAAATATCTCTTATAACAAAATTATCACCTCTGAAAAATATTCGATTTTTTAGACATAATGTACTCTTAAATATCACCATGTATCTCATATTGAAACTGTGTGGATATTTCTGAATGAAATACCTACCCATGAATATCTATATTATCCAATTGGAACTTCCATAATATAAGGAATATTATATTTTCCTAACACTATTATCATGTTCAAAACACCAAATCACATATGACATAGGATCATAAACACCACCCTTGAATTTGGTTGAACATTTGATTATAGATAACTAAACATGTTCGTGTATCTTTTGGCAATAATTGAAACACCCCGAGATTTTGTGATATATATATTTTCAAACTCATTTAATATTTTTGATATTTTGAATTTCCTGAAATAATGAAAATTATTTTTTATTTTAAATACCTATTTTTGGTTTCCATACAATACACACAACACTTATATTATCTTTCCCTATACGTAATACCAATTTGGCATGCGTTACATGCATCATTGATTTTCTACGAAATATCATTTTATTGTAATAATTATTTAAACAAGATATTATTAACCAAGCCATTAATCTTAGTAATATGAATACAAATAAATATTTTTTAAATATTATTTTTAATTATTTTCTACTAATAAAAAATATGGATAATAAAAAAATGTAATATTGGTTAAGTCTTCATATGTCAGAAAATTTTATTTTCCCAAATGAACATCTTTTATGTCCTTATATGAATGACGTTAAAATTATTTAAAGGAAATAATTTTTTATATTTGGAGAAAATAAAATTCATTTTTTCATTTATAATATTTAAATTATCTTATGTGATATTTTATTTTTATTTTTATGAGAAAATTCATTTTTGGGTGAATAGTGAAAAATGTTGAATTTTAATTCCAAAATACTTATTAATATGATAAATATATATATATTAAATTTTAAGTAGTTTTTAAAGTAAATATTTTTCTATTATAATTATATTATTCCCATTTAGGTAATAAGAATATTTTTATGTTTAATTTAGTTGTAAAAGCTTAATAAACTTTTTAACATTGTCACATTAAAAACCCCATTTCTCACAACATCTACTCGATTAGTATTAAAGTAAACTTTTATACTTCATTGAATTGGACTTTTAAAAGTGGGAATAAAATATTATAAATAGGATAATATTTATAGTATAATAATGTCAACTTAATTTTCTACAAAAAATATTAGTGAATGTGATTAAAATTAATTACAGTGATTAAGGTAAAATTACTCATAATTGGAGACTAAACCATAATATTAAGGGCCCAAATGACCAATAAACAATTCCATGAACCATTTTATAGACGTATTAAATCCATAAACTATCTATTATCGAGTGTTTATGGTTTTCATTTTTCCGGTTAGGTACAAACGTGGGAACACCTACCTTATTTTAAAAAATACCAAGTGTATCCCCTCACTCCCACAAAAAAATCCATCACCTCTCCCCCTTCTCAACACCTCTAAACCCACTTAGTATTAACCACGATATAATCAATTAACTTCCAAAAATCCCACCCTTACTCCTTGAATTCTCCCTTTGGTCATAAATCCATACAAGGAAGTCGTTTAGTGGAAAACAAAAGGAGATACCAAAAGAAGTGGTAACACCTTTCCTCAAGCCCCATTCAGTCATTCCCATTCCACACCACCTCAATTATTATAATTCCATGATTATATAATAATAAAAAAACTAAATATAATTATATTTTTTTATATTAAGGGCTCAACCGAAACTTATGAACAATTCCATTTAATTGTTAACAAAACTCACATTTTATTACATAGAACTACGACCTTGCGAAATTAAGATTATTTAATTTTTATTTACCACTTTCATAGTTGGGAATTATGATGGAAAAGTTATATATTATATATATGGTTTTTTATAATTTATTTATGCTTTTTTAATTTTTAAATATAACATTCCTTTATTCTATCTCTTTTGTGTAAAAATGATAACTTCATTTGCTGAAGTGTGGACCACCACCTCCTCAAAACAATGCAATTCATTCACACCTCAAATTGAACATATTAAGGATATGTTTTGTTGAAATATATAAAATATATATTTAAAATAATAATGACACTATAATTATTATATATATATATAGATATATATACATATATTTCATTTATTATCTTTCATTCAATATTACAAAGAAAAATGGAAACAACGTTCAAGTGTACGTACGACCTACCATCTTACTGAACAGTGTATTCCATTTCATATTTGTATATTCTATATATTATTATAAATAATAAAATATACAATATTTATGATATTTTTATCATTTTGGACACTATTTAAATCCTGATATATCTATAAGGAATAAAAATATAACAAATTTAGTAACACGCGAAAAAAGAAGAAGATGTTACCCGAAGAGAAACATTAAAATGGAATTATTAATAAGAGGGTAATATAATGTCATAGTAAAACTAGACATGGTATTAGATATAAAAATATGGATATTTAAAAGATTTATGATTAAGTTATATTTATATACTTAAGTTTTTTACATGAAGAAATATATTCAATACATAAAGTTTTGGAACATCATCCAACTTTTTAGTTCCATGTCATAGATGCCATATTCACCAATCCATTATTTTGTGTAGTGGTTGTACATACCTATGAAAATTTTTCCATTATTTTTATTTATATAATGATATTAAAATAATTAACATGATATTATTTTTTCATGGGGATCACGATTCTAAAATTCCTCAAGTGGTTAATGTTTTCTCATCTAACATCTATTTTCTTTGAGCCACAAGCAATGTTCCCATAATTATAATTATATATGTTGTGTATAATGACAATAAATACATTCTATGATTCTTATAAAAATATTAGTTTTTATTTATGTATCTATTTTATGACATTTATTTCATGGGGTTTAAGATTCAATAAATACCAAATTGGTAATGTATTTTTTTCTCAATTGTATCTCCTTGAAACAGACACTATGTCATGAACCTATAATTTCTTATGAGGTGTATATATTGATCATCAAGTATAAAATAATAAATATTATTATTTCAATTATATTTTTTGCTTCATTTAAATTCATTTTTTATATGGGTAGTGTATTACTAATTTACCATGTGGGAAGAGTTTATTGAAACAATCTCATTGTTTTCCGAGAATATTTATAATTATGTTTCCATTGAAGACATATTATGATACCAATCTCTAGATAATTAATAATTTGTTTCTCCACTATATCATAATGATATACTAATTTATTGGTACAAATATTTCACACCTTGGTACATAAGATTATTAAGAATGTGTTTTTATGAGAGCACGACAATACCTCTCTCTTGAGTTGGATATCTGTGTTCTTTCCAAAATTGTGTTTTCAAAAAATGTTTTCTAAATGTTTTTCTGATTTATTTAGATATTTTAAAATATTATTCAAAAAAATTTTAATTTTTTTTTGAAGGATATGTGATATTTTTTCATTGAAAAATGTTTCTGAAATGTTTTCAAGATTCATTTCTATGTTTTAATGGAAAAAGGTTTTGAAAATGATTTCATGCCTTATTTCTATATATTTATAGTATTTTAAATGATAATGTATATAAAGATGTTTTATGTTTAGAAATACTTTTTCAAAAAATAATGGATATTTTCTTGAAGAATGTTTTTTAAAATGTATATTCCAAATTATTTTCCATATATTATAAAATCCATTTGTTTTACTTATTCGATTTCGTGAAATTATATAAAGGTTTAATTCATATTAATTCTCATAATGGGTTGTATTTTGATGGAATTATGATTATAAAATAAGTTTCTATTTAAAAGGATATATTTTTAAGACCCTCATTTCCCTTTTACGGGTTATATGATTATGAAGCATGTTTCACTTCAATGGGATATACCATGATAAATGCCTTTGAAACCCATTTATATTCAAATAGAATATGTCATTTTAGATACTAATAAAACCAAATTCATATAATGGGTTATTCTAGGATGAAATTAGAATGAAACCTACATTACATCCATAAATTATGAAATTATTAAATTTTCATGATACCCATTTCATTTTATGGGTTATGAGGTATTTTTATAAAATCAATCTCTTTTAACCGGTCATGATGTGATGAAAGTTTTATTATCTTGTGGAAAAATATAAAATTATTTTATTGTTATATGGATTGGATCAATATCCCCCTCCAATGGAGTAGGTAAATATTTATATATAATGAGATAATAATGTGAATCAAGGTGACAGGCTTGATCCACTATGGTTAGATGGGGAAACCCAATCCACGATGGGTAGGTGGGGAAAACAAGTCCATTAAAATGAAATAATTGTTACTAGTGGTGGTCGTAACTCTTTCCCAATAGGTGAAGTCACCATGAATATGGAATATGGGGAAACCCAATTCACCATAGAAAGATGAGGAAACCCGGTCTACTATGGGATGATAGAGACACCTGATTTACTATGGAATGATTTGGAAAATCTGTCCCTTTCAAGCAACTGACTTTAACATGGCATGGAGGAGTTTCTAATCTAGTAGGATAAGTCCCCATGATGTTACCTAATAAGTTCAATAAATGAATGTTGACATATAAGGAATGATATTAAATGTATATATGTATGCCAAAATTCAATGTAACATTCCTATGTTATGTTTTCAGGTATTTTTCCCTTGTTTATATTATTATTTAAGTCTTGAGAACTGATAATCTTTAGGAGTTTATATAGGTTAATGACAATTGATATGAAGTGTATGATATTCTAATGTTATGTCTATGTTATCATACCCTTATACTTATGATTATGCTTATATATCTCCCTTGATTATCCTAACTAAGAATTTGAGATCAACCTTATTTATGTTTCCTTCCCCTTGATATGAAGATATTTATTATGTTTGATGTGACTAAGAATGGTGCAAGTCATGAAAGAACTAGTGAGAGATAATGTAGCACACATATATAATTGTTTTTATGTTTCCATGTTTCAAATAGCTGAAAAGTAATACAGTCTTTGAGAATCTATTTGTATAATGATTTATATATTCCACAAAAATAATGTAATGTCTTTATACATTAAGACTCATTTGAAATATTTTTTTCATTCTAAATGTTTAGTAAAATTATGGAAAATAGGATCAATAAAATTTTGTTATATCCTAAGGGATATTTCTAAGGATATATATCGGTTGTATCTCCATAAAATAAAAAGGACACGTTATGTTTTATGAAAATGTATTCTAATTTAGTTAAAGGATAGAGTGAGAGGTTTCCTAGAATTACATACGCGTTTAGATAATAAATGTGGATGTAACTCTCACACAGATGTACCTTGGGGTATAAACTCCAAAGAGGTGCATTAGGAAGGACTCGTGCGTTTCTTGGTACATGACAACAAGATTTGAGGAAAAGCTGGGTTGACACTCATTGTGGTAGGATTTGGGAATTCAAAAAATCTTTTCGAACCATCATGATATATTAAAATAGAAGGTGAGTATTAATAACCTAGGTAGAAAATAAGGAATCATAAATTAATAAAGAAGGTTTCATTTTTTATGATATCCTATGAGTAATTTTTTCATGACTATGTGATTTTATATTATAAAAAGTGTTTCTCACCCTATGATTCTTAGTTTTAATAAAAAGTGAGAAATAGATAAAACATGGTTAATATTGAATGATTTATATTTTTAATGTATGATAATTATAAAAATCAATTTTCAAAGTGGAAATCTCATTAAGAGAATCAATAAGGTTGGAAGAGTATTAGTAATACATTTGAAGATAAAGAGACCAAAAGAAACATGTGAAAGGTTTGTGCCATTCTTCTAGTATTGTTTACATTTACCATAAGATGCATGACTTTATTGAGGATGAAAAACCACAAGACATGATTCATATTTGAAATTCTGGGAAATAGTTATTAATTAATATGTTGATAAATCTTGTGTAATGGTTAATGGATAAATTTGGATGAATGAAGTAATTATGTTTTTGAATTACATAATTCTGTTATATGAATCATGAAATATATTATTATTTTTATAATAAGTTTTCATATATGAATGAAAATGATATTTTTAATGGTGATGATGACATCGAAAAATAATTTAAGGGAGAGGTGATATAGTTATTAGGGGAAGGAAACCCTTAATGTGTTCACGATATAGAGAAAATTGATATTATCTTTTATAAATAGATGAATTTTTTTTGATAATGTAAATTAGATAGAAGCAATCAACATAGAAATAATTAAGGATATTCTAATAATTTAGTCTATGACACCATGTTTGATGATTAAAAAATCTTGGAATTATGGAATTTTTTTTAAATCAATGGAATTTGGATGCATGAATAAGTTTTTAAATGATTTATGGTAATTAATATTATTACCATGATTCAAGAGAAAATACGATGAGGGTATTCAGATGTTTGGAATGTGACAACCATGAAATTCTATGTGATATATGGGAGTTCAATATTAATCTAATGTCAAGAGATTATCTATAAAGAGTGGGATTTTAATCTTTTAGACTGTTTATATGTGTAAGCATTTTGGAAAATATTATGTTAATGTTTGGAT
The DNA here is from genome assembly GCA_963277665.1 of Viscum album. Classification (NCBI taxonomy): domain Eukaryota; kingdom Viridiplantae; phylum Streptophyta; class Magnoliopsida; order Santalales; family Viscaceae; genus Viscum; species Viscum album. The sequence goes on from OY728162.1 coordinate 666,464,411, forward strand.
AAAGTTTGAAATATTAAAGTATTATCTCACCACATATAGATTTATGCATATTGATAGCATGTTCTTACAACTTTGTGTTAATGATAACTAATGAAAGATGTGGTGAAATATCATCAATCTCATGATCTGTTAGTGATTCAATTATGAAAATCTCACATTTCTTTTTTGAAGAGAAAGGTGAAGTGGACCAAGGAACAAAAAAAGGATAGGTTGTCCTTTAATAATGCAATTATATATTTTCATGAAAATTCTTCAACTTTTGGTGAATGACAAATTACTAAAATTGTGTCCAAATACCTTTATTTTTATTGAACTGATGGATTTTTACATCATAATAAACATAATCATTTGAGTCCTTCTACATTACAATAATAAGTCAGTTATTTTTATGGAATAACTAAACCACTTCCAATAAATATTTACGTCTTTCTTCTATGTCCATGTTTTCAATTCCCACCTATGTTTTCTTATGTGGAAATTTTGTTATGTGTCACCTTGGGTAACCATTATGTTCAAAAATTAAATTTTATAAAGGACAAATTAATATTAATTTAAATGATGTGGTTTTCTATAAAAGGAACTATAATGTATTAATCCTTTGATACCCATACAAATTTTGATGCCGAAATTCATTTTATGCAGAGGGTAATGTGGCACCCCAAGATTTTACGAATTTTTTTTTCAAATTAATTTACTCTTCTTGATATATCTCATTTCACAAAACAATAAATATGATTTTCATATTAATTCACTATTTTTGGTTTAGAAAAATTACACGCAAGACATAGAATAGCTTTCACTACACGCAACACTGACTTGGCTTTCGTTACAATCACTTCCGAGTTTCTACGACATGTCATTTTATTGTTATAATTATATAAACAAGATCGATAAAAAATAGTTTTTAAAAATAGTAATATGAATATATATAACTAATTCTTAAATATAAATTATAATTTATTTATATAAATAAAAAATAATGATAATAAAACATTTAATATTGGTAATTTCAATATATATTTGAAAATATAATTTTCTAAAACAAACTATATTTTATGACCTTCTATGAATGATAATAAATTACTATTACACACTCAAAGAGAATTTATTTTATAAATATCAACGATTTTTTAATTCATAATTTCAAAATTTTCTTAGGGGGGTTTTTTGTATTTTTATGACAAACTTTATTTTTGGGCCAATAGTAAAATAAATACTGAATTTTAATTCCAAACATAATTCTCATGTTTTATATTTATATAGTTAAATTATATTTTATGTTTTTTTAATCTATCAAAATATAAATTATACATCTATTATTCCAATTTATGTCATTTTAATTATTTTATAACAAATGTCTTTATTAAATATTTATGAAATTTTGAAAATTCTCATTTTAAAAACTAGTTTTGTCGCTATGTCTTCGGGAATAACATTAAACTAAATTTTTCTAATTATACAAATAAAATGATGAAACAAAGATATAAATTATTGTGATTAATTAAATATATAGAGTCTAATAAGGTCAAATTAATTGATTACCAAAATTATTAGTAAATGTGATTAAAATTAATTATAGTGAATAAGGTAAAATTATCATTAATAAGGGACTAATCCATAAAAAGGGCCTAAATGACCAATGCAATTTTCCAAAACAAATTTTATTACAATATATCTGCCATAAAAATTAAATTATTATTTTTTATGTTTTTATGACTTTTTTATATAAAAACATGGGCACTCCAAACATGTTTTCCAAAATTCCATGAGGGTCCCCACCCTCTTATAAAAAGGCCACCACCTCTCCACCTTCATCAAACCTCTCAAACCATATAGGTTCGGGGAAAATCATCTCAATTAACATCCCAAAATCCCTCTAAAAAGATTCATCTCTTTGGTATGAAATCAAACCATGGAAGATCGTTGGTGCATAACAAAAGAAGTTACACAAAGGATAGGTAACATCTTTCATCTAACTCCTTTATTTTATTTTCATTATCGAACAACTCCATTATTATTATTACATGATTGCATAATAACTCCAGTATCCTAAATATGTTTTGATATAAGGAACCAGACTCAATAATTGCATAATATAACTATTTCATCTAGATTTTACTTCTTTATAATCCCAATGATATTTTCATTTTATAGTTTTTGAACTTCAAGAAAAAACTCATACATATCAACCCACAATCATAAAAAAGGAGTATTGTTAGAAAATTATATATTTCATGCAAAACATAAAAGTTTTAACACAAAACAACAACATGATTTCTTTGATAGAACAGAATAACATTTTACTTGACTTCCTTCTATATCATAAACATTCTTATAACATGTGAAAATAATTACAAAACATGGTATGATAATAAATAATAATAATAATGGATATAAAATGTATGAAAAAAACCATTATTCCATGAAAACATATAAGAATATGAATTTATTTTTACCAAGGAATACTTATCACCCTTATATATTTACTTTGTGAAACATGATATTTCCATAAAACATTAGAGAACATATATAAAACCATAAAGTTATATTTTGGCATTACATACTTATAATGTAACCGTCACAGCTACCTTATGATTTGTATCCCTCACGGCTACCTTATGGTGCAATCATCGTTGTTACACTTGGAGTAACCATAAGGACGAACTCCAACATAAACATAACCAATGAATTGGAGGGATAAATAGTTCACAAGATTCATCATAAAAAATTCCCTCCAACAATATCATAATCCTAAAACATGAATATTTTCATAAAAACATTGCTTTTGAAATTTGTAAAATACAATATTAAAAGAGAAGTTTCGAAGAAATGTCCCATAAAAATGTTATAAAACTAATTTGAGAATTGATAAAATGAAGTTAAAATGTTCATAAACAATAAATACACATAATACAACATTATAAAAATTAAATTAATTAAAAAAAATCTTAGTGCTACCTAATTAATGAAATTTAAGGTCAACCCAAAGAATGGAAACATGGTTAAGAATTCCCTTTCCTCAGGTTCTTCTTAGATAAACATGTTTAAAACTCATATTAAATGGTTAAAATACTTATTAATAATTTATATAAACATATTATTCTTTATAACACCTTATATGACCGTTTTATATCATCATTTGACCAATTTACTGATATTTTTTTTGTTATTTCCATTACTTCAGGTGCATGCTTCACATGATTTCCATAGTCTGTTTATGAAGGATTTTCTTGTTGAAGGGAATAGAAACACCAGAAGTGGAAAAACAGGTTTTAATATGTTTCTATAATATTATATGTCACCATAAATCATTTTGGGTTTATGTTATGAGGATGAATCAGTAGAAAAATGATTAGTTCTATTTTTACGTCATTTTGGCAGTTCCTCGATAATCAAGAATATATTTCATCATATAAATTTAGTATTATGCATATGCTTTAATTCCAGAAATTAATAGGGGTCGTATTATAAAATTTAAATACTTTTTACTCATTAAAATAGATTTAATAGTAGATTTTATGGAAGTAATGGAAATTGAAGACACATCTTCCATGATGTCGGAAAATGGACACATCACAGACAATGTATTTTTTTTAGAATAAGAAGAATAGGATAGGAAGAATGGTGGTGAATGGTTACTCAAACATGAGAAAAATAAATCATATATATAATACTGGAGATTTTACTTCTATGGATTAAGGGGAGGATAAGATATTATAAGAAAATAAAATAATTGGAAATAAAGCATAATAAAATGAAAAAAGATCTTTACCTCTTGACCTCATTCCCTTGATATCCTACATAAAGCATTTGTATTTAAAATTTTTGTGAGACCAGTAGGTAGTGGTTATGTGGAAGATACTTCAAAAGGTGATCGGGAAGAATTTAGACAATACAGAAATATTGAATTGTGTGACATGGAGATGGGTTTTAGGGTGGTATTTATAGTGAAAGTGAGGGAGTCTTTAATTAATTCCAAAGGACACCTCATTGGTAGTATTTGGAAATACATGGACTTGACCATGAGTTTTTATAATGGTATTTGTGACTCAGGAAATCTCATATAATATTTTAATCATCAAGTGTAAACTAAAAATTTTACATCATTATGATGCAATTAACCATGCCGAAAACTTAAAACTATATTTAAAAAATTCACCAAAAATTCAACTAGCTCATAAAAATCCCAAAAAAACTCTATAACCATTGCATGACCTGAAAAATTAAAAAATTAACTCCATTTTTTAGAAATAAATTCCTAAATATGTTCAAAATTTATTTTTAAATGAAATCATATTTTATTCAATAAATAAAAATTTTAAAACTATAACTGACATTATATCATGTTGAAAACATGATCAAGATCAAATTATCTTATAATCATAATAAAATAAAATAAAAATTTGAATGACTATCCAAATAGGTATTATAAATATCAATATTAGTATTTATAAGGGTACATTACCTTTCACTAAGAAACCATGTTGGTTCAATCAGACTCCAAATAAATTACAGATTTAAACAGTAGATGTTCATTTTCCAAAATTCAAATTATAGAAGTGAAAAAATTATTTTTTGTATTTAGTTTATAAAAATCTACTTAAAAAGTGTTATTTCATATATTATTTGTGTTTCACTAATTTCAATTTATTTTTAAATCCTTGGGTTGTTACATTCTCATCACCTTCTGAAATTTGAATCCTCGCAATTTTATTTACATATTAAAAAATGTTAAGGTAGCTTTTTCTCATTGTATTTTTAGATTCCCATGTTGCTTATTTAACCATATGTTTTATCCCCAAAATCATTTCTCGGTGGATTACCTAATTCTGCAATACTTGTTCTTATTGATCGAGAATCTAAATAGGTTTCAATTTATAAGAAATGATCTCTTCCTACTGAACTGATTCTAGGATCAAAACATGAGATGAATCTGGAACATAATTTCTCAACATCAAAACATGAAAAACATTTTTTACCTAAGATAAACTCGATGTAAATGCTACTCGATGGCCACTGGTCCAAGATTCTACCAGATTTGATAAGGTCCAATGAAATATGGACATATGTTTCCTTTCTTACCAAAACACATAACACTTTTCCATGGTGAGATTCTTATAAAAACATGATCACATACCTTGAATGAAAAGTCTTTCCTCGTGTTATTTTCCAGAAATTTCTTCCTTTTATGAGCCATCCTCATGTGTTTCTATATCTAATTCACTTTTTTAGCCACTTCCTCTACTAATTCTAGTCCCATGAACTTTCTTCCCCCAACTATATCACAAAATTATAGTGTTTGACACTACTTCATATATAATGCCTCAAAAGGTGTATCTGTATACTCGAATAAAATCTATTTTTATATGAAAATTAAGGTAAATAAATATGCTAATCTCAACATCCCTAGAATCTATTTGACAAGATCAAAGCATATCCTCTAACGTCTGAATTCTCCATTATAACATCCCATTTTATTGAGCAAGGAAATCTTTACTGAAATTTAATTCCGTTCACAATGACATATGAAGGCCTTTACAAAAGTTAGAGGTGAACGTGTGATGACGATCATATACAATGAATATATTAACTCCATGTAACCTAACAATATCATTGAGGTATAGTCTTGAATGCTGATATAAAGACATATTATCTCAAATAAGAAGGAAATGAGATGATTTCTTAAGTCTATCAACAATAATGCTGATTTCATTATTACCTCAAGAATTCATTGGTAGTCCCACAACGATGTCCATGTATATATTTTATAATTTCCACTCTGCCACTGGAAAAGGTTGAATCATCCCCTTCATTAACTGATTCTTTGGTTTAACTTTTGGTCATGAAAAAAATTCCTCAGTAAAATATGCAATATCTCTTTTCATTAAATCCCACCAGTAATACTCTTGAAGGTCTCTATACGTCTTTGTACTACCAAGATGAACTGAAAACAGTAAACTATGAGCTTTTCACCAAAAACTCCCTCTTCAGAAAATATTCACAAGGAAGACACAATATTTTTATGAATCTAAAAACACTATCTTTATCAATGCTAACTTCTGGAAACTAACCCAGTTTAACCAATTGTGCCTTTTTTTAGCTCCCCATCTGCATTCTGCACTTTCTTAATTATGTCTAACAAAGATGAATGTAATGAATATTGAAACAAAATAGAGGAATTTCTAGCACCAATAACTTCCATGTTAATTTTCCTCAAATAATTAATCAAAGATTCTTGTTCCAACTATAACATAGTTAATAATTAATGATGTTATTTACTCAAGGAATCATTCTATTTGTTTACATTTCTAGGATTAAAATTAAATGTGAAATATTAATCTTGTATCAATTCCATCCATCTTCTAAGGCTCATATTTAATTCCTCGTGAGTGAATACATACTCTAGAATTTTATGCCCATCATATATTTCACAATGGGCCCTTTATAAATGATGCCTTTAAATCTTCAAAGAAAAAAATGGATGCTGCTAATTCCATATAATGTGTAGGAAAATTTAAGTCATTATGTTTTAGTTGTAATGATGTATATAAAATTACCTGGTCATTATTCATAATAAAAAACCAATTCACTTTAATATATCATCGTTGTACATGAAACACTCGAAATTTATAGAAGGTAGGGTCAGAACTAGAGCATTCACCAATACTGTTTTCAATTACTGAATGAAATCATCACATTGTTTTATTCAGATGAATTTAACTGCATATTGAGATAAATTAGTAAGTGGACAAGATAAACAAGGAATGTTTTGAAAATACCTCTAGTAATAGCCTACCAAACCAAGAAAACTACGAATCCCAGTAATATTTATTAGTATTTTCCACTCTTCAAAAAATTTCATTTTAGAAGGATCAATAATTATTTCATTTTTAGAAACAATGTGACCAAGGAAATTTTTTTTTCAACCAGAATTCATGCTTGATAAATATTATGTATGATATATTTTCTTTTATGGTTTTCAAAACAACCATATGTAGCTCAAAAATCTAGTTTTTGAATGTCATCCTCCTACAAATTCAGATGATGGTACCCGGATCTCAAGTAAATCATCGAGAAATAATAAGCTCGCTAGAGCTGATCAAACAATTGATCAATGTGAAGAAAATGATACTTATTCATAATATTAATGTTATAGAAAAATCTATAATCGATGAAATGTCTTATTGAACCATCTTACTTTATAACGAAGAAATCTAGAGAACTCTATGGTGATGTTATATGATGAATGAATCCTTTATCAAGAAACTCTTGCAACTAGATTTTGAATTAAAGAAGTTCCATTTGATTTATTCGATAATAGGGATTTGAAAAAAATATTAGCTTCCGGAATTAATTCAATTGTGAATTCACCTTTTTAATTAGGTATAACAGAAGGTAACTCATCAGGAAAAACCTAAAGGTATTCATTTACCACTAAAAAATAATTAATCTGAGCAGTTCCATTGTTTCCAACAATATGAGCAAGATAACATTCATTTTCATCTTTTAACAATTTCTAAGCTTCATGATATGCTATCAATTTTATTTGTTCATTCGTGTATAATCACTAAAACACTTTCAAATAAACATCTTATTTAGATCGATAATCATACTAATAATGACAAATAAACAGAATATCCATACCCAAAATGACATCAAACTATACTATGGTAAAAAAAATCTTTTCAGGTAATGTTTTTCCACATATGAAAATAGGAATATTCTTATAATTCCTTTTTACAGTAATATTTTTCTTGATGTTTTAACAATTCATTTTGGTCTCATTATTTGAGGTGATATTTCGAATATACCAGAAACTTTCATAGAAATAATGGAATGTGTAGACCCCAAATCAAGAAAGACTTTAGAAAAATATATGTAAATAAAAAAAATAACCTGATACAACTTAATTGGATGGATCAAAATCAAGTTAAGTAGTTTCCAAATATCTCACTATACCTTTTATCTCATAGTCTCGATGCTTCCCATCATTCAGTTCTTTCTTTGCGATGTTGTTTTCATAATGACCTTTCCCACCACATTTGAAACACATTATTTGTTTCTTTTCAAAATTTAACATAATATTATTTTTATTACAAGATTCGGCCACATTTCCAAACATTACAGATCGAAAACACTTCCTAGTTTCTAATGTACATTCCCTAGGGATACCGCACTTTTCACAAACTAGAAAATGAAAATTCTGACAATCAGATTTATTTGACTGGTTTTTACACATCACTTTCCATATGGAACACTTCTTCTGCTTATCTTAAAATTACACATGATCATAAGAAAACACAATTTCTATAGTCTCAATACATTGGAAATGTTTCTCATATCTTTTTAATTCTTGGGAGGCGAATGCCGTTTGATATATTTTACTCATTACTAAGTAAAAAAAATTTTATTTTACTATCAGGATCTTGAATAAGATATGGAGTCTACCTCACTAGTTGGGTGTAGATTACTTTATACAGAACCATTGAATCTTTATCCCTTTTCCTTAATAAATGGAATTTCTTCTCCATCCTAATTCAAACCACAATAGGAAAATATGATTCAAAGAAAATACTTGTAAATGCATCCCAATCTAAGGGTTCAATCTCCTCTCTATATCTGATATTATTGAGCCTTGAACACTAATGAGCAGTTTCAACATTAAAATGATAAATGGAAAGATTATCCTTTTTATTATTAGATCATCCCATAACATCGAATATCATTTCAAGGGATTTAAACCATCCTTCAGCTGCTACTAGTTTAGAATATCTACTGAAAGAATGAGTGTGTTTCCTGGTAAAATGTTCCTCTATCGTTATGTTCCTTTTTGGAATCCCTATTTTTTTCTGTCATGAATGATAATACTATTTATTTCTTGTGTAGGATAATATATTAATATCACAAACATCTCAGTTACAATTCCCACCATTCATGGTTGCATATTAGGAATGTTATCAGCCTCTTGTTTCCTTACAACTTGAACTTCCTTGCTTCTTATACTAAAAACCATTTTGAATAGACGTATCTTTGATAAAGAAACATAGTAATCTTTAAATTCTATCATTTAAAAAACATAAGGTGAATATCATTTATGCTATTCTATTAAAATCATACTGACACTTAATTTTATCTAAACCATGATTGGATATAGACTATATGGGGTCATCCATAAAAATTAAATAATCTTGAAATTTCAACTAGATTTAATATCTATTCAATCACAAATATATTTTTGGATTAGTGATTTATAAATTTATGAAAAAACTCATACATATCAACCCATAGGCATTCAAAGTGGGTACCATTAAAACAATTTCTGTTTCTTCAAAAATAGAAAAAAAAATTAACACAAAAGAACAACATGATTTCTTTAACAAAACATCATAACATTTAACACGACTTCCTTATTTCTCATAAAAATATTTAAAACTTATTAAAATCAATTAAAAACATGGGATGAGCATAAAAAACATTGTAAGGGATATTATAAAAAAGTAAAGAAACTATTAGTCCATTAAATCTTATAGGCATATGGATTCATTTTCACAAAGACATGCTTATAACCCATATATACAAACTTTGTGAAACATGAGAATTCCATATAACATTAGATAATATTAATCAGACCATGAAGGTATATTTGTGCATTAATTAATTTTATTTTAATCCTCATGGATACCTTATTATTTGTAACCCTCATGACTACCTTACAATGTAACACTCCTATGTACTGTATGGTGGAACCATCATAGCTTTATTTGGAGTGACCATAAATCCAAAATCAAATGAAAACAAACCCAATGCATTTGACGGTGATATATTTCTAAACCTTCATCATAAAAATTTCCCAAGAATTATAAAACAACCATATAACATGAATAATGTCATAAAAACATAGCTTTTGAATTTTTTCAAATACTATTCTAAAAAATAATTTCTTACATAAAACCCTTAAAAATATCATAAAACTGAAGAGATAATTGATAGAATAAAATGAATATGTATGTAAACTATAAATAAATAGAATAAATCATAATATGAATTAAATTAATAAAAAAAATAATCTTCATAGCCAATAATTAATGGAATATAAGGTTAACCCAAAGAATGGAAACATGGTTAACAATTACCTTACATCGGGTTCGTATTACTTCACACTTTTTAAAGCATTTTTATTATGGTTAAAAGACTATAATAAATATTTTATAGACACATATTGATGTTTATAACTCCTAATAAGTTCATTTTATAACATAATTTCAACAATTTATATGTATTATATTTTTATTTCAATTGTTTGGGGTGTGTGCTTCATTTTATTTCCATGGTCGGTTTATAACAGATTTTCCTAACGAATGAAATAAAAAACTAGAAGTGGAAAAAATTGTGTTAATATGTTTCAAGAATATAAAATTATTTGATAAATCGTTAGTGATATTTTTTTAGATCATTTTGGAGATTTTCCAATAATCACAAACTTGTTTCATTATATACCTTTATTATTATGGATATAAGTTATGTCAAAAACATAATATAGGTCATTTAAAAAACATAGAAATTATGATAACTATTAATTTGTCTAAAACCATGATTTAAGGATGTAAGGGAAATTTAAGAAACATCATTTAAGATGTCGGTAAATCGACACATCACCGATAATGTTATTATTTTCAGAATAAGATGTAGAAAAGAGAAAGAATGATGATGAATTTTTACATAATATGACAAAACCCATAATATATATAATAATGGAGCTTTAAATCCTATTGGATAAGGGGAGGATAATATATTATATGAAATCAAAATAATTGAAATGGAAACACAAGAGAATCAAAGAGGATCCATATCTCTTGACCTCTTTGCCTTGAGATCCTCCTAAAGGCCTTTTATTGTGGCCTTTTAGTGAAACCATTAGGTCTTGGATGAGATGTAGAACATTGTAAAGGTAATTGGGTATAATTTATACAATTAAATAATCTTTATAGGTGTGATAGGAAGGTGGTGGTGTGGGTGTTTTTTATAGTGAATGTGAGAGATGTTTTAATTAATATCAAAAGACACCCCATTTTGGGTATTTGAACAACCATGTGATTTCCCATAGTATTGAACACATGAGAAACCTCATATAATATTTTAATCACAATGAGTTGACCAGAATTATTAAATAATTACTACATCACTACGATGTCTTGAAACACATTGAAATTATAAAATTGTATTTTTACTATTCACTAAAAAAACAACTACCTTAGAAAAATACAAAAAAAACCCTTAATATTTTTCAATATGAAGAATTCAAAAATGAAATCCAAATATTGAAAATAATTTTCCAAATATTAGAAAATTATTTTATAAATAAAATCATATTTTATTCCAAAAATAACAATTTTACAACTATAATTGATTTTATATCTCTTTGATGTTTTAATCAATATATCATTATCTTATATCCTTAAGAAAATTAAACAAATATTTTATTATTCATAAGTATAATATTATTATTATTATTAATATTCATAAGGTTATTTTACTATTCACCAAAAAATCATGATGGTTCTATCAGACTCTAAAAAATTTACATATCACAATCGTAGATAATAGTTTTTAGAAATTCAAATTATTGAAAGGGAAAAGTTATGTTTAATAGATAGTTTAAAACATTATTTTTATTATAAAGTGTTGTTTCATAGAATAATACTATTTAATTAATTTCAAATTATTTTTAAATCCTTGGTATGTTACATGTGATATAGTTATGTTAAGGGTTTGGAATAACGAACATACCATTCATGTACTAAAAACTACTGCCACATGAAAGGACGATTCATCATTTTTACTTTACTACCTTTCATGGTTTGGAATTATGATTGAAACTCTATTAAAATATGAAATATATGAAATATATTATATTTATAAATTATGAATTCCTCTTTAATTTTTATATAGAACTTGCCTTTATGCTTCCCATTATGTGTATCTATAATAACTAAATTTGTGGAAGTGTGGACTACAACTTCCTCAAAACAATGTGATTCATTCACAAATTTCATAGAACATATTAATAATGGATTTAGTATACCTATTTTATACATATGAAATAATAATCATACTTTAATAATATTATACACACACACATCTATATCATTTACATACTTTCTATGAATATTACAAAAAAATGGAAGCATTGTTCATTCATACATACGACCTGCCATCTCTATACATGGTGGATTCCATTTGGTATTTCTATATTATATTTGTAATTATAAATACACATATAATGAATATAAATTATTTTTACATCATGGTTTAAATTCTAGAAATATTTATATATGTATGAGGACAAAAAACATAACAAATTAAGACACATTCAAATAAACATAGTTGATAGTACCCGAAGCGAAACTATAACTCTAATTTATTAATAAGAGGGTAAAATAATGTTATAATAAAAAATATATATGGTATTAAATATATCAATATGGTTCTATAATTTATTTATAGTAAAAATTTATTTGTGATAAAGGTGGTTTGTATGAGTACATAGAGATTCACATCATGTGGTAATGGAACTTCATATCTCTTTTATTAGTTTAGTGGGATATATGACAAATTCACAAATATATTATATTTTTTGGTGAATATAATGACCTATGGAATGTAATATCATTAATTAACTTTTTATAATGATATAAAAATATTTAAATTTATGTCATTATTACATGGGGATCACTATTAAAGTGTTACTCAAATAGTATGTGTTTTCGTGTCTCACTCTTATTTTCTATGAGACATAAGTAATGTTTACCTCATATTTATTATTTTTGGTGTGTATAATAACCATATAAATTTTAATATAATTCATAAAATTAAATTACTAGGAATTTATGTATCATGTTTATGATCATTCATTCATTTGGTTTTTTTCAAAAGTTTCCAAATTCATAGTGTAAGTTTTCATCAATTTTTGTTATCTGAGGCACATGCCATGTCATGCACCAATTTTTTCTATGAGGTGTATATACTATGATTGACATGTTAAATCATTAGTATAATTGATTTTATTATATTTTAAGCTTCATGTAATTTTATTTTCGGACATGGGGATTATAGTTCAATGTTTCAAATTGTTAAGAGTTTTTTCAAAAAATCCCATCGTTTATCGAGGTTGTTTATGATTATGCTTACTTTGGTGAAATATTTTGATCCATATATCTCCAAAGCTCATTAATGTTCATAAAATCTATATATTAAATATATATTTTTTCATTGGTTCCATTTTTCCAATCTTTAGTACATAAGATGACTAAAAATGAACTATTTACATATTTTGACATTACCTCTCTCATTGAAAAAATATGGTTTCTTTAAAAAAAAAAACGATTTCTAAAAAGTTTTTCATAATGTTTTAAAGTATTATTTACATGTTTTCAATAATGTTAAAATAAAAATTTGTCTAATTATTTTTATGTTTATTCCATATGTTTTTATGAAAAAATATTTTCAAAATGTTTTTAATATTATTTTATATGTTTTCAAGGAAAAGGTTTTTAAAATTATTTTAAGAATTATTTCTATGTATTTAATGTATTTTCAATGAAAATGGATTTCAAATGGTTTTATATTTTAATAATAATTTGTCATATAAGAAAGTATTTTTTCGAAAAGAATGGTTTTTAAAAGGATCATTCCATGTTATTTCCTATCAATGATGACATTTAGTGGTGTCACTCATGTCTTTCTGGGAAGTGATCAAAAGTTTTTATTTAAATTATTTATCTTAATGAATTATGTCTTGATGGAATTATGCTTATGATTCTCATTTATATTTCAGGGATTATATGTTTAGGAAACCCATTTATGTTTAACTAGTAATATTTTTATGAAACTCTTTCTCTTCAATGGGTAATAATGTGATAATTTCCTATGAAACTCATTTATCTTAAATTGGATATAAAATCATAAATTCATTTGAATCCCACATTCTATCATGGTTATTCAAGTATTAAATGAGTATGAACATATATATTTTTCATAGTTTATGATATTATTAAATGTTCATGATAATTATTTCATTTCATGGGTAATAATAGGATGTCAATGAAACCCATATTTTTTAAGGTGTTATTTTATGATTAAAGTTGTATTTTCTTGGGGAACAGATATGAATAACTTGTTATGAGATTCATGGGACCCATATATCCCTACAGTGAATTGATAAAGACTTATATCTTATGATATAATGATGGGAATCAAGTCGATGGGATTGATCCACTATAGTAAGATGGGGAAACATAATACACTATGTGAAGATGAGGAAAAATTATCCCTGAAAAGGAAAGTATTGTGATTGGGGATGGAGTTATATCCCACCTAGTGGGTACAATTATCATGAATATAGAATTTTGGAAAACCCAATATCTTGGATTTGGTGGCCTAGAACAAACTATATTTTACATTATACATTAATAAATAATGTATCACATCATTATTTTTTTTCTCCGTGAAAATGAGTTTGATAATGTCCTAAGGATATCTATTTCATTAAATATTCATAGCGGATACCTGCAAAAAAGTGAACCCAGAAGTGCCATAACACAGTTCGTGAATATATGTTCTATAGCCGGATGATGTTATTTGAGGGACACAAATAATACTACGCATTAGGGGTAAGAACTAATAAAAATTTGAGGCACCTTCTCATGGTGTTCACCCTTGGTAATATCTAAGAGGATATTATGAGAACAAGACCCGCTAGTAGGAAATCCACATTTCATAGTGTCATTGGATGTTCCTATCCACGGACCTGTATATTGGTCCATAGATTTTATGAATATTATTAATGGGCATTACAACTTCTGAACATAGATGTATTGATGAAAACTGTGATGACACACCATTCGCTATGAGGTAGGATGCGTTGGGTGCGTCACTGGTGATACTTTATTAATAGATAATGTGAGAAAGGATTTGTCCCTTCTGTTCCATAATAGAAGTTGATATCTCAGGCCCTTTGATAGAATTGATATATCCTAAATAAATCCATGACCACGGGGAGGAATGGGCAAGTTCAATTCTAAAAACTCCAAGAATGGATAATCGAGCACACTGTTTGATGTCATTTCATGCAACCATATTGATTTGAAATATCGAGACAAAGGGAGTACATTACACGGTAGGCATTCTTATGAGGTGAAAAGTCATTGCGGAGTTAACTTCATTCTCTATGGGTGCCTTAATGTGTTTCTAGACACTAATATTTGACTTTAGGTAGGCTGCTCCTAATTCTAATAAGAAAGAGGCCAAGAGGGTCACACACTATGTGTGTCCAAGTATCTCAGTTAAATATTAATTTAACATGTTGAATAAATATTATTCCCGAATGTGGTTTAATAATTATTCATGAATGCCTGATCGCATTTATTTCATCATTAGTTATTCATTAGAATATATTTTGTGGAAAAAAATATATATATTAGTATGAAATGTAGTTATATTTATTTGAGAAATAAATATCCATTATTCAAGGTCTAATAAATATGGTGGGCGAAATAATGAAAAATGGAAAAACAAAAGTACACATCGTGTATATTAAATATACACGCCCTGTATTTTTTATTTGAATTTATTAGAAATATTATTATTTATTTAAATAAATAATTTAGGTGTAATTCGATGGGCGCATGTCAGGTAGTAATAATATTCAACTGTTATTATTAAACATGGGGTATTACTAAAAATTTAATAAAATGAATAAATAATTTCAGGTAAATAATTCATTTTATTATTCTATATAACTAAAAATCCCAATTATATATTTCTCATTAGCCTAGAAGTTTTTTGGGGTTTTACGCAATAGATTTGGAAAATCTCTCAAGCCAAGAGAGATTTTTTTTTCAACAAAGAATGCTCTCAAGGTACAAGAGAGAGATCCACCTCCACCAGATCAAGGAGATCGAAGGCGGACATCGCAAGAGAAGGATATTCTGCGCTAGCACCTGGAGATCCCTTCTGCGATGTCCAGAGATATGTGGAGCATGTGTGGATCACTGCTACCAGAATCCTACACTTAGATTTTAAGACAAAACGAAAAATCACAACGGATCGTGACTTGAAACATCAACAGAGAAAGAATTCCATCAAGGTAATTATTGTCAATTAATTAAATTCATTATAACCAACATATGATGATCCTATCTATGGTTATAGGAATCCCCTATATCTTTTTAGTTCTTCATTATATTTCTAATATCTGGCGTTTTATCATCGTGAAAAATCTCAGATTGATTGTTTTTAATTCTAAAATCAAAGTTGGGTACAACCACCAGCGTGCATTTGCTGCACCCGGAACCGTCATGTGTTATCAAAGGGGTCATATCGTTGATTACAATTATTTAGTTCTCTGTTGGTAATTTACACATTTAATAATTATTTTTTTTTCAATTCAAGTTAATCGTTCTTTAAATTTGAATCGTGAGATCTGTTCCTCCCCTCTCGTTTGTTGTTCACATTACAAAAATGAATTTTCCTTTTAATGTTTATTAAAATAATATAGAGGATATCATTTGAGGTGCCAAATGTTCCTGGACATACAAAACCATATTAAACTACGTGTATTCAGAAATACACGTCGTGTAGTCTAGGTTCAATGCATCAGACTGGTCTCTCAATTCAGGCTGTGTATTGGAGTATTTCTATATCTTAAATGAAATAGTATTTCGACCAGGGATAGGTGGCACACAGTTTGAGGATTACACACCGTGTGGTCCATTGAATATGGCTTTTAGTCCCTTCAGTTTAGGGTTGGACCATGTACCACATACACAACCTTCCCGGATGAAAACCATGTAACGCGGATACTACACAGTGTGTGTGCCACTAAACACACCGTGTACTCCGAAAACTTCCGAAGTCCATCTACACGCAATGTCCCCAGGCATTTACTACAGATGTATAGTGAAAAAAAAGTACAGATTGTTTAGTCCGAACTACATGTCGTGTACTCATCCAAATTACACAGATTTATTAAAATTTATTATTATATTAAACAAACCCTTGAGACGTGTACCATAGTGCAGCAATAAAGTTGAGTCACAACACGTGATAGGTGTTATATATATATATCTTTGTTTAATTTAACATATGCGTAAATATTATTTCTACTCATTGGGTAGTTATGAACGGGAATTCACCGGGTTTCCTCCAAGTTACATGTTACTTACAAAGATAATTTTAAATGAATTTAATTGTTTAAAATTATGATGGATGAGAATCTCAAGGAAATTCAAAACAAGGGTTTAAGATAAAAGGATTGACTAATTAAAGATAATTAATTAATTCATCTATGATTTATCTTAAAAAAGAATGATTTATGAATTGAATGCTAGTTTTATTTATGGGTAAATATCATAGCATGTATGGATGATCATGAGCTAGACCAAGACCTATGTATGTGAATGGTGTCTTTTAATTAATTTATTTAAATTAAATTTGTTGTCCTATGAGCCTTATCCTCATTTTTATGTAGGGAATGTGAGCCCGAGGATTCATTTATGTAAAACCCCATTGTACCCCTCACCTGTGAGTGAGGTAAAAGAATATGTAATGGATATAGCTCCCATGCATTTGGATGAGGCTCAAGTTAAGAGCCAAGGTGAAACCAATCCAAAGGAGATACAAAGGTGAATATGTGGAATGCTGTAAACATGATCCCAATAGGTTCAAGGTGTTTCTCCTCTAGGTATTGGGTTAGATTATCAATATCTAGATAATCTAACAAATAGAACAAGCTAATGATCATACCTTTTATCTTTTCTCTTTTAGTTTCATGGGTTATTTATTGTTGGTGTGTTGTCACGATCACGCTATTAATGAATTAAACAAGAACGCAAGATGGAACTAAAATAAAACTGGATTATGCATAAATATTATCTTAGACATGGTTAATCACTTATGTATATCCCACATAATATTAATATGCATGTAATCAAAGATAATAACATATAAATTTACGTATAAGTATAAAATCCCTCAATGAAATATTATGTTGGTATAGCCTTCCACAATCTTGGTTAGAATCAAACCATAGTTCAAAGTTCTTGACCAAAACTAGTTGGGGTGCTTTCAATTATCAGAGAATTATAATTCAAGGTTTTTGGTTGACATGACTTGGTTCGCATCAAGGGTTGAACACCACATCAGTACTAGGTATGACCAAGAGGAAAAGGTTGAGGAAATCCAAAATAAAAGTATTTCAGGATTGGGGAGTCCACTCAGTGGATCAGGGAGTTGCAAGTTAATGCAGTTGAAATTTTTAATGTCTCCCAAAAACCCTTCACGTTGTTTGACCAACCCTAGTCGGGGTAATGCATTGGGCAATATGGATCACTTCCATTAAAATATTCAGGAAACAGAATATTCTGAAGTCAATGGTGAGGGATGTTGGATTTCAGTAAAATTGTGGGATACTAATTAGTATTAATTTGTTTATTTGTATCGGTTTTATCATAATAAATTACTAAACATTTTCTCATCTTAATGTATAGAAATGACAAGATAAATTACTTGAAAAATATTATTGTGAACCATTCTCGAGAAGGAAAACCTTCTCACTAGCATCAATTTCCAAGATTGGAATATGAGTTTACACATCTTCCATCATGACAAGAGGAAATTGTATGTGCTAGAAGAGCCTATTACAGTTACACCTAGAAAAGAGGCTACTGATTAGGAACTGTCTCACTAAATGAAACATATGAATGTTTCCACATATGACCAATGTTTCATGCTATCAGCCATGTTTAATGATCCCTTGAAGAAACCTAAATACATGGACGTGTATACCATGATGTATCACCTTAAGGATCTCTACAAATAGAAGGAGAGAGAATAGAGATATGAGATCTCCAATTCTTTGTTTACCACTAATCTTGGATATTCAGCACTAGTTGTACCTAATGTAGTCAAGCTTATTGGATACATTGAACGCTTGGAAATCTTAGGGATTCTGTTCCTAAATGAGTTGTGTATAGATCTGATCCTATCATCACTGATCAAGACTGTATGTAGCTTTATTGTCACATATAACATGAAAAAAATGAGAAGTTTCTATCAGAAATTCTGACTTTAATTCACTAGGTAGATAAGGATATGGGGAGTGACAAACTCACAGTCCTTATGGTGAATAATAAAAGTAAGTACAAGGAAAAGGGTCCATGGACATATAAAAGTTTTGAAGCCCCTGAGCATCATCCCTCCAAGAACGGGAATATCCAGAGACAGGGAAAAGAACTAGAGGCGTTATGTTATTCATGTGGAAATCAGGGATATTGGAAGTGTAACTACACCCCGGTGTGAGGGGACACTAAAGGTGCATTCATTATCGATTGTAATGTTTCTATTTCTACACATTGGGCATTAGATATAACTTGTGGGACTCACATTTGTATTAAAATGCAGGAACCAATTAGATTTAGAAAATATTTCTAGAGGAGAGGTGGATCTTCGAGATACCAATAGTGTGAGGCTGGATGCATTAGCCATTAGATATTACCACCATTCATTGATAATTGGGATGATTTTGGTATTTCATCATTCTTATTATGTTCCTAGTGTTACCAAAATCATAATTTATATATATTGTTTGTATATGGATGGATTTATTTTTATTTTTGTAAATAAGGGTTTCTTATTTTATAAGAACAACAAATGTTATGTTATGGCACATTAAATAAAGATTTGTTTGTATTAGATTACGAAAACCAAGTTTTGGAAATCGATAACGAAACAAACTCACATGACTCATACACAACCCAGTTGTGGCCTCACCATCTCGGTCATGTAAATGAGAAGTGCTTGAAAATGCTCTGCCAAGATGTCTATTTAGACTCTACTAAGATAAAACCACTAGATAGATGTCACCGATATTTACAAGGTAAAATGGCCAAGCCACATTTCGGTGGACAGGGTGAAAGGGCCACAAAGCTTCGAGTATTGGTTCACACGGATGTCTGTGGACCATTCCTTATAGAATATAGAGGTGGATATTCTTACTTCATTACTTGTACAGATGATTTGAGTACATATGGATATGTCTACTTAATGAGGTATACGTCAGAAGCCTTAGAAAAATTTTATGGAATTCAATAATGAAGTTGAGAATTAGCTTGGTAATAAGACAAAGCAGCTTCGATCAGATCAATGTGTTAAATATCTGAAACCAACCATTCATCGATATTCTACAAGAGTCTGGGATTATATCTCATCTCACTCCTCCATATACACTACAGTGGTATGGTGTTAGTGAAAGGAGGAACAATACCTTGTTGACAGGGTTAGGTCAATGATGATTCACGCGGATCTTCCTTTATCCTTTAGGGGATATTCCTTACAAACTGTAGAATACACTTTAAACTGAGTACCAATTAATGTGGAAAATAGAATTCCCTCTGAGTTATGGAATTGAAAGAACCCCGTTTTTTCTCACACGTGTATAGGGATGTGATACATTTGTTAAGGACCACTTAGGAAATAAACTAGCACCTCGGGGCATGAGGTGTATCATTATAAGATATACCAAGGAAACAAATAGATATTACTTATATAATCCTTCAGACAAGAATGTGATTGTCGCCAGACAAGCCGTCTTTATTAAAAGGGAGCACATCCTCAAAACGGATAGTGGGAGCATGATTGGCTTCGACTAAGTTGATGCTCGAGATACACAGAAGTTGGTATAAGAACATGTTCCATAGGTCCCCATGGAAGAGGATCCAGAAACACCAGTACAACGTAGGAGCTCAAGATAGGAAAGGGAACCAGAGAGATTTGGTATCCTAGTCACTGAGGATGGTGAATCATTATGGTTGGACAATGATGAACCTATCTCCTACATGAAAGTAGTAGATATCATAGAAGTTCCAAGATGGCTAGAAGCTATTAATTCTCAGATAGATTCCACGTATCAAAACCATTTTTGGGTTCCAGTTGATGAGAAAGTTGATGTAAAGCATGTTGGATGCAAATGGTTATTCATGAGAAAACTAGACATGGAAGGTCGAGTTAGAGCGTATAAATAAAGGCTAGTGGATAAAGGATTCAGACATTATCATGGAATTTACTATGATTAAACCTTACCTCAATATTCCATGTTTGAATCCATAATAATCATACTTTCCATAGTATCTTACCATGGATACGATATTTGGAAAATGGATATCAAAACAACATTCGCTAACATGAAGCTTTAGGAAGATGTCTATATGACACAAACAGAAGGTTTTGTGACAATAGGTGAATCATAACATGTTTTCAAGTTATAGAAATCCATTTATGGACTAAATCATGCATCCATGTCATGGAAAATTCGATTTGATGAAGCCATAAAGGAATTTTGATTCATTTAGAATGAATGTGAGCCATAAGATTATAAGTGGTTTAATCAGAATGTGGTTGTTATCCTAGTAGTATATGTTGATGACATATTGCTTATTGGAAACGATGTAACAGTCTTATAGTTAGTTAAGGACTTGATGAATAAGTGTTTCTCCATAAAGTACTTGGGTAAAGTAGCCTATATTCTAGGGATCAAGATCATTCGTGATAGATCCAAAAGGTTTCTTGGAATAAGTCAGGGTAAATACAATGACTAGATACAAAAGATATTTAGTATAGAAAAATCTAAGAGGTGATTGGTTCTAGTGTCACATGGCCTGCATCTTCCTAAGAAAATGTTTCCTAAAACACAATAAGAGAAAGATAGAATGAGTAAGATATAATATTATTCAGTTATAGGATCCATCTTGTATTCCATATTATGTACCAGGCTTAATGTTTCCTATGCACAGAGCATGGTAAGATGATATCCATTAGATCCAGGAGAACATTATTGGATTTATGTTATGAAAATCCATATGTGTCTAAGAAAAACTAAGGATATGTTCTCAGTGTATAGAGGAGATAAGGAGCTTGTAATCAAAGGGTATGATGATTCTTGATTTTAGATAGATCAGAACAATATGAAATCACAATATGGATATGTTTTCTATCTTAAAGGAGGAGCTGTGAGCTGGAATAATTCAAAGAAACCAATTTTTGTCGATTCTACAATGTAGTTTGAATATATAGTGCCTTGTGATACAGCTAAAGAAGCTGTCTGGATTTAGAACATTGTCCAAGAACATAATGTGGTACCTAGCAGTAAAGATCCCATCACACTGTATTGCGATAATACTGCAATAGTGGCTCTTGAAAAAGAACTAAGGTCACATAAACGAACGAAACACATACTCCGAAAGTATCACCTCTTGAGGAATTTCTATCAAAGTGGTGAAGTTGCAGTGAGTAGAGTATCCACGGTAGAGAATGTGGTGGACCCCATGACTATAGGCATATCTCAGTAGAAGCGTGAATATCATGTGTGATTTAGCGAGATAAAAGTTGTTAGGAGTTGGCTCTAGCCCAAGTGGGTGTATGTTGGAGTTGGTGGCCTAAAACAAACTACTTTTTACTTTATTAATTAATAAATACCATATCACATCATGATTGTTCTCTATGTGAAAATGAATGTGATAATTTCCTAAGGATAACTGTTGCATTAAAGGGTCATAGAGGATCCCTTCTATGATGAGAACTCGGAAGTTCCACAACGCTGTTCATGAATATATGTTCTACAGATGGATGATGTTATTTGAGGGAATCAAATAATACATGCCATTAGGGGTGAGGACCCATTAAACATTGAGGAACCTTTTCATGTGGTGAGCCCTTAGTAATATCCAAGAAGATATTATGAGAACAATATCGGCCAGTAAGAAATCCACATTTCATAGTGTCGTTGGATGTTCCTATCTAGGGACATGTGTATTAGTCCTTAGACATTAATATTATTATTATTGTGTATTAAAACTCTTACACTTATATTTATTGATGAAAACTCTAACGACACACTGTTCGCAGTGAGGTAGGATACGTTTTGTGAATCACAAGTGATATTGCATCAATAGATAATGCGATAAAGGATTTTCCCCTTCTCTTCCATAACGGAAGTTGATATCTCATACCCTTTGATGGAATTGATATAGACTAAATAAATCTATGCCAATGGTGAGGAATGGGAATGTTCAATTATAGAATGTCAAAGATATAATAATCAAGCACATGGGTTGATGGTACGAGCATAAAACCCGCTTGATTTGAGGTATCAAGACAAATGGATTACATTACACGGTAAGCGATCATAGGAGGCGACACATCATTCATGCCCTGGCATGTTGCTAGATGCTAACCTTGGCCATTAAGTATACTCTGACTTATTCCACTATGAAAGTTTCCTAGAGGGTCACACACTAAGTGTGAACAAATATCTCAGTTGAATATTAATTTAACAAGTTGAAAAAATAATATTCCCGATTGTGGTTTAATAATTATTCAAGAATGACTCATCACATTTATTTTGAAACTAGTTATTCGAGAGAATTTAATTTTGGAAAAATAATCTATTTATTAGTGACTAATGCAGTGATATTTATTTGATAAAAACATAGCTATTATTCAAGGTCAAATAAAAGTGGTGGAGGAAATAACGAAAAATGGAAAAACAAAAGTACACACCGTGTATATAAATATACATGCCGCGTATTTTTTTTCTTGGAATTTACGAGAAATAACAATATTTATTTAATTGAATAATATTAGGTGCAATTTGCTGGGCCAATGTCAGGTAATAATAATTCTCAACTGTTATTATTAGACATGTTGTATTACTTATAATTTTATGAAATGAATAAATACTTTCGAGTAATTAATTCATTTTATTATTCATTGTAGTAAAAAATACCAATTATATATTTCTCATTAGCCTATCCAATTTTTTGGGTTTTCCACAATGGATTTAGAAAAGATATCAAGCCAAGAGAGAATTATTTTTTCACCAGGAATGCTCTCAATCAATAAGAGAGAGATCCACCGCCACCAGATCAAGCTGATCGAAGGCAGACATCGCAAGCGAAGGCTATTCCAGGATAACAATCGATGATCCCTTTAGCGTCGTCTAGAGATATGTGGAGAATGTGTGAATCATCTCTAGTGGAATCCTACACATGGATTCTATGATGAAATTTCGGATCACACCAGATCATGACGGGAAACATCCACAGGGAGAGATTTCCATCAAGGTAATTATTGTCAATTATTTAAATTAATTATAACCAACATATGATGATCGTATCTATGGTTATGGGACTCCCAATTTATTTTTTGATCTTTTTTCTATTCCAATGATCATGAATTTTTTTATCATGACACATCTCAGATTGATCAGTGTTAACGCTAAAATCAAAGTGGGTTTCACCCACCTACGCACTTCTGCTGCGCCCGAAACCTACACAATCCTCTATGGGATGATGGGGAAACCTGATGCACTATGTTATCATGGGGAATCCAGATCCACTATGAGAATATAGAGAAAATTAGTCCCTTATAAGGAAGGGAATGTGACTATGGATGGTGGTGGATATCTCCCAATAGATGGAGTCACCATGCAGTGCCCAGACAAGATCAACAAATGTGTCATTACATATAAGGAATGATATTACATGTTTATTTGTATGATTCCATTTATTTTATTATTTCTTTGCAATTTAATCTCTAATGATGCTCTTTTTTACTTTATGATTCATTTCTTATTAACTGGTAATCATTATTCCATGATATACGTTTACGATCTTTGATATGTTGGGTATGACATTTTAATATTATGATCATGTTCTAATACCTTTATGATCATGTTTATTCATACATATCTCTCTTGTTTATCCTTAATGATCATCTGATATCACCCCTTTTATGATTCGGTCCCCATGATATGAAGATACATATTAAGTATGACTTTTATTAGAAGGGTGATAGTCATTAAGTACCTATTGGGAGATAATGTATCTCACTTATGTGCCACATTTTATGTTTCCATATGTCCAATTTCACAAAAACAATGTAGTATTTGGGCATCTGTTTGTGTAATGTTATATGTATTGTACAAAAAGGATGTAATGTATATTTATGTTGAGTCTGGGTTGTTAAAAATTTGATCTCTCAAATTCATACCCATTATTTTTTATTGATAAACTATTTTACATATCTTCCCATAAGATACAATCCATCATGATTTGACTGCCTAGATTAAATAATATTACTGGAATTGTAAATATATTATGATATCTAAAATATCGTATTTTTCTCAATGAATTTAATTATGATCCCTTTATATGATGAATAATATTTTAATATTTTTAACACATTCTCCGATTATATATAAAATAATTATCTTATGTGTAATGGAATTTAATTATGTTTAAAACTATATGATAAATGACCTTGTCAATTATCATTCCTTGGAATAAAATATTTACATGAATTCTTATCTCCTCCAACTATAACCCTTCAAAAATTAAATAATAATGTAAAAATAATATTGTTAATAAATCCATTCAAAATGTAAAAAAATGGGGATAAAAATACCCCCTTGATTTTTGTTTATAATATCCAATATCTTCCATACATAATATCACCAAAATAATGTATATCACATTGTATAAAAATTTCAATAAAATACAAGGGGTTTTTTTATTGAAATCAGCTCAAATAACTCGATATTTCATCTATTTCTCTAAGCCTAACTAGCTTGGTCTCGCTATAGTAAATAATAGGTTTACCTTCTACAAAAGAGGATATCTATTTTACTCACATATTCTCTTGATTTTCCATCAAGATACATTCCCTCATTAAAACACTTATACCCATTACAAACAAAATTTTGTTGTTTTCCCACTTTGGAATCAAACCCAAAGATATAAATTTAGAGAAATATTCATAATAGAGGGTTATAAATCCATCAATTATAGGATAGAAATCAAAAATTTATTTTTAAATAAACAATAGGGAGTATTGGGTCCATCCATGAAATAATTATAGGTTTGTGAATGGTTATACTAGAAGATAAAACTGATTCATCTCAATCACCACTTTGGGTAGTGTCCATGTCATGATAATAGCCACATGATATTTAGTAGGCACATAAACTCAAAAAACAATTCATTGTACCAACTTGTCCTTAAATAAGTATATTTTTATCTTAATAACCTTGTACCAGTAATAATGGATAATATTTTCCCAACTATTTTTTCCATTTAGTTATCAAACATAACTGGATAATAATACTCCTCATAAATATACACATCTTATATTTTTTTCATCCATTATAATTTGGTTCAATTTTTAGTTTTAGTAATGTACTCATCCCTTAAGGTTGTCAATTAAATGAAGTTTTGGTTCATAATTTTTCATGATATTAATTAACTCCAGTGATAAAAATTTCCAAATTTAGTTAATTTTTAAGAATGTACTAATCTAACCCAATCCTCAATAGTAGATCCCAAAAATATTATCTATTTTTAATATTTAACTGAGAGATAATGCAGTAGAGTTATCTCACAATGATTTTCTATATGTGGTCACATAGAACATACTTAACGACTCGTATTTTAATAATTTTAGATCTCACTCCAGTAGAGTTTCTATATAATAATATTGACACTAGTATCATAAATATAGTTTATGATTTAATATATTATTATATATAAAAGGCATCAAAATCAAAATATTCCAATTATTTTTATTATTTTGGAGTACTAGATAAATACAATAAACTCATTTTACATTGGGAATAAAAAATTAAACATAACAAAATAAAATGAAAAGAATACTTGAAACTCATGAAAAGGATTCGTATTTGAATCCTATGGAAAGAAAAAAATAATGGCAAGATTAAATTCCCTATAAGAGTTAAGTATAGTAGATGCTATCATGATTAAATATGTATAATCAATATGAAAAGGTAAATAACTGAACACATTTTCAATTTAGTCAATACACATAGAATAAAATGCATCTACAGATATGATTTTGCTAAAAAGAAATAGCATAGATATTAATATATGACTTTCTAATTAAGTAAAATATTAATTATTAGATTTCATTTTGCGGGAACATGATATATCAACCATCAATATCACCCCTAAAGAAAGTTTGATACTACTAGGTAAAAGCCCATCTGAATTTTCCAATTCAATTGTATCATGATACATGATAATGAATCAAGGAGATATTTATAACTAATCCCACCAAATAATCATTTTCTATGAATTTTTCATATATCAAATAATCTATTATATTCTTAAATTATTTTTCGTTGTCATAATATATAAATGTTGACTAAAGGAAACAAATTTATCAATACTGCCCAGTTGATCAAATAAAATTCAAATTAAACATTGTATGTATAAATGGTATATTTTTTAGTGAATAATATTATATATCATATAAT
The DNA here is from genome assembly GCA_963277665.1 of Viscum album. Taxonomy (NCBI): domain Eukaryota; kingdom Viridiplantae; phylum Streptophyta; class Magnoliopsida; order Santalales; family Viscaceae; genus Viscum; species Viscum album. The sequence continues at coordinate 666,491,790 of OY728162.1, forward strand.
AAAAAGTTTATTTAATAGAAAAATAATTTCTAATGAAAAATGAATACTAGAAAGTTATTGTCTCAATATAATGTTATCAATCACAAAAGAATGTCAAATTGCACCATAACTTTTACCACATAGTAATTTTCATGTCAAATCACCATAGATGAAATGATTCAAAGTGAATCTTAAAATAATAAAATGGATGATTGAATAATTACACTATATGGTAATTTTAAAGTATATACACATAAAAAATTGAATTTTTGAATAATTAAAAATTAATTCTTAATGGAATTTAAATTGAGATAAAATACATTACCCCATGCTTCTATTTTTTTAGGAAATTATATAACCTCTTATATAGTGGATTCAAAAAATTCATTAACTTACATAATAACCAATTAATATTTATCATTTAATATATCATCATTTTTTAACATATTATTGAATGCTCATTAATAACCATTTATTATTTTATCTTTTTACAGTGTTAATTGTCTTGTTTTATTATTTATGATTTCTGATCAATGTTTGAGTTATTATTATTATAATATAATTCTTTCAGCGATATAATAATAATAATGTTTTAATTATTATATCTATATATCAATTATACTTTTAAAACTAATCATTAAATATTTTTAATAAAACTAAACTACATTTCAATCATGTAAATTGTAGGTCTTATGTTTATATGAGTAACATTTACATTATTAAATGATCATTGGTTAATGAAGACAAGTAATAAATTAAAATTACATAATAATAATAATATCAAATATAGAATATTATTTATTTAAATATTTATATATATATCATCCATGTAGATTGTTTATGAGAGAGAGTCACATTGCTTTTTCAATATGTTACACCAAACATACCTGAACATTGTTATTCGTAATTAGTTTAAAAAGGAAAGTTATATATTGTAATTTAAATTTTATAATTATGTACTAAATATAATTATTATTTAATTTATATAAAATATATTCATTAACATTATGTAAGTCATTAGAAAAAATCAAATAACATAGATTTGTGAGGCAATAGTCTCTTATAAACATTAGTGACATTATCATGTCCCAATTGTAAGGGATAGTAAATTATTATATGTAACATAATGAATAAATATCTATATTTAAATTATAAATATCATATATGTAATTTAAGTCCCTAATCATACTGAATCACGAGATTTGGTAATGAAGAAACCAATGGCATCCGTTCACATGGTGGTAGTCCGCCACACAAACAAATAATGATTTTATAAATTGTTTGATTGTTGTTGGGAATGGTTTTAGGTCATTGAAATATTATAAGAAAATATATACCTATGGATGATATTGTTGTTATTATATCATCATTTTTTATATGAATATAATGAGGTAGATGAATAAATAAAATAAACTCTCAATGAAGAAAGTTGTATATTATTCATGTATCTTCCTTATGTTTGAAAAAAAACCCATCCTATGATAGATGTCATCCCAAAAAACCATCAAGTATGGTTGGAGGAATTTATTGAGGTTATACAGCCAGGTATTGGTCAATCCAAATATCTTATGAGTTTTATCAAATTGAGGTGAGTGAGAACCCTTTTATAATTGAGGAGGAGTATAATTTTTCTGAATTTTTTAAAATATTAAATAATAATAAGTAAATATAAACTGAAATGGATCCAAAATTGATATTCAACTGGTTTTATGGATGATATCATATTAAATACCCTCCATAAAAAAATACACGTGTTAATCTTGGTTTTCCTTTTTTTCTACTATTTCTTACCGTAACTGTTCTGGTTTTTGACTACCAAAACTAATTTTTTATGATAATATATAAGTCCCAATGACTTAAGAATTTACATATTCATATGTTTAATCCCGAATTAACATTGAGGATCTTTTCAGGTTTTGATTTCTAGAGAATTAGGCCATAACTGTTACATTACATCTCAAATATTACAATGTATACACTTCTACTCAGTATCCATTTTTTCATAAACTAATAACTCTTAAAAAAGAATTGTTTTCTTGATATAAATCTTCTAGAATTTTTCATTTCCCTTACCCTTCAAAATACCCTGTAAAAAACATTTCAAAAACATGGGATGAGCATAAAAAGCACAGAAAGGGTTATAAAATAAATAAAGAAAACATTAGTCCATCAATACATAAAAAAAACAATCTCTTTAACAAACCTCATGAAATCATAAGATTTATGAATAACCCATAGAAATCATAAATCATAAAGGTAACTTGTGGAATCTATATCATACTTACATTGTGGATTTCACATCTACATAGGGAGTTATGTTGTAATACCCATCCTAGAATATTCCCTAAATCCCTTTGGAGAAACATTAATGTTTACCTCTATCACGTTACCCACCAAAGGTTTATTACGGAACCACCTGTATGCGTAAACAATTCCCAAGAAACATAACATATTCATAACACATATAACTAGCATAACAGATTCGAAACATTTCCACACTGCAAAGAAAATATATCATTTCGAGACATTGAAATAATAAATTATTTCTAAAAACCATTTTCAATACCAAAATACTTAAAAAGTTAATATGGTATTTATATTTATTTTAAAAACACTATGTCTTATAATCGAATCCAAATATCAAATAATACTTGTGGAGGCAGAATAGTCGTTTTCACTGCATACATTAAAAAGAAAAATTATTTCTTTAGTTTTGTAAAAATATTCATAGAAACAAATATTCCAATTGAATGAAATGTAATGTCAAATGGGATTATACACTATATAGAAAATTGTGCATAAATAAAAATAAGCCTCTATGAAAGGAGATTGAGATGACGTCCCATGTAAATATTCGGTAGCCTAACCGTGTCACTTTAAAATTCAGAAAATGAGGTGATAAGAGAAAAAGGGTATCTCATTACATGGACATAAATATTATAGAAATAAGTATATAAAAGAAAATATCCCAACATAAGAAAATGGAAATTAAAAGACATAACAAAAATAATTCTTTGACTAAAAGAGGAGGATGAAAGGTTCCCTTACCTCATGTTTGTCTTGACTCATTCATAATTTATTTTCATGAATAATAAACTTAGGATTATTTTTAATTACATCAGAACCTTTTTCAAATTTACTATTCCTTTTTATCCCTTATTAAATAACTATAACAAATAGTTAATTATTTTAGTTCATATCTGACATTTTTTCAATGTTCGGAACTTGAGTAAAAAATTAACTTATTATAATTATAAATTGTTCATGTTGTAAAAATAACATTGTCTAAAAAATGATATTCATGATTTAGATATCATATATATCACATATATCAAGTATATGTGTATTTATAATAGTCCATATCATTTGTATATAAGAAATGAAATGCACAATTCATGGATATTTAAAGTTGTACGTACCCATAAACAATACTTTCATTTCTTTTTTCATATTTAAGGTAATTAAAACTAAATAGTACATAGGTATATTATAATTCCAGTATAATAACTATGTTATATATGATACATAAGTTCATTAATTCTATACTTTATATATTCCCTGTATAGCATGAACGAGTCTTAGCACTTTGACGTGGTAGTAGTCCGCACTTCCTCAAATGAAATTATCGGATTTATACAACATGGAATGAATAAATGTATTTTCAAAATGATAATTACATAATAATATAGATAAAATAAATATCATATTTAATTATTGTGCCATTTTAATGACCACTATAAGACGTGGTAGGAGAAGATTGAACAATCATTGTTTCGTGAGGCAGTAGTTCATCGTCCATAGAAACAATATGTTATATACCCATTAGACAGAGGTGTATGTAACTATAGTTTGAATACATATCATAACAACAACCTAGTATATTAATTATAATATTTTTTATATAAAAAAATTATAATAATATCATAGGGAGTGGGAATGAAAAGTAATGGAAAGAAACATTAGAGAAAACGTTACCTCACATTAATTAACTTCTTTTGATTTGAGCCAAAAGGATCCCTTGAATTACCATACTCATAGGGGAATTATTCTAGAATAAAAAGAGGGATGTTGGAATCCTTTGTAAGTATAGTTTGGACGATACAAGAGGCTTTAGAGGTTTGTGTAATGGGATAGAGTTGGTGGCCTTTTATAAGAGGGAGAAGGGGATCTTTAGGAAAGATTGAAACTATTATTTTATTATAAAATGGTTTTCAGTTTCAAACTGTCCACAACTAATTAATTGAAATTATAATATAAATATCTATCGAAATAAAATCATCCAATAATAATAGGACTGATTTAGGATCTTTTTTAATCATTGTTTTTTTATTTATCCATTTTTTACTCTTACCATTTTATCAAGCATTTAACACTTTAAGAATCAAAATAGTTACCAAAACCTGAAAAATATCCAAATAAAGAGTAACTAGATAAATTTTAGACCTATGAAAAATATATGGATGAATTTTATTTTTTTTGGAATTTTATAATATTTAATCTAATATTTTATATTTTAAAATATGAATTATGACAATTTTCACACTATTCATTTCACGTCTTTTTAAAAATTTATAACAACCTGGTTAATTCAGAAAAAAACATCATTAATACATAGATGACCTGTAACTATCATCCAATAAATTCTTGTATGACATTAATATAGATAATTTACATATATTTTGACATTCATAAAATCATTTATTTGATTCCAATATTAATGAAGCAATCACTGCATCATTAGTGTGTCATAATTAAATTTATTTATTTAATCTCTAAAAATTATAATTAAAATATCATGACTTAGGAAATTTATTTATCTTTATAATGACAATAAACATTATAAAATATCCCTTATATAACCCCATATAAAAATTCATTTATTAAAATATATATTTTCATGTTAAATTTTCCTTAACTTTAAATTATTTTTTTCTAAAATATCATTTTCACATGCAAGTGGCTCCATGAGGCCCCAAAATCAACCCAAAGACTCCCATTTCTGGACTTGTATAATAAAATTAGGATAGAAAATGTGTGAAGATAATTTATTTTTATTATAATATTATATTTTTGACCCTTATTTACCAGATTTACCTTTTAACCATGGAAAATAATATATTTACAGAAGTTACTATTCATAATGTATAAAAAATAACATATTTTCACAATTTTGACCTCATGATTCCAAATATGAAATCCATTTTTCAAAATTAGAAACTCATAAGTTTCATAAATTAATTTAACATTAATTTCTCTTTTCAAAACCAAAAAGATTGTTTTTATGAAGTAAAATCTACAAATATATTGAAATGTGTTTATGTCCAATTTCAAAGTAAAATATATTTCAATGAAATAAATTGGATTTAAGGATAAAAATATAATATAATTAAACTTTAAATACATTTAAAAGGACAATATAATCATATAAATATATTTGATTGACCGACAATTTTGAATTAAAATGTATTATTTTTCAATATTAATCAAAAAATGAACTTTGTTAGAAAAATACCATATTTTTACCCAATGTTAATTTTGATCTCCTTATACTAAAATAGATGTTTATTTTGTCAAATATAACATTTAAAAGCGATAAAAAAACATTTTAAAAGGGTTCACTAGCAAAAGTTGGTAAATCGACCTTTTAATGTACATTAGCGTATTACATGCTTAAAATCAGATTCAATATGATATTTAGCCTCCAAAATTTATTGGATAAAAGTAAAAACTATTATAAAACTTGTCTAATCATATTTTAGTTTGTTCTATTCATTACTGCCAATACAATGGTTATGCATTAGCTACCATTTAATATAATAATAATAATATATTCTTTTTTTATTATAACTCAAAGTTGTGTACAACGTATGATTACAAAGAAAACCGTTTTGGCGTGTTGAGTATTTTATCAGAAATAGAATACCCTTGAAATTAAAATCAATAATTTATTCAAAAATATTATTAAATATGAAAATTTCATATTATTTGATCACATAGGATGTTACATCCTTCCATTCTTTTGGGAATTGCGTCCTTGCAATTTTAAAATCTGTCATTGTTATTTCATTGAATGTCCCACATTGGAAAAATAGTCAATAAAAGTGTCACTTTATATGAAATAAATATTAGTACAAATGTCACCACTAAAGCGCTAGAATCAACTTATACAAAATAATAGAATTTACAAAAGTTGAACTTTATATTTCTCATATCTTTAGACATTAACCGAAACCAAAAATGGCAAGTACAAGATTAGATAATCCCCAAAAGGGTAATATTTTATAATTATAAATTCTAATCATAATATCCAAAAATTGATCAAAAAACTCCTAATTTTCAACAAAGACCATTCAAGAAACAACTTTCCTTAAAACCGATCAACAAAATTGTAACTATGATTGAAACCCAAAGTGTAGAAGAATTTAATCACATAGTCTTCCATAGTAAATATTAACATTTATCCCCAAATAAAATTGAATACTCTTAAAGTCTCATACTGAAGTGTAATTAACCAAATCATATATTATCTATGATAGGTTAATCATTTCCATAAATAACCCATATTTCATTATGTCCACATTAAAAACATACATTCTTCCAAAATAAAATTGCAATAATTTCTCCACAAATGAAATCTTATAGTTTTCTATTTTCAGTGGGTATATAATGTTTCCCCAAAAGAGATAACATCTAACAAAATAACCTTTATCACTTAATCACTAAATCATTTTCATATAATAATGATATCCTTGTGATAAAACATAAGGTGATATAATCAACTTATTCTTGATCCAAACAATCATTTAACTAAAAGGAATTAGTCATACTAATCAAGGACATCACATAGTCCAATGGTAGGTAAAAAATACCAATTTCACTTTAGTTGAGGGTTTGATTCCCGTAACTTTGTCTAACACGATGGGTTGTCACATGGTCTACGTGTTTTCCCTTTTTAGAAATTATATAATTTTATAACATTCCCAAAAATGGGAGAAACTCATAAAAAATAACCATAATATATTTTAGCCACAAATGTTTTCTCATACCTTGAATTTTCACCCCAAAAAGTAATAACCATTAATTTCCTTAAATTCAAGGATCTTATAAACCAAATGGATCTTTATAACTACATCCAAAAAAGAAACGTCAATTCTTTCTTGAATAACATTTTTACATATCCAACTTCAGGGTTATATATACTTGAAAAATTCATCCATTGTAATACTATCATCAATACATTTTACTATATAATCATATATAGATCTAACATAACTCTTCAATTCCTAAAATGTAGACAACTTATTCATCAAAAAAAATTTAGGATCCTTTATCCATGTTTTCCATCTTACGATTTCGTACTTATTTCCTACAAAAAAATCATTAATAATGACCTAAAATTTCAGTAATGTCAAAACATGAGCTATGAAATAATCCAAACCTTTCATTGGTCAGTTTTAGTTTCCACCACTTCAATTGGAATGACATTAAAAATTGGATTACATATATTTGTATGATCCTATTAATCTCATTCCTGAAAATTCTTTATATGAAATCTATTTGTATAATGACTATTCACACCACATTTAAAACTTTCAATTGATCATTTAGAAAGAACTTATTTACCTTTCTTGGGGTCAACTGGAAGCTTCCAATTTCATGGAATTTTCTTACTTTATGACCTTTATTACCGTATCTATAGAATCTTTTAATTCCATTGAAGCATTTTACTAGGTGTTTCTTTCCACATCCTTGACAAATAGGGTTTTTAATACACTTACCTTTACGGTTATTACCTGAACTCCCATTGGGATTTTTTCTCGCATATATGATGCCTTATTAAAATCACCACGGTTCAGGTAGTCAATCATGACTCCAGATAGTTGGTTGAGAATATCCACAAGAGTTTTCATTGCAGAGAAAATTTTATTCGGTTTCCTATTATGAAAACCGTCACATTTAACATTTCATCCATTGTTTCTTTGGTAATTTCTAAATCCATCCATTTACTAAAAAAAGGTAGGTCTAATTATATCAGTAAAATAATTATATAATATCTTATTAGGAGGGTAGACACTAATATATAATTATTTATGCTATCTTAAACAAGTTAAATTTATTAAAAATAACATTGAAACTTTATAGTAGGTTAACTATTATGGTTATGTCACTTATGCTTAAATAACACCCTAACCTCTAATGTTTTTTAAACCAACCTGTGATACAAACTATAAGGCCCACAGCCATAACACATTGCTTAATATTAAGTTAAATCAATAATTAACATTGATAATCATTTCAAGTTTATAGTTTTAGAGAATTAGGAAATAACTATTACATTACATTGGAAATATTACAAAGTAGACACTTATAATCGGTATGCATTTTTTCATATTATAAAAACACTTAAAAATAATTATTTTCTTGATATAAATATTCTTGATGTATTATTTTTAGTTACCCTTCCTTATACCCTATGGAAAACATTTCAAAAATTGGGTATGAGCATCAAAAGATCAGTAAGTGTAATAAAATAATGAAATTAAACATTAGTCCATAAATAAAAACAAAACATAAGCTCTTTTACATACTTCATGAAATCATAAAATTTTTAAATAACAAAAGAAATAATAAATTGTAAAGGTAACTATTCGCATCCATATCATACCTACATAGTAGCTTTGACAGCTATATAGGGAGTTACATAGGAATACCCATCACAATATATTCCCTAAATCTCTTAGAAGAAACATTAATGTTTACCAATGCCAAGTTATCCAAGGCATTGGAGATCTATATTGAGATCACCTACCCTATTCTTATCACATAACCCTTTACATCAAAAAACAATTCCCAAGAACCATAACATATTCATAACACATAAAACAAGAATTACAGAATGATAACATTTCCACACTTCAATAATAATATATAATATAAGATATTGAAATAATAAATGTTTTCTTAAAACTATTTTCAAAAAAAAATATGTAAAAGGAGTATATGGTATTTATTTTTCTTTTAAAAACACTATGGCGTGTTAAGGAATCAAAATATAAAATAATACTCGTGGTAGAAGAAAATTAATTTTCACAACATTCGTTAAAAATATACAATTCTTTTGTCATTTATTGAAATGATTCGTAGAAAAAATATTCACTTTGATTGAAATGAAATGTCATAGGGGATTATACACTGTATAAATGAATGTTGTGTATAAATAAAAATAAGCCTAAATGAAAGGAGTTTGAGATGAAGTCCCTACTGAAAATTAGGCAACCTAACAGCGTCACTTAAAAATTCAAAAAACGAGTTGATTTGGGAGAAAAGGGTATCTCATTACCTGGACATAAAATTTATAGAAATAAGGATATATAAGAACATATCCCAAAATTAGAAAATCGAAATTAAAATGCATAAAATAAAAAATTCTTTGACTAAAATAGGAGGATGAAAGGTTCCCTCACCACATGTCCGACATGACTCGTTAATTATTTAATTTCATGAATAATAAACATATTTTAATTTCTACTTGATTAAGAACATTTTTCATTTTTATTATTCCTCTATCACTTATTACCTTTCTATAATAATTAGTTAATTATTTGAGTTCATATCAGTCATTTTTTCAATGTTCAGAACTTGAGTTAAAATTGAATATGTTATAATTATAAATTGTTCATGTGGCCCAAATTCCATTATCTACAGAATTATATTCATGGTTTAGATATCATATATATCATAAATATCTATTATATATTTATTTTTAATATTCTATAGCATTTTTATATAAGAAATAAAATGCACCGTTCATGGAGACGGTAAACCGTACGTACGGATGAATGCAACATTCATTTTTCCATATTTAAGGGAATGAAAATTAAATGATACATAGGTATATTATAATTATATTATAATATCTATGTTATATATTTTACAAAATTTCATTAATTCCTTCATTTATACGTTGCATGTATAGCATGAATGAGTAATATCACTTTGAGGGGGTGGTAGTCCGCAGATCCTCAAATGAAATTATCGTATTTATATGACATGAAAAGCAAAATAGTATGTTATAAATGATTATTACAGAATCATAGAGATGAAAAAATATCATAAACATTACATGTAATTATAATTGAATAATAATGGCCACGATAAGAGGTGGTAGAAAAATATTGAACAATCATCGTTCTGTAAGGCAGTAGTTCACCGTCCATAGAAACTATATGTTATATACCCACTAGACGGAGGTGTATATAATTTTTGCTCTAATCCTTCTCATAAAAAATAATATCATTATTAAACTATTGTATTTATATAAAAAATAATTAGGAGATCATAAGGAATGGACAATGAAGAATAATTGAAAGAAACATTAGAGAAGACATAACCTCAAATTGAGTAACTATTTTGGATTTGAGCCAAAGGGATCTGTTGAATTTCCATATGCCTAGATAAAAGCTTCAAGGAGGAATAGGGGGATTATGGGAGCTTCTTGGAGAAGTTTTTGGATGATCCAAATGGTTTTATATGTGTTTTTAATGGTTTAGAGGTGGTAGTCTTTTATAAGAAGGAGGATGGGATCTTTATGATTATTTGAAAGTTTTATTTTATTATAAAATGATTTTCTGTTCAAAAAGTTCCAAAACTCATTAAATTTAAATATACAACGAATATAATTTTAAATAAATTCATCCACAAATAATTGGATAAGATTTTTTATATTTTTTAATCCTTATCAAATTTTAACCCTTTTTTACACAGACAGTTTTATCAAGAATTTAACACATTGAGATTCAAAATAGTTACAATAACATGAAAAATATTCAAATAATGAGTTATTAAAAAACTTTGAGACTTATGATAACTATTTGGCTGAATTGAAGATTTTTTGTAATTTTATAATATCTAATAAAATATTTTATATTATAAAATATGAATTATGCCCATTTTGACACTATTCATTACATGACTTTTTAGAAATCCATAACAACATGATTGATTCGAAAGGACTTCATTAATACAGATATGAAATGTAACTATCATCCATAAAATTCATGGATGACATCAAAATAACCAAATTATATTTATTTTTACATTAATAATATCATTTATTTGAATTAATTATTAATGAAGGATTCACTACATCATCAGTGTTTTATAATTAAATTTAATTATTTAATATATAAAAACTATAAGTAAAATACCAAGATTTATAAAATATTTTTATCTTTATAATTACTATTTATAGTCTAAAATATCACTTATATAAGCCTATATAAAATATTTTTTACTAAAATATATACGATTATATTACATTTTCCATAAAATTAAATTAATTTCTATATAATGTCATTTTCATATACAAGTGGTTCCATGGGGTCCAAAAATCGACCCAACGATGGAAATGGTCGGAAATGTATCCTTTAATTGGGTTAGGACACGTGTTAGGGTAATTTAATATTATTATAATATTATTTTTTTACCCTTATTTGCAAGATTTACATTCTAACCATTGCAAATAAAATATTTACTAAAGTTACTATTCATAATGTCTAAAAATAAAAGTTTCCTATTTATACAATATGAACATCCTGATTTCAAATATGGAATCCACTTTTCAAATTAAAAAAATATATAGATCTTAGTTTAAAATAATTTTTTTTTGTCAAAACCGAAAAGTGTGTTTTTTAAAAGTTAAAACTACTAAAAGATTGACATGTTTTTATGTCCAATTTCAAAGTGATTTTAAAATTAAACGAGAAAAATGGTATAAAATGATAAAGATATATTATAATTATACTTTAAATCCAATTAAAGGTACAATCTAGTAATATAAATAAATTATATTAAAAGGTAGTTTTGAATTAGAATACAGTATTTTCACTATTAATCAAAAAAATGAACTTCATCAGAAAAATACCAAAATTTTACCCAAACTATATCGTGATATCCTACATCTAAATAATATGTTTATTTGGTAAAATAAAACATATAAAAGTGACAAAAACTATACTTAAAAAGGGTTCACCATCCCAAGGCGGTAAATCGACCTTTTAAAGAATTTTAGAGTATTTCATGCTTAAAATCAGATTCATTATTATTTCAAGACTCTAAATTTTTTTGGATGAATCTTTAAACATTTAAAAAAAATTTGTAATCATATATTAGTTATTTATGTTCATTATTTCCAATAAAATAGATATACATCAACTACTATTTAAAATAATAATATTATTATATTTTTTTCAGCACAACTCAAAGTTGTGTGCAAAGTAAGATTTCAAATAAAACTACAGTTTCCTGTGGACTACGCTATTGGAAATAAAATCTCCTTGAATTTAAAATTGATATTTAATTCAAAAATATTAATTAATATGAAATTATCATATTTTTATTTACTTGTGATGTTACATAAGAAATGTATATTTAGTAGTAAAATAAACATTTTTATATTAAATAAATTTTATATTGTGATTATAAATAGTAAATTAAATTTATCAGATAGTAATAATATTTGGGTTGAAAATTAATTTTATCACTACTGTATATAACGTGGAAAAACATTGTTTCTTCCTTAACAAGTCAAACAAAGTTGTTTCTAGAATTTATGGGTAAATATATTCATTATAACATAACCATTGGTTAATTAATAGATAAAACATTATTTTGTAAACATTTTTTAAATCACATTGATGAAAATTGTACTCTTTTTAATTTTAAATCAATTAATAAAAAAATATTTTATAAAATAAAATTAATGACTAATTTTACATTATTCATTTAAATTAAATTTAAAAAATATCATGAAAATAATTTAATTATGATTAACAATAATAAAAACTATATAAAGAGTTATATTTATCTAAAAAATTAATGGAACACAATAAAAATACAATTGAATTTAATTAAAAAATTAGTATAATTTAATTTCTGTTTTATTAAATAATCATTTATGAGTTGGTGTTTCCTAACAATTTAATGTCAATATTTAATCTATAAATATTGAGAATAACCTATAGTTATAGAATACTAATTTATCTTTCAAAATAATGTTTATAGGAAAACATATTTTCCCCCTATCCAAAATCTTGATAGAAATTATTTGCAAGGAAGGTTCCTTTTAGTTTCCTTCATTAGTAAAAATAATATATCTATTACATTAATGAAAAATTTTCTATATATATCAAAAAAATATTATTTAGTGAATATGGTATAAATATGGCCTTCCCATGGGGTTAGGAAAAATGGATAGGTGATTTTAACCATTATCATCTTGGTTTAACCCACTATAAACTCATTTTTTACAATAACTCTGGTAATTGTTTTTATTATTTTCACTATTATCTGTGGATAAATTTAAGTTGAAATTTTTAAATAATATAAATTTTTATGATTTAAAATATGGAATCTATTTTTCAAAATTCAATTTACAGTAGTGTAATATATATATTTAAAATGAATATTATAGTCATGAAGAGAAAGACGATTATTATAGAGAAAATATCCAAAAGCATACAATGTAAATTATTAAATGTAAATATGAGAATGCATATAATGACTTGAATATGATTAATATATATATATATATATTAATATATATAATTAACATAATTTTAAATTAAATAAAATTATAAATATAATATATCCATATATATTACATAAAATATATAACAGATCAGAGTACTTAAATGCCCATTAGAAAAAAATATAGTTTATCAGAGAAAATTTATGTTCACTATATTAGATAAGTCTTAAACTTTAAGTTCACTATATTAGATAAGTCTTAGAAAAGTTATAAATATTAATTTTTTATTATATACAGATCAGAGTACTTAAATGCCCATTAGAAAAAATAGTGTTTATCAGAGAATTTTTTTTTCTATCAAATTATTTCTGTTTTTTAATTAGATAATTGATGAACATAATATCAATAATTATTTATTTTTATTCATACATTATAGTTTAAAATTTAGTTTATAATAGTATAATATATTCTGGTTCATTTCGATTGTGGTTTGGAAGGTGTGAAGAAGTTAGGGGATTGAGTTACCTTTTAGAAATGAGGATGGGTGAAATTTTGTAAATTCAAAAATCTATTCAATAATGATATGTCACTCCAACCCCAACTGGCCCAAAAAGTTACTATTAAATAGTTTTAGGGATTTTAAGGTTAATACACACATCCACCGTATAATAAACATATTTTAAACATGTTGTTACTTAAATTCTATGTTTCTTTAATTTTATCATTTTGGGGTTTCACTACAGTAACTAGTCTATTTACCATCGGTAATTTATTCCTTAATCATAAAAATAAATGATAATATCTAGATATTTTGGAATTAATGATTTATATATTAAATACACTTTTCAAAATAAAAATTCTATTTGTGTTGAAAATTAATATTAACACAAGCACATATAACATGAAAAAATATCGTTTTAACCATATCTATGAAAACAAGGTATTTTAATATTTTCGGGTAGTTATTATCATCAAAAAAATTATTCCATTAATGGATTATATATGATATTTAAAAACGTTTTAAATTCATATGGCATAATAAATTATTTTTATGAATTCTAAATCATATAATAATTTTTATTATAAAATAACATTAATATAAATGTTGACATTATTCATTTCATTTGAATTTAATAAATATAAAGAAAATGATTGAATTAGAATATATATTTTCCAGTTCTAGATACCATTATTTATATGTTTATAAAATTAATAGAAAATAACTATTCATCCATTTTACATTAATTTTAATATTTTACGAATGATTTATTTTATTTTCTTATTAACTACATGAATATAGAGGTGATGTATTATAAGAATATAATGTAATTGTTTCATCAATAATATTTAAAAATAAATCACCATGAAAAAAAGATCAATTATCATTAAGATGAATATTTATAACTGAACATTTGTTGTTATTGTGCCAATAAAAATGATTTATATATATCACAAGGCAAGGAAGGTTACTTATAGTATTTTTCATTACTTAAATTATTATATAGACCACTTTCATGGAATTGTGTCTCTAAAACATATAAGAATATAGAATAACATGAAATGGGACCAAATGTTTCCATCTAATGGGGTTTTGGATAATTGGTAGGTCATTTTAACCCTTATCTTCTTTCCATAACACATGATAACCTAATTTTTACATTAATCATGGTAATTTTTTTTTAATTTCATAACTATTCATTAAGGTAGAAAATTAAACTTTATTTGTTAAGAAAATTAAATAATTATGATTCCAAATATAGAATCCATCTTCAAAATTATATTACCTTATTTGGTATTATATAATTCAAAATTTATTCAACAGTTGTTACTAGAAAGTAGGTTTTTACAGAGAAAAAAATTCAATAGTTAAAAATATTTTTATATCAAAATTGATTCAACAAAATGAATTTTATTAATATATATAATTTTTATATTTTTACTTTAAAAAAAACTATAAATATGTTTTTATAATTATAAATTATAAATAAAATATTCATGTTTACAATTACTATTTATTATTTTTTTCACTATTCGTCGAAAAAAATAAAACATTTATGAA
Organism: Viscum album; assembly: GCA_963277665.1. Taxonomy (NCBI): domain Eukaryota; kingdom Viridiplantae; phylum Streptophyta; class Magnoliopsida; order Santalales; family Viscaceae; genus Viscum; species Viscum album. Next base: position 666,507,356 of record OY728162.1, read on the forward strand.
AAGTGGAAAAAACACCCTAAGTTAATTTAGATATTATAATGTGAAAAAATTAATTTCTTTTTATAATATAAATTTTATTAATTTTTTAATAACTAATTTTGAATTTTATATTCAAACTCAAGTAAAACCTCCTTTAGAAAATATACATCTTGTAAGAAAACATTTCATTGTCTTTCAAATGATTCATAATGTCTCTCTAATAAATAGAAAAACATAAATTTAAAAATAGAATTATTATTATTCATAACTATGAATTTTACTTCTATGTTATAATTATATACAATATAAAGGTTCCTTTTGACTCGAGGTTGAATGTTCCAAAAATTATTGAAGGGATTAAATTTAAGGAAATATGATTCATTGGTTTGTTAAGAGTGGGGTTGTGTATTAGATATTTTATCAAATATAATGCTATTATTTTATAATTTCATAGTGTTTCATTAATTTTTTATTTAATATTCTATATTTAATCTTCCTAAAACTTTCATGTAATATGTAATATGAGAGATAAATATCTCATCCCATTATTTAATAATCTATATTCCAAGTTGAAAAATATTCAACAACTAGAAACATCTAAAATTCATACCTCATGGATTCATAAAATTATATTCATTGGTTTCCATCCAAAACTCTAAAAAATATTTTTCTGAATGATATAAACACCATCCACCACTTCTAATTTTTCTTCATTGTATAGATATTGTAATTGAATCATCACTTATTGTGATAATATTATTTAGACATTGATATAGCCCAGAATACAATAATATTGGTTCATAATTTGAGTCACTATAAATACTTGTTATGGTGAAATACTTTTTCTTTATATTTCATTGACAATGTATAATTCCTCTTCATGGAAACCCTTCTAGAATGAAAATGTTATGTCCATTTTATATAAGTTAAAACCATCATAATTCTCCATGGATGGGGAGAAATTTATTCTTTCATGTAATAATAAAGACACTTATTTCTAAACCTATTCAATTCGTAAAAATTATAATTATATCTTAGAGAAAATTAATCCCATGTTCAGAATCTCCATCTATTCTACATTAATTTTATTTCAGAACACCCAATTAGATTCCATTACATTCTTTCAAAATATCTTTAGAACTATATCTCTTGGATAATTTCACTATATTATTCATTCTATTAATTAATATAATCTATCTAACACACATAAATTTTGGATTTGTTAAAATATGTTTTATACATTGATAAAAAAATATCTTCAATAGAGTATCCATTCATAGGGTTTTGACCGGGGCCGTCTAGTCTCCAATAATATTTCTTTTTTTGACGTCATCCCTAATAATTTTTTTTATTGCAGATGTTATAATTTATACATGTTCATCATGATGTGACTCTTCATCACAATTATCTTCATGCTTTGTCACACCCCTAAAATTTTATTCTTCTTCACCACCATTTATTTCAAGAATTGGTTAGCCATCATGAAAAATTTGTTCATCTGTAACTTTTATTCTCCCCGTCTCAACCACCATGACTTCATTTCTATCGATAAACTTGTAATGTACTTTATTTTAACACATGTATGATTTAATAATTAATGAGTTTCTAGAAATATGACTTTATCTCCTCTGGCTTAAGATATTACTCACTTCTCTTTATTTAGGATAAAATATTTACATCCAAATTACTAGAAGTACATCAATATAGCATTATATACATACAAAATTACATAAGGATTTATTTTTTAATTTTGAAAAAGAAAAATACTCTTGAAGATATAAATCACTAGAATGAAATAATATATTTGGTAGTTTTCTATAATATACTTCTCAATCAACATTTTTCGGTACATTTTTTCGATTATGAGATTTCATCTTTCTGCTGACACATTTGGATGTGGCATTCTAAAAATAGACACTTGATGTTGAATTCCATGATTCTAAAAAGATTTTTTAACATTATGATTCATAAATTGATTCCCATTTCTATTTAAAAACATCTAATTTTTTCTAAATGTCATCGTTACATTTCTTCTCTGATATGAAGTGATACATATGTACATCTCAGTCATGTGTGTGACAAAAATAATCATTTAAATATTAGTGAAATCAACATTAAAAAGTGTATGATATGTTACTTCATCCATAAACAAGGGAGAGATATTCCCACAAATTACCATTTTCACAATCTCATGAAACCTCAACGATTTATCTTCATTGGCATGTAGAAGTTCTATAAAAGTTTCCCCTTTTTGACATTATTCACATGTGTGTGTTTATCATATATGAGATGAGGAATATCATGTTCTCTATTACACTTTTCCAACCTCTCCACAGATATTTGGATCAAATGGAAATGATGATGTAACACCCCAATTATTTTGAATATATGTATATCAGATTAAATTTTATTTATCTGATAGTTATTTAACACACTATACTAATTATAATCAAACAAAAATATAATATTAAAATATTTTTAATCAAACATGACCAATATAACCTAGACATTAAATTAGAAGTTATTAATAGTAATAAATAATTTATGAAATTTATATAAGATTTTTAATAAATATATATTTATTAAATATTTTTAATAAATAAGAACCCAACATTAATAATGATATTTTATTATAAAAAAATTTGATTCCTTGAAAAATTATTTTTTATGTTGTTTAGAAAATATTTTAAACAATAATTTTAAATAATTGAAATGATATTTTAGAAAAATATCTAAATTTATTAAATCTTAGTTTATATATTAACGTAAGGTAAAGTTCGGATTTCTCAAAAAATTATAATTTTATTGTGAATTGTGAAAAATAATTTTTTTTGAAAAAATATAATTTCACTAAATAAATTAAATAATATTAAAATAAAATTAATATTAAAATTTTATTCAAAAATATTATATGTATTAGTTTTTTATATAATTCTTTTAATTTCATTAAAATAATCCTTATTCAAGATTATACTATACGTTTATTATTTGGAATAAAACACATTTTTTTAAAATTGTTTTATAGTGCCCAATGTTTATCCTTTTTAGATAAATGAAATAGAAAATAATGAATAATGATTTAAATGAAATTTATATTATATATATATTAATATTAATTAAAATTAATATAATTTTGATTACGTGTCAAATAGTTATTATTATATCATCTTATTCTTTAAAAATGGATTTCATGAAAATCATTATTTCGACACGACTATAGGTTTAATATTATAATTAATTATATGATTTTTTATAATGAAATTTCTAAAATTTAATCCTTATTCAGAATATGACTAATTTATAAGATATAATATGGAGATATTAACTTTTTTTATAAATGAAAAGTAATAATAATAAAAAATATTTACCATGGTTAAAAAAAATTAAAATAGTAAAAGTGAGTAATCATAATAGTGAAGTAGAAAACATAACAAGAACATGTTTATTTTGAATTATAGTGGTTTGGATTATCCTTTTCTCAAATAAAATATTCTAATTTTCATTTTTTTATGCACATGGAATGAGAGTGACTCCCCATTATATTATTTTTTTGGGAATTTACTAGATTTCCACTCATCCTCAATTATTATAGGCATCCCTGTCCCATATCATCATCATAACATTCATACAATTTTCCTCCACAATACCCTAAAAAAATCAGTCTTCAACACCTGAAACTACATCCTATATCTTATGTACTTCCAAAACGGTCATTCATAGGATTCTTAATAATAGATTAAAAGGATTTTCTTCTATGCCAAGGTAATCATATTCACCAATATCTTTATTTTTATTCTACTAATTTCACCATATATTATGTATTTAGAAAAAAATATATAGTTACCATTATATCAAATATACTTATATTTTACAATGATTTTTTCATAATATACATCCTTCTCTTTTTCTATTAAATGGGAAATAGAATCATCGATACTGTGTAAAACGGACTACCACCATGTGAGGCGATGTAATTAGTTTTTCATCAACACCTTTCATATATATAATTATTAATATATTTGATTTATATATATGATACCCATGAAATATTCATAATTCTAGATATTTAATATATCTTATACATTGTCACCTTACTTTCCATTGTAAATGATAACACCATTCAATTGTGTGGTAGACTACTTCCTCACAAAGTGATATTATATGTTTTTTAGTTACCATATCTCATGAATGGTATATATAATTTCTTTTAAGAATATTATATGATATTTTTTATATTAATATCATTGTGGCAATTTAAAATTAATCTTACCATATTTCCATAATTTTTGATGGAAAATGGGAACGTCACGCATGAGTTTTTATGACATACTGTTACTATGATTGTATCATAGTTCATTTATCATACACATAAATGATGTTCATTTTAAAATTTAAAATTTATTCATATAAGTAAAATTATTTCTTTTAAATTAATCTGGATTATCTTTATCCATTATCCCTTTGAACACGGTCAACACACCAGTGTCATTTTTGAATAATGAACATAGCATCCTCAAAACACCCAATATGGACACAATTGATTTAGTATTTAAATAAATACTTAAAATAATTGATCTATGTTGATACCCAAGCATGTCGTACATGGAAATTACATTACTTTTGAAGAATACTTAATACATAAAAAACTAACACACAAGGAACACAATTGTTTAGTGTCTTTAGAAACTCGAACATAACCTTCTAATCATGGTGAAAGATCTTCAACATCTGCCATAAAGATATTCCCCTTTTGTTTTCTTACCTAAAACCTTTCTTTATATCCTAGGGAAAAGAAAACATATAAAGGGAGAGCTCAATTTCTCAGTAAGGATAAGCATGGAGAAAATAGAACAAACCATATACATTTGAACATAACAAATGAACATAATATTTAAACATCAAAATCTTGAGCAATGACATAAAACATGGCAGTACGTAAGGCATAGATCATAATTTAACATCAATCAAGATAAAATAGCATGGGAATAAAACATTTAATTGTGTAAAACCATTAAGAACATGAAATTATTTCCATAGTATCCAAGGCATTGCTTCCAAGACCATTGTAGTGGACAAAGTCTCTTAAAGAAATGAGTTCACTCCTCGTTCCAGTCCTGTATCACTTAACTGGATTAACCTGCCGTTCTAGCCATGTCAATATCATGAGAAATAAATCTCTATCCAATGTATTGGAGGGAGATATAGGTCCCACCCATCTCATATTGAAATCATTCTTACTTCCACCACAAAATAAACATAACCCATTCATTATAACCCAAAAGCATAAAATGGGGTTCATAAACATCATCCCATCTTAACATAATCCATAAAAAACAAATGGATACATTTCATTATAAGAAAAATCAAACCATGCAAATAACTGAGACATTATACTTTAAACATAATCATACAAAATAATTTCACCTTATTTGGGAAATATTTTTGAATAACCACTTGAAATGAATTCATGAGGAAAATATCCTTTCTTATTCAAAATCATTTTCTTTTCAAAGAATGCCATTATATATTAAAATAAAATGATTTTGTGGAAAATAATCATGAAATATTATAGAGGAAGCTTTTTGAAAATAAGGAATTATAAAACCATAAAAATCTGTTCACGCCGTATAAGTTAAAAAAAAACATTCTCCTCGTACTTTTAGCGGAAAAGTCAAAAAGTACCACGTATGGTAAACAAAAGAAAGATAACTTATATAACACAAAGTAAAAGACAAAGAGGGTTATAAATGAAATTAAAAATACATGGAAGAATATTAATCACTTTAGGAATAACATTTTATGGGCATGGGTGAAAAATATAACCCCAGTAAATACTTAAAATAAAGAATCTCAGATAAAAACGAGATTGCAAAATTATCCCTTACCTTATTTCTGATATGCTTCGTCTTTATCCGAACCACCTATATAATGATTTAAATAATGTCATTTACTTTTTACAGAATCATATTCATTGTTATGATATCATATATGGTTCACTTATGACTTTAAATTACCAGTTCATTTGTAAATTCCATGTTAAAGCATCGTTTTGGGTAAAATCGTTTTATTTATCGTACGTGTTTGGAAATGTTTTTCTTGATGTTATTATTAATTATACCATGATTTACTTACTTAAAGATTGTAAATCAAGATTTATATATCATATTTATTCAGTATATATATATATACAATAGATAGATAAATGAAATGAAATATGCCGTTCATGGACACAGTGGGTCGTACGTACTCATGAACGCTGTTTTCCTTTCCTTATTGACTTGAATGGAAGTAAGTAGATGAAATATATATATATATATACATAAATCCAGTATCTTTATCATATCATATATTTATTCATTATATATACATTATAATCATTCTTGAATGGTTAACATGGAGAATGAATCTCATCGCGTCGTGGAGACGGTAATCCGCACGTACGCACGAGCGATGATATCATTCCCATAATTATTGAATTGAATTAGAGTGGATGATATAATATCATAGAATCAGTATGATGTTATAATAACTATATATAGTTATTCTTTACACCATTATACCCATCCAAGTAAGGTGGTGGTGGAAAATAGATTACACCACGGCGTGGAGACGGTATTCTGTACGTACCCACGCGCGGTGATTTCATTTTCCGTAGGATGGATAGAAGGGAAATGTGGTTGTTTCATATTTATAATAAAATATCAGTATATTATTGATACTGATGTTATTACTTTATAATAAAACAACTAAAGTGGAGGAAGTTGAAGAAGAAAGAAACTTGAAAGAAACGGTTGAAGAGATTACCTCTTCTTCGACGCACCTCTTTTATCCTTCCTCTTAATGCACTAGAGTTGGTTTTTGATGAGACTAGAACATCTATAATTCTTCTAGGGAAGTTGAGAAGGGAAATGGTCAGGGTTTTTCCGAGATTTAAGGCTCAAAATTGTGTAAAGAGAAGAGGGAGAAGGTTACCTTTTATAAGGGAGGAGAGGGACACTTTAGAAAAAACATAAAATATTATTTTATAATAAAGTCATATTCGGTTTATAATCTCTCCAAAGTGACTTATTTCGAGGCTAAAGTTGGTATGGGTTGCAATCCTCTCAACCAATTGGTTTTAGGAAAGTTTAGGTTATTATTTTAACCTTATCATTTAGATTTAACTCTAAGTTAAATAATTTATCTTTTACCGCGTCTTCTTGTTTTCTTACACTATATGGTTAATAAACATAAAATAACAAGCCAAATGAACCCCAATTTGGTCATTATTAATATATATAACCTTATATAAGTCATTTTTCAGAACCTCACATTTTTAGGAATAATATAACAATTAATAATATAATATTTGTTTTAAAAACTATTTTATGTCAATTTTCACACTCTTTGGTAATTGATTTTTGTGAAAATCATAACAGCGTTATTAGTTCAAAAAAAGATAATTGAATCACTACTAACATGTCATATTAACCTAGAAATTAGTTTAATTTATAATAAGTCAAAAATTTCATTTATTTGTGTATTTATAACATCAATTATGTTAATATTTCATTAATAAGGTAATTACTGCATCATCATTGTGTCATAAATAAATTAAATCATTTAATGTCAAAAAATTATAAATAGAATTCCATTATGTATGAAATCTTGTTATATTTATAATGAATGTTTATAGTTGAATGTATCTTATGTATAACCCGATATTACAAATGTTTTAGTTATTAAACTTTGATTTTAACTATTTTTACTCTTCTTTAAATAAAATAACAATAAATGTCTTAATCTAATCCAAGTTGACCGAAAGGGTAAAATTTTATTTCTAAGGTTTTTTATGGTCTAATGAAAATTATAAAATAGAATTATGGCATGCGTTAGTGTAATAATAATATCATTTTTACCCTTAATTACCCGATTTACTTTTAAATGTGGTAAATAAAAGTAAAAAGTTACTATTCACCAAAAAAAATATTTTTATCTTATTGAACCAAATTTTACTCCTTGATAGTAACTGTGTCTCTCGGAGTTTCAAAATTCCACTCACAAAAGCAGTAAAATTATGTTTTATGTAAATTTTTAAATTCTCCTAGGAGGTGGGTAAAAGACGGTGAAAAGATCAATAAATATTTTTATATCTAAAATTATTATAAAATGTCTCCAATGAATTAGATTGAAATTATATAGGTATTATGTATATTTTTTGACCTAAAATAAATTTAAATAAAATAAATAATTATTTAAATAAAAATTCGGTTTTAAACTATAAATAAGTGTTTTTCACTATTCCTCAAAAACTGAATGTTTTCAAAAAAATACAAAAAATTAACTCGAAGCTAAATTCTATATTCTGAATCCAAAAATGAAGTCCATTTTGAAAGATAAAATTTATTAAATTTTAAAAAGTGGGTATTACTATTCATAACTGCTAGTTCATAATAATATTATAATAATATCTCGTTTACGGAAACTCGGTATTGCGTACAGCACACGCTGTCGAGGAAGGTTTCTATGGCATGAAACAGACGCCTAGAATAGTGTTTGCATATACTATAAACTAATACGGTGTTGCGTATAACACAATCTAATCTTGGTGTAGTGTACAACACAAGAAATCAATAAAATTAAAAAAATATTTTTCCTAAAATCTCGGTGTGTTACATTCTACCCCCCTATAAAAGGAATTTCGCCCTCAAAATTCATCTGGGTTATAAATTGTTTACTACTTGTATGTTTATTTCATAGAAACCCACATCGTAAAAAGGAATATCGAAACTTAATTTTAAAAACTAATGTACGAAACATAACGGTTACCCAAATTAACTCATCACTGGGTTTCCACATATTATAACATAGGTGAAGATATGGATATGGAAGAGAAATATACCCATCAAGTTCTGATGAAGAGTGGTAGAGAACATGGCTATGAAAAATATTTCAATCACAAATCCATAATTTTGTTATGATCTACGGTACTATCCGATTTATCAGGTATGTGGGTACTAGTAAAACGTTTTTAGTTTTAAATATCATTTCCCTAATGTTAAAGACTTGTTGAATTAAAAGAAATAATTACTTGATTTTGGTAAAATCTCACCGTTGTTCGTGCCTCTAACAATTTCCTCTTCAACTCTTAATAAACTGAAGTTGAATTTGTAATTCGTGAAGTGTTAGCAGATAATGCGATGGAATGATAGGTCATTCCATCTGTCTCCATCACAAAAAGATTAACACACTTTATTAAATATACATAAGTCCATATATGGTGAGATTAATCATATATGGTTGCTAAAATGGACTAATACTTCATAAAGTAAAACTAATTTATACAAATCAGGGACTTCCTGTAGGACAGTGGTAGGTGATAAAGTCTAGTCGCACTTCTGTTGTGGGAACATGCCCGAAATAATATCGAAAAACATGTTCTATCCTTAATGAATACTATATTATGTCTAACATAATCCATTAAAATCTTTAGGCTTATCCAAAATACTTCTGTCCAATCTCTTAGTATAAATAAAACAATTACTAGAAAGGTCATATACTAAGCATTTAATATAATCATTTCTCACCCGTATATCATAAGTTATATCTTTTTGGTCACATTCCAAACATGTGAATACTGTAATCATGTATTCTATTGAAAAAAAATGAATACCCATTGAACTTTAGTGAAAACATGAATGCTGTCAAAAGTTACTCTTTCCGCATACCAAAATTTCAAAAATTCTATATACTCAAACCATGATATCACTTGGTCCTTATATCAATCAAGAGCTCATGAATACTATCAAACATATTATATTCTCCTTATCCCTTCATTATGTGCATATCTTCTTTCCAAAAATATTTCAATCACTTTTCATGGTTACCGGTACCATATAATTATTGAAAACAATAGTAAACTAATACATAGATATTCCAAAATTCCACAATACTATAGATGATATTCCCCAAAACTATTTTGAAATCCCATTACATAAACACTTAATCATTCCACCACATCATTGGCATACTCAACATCACAAATAGTGATCGCATGTGACTTCCCTTTGTCCTTTTCCATAAGTGGTTGTTGATGTCGATCATCATTAACACTTGGATAGGGACATTGGTTAGCATAATGCCCCATTTCCTTGCAATTTTAGCATTGAAGTGTTGGTGGTGTGTTCTTTATAGTATTTTCTCTATTCAAATCATTAGATATTTGTTTCCCATTACTTTGACACTCAACTACTCAATGACATTCTTTTCCACACTTAAAACATTTTCTAGTACCCTTTAGACAATCTCCACCATTCTTCTTTCCACACACTAAGCATAAATAAACAGTCATATTCTTGTCACCATTGTTCTCAGATTTCTCCTTGAAATCCATTTTTCGTTTCTTGTCAAAACCATGAGATGGATATATAACAGCAACATTTAGTTCTACCTTGATATAACAACACACAATTTCTTCAAAGCTACTAAAGTCTCTTATCACTAATGCCCTTTGAAGACTTGGTTTTAATCCACTAAAAAATCGATCAACTTTACTTTCAGGTTGGATGATAAATGTAGATGCATACCTTTCAAGACTTGTAAAATTCGCTTCGTATATACCAAAAGATTCATCATCCTTTTTCTTAAGCTCAAGGAACTCATTCTCCATATTTTTTTGAATAATACTAGGGATGTACTTATTGAAAAACTAGTTCTTGAACTTGTTCCATTCCATGGATTTAATTTCATCATGGGGACTTGTATTCTTAATTAGAGTCAACTAGTGGTCTGCTTCACCTTCTAAACGGTAAACCGCTAAAATGACATTTTCATGTTCTTAACATCGAAGTATGGAAAATATCATTTCAATGGTATTGATCCATTTTTCAACAAAAAGTGGATTAGATGACCCATTGAAAGAAGGATGATGTTGCCTCCTGAAGGACTCAATAGAATATTGTTCCCTTATCTGCTCATTTGGAAGTCCAGAATAATTCATATCTTGTGTATGTATAGCATTAAGAATTTTCAATCCATCTCCCATAACGTTGGTTTGTACAAGATAATAATCATTGTATCTTCCATTATATTGATCAACACGGTTTCTTCGGGTTCCAACATTCGTCTAAAACTCAAAAACAATAGTGTGAGAGGCAAAATAATGCTAGGAAAACTACATAATAAAGGGGAGTACCTTTGATATCTAACATATTAGGTTTAATTCTAATATCGCTACCATAATTCTAGGACTATAACCTATACTTATACATAACCTTAGGGATATACCTATCCATACCTAAGAAATATCTCTAGGCATCTCACTATAGTTTTCGCATCCTAGTTTCCAAAGGTTAACTAAACCTCCCTCTGATACCAACTGTAGAGACCCAAGCTTGACGTACATAGAAATTAAATTACTTTTATGGAATAATTAATACATTAAAAAAACCAGCACACAAGGACCGTAATTTTTTAATGTCTTTGGAAACTCAAAACATAATCTTCTAATCATGGTTAAAGATCTTCCCCTTTTGTTTTCTTACCTAAAACCTTTCTTTATATCTTGGGGAAAAGAAAACATATAAAGGGTGAGCTCAAATGCTCAGTAAGGGTAAGCATGGAAAAAATAAAACAAACCATATACATTTGAACTTAAAAAAATGAACATAATATTTAAACATCAAAATATTGAGCAATGACATAAAACATGGCAGTACGTAAGGCATAGATCATAATGGAACATCAATCATGATAAAATAGCATGGGAATAAAACATTTAATCGTGTAAAACCATTAAGAACATGATATGATTTCCATAGTAGCCAAGGCATTGCTTCCAAGACCATCTTAGTGGATAAAGTCCCTTACTGAATCGAGTTCACTCCTCGTTCCATTCATGTATCACTTAACCAGATTAACCTGCCATTCTACCCATGTATATCTCATGAGATATAAATATTAACCAATTCATTGGAGGGAGATATAGGTCCCACCCATCTCATATTGAAATCAGTCTTACTTGGGACACAAAATAAAAATAACTCATTCATCATAACCCATAGAATAAAATGGGTTTCATAAATATCATCCCATCTTAACATAATATATATAAAACAAATGGATACATTTAATCATAAGAAAAATCAAACCATGAAAATAATAGATACATTATACTTTAAACATAATCAAAATAAATAATGTCACCTTGGACGGGAAATAGTTTTGAATAAAACATGAAATTAATTCTTGAGGAAAACATCCATTCTTATTCAAAATCTTTTTCTTTTCAAAGAATGCCATTATATTTTAAAAGAAAAGGATTGTTTTAAAAATACTCATGAAATATTGTAGAGGAATCTTTATGAAAATAAGGCATTATGAAACTGTAAATATCCGTTCACGTCATATAAGTTAAAAACATTCTCCTCGTACTTTTAACAGAAAATTCAAAAAGTACCATGTATGGTAAACAAAAGAAATATTCCTTCTATAACACAAAGTAACATTCAAAGAGGGGTAAACATGAAATTAAATATACATGGAAGAATATTAAACAATTTATGAAAAAAATTTTATGGGCATGGATGAAAAATATAACCCCAGTAAATACATACAAATAAACAATCTCGGATAAAAATGATATTGAAAAATTATCCCTTTCCTTTTGTCCGATATGCTTCGTATGAATCCAAACCTCCTGTATAATTATTTAAACAATTTAATTGACTTATTACATAATCATATTAATTGTTATGATATCATATATGGTTCACTTATGACATTGTATTACCCGTTCTTTTGTAAATTCCATGTTAAAGAAGCGTTTTGGGTAAAATCGTTTTATTTATCGTACGTGTTTGGACATGTTGTTCTTGATATTATTATTACTTATATCATAATTCACTTACTTCCAGAATTTAAATCATTATTTATATATCATATATATTAAGTATATATATATATAATAGATAGATAAATGAAATGAAATACACCGTTCATGGAGATGGTAGGCCGTATGTAAGCATGAACGCTGTTTTCCTTTCCTTATTGACTTGAATGGAAGTAATTAGATGAAATATATATATATAAATAAATATTGTAGCTATATCATTTCATATATTTATTCATTATATATACTTTATAATCATTCTATTATTTTTAACATGGAGAATGAATCTCATCGCGTCGTGGAGACGATAATCCGTACGTACGCACGAGCGATGATATGGTTCCCATAACTATTGAATTGAATTAGAGTGGATGATATAATATCTGAGAATATTATGATGTTATAATAACTATATATAGTTATTCTTCACACCATTATACCCATCCAACTAAGGTGGTGGTGGAAAAACAGATTACACCATGGCGTGGAGACGGTATTCCCTACGTACGCACGTGCGGTGATTTCGTTTTCCATAGTATGGATATAAGGTGAAATGGGGTTGTTTCATATTTATAATAACATATAAGTATATTATTGATACTTATTTTATTACTTTATAATGAAACAACTAAATAAGAAGAATTTGAAGGAGAAAGAAACTTAAAAGAATCAGTAGAAGAGATTACCTCTTCTTCGACGCACCTCTTTTAAGCGTCCTCTTAAGTCTCTAGAGTAGGTATTTTGAGGAAGACCAGAACCTCTATAATGTTTCTATGGAAGTTTATAAGGGAAATTTTAAGGGTTTGGACGATATTTAAGGCTCACAATTTTGTAAAGAGATGAGGGAAGAGGTTCACATTTATAAGGGAGGAGAGGGGCACTTTAGAAAAAACATAAAATATTATTTTATAATTAAGTCATATTCGGTTTATAATGGCTCCAAGGTGACTTATATAGAAGCTAAAGTGGGTATTAGTCAAAATAATCTCAACCAATAGGTTTTAGACATGTTTAGGTTACTATTTTAACCTTATCATTTATATTTAAGTCTAAGTTAAATAATTTAACTTCTACTGTGTCTTCTTGTTTTCTTACACTATATGGTTATTAAACATAAAATAACAAGCCAAACGATCCCCAAGTGGTTCATTATTAATATATATAACCTTATCTAAGTCATTTGGCCTAACCTTATATTTTTAGGAATTTAATTATAATTAATAATATAATACTTGTTTTAAAAACTATTTTATGTCAATTTTGACACTATTTGGTAATAGATTTTTCTAAAAATAATAACAGCATGATTAGTTCAAAAAAAGTTAATTGAATCAATAATAACATGTCATATTAAAATAAAAAATAGTTAAATTTTTAAAAAGTCTCAAATTTCATTTATTTTGGTATTTATCACATCAATTAAGTTAATATTTCATTAATAAGGTAATTACTGCATCATCATTGTGTCATAAATAAATTTAATTATTTAATGTCTAAAAATTATAAATAAAATTCCATTATGTAGGAAATCTTTTTATATTTCTAATGAATATTTATAGTGGAATTTATCATATGTATATCCCTATATTACAAATGTTTTAGTTATTAATCTTTGATTTTAACTATTTTAACTCTTCTTTAAATAAAATAATAATAAATGTCCTTATCTAATCCAAGTGGACCTAATGGGTAATATATTATTACTATGGTTGTTTTTGGTCTAATTACACCTATACAATAGAATTTAGACGTATGTTAGGGTAATAATGATATCATTTTTACCCGTAATTACCCTATTTACTTTTAACCATGGTAAATAACAGTAAAAAGTTACTATTCACCAAAAAATATTTTTATCTTATTGAACCACATTTTACTCCTTGATAATAACCGTGTCTCTCGGATTTTCGAGGTTCCATTCACAGAAGCAGTAAAATTAGGTTTTATGTAAATTTTCAAATTCTCCTAGGAGGTGGGTAAAAGGAGGTGAAAAGTTCAATAAAATTTTATATATCTGAAATTTTTATAAAATGACTCCAATGAATTAAATTGAACTTATATATTTATTATGTATCTTTTTTGACCTAAAATAAATTTAAATGAAATAAATAATTATTTAAATAAATATTTGGTTTTGAACTATAACTCACTTTTTTTCAATATTCATAAAAAATTTAAAGTTTTCCGAAAAATACCAAAAATTCTTCCTAAGCTATCTTCGATATTCCGAATCCAAAAAATGAATTCAATTTGAAACATAAAATTTATAAAATTTCTAAAAGTTGGTATTAGTATTCATAATGGCTAGTTCATTATAATATTATAATAATATCTCATTTAGTGAAACTCGGTATTGCGTACAACACACGCTATCAAGGAAGGTTTCTCTGGCATGCAACACAATCCTAGAACAGTTTTTGCGTATACTACATGCTAATACGGTGTTTCATATAGTGTAAGATAATCTTGATGTAGCGTACAACACAAGACATCAATTAAATTAAAAAAATATTTCTCATAAAAAATAGGGATGTTACAATCTAAATGGACTAAGAAAAATGGATTTGACTAATAAAATATTCATATGAAAAATAATAACTTATGAAATTTAATTATATAGATTATAAAATAAATACTGAAAAATGTCAGACTTTTGTTAAGATTTCTATCTCAAAAGTTCCTTTAGTGGGACAAATGTTATTTTATACACATAATAACATTTTTATGGTGTATATACTGACCCTTTTGATATTATATCCTAAATAATGTATATATAAAGTAATTTTATATCAGTATTGAATAACTTCATTACATGGAGTTATAATTTAACTGTTATCAAAGTGCTAAGGGTTTATGCATTAATATCATTTTAATCTAGATTTTTTATGAATAAATTTCCAAGGAAGGAAATTATTTTATAATTTTATAATAAACACATATCATTTTTATATCCTCATTTATTTATAAAATATCATTTAGTTCTAACAATATCCTTTCATAGGTACTTAAAATGGACGAGATCTTTTTTTAAGAAAATACAACATCATATATATATATTTGGTTGAAATACATTTCCTTACAAATATATGCTTAATTATATGTTTCATATAATTTTAGTAATATTATTAAGTTATTTATAAAAAAATTATGACCCATGTTTTACGTTAATTTTTTTAAATGGATTCTTCTAATTGTTTTCAAAATGATTCCCTTTGTGACCTTTCATATAGAAAGATGATGGAATTTTTACTAAAATATATGGAAATTAACGAGTTTTGAACCATTATTTTATTTAAATATTCACGTATAAATCAATTTGTATGTTTCCATATAAAATAATTTCTACAAAAGATATTTAATTTATAGTTTATTCAAAAGTGTTTTCCATTGTGGAATGTTTATTTTTTTCAATATGGTTTTTAATATTTTTGTAAGTATTTATATTCATCGATGATGAAAACATATAATTTTTTTTTCATTTTAAATTATGTATATGTAATTTCCCAGACCTCCCTGGTCCATTACTTTTCAAAATCCATTGTTTGTGTGTTCCAAAAGGTAACATTGGCTCATTTCAAGAGTTTTCCAAATTTCCAGTTTTTTCAAAGTTGTGTCGAGTCAGAGGCTCAGCTTTAGTGGGATGGAATTGTTATATAATCATTGGTGACTTATGACTTCAATAGGTCAATGGTTTTGGGAATTGGGGCATTTGTAGGTTGAGGCATCGGTGAGTCAGGGAATCAGTAGGTCGGGAGTCATTGAGTCCTATCAATGAATGGATGTTGTTGAGTCATGTTAGGGCCTCAGTATCAGTGGATCATCCATTGGTGAGTCTGGAATCCGTTACTAATGATGGTGACTCACCCATTAGTGGGTCATATCTAAATTTTCATAGTTTTCTCTGTTTTCCCCTTTCACGTATACTTTTATTTTAAGTGATTTAAATTCTATATTTAATAAGTTTATGGGAAATTTCATGTGGAATTTATCTCTTAAAAACCTAAATCATCCTTTGAATTCTAAATTACATTATCTTGACCACAATACAATAATAATTTCCTTTGAAATAGTTTCCCCCATAGATTTAGTCTCTTTCTTTTCTATTGACAAAATCCTATCTTACTTTAAATGATTCTGCTTTATCATGGTACACCAACAACATTTCTTCCCTATGGAATTGTAAGCCAGTGGTGTATCAGCCTATTATTTGTTTTCTAGAGACTTTCTTGCTAGTCCCACAACCCCCTATTTTTAGTTAAAGGATGATTTTTTGATTTTCGTTCATTCCATGTAATAATTTTCATAATCTCTCTTTTAATTATGTATCATGAGGGGTGGGTTTACTCATGTACCCTTGTTAATATGGTTCAAACCAAATTTAATGAAGAAAATAATAAGTACAAATAATGGGTTGGGTGTATGATGGTAACGATCAGTATGTTTTATATGTTATCCTTGATCCTAGTTCTGTTTTGTAATGGTTTTATGCCCTCTACAAATAATGGACATTGGTGGGCTCTATTTTCCCACTTGTATGATTTGTGAATCACTGATGTAAGAATTGGAATTTAGTTAATCACATATATTTGGTCAAGTAAATTGATGTACTAGGATAGTACTTTTTCTGTGATAACCCTTGTTTTATCAAGTGGAATTAGAGAAAGAGTCTGACTAAATATGAATAAACCTTGCCTTGTTTTTGTGGTTGTGTGTGTTTTTGTTTGGCCTTGTGTTTTTTACGTTTGTGTGTTGTTGTGTATGAGAGTTTGGTTGTGAGTATGGGGTGGTAAAAGTGGTGGATAGGCATCATAGGTTGAGTTATTGATGTATTTTGTAATGGATGAACTCATTATGTAGTGGGACTGCATTTGGGTAGTGGTTGGGAAGTGGGGCTGTAGGATTGTGTTGTCTCATGTTCATGTATATGGGTATGTTGGGCATGGTGTTTCTATAAAGTGGGGATACCGATTGCGGTAGTAATGTGGTGTGATGGTGGGTTTACTAATTGAGAGGTGTGAGATGGCAGCATAACTTTGAAGAATAATACATGTGGCTTTTGAATGGGTGTTCAAGATAAGGGAGTTTGTAGTGGAAATGGAAGATGAGATAGTTTTGTTTTTATGAATGGGTGTCATAATATATTATTTTACCTTATCCATTCATTCATTTTTTGTCTTTGGTAGTGGCTAGTATGGTTTATTTTCCCCATATCATTCGTAGTGTTAGGTAGTTTCCTTTGTTGGGAAGGAATAACTGGTGAAAGCGTAATAGCATCAAATGATTAAATGTTAGGCGGTTTCGTTTTTTTCATTACATAAATTATCATCATCTGTGGTGATTCATGCATATAGGGTTGGAAGAAAGGGCTGTTTTGAATGTGCTGGTTGTATATTTAGAAGACCCACAGGTTGGGATGAGTGTTTGGTGCCTATATATATACATTTAGTTCCTAGTGATTTCTATACGCACACCACCCGTGTTGAGAAATATGTGCAGAAACACCCCTACTGTTTTGGTGAAGGGTGTCTATTCTCAAAATTCTAATGGGAGGATGGATGGGTGTTTATTGGATCTTATCTACTCCCTCATTTAGGCATTGGTACCCATAGAATGTTCGAGTAGGTTGTTTTGTGGCTGTGAGTCCCTGGTTGCTATGTGCAAGGTGTGCTTCCAAAGTGTCTTTGGGGTGAGTTATGTGGTGTTCTTCTCAGGTGTCTTCATGATGGGGTTATGGTTTGTGTCCCAGGTTTATATGGGAGAGATGTGATGTGGTATGTGGACTAGGTGTGTGTAGGTAGTTTATGGAAATGGGGCTTTTGGTAGGGCGTGGTAGTGTCTAAATGTTCACCATTAGGGATGAGCAGTTAACCTGTGGGAAGTGATGCCAGGTACCCAAATATCAATGTGCTAACTACTTTAATTAACATGGATTGCGTTATTTGGTGAATGCGAGTTGGTGTTCTTGGGGTGGATAGTATACATTTTTTGTTGTATTAGAATTTCTATTGATTTCTCAAAGGGAAATTAGTATACTCCTCGCACTTGTGCATGGATGACATTGGTTTTACATACTATGTAAACTTTATGCTCACCCTACGTCTTAAAACAATTTTCAATTTTTTAGGGGGAGTCTATAGATTGTGCTATTCCTTAATAGCTAAGACGTTCGGGATGGTTGACGTCTCACTTCTTGGTTTTATTTTGTTACTTACTTTATAGTTTTCATTGTATTTCTAGAAGTTTTACTTTAAACAAACATGTGTGATGGATTTTGGTTTCATTATATTTATGTGTCTTGGATTTGTTTGGGATCGATATATCATATCTCAATAAAATTATTGTTATAAAAAGGATAATGCCTCCCATTTTTTTGATAATTCATTACCATTGGTTCTGGTCGCCACCCCAGGGCCTATTGGAGGTGGAACATGGGGTTCATTATCTCTCATTCATCATGAGGAAGAAAGGTACCAACATCCTTCTATCCCTTCCCTCATCTTGAAGAAGGTGAGTTGTGAAGTAATGGTATAAGAGAATAATGGGTGAGATATAGGATGGAGTTTGGAGTTAGGCACAATGAGGATTTCATGGGTTGGTAAGGAAACAATATTAGGTGATCTTAGTGTCTGATGTTGGCTAGGGAAGACCGACTAGGACATGAGATTTTAGGGACCCATGTGATCTGATGCAATGAATTTGAACATGCCAAACAACCAAGTGATGCTACAATGATTATGGGGTAGAGACATTTGGAAAGGTACATGCATCATGATAACATGTGTTCTTGATTGTTTTGTGAAATCTCGAGAAATCAAAATAAACAATGAGTTAAAATGAATACTACATAAATTCTACACTACTTGGGTTTATGAGTTCCCTATTTTCCTTTACGTTACGGCTCCCATAAATCTCCTTCCCGTGGTATGAGAAGTGGGGGCTTAGTAGGGTAACTCATACATTTGATATGAGTTGATCTAGAGGAGAATAGCAACCGAAGGTAGAAGAAACTTTGTTATTTCCTACGATAGACTCTAGGAATGTGTGTGGGAATTCTCTCCGGCATTGATATAGAGGGTTGTCTTGAGGAGCTGATGACCACTTTCAACTTGACCGGAGCTCCAACAGTGTATTGGGTTCCCCTAGTAGTGATCCATATGAGAGGAATAACATATCATTGGTGGATTATTTACCTCCGGGAGAGGAAGGAGACCTATGTTTCGTGGGAAGGAATTGAGAAGGAGTTTTTGAAAAATTCATCTCTTTGACGATGAATGATGAGAAGCGACATTAGCTACTCTCCCTCCAGTAGATGATTTTGTTGGTATCGGTGTTCAGGATCAAGTTCAGTAATATCCTTAACATTTCTCATGATCTCTTTCCAAACGAGAAGTCTCGGTCATGAAATTTTGAGGAGGAACTTTTTACATCCCTACAAAATGAAGTTACTCCCTTCACCCAACCAACATACTTAGAGATTATGAAGAATGGTGTGGTAGCAGATTGGATGCACTCATGAGGTGGTTTACCATGATAGGGGAGAAATCATTGTTCTTGAAAGGGGAGGTTTTCAGCAACAGGTCTCCAGCGTCAGGACCTTACAGGATTCAGCTGGCGGGGAGCCGACCCCAGCAGTTTCAGTTCAAACCATTAGTCATCGTCCTTTTATGGTAGGCTTTGGACCGAGGTGTTTCACTTGTGGAGGCTGTGAGGGCATTTCAATTCAATTCCAAATTTGATCTCTATACGGTTGAGGTGTTTAGGTCCATTTTCGACCTCAGTAGTAGTCGCTGGTTAGGCCGTTTCCACAGCAGGGACAACAAACTCCTACTTCACCAATGGGAGACTGTTCAGGAAGAGGGTAACCTTAGGGTATTTCATAGGGACCTCAACCGAGTAATATTCTATGAGGAAGATGATAGAAGAGGGGTGGTGGAGCTGAGTATGGTCATTTTAACACCATAGAGGTAGTAGTTCCAGTAGAACCTAAGATCATTCATGGTATGATTAGTTTGTTCAATACACTTGTTTGCACCGTGTTTGGTTTAGGAGCTTCATACTCTTTGGTTGCTCCTAGGACATCGCATGATCTAGTATTGGACATAGAGAGACATTATCTGTCCTTGGTATTGAGTACACAAGTCAGATGTTAGATCATATTGAGTGTTGCATTTTGGGGATGTATATTGATGTTGGGGCTGAATCAGTGCAGTGTGGATCTCTTCCTAATACAGATAAAACATATGTTGTTATCCTTGGCATCAACTTGTTGTAATATCTGCATGCTGTTATCGACGGATTCCTAATAATACTCGTGTGTTTTTGACACTGGTGGCCAACATGTGGTCTTCCTGGGAAATAATAGTTTTGTGATGGGTAGTTGGCATGTAGAACTATTCTTTTAATTGTTGGCCAATGATTTGGGCAGGAAGTAACTGATATAAGTGTTTCAGAAGTCTACAAATTCTTAAGTCGTAATGGAGGAGTTGGATACCTTGCACCTCTATGCTGGAATAGATGGCGGTAGAGGCTGTCTACTTTAGATAACAATGTATTCATCTTTGAGGCAGCATGTGGAGGAGTCTTTATGGGGAGACTCAGAGGAAGAGGTAACGTGTGATTGATTGACCAGGGATATTCTCCAGAGGGATAGTCAGAGGATAGCCTAAATCATATTTTGTTCAGTAAGAAGTTATTTTTCCCCTAGTAGCGCATGATGTATTTCATCATGAGTTTCATTAATCCCCCAAGTGGTATAATCTGGAGTATTAGAGATGTATCATGGCTTGATGGAACAATTCGGGTGGCTTTGGATGAGGGGAGCAGTGGTGGGGTTTGTGGAAAAGTTCTTCGTGTGCCAAAAATTGAAGGCTATGCACTATGTTCTAGGTGGTCTGGTGCAAGCCATACATGTCCTCGAGTGGATGTGGGATGAAAACTCAATGGATTTTGGAATAGGTTTACCAAGGTCTCATGGAGGATATTATGTAATCTTGGTGGTAGTTGATCGGTAGAACAAATCAACTCACTTCGTAGCAATCAAGGTGTTGATCATAGTATAGGGCTTGGCATATTGGTGTATTGGTGAAGTAGTACAGCTGCATGGAGTTCCCAGATCCATCATATCATATCGAGATGTGTGTTTTACATCATGATATTGGAGGGGATTTCATCATGCCTTTGGCACTTTGTTATGCCCCAGCAGCATTATCCACCCTCCGATGGATGAGAAGATAGAGAGAACCATCCAAATGTTGGAGTATATGCTACGAGAATGCATCTTTGACCTCCATGGGTCTTGGGTGAGACTTTATCTTGGGGTAGAGTTTTATAACAATAATACGTATCACTATTCAATTAGAATAGCTCTATTTGTAGCTTTATATGGAATACCATGTCATTCACCCTTGTGCTAGACAAACGTTAGGGAGGTAGTTGATCTTGTATCGAACATGGTGCAGAGTACTACAGAGAAGGTTCAACTTGATTGTTAGGGGATGAAGGAAGCACAAGATTTCTAGAAGTGATATGTTGAGTGTAGTAGAATTCCCTTAAATTTCAAGGTTGGGGTCTATGTGTTCTTGGATGATTCCCCATGAAATTGTCAGTGGAGGTTATATAGAGGGAGTAAGCTTTCTCCCAGGTTCATCAGACCTTTCTTGGTGTTGGGATGACTTGTTGGGGTGGCAGTGTAAGAACCCAGATCTTCGTTTCTGGTATTTTTTCCGTTTTCTAGAGTTTTTCAGAAAAACGAACTTTCTGGAAATTTTTGAAGTAAACGCCGCGTACTTTCTGAGTACACGACGTGTACTCTTCTCTGGCTTGAAGCCGTGTGATGGCCATGCTCAGGCCACACACATGGTGTGTAGGAGTGATGTGGAGGCTGATATTGGAGGAGTACGAAAAAACCCACTACACGTCGTGTACTTTAATAATACACGTCGTGTACTTTTTTTAGTAAACAGACCGGGGTCGCGCCTCATCACGTTATTTTACATTTTCTAGGTCTAGTTCATCCGAGAGCGACCTGTACGACCGAATCTTCTCTGAGATCCCGCCACTCTGTCCGATCTTCGATTCGAGCATGGTCGATTGTGTTGGAGGCACATCAGTGTATTCTTCCTTCTGCTTGAGCCTGGTTTTCCAATTCCTCCTCCTTCTCAAGTTATCTAAGTTAAACGTTTTGTGCGTTTTCTCAGATATACAACGTCCTAGGGAGAATAATCCATCATGGTTCAAGTAGATCGATCTCCTAGGATCAAGGAATGTGGTTTGTGCCTTACCGTTCAATGTCATTGAGTTTATGTGCGAATTTACACTGATACCCGTGAACGGGGTATTACGTGTTTACCGTTTTGCCCTTGTTGTTTTCTTTCCTATCATGTATGCTTGTGTAGAGGTAATTTGACCATGTTAGGGGATATTTTTGCTCTACTTGGATGTTTTTCCCTTGATTTGTTCAGTTTACGACCTTTTTGTCGTGTTTTCCTTTGGCTATCTCACCTGTTTCCATGCCTTGGGATTATATGTTGAAGTGGAATTCATGTTATGCTTGTTGCCTTGTAGACTGTCAAGACAATTAGATCTATAGGTTTACTTAGGTTATCCAAGTATATCTACAGGTGTACATTGTCCTTATAGCATTATTATGCACTGACCAGCATGGGGCTGAGAGAACCTGGTGCTATAGACTATAAGGGATAGACCGAGTGAGCTTCCCAGAGAGTCTTAGACATTACAGACTATATAGGGGATGGTCCGAGTGAGCTCCCAGAGAGTCTTGGTTTTTATAGACTATAGGAGGATAGACCGAGTGCGCTTCCTTAGAGAGTCTTACCTTGTTTGAATCTCTTTAAGAACCTTCCCAGGCTAGAGGGGGAATTGACCGAGTGAGCTTCCTCAGAGAGTCGGCGGTATACCTACGTCTATAGGAGGAATTGACTGAGATAGCTTTCTCAGAGTGTCTCTAGACTTTGGGGCTAAGAGGGTTATACCTCATGATCATCCTCAAGAGAGTCCCTGACTACCCTAGACTATATGGGGAATTGACCGAGTGAGCTTCCCCAGAGAGTCTCATAAATTCCTATGACCAAGACAGAGGGGTTAGGCTGAGTGCACTTCCCAGAGGGTTGTGGTACTTCATGGATATGTCCAGAGGGGATGGATGTGAGTACTTCCCATAGGGTTTCCTATTTGTTAGCATTGTGCTTCACTATTGTTGTTGGTTGTGGTTTGATTGCTGTTGTTTTATCTTGCCTTACTGCTTACAGTTACTTCCTATTGCTCGTTGTTACTGTTTACTGCTTATTGTACTTTTACCTGCCATATACTCACTGACTGTTAGGAACATATCTTCAGGTGAATTCCTATTGGGATTTTATCTCACACCCTTTTTGTGCCATGATTTTGGGCCCAAGCAGACTATGTTGCAGCAGGTATAGACAAGGGAAAGCGCCCTTCGACTTCTAGAACATGATTTCTTAGAGAAGGGGAGCATGGGACCAAGATTTGGCTTGCAATGATGGGGATCTTTTTAATTTTATTTTGTACTTGTCTTGGCACTATGGTGTTTTCCAGCATTATGAATAGTCTGGATGCTTTTCTAGTTATGTATTATGCATCATTTCATATATATATAAATATGTGATCCAGTTGATGATTTAGTCTTCTGCTATTTATATTGTTGGTTATCACTGCTTCTACTACTGTATGTTTATTCTTCTTCTGATGTGTACTCTGCCAATGAGGGAATAGTTTCCCCACTATCACACCCAAGGCCCTCACTTCTAGTCAGATGCCTCTAGTGTTTGGTGAAATGCGTTTGAGGCCATGTGACCAAGCGGGTACAGGGTGCCTCTAGGTGGCTTCCGGAACTGGGAGGTTACAATGTGGTATCAGAGGAATTATTTTCTCTTGCTTTATTGTATGGAGAAATTAGCCAGGGATAGGAGGAATTCGGTACTTGGTAATAAGTTTTTCCTGGGAGTAGCTAACCCGTGTACAGGGCAAAGCCATACTACCTCGTTATTTCAGTTTTCTGGTTTTGAGATTTTATACTTGATACGATTTCACCCAGAGTGATTCACATGCTTTGTACCATTATTGTTTTGATATTATGGTTCTATTTCTGTCGCAACCCAATGATATGAGGGTATTCCATCTCATGCATCATCTAGGCACTTGTAGAAATCACATTCCATGCATTCATGCCATGCCATCTAGGGTGTATTAGCGATTTCATGCTGTTGTGATAGAATTTGTGAAGATTATGCATTCTTTTGTGATAGATGCTTGATAGAATCTCTGCTTCTTTGTTAGATAATTTTTTGTATTGAACTTTGCTCAAATGAATTACAAATTTTGATTCTTGAGGTGTTATGGGCCCTCTTGGGTCAAAAGTTGGTGGATCGTGATCCTGTTTTCGCTTATAAAATACTGTTGGAGATGCCAAGCTTTGATTCGCTGGGAGTATCGACCCTCATGGATCATAATTTGGCACCTTTTTGCTTGGTTTTCTTTGTTTCTGGGTATTCTATGCAGTTTCAGAGTTACTACCCATAAAAACCCAGAATACACAGTGTGTACTTTCTGGTTACATGTCGTGTAGTTTTCAGGCCGTGTTACTGATTGTGTGTGTAGGAACATGGTGTTTTAGAAATAACTTCAGGAACACGCAGTGTACATCAGGTACACACCGTGTAGTTAGATCCGTGTACCTGGTCGTGTCACCAACAACACGGTTCGGGGAAGCTCGAGTAGACACATCGTGTTGCCTTCGGAACACGCCGTGTAGTCTTGCCCAGGTATCCGGCCCTGTCACGAACAACATGGGATGGTTTCACCTTCACCTATACACGCTGTGTTTGTTCGGAACACGCCGTGTTAATGCCAACCATTTAGACGGACGTGTAACTAACAACATGGGCCACCGAGTCAGTGTCTAGTACACGCCTTGTCCCTAGGGAACATGCCATGTAGTCTGAGGTTTTTTTGACCGTGTGAGTTAGCCATGTAAGAGAATCGGGCAGGGGAATAATCTTCAAATACATTCTGTGTGAGGGTTCAACACGCCGTGTATTTTGGGGTCTTACAAGACCTGTCGGGCAGGGGTACACGCCCATGTCAGTGGCTTAAGTAGACAAGTCGTGTAGTTTTTATACACGTCGTGTAGTCGAGTTTTGTAAAACCAGATAGTTCCTTTTCCATGGTCCCGTTTTGTACTCTTGTGTTCTCTGTCCTTGTTTTTATGATCTAAGGTGTGATTTTGATCTTTTAGAGCTATGCCTCTGGGACGTCCCCTAGTTTTATGTCTGTCGTCAGGCAGTGATCAGACGCCAGATATGGCTGATCAGGAACTTCCTGCCGATCCTTCAGTCGAGCCAGCCTTGGCACCGGTTATCATACCAGTCGCAGGCGCCGATACACAGTTTAGGGAGGACTTCCTGAGGATGATTCACACCTTCCAGGGAGCGCCTCCTACTGCCCCGTCGATGGCTGAGTTGAAGTGGGTTTTCCAGCATC
Organism: Viscum album; assembly: GCA_963277665.1. Taxonomy (NCBI): domain Eukaryota; kingdom Viridiplantae; phylum Streptophyta; class Magnoliopsida; order Santalales; family Viscaceae; genus Viscum; species Viscum album. The sequence goes on from OY728162.1 coordinate 666,533,721, forward strand.
AGTATCCTCTTACTTTTTCAGGGGATGGAGGACCTCAAGATGCAGAGTCCTGGATAGAGGCCACACTGACCATCCTTGATCACCTAGAGATCCCTCCAGAGAAAAGGGTAAATATGGTTACTTATATGCTCCGGAACACCGCCAAGAGGCAGTGGGAGGTGATCTCACGGTCAGGGCGTAAGCAGGATATGTCTTGGGACGAGTTCCACCGTACCTTCTATGACAACTTCTATCCGGAGACCCTAAGGGCCGATAGAGCCCGGGAGTTTATGAGTCTGCAGCAGGGTACCCTCTCTATTTTGGACCAATCCTCTCTTTTCACTGAGCTAAAACGTTTCACACCGATCCTAGCAGGTGATGAGTTGTTCCTTGCTAGGAATTCTGAGGACGGTCTTAGGCAGGAGATCCATTCCCAGGTGAATATCTTCATGTTGACTTCGATATACTCCATCGTCAACCAGGCGTTGATCACAGACCAAAATCCGAGGGATTCTGGAGCAGTGAGCTAGGGCGGTTCAATATCCAGAGCTTGTGTTCCTCCTACGGATAGTAGGAAGTGTCGTAGAGAGTCTTCTCGAGGAGATAGAGGTTCGCATGATGTATCTTCTGGCAGCCGGGTTGTATGCTACCAGTGCGGTAGGAGTGGGAATACTAGGACTCAGTGCTATAGGGATCCGATGGAGTGTCGGTCTTGCGGAAAGATGGGCCATCTTCAGCTTTTCTGTCACATCTTCTCACCTTCAGCTCGTGGTAGGGGTTCCACTATGACCCTGCATTATGAAGATGCTTCGTCAGTTTCCCACCAGTCAGGGAACTGGAGTTCTTCTGGCCATTCAGGCCGAGGTGGAGGTCGCGGCCGTGGTGGTCAGTCACCAAGTCATCTGCAAAAACAAAGTGGATCAGCTCAGAGCGGTCAGCCAGGGGTGCAGGGCTGTGGTGCAGGCCAGACTTTCGCCCTGGAGTAGACATATCAGGATCAAGATTTCGGCCCTTCTACGGTTCGAGGTACGATCTTAGTAGCATCAGTTTTATCTTCATCTCTTATTGATACTAGTGCTTCCCATAGATTTATCTCTGTTGCGGTTGTGGAGAGCCTTGAGCTATCTATCTTTTCATCTGCATATTTGTTGACTCTTGACACACCGTCGGGAATGAGGAAATATAGCGTACGACAGTGCATAGAGTTCCCTCTTGAGGTTGCGGGGTGTCATTTCTTATGGGACCTTTATGTCCTAGAGATGACGGGCTATGATGTCATTCTTGGGATGGACTGGTTGGTTCCCTTCCAGGCAGTCGTTGATTGCTATCTCCGCAGGGTGAGTTTCACATCACTAGAGGGCGGATCATTCCCTCATAGAGGTGACTGGGACGTCCAGGCAGGTATAGCTAGACCAGAGAATCTAGGGATAGGGGAAGTTACAGCCCAAATTGCCAATATTTATCGGGATGACCGTGGGACTTCACAGTTAGACTTTCCTCCAGTGGCGGATAGTTTTAGGGATGTCTTTTCTGAAGACTTTTCAGGTTTACCTCCGGAGCATGAGGTAGACTTCTCGATTGAGCTTGTGCCAAGAGTGACACTGGTGTCCATTCCTCCTTATAGGATGGATACACCTGAGTTGCAGGAGATCAAGAAGCAGTTGGAGGAGTTTTAGGCAAAGGGTTTCATCCGACCCAGTACTTCTCCTTAGGATTCACCTCTTCTGTTTACAAAGAAGGCACACGGTACCCTTCGGCTTTGTTTGGATTATCGGAAGTTGAAACAGTTGACGGTCAAGAACCAGTATCCCTTGCCAAGGATCGATGACCTCTTCGATCATCTTTGAGGAGCCCGGGTGTTCTCGAAGATCAACTTGAGGTACGGTTATCATCAGTTTCATGTTAGACCATCAAATATACCTCTGACATCTTTCAGGAGAAGGTATGGTCATTATGAATATATAGTCATGCCTTTCGGTCTTACGAACTTGCCTACAGTCTTCATGGCACTGATGAACCGAGTGTTTTATCTATACTTGGAATCCTTTGTCGTGGTCTTCGTGGATGATATCTTAGTGTACTCTAACACTCGAGACGATCATGCTACATATCTTGAGATCGTTCTGAGTACACTAAGATAGAATCAGTAGTATGCTAAACTCTCGAAGTTCCACTTTTGGATGGATCAGGTTCACTTCTTGGGTCACGTCATCTCAGAGGCTGGAGTATCTGTGGACCCAGAGAAAGTGAGAGTCGTGGTTTCCTGGGAGCATCCGAAGAACATCCTTGAGGAGCAGAGTTTACTAGGGCTGGCCGGATACTACAGATGCTTCATTCAAGACTTCATGTGCCTAGAAGCACTATTGATAGGTCTGACCAAGAAGGGGGCTAACTTCTTATGGTCAGATTCTTGTGATTCCACCTTTCTAGAGCTGAAAGGGTGGTTGACGTCAGCACCAATACTAGTCTTTACAGAGCCTAGCAAGGGATACACTGTTTACTGTGATGCTTCAGGTATTGGGTTTGGAGCCATGCTTATGCAGGGGGATGAAGTCGTTGCTTACGGGTCTTGGTAGTTGAGGACACATGAGAGGAACTACCCGACGCATGATCTGGGGTTGGCACCAATTTTTCATGCCTTACATTGTTGTAGACACTATCTTCTGGGAGAGCACTTTGTGGTTTTCACCGACCACAAGAGTCTCAAGTATATATTCACTCAGCATGATATGAATTTGAGACAGTGCCGGTGGGTCGAGTATCTTCATTATTTCGACATTGAGCTCTCCTATACACCGTGAAAGGGCAACGCAGTGGCTGATGCTTTGAGCAGGAAAACATAGATTCAGGCAATTCAGGAGGCCAGAAGTGAGTGGAATCTTATGGGTATGTTCCTTGAGATGCATATAGAGGTGCGCGATAGTCAGGGACAAACTTTTCTTTCATCTTTGGTTGTTACCACTACACTTATTGATCGGGTAAGAATGATGCAGCTATCACACTCATAGGCCTTGGTCTTGCGGGAGAGTGTGTCAGGAGGGGACCCTCTTCCTGGATGGACAGTGGGTGAGGATGAGATCTTGCATTTCCAAGGATGTGTATGGGTTCTAGTAGACATACACGAGGAGCTTATGTGGGATTTCCATTCCACAGTTTGGGCAGTTCATCCTGGCGTCACCAAGATGTATCAGGATCTTCATCGCTAGTACTGGTGGCCAGGTATGAAGAGAGATATTGCTGGTTTTGTCATGAGATGTTCTACTTGTCATTAGGTGAAAGTAGAGCATCAGTGACTAGCATGTCTCTTACAACAATTACCCATTCTAGAGTGGAAGTGGAACGATGTCGCGATGGACTTCGTGACTGGGTTTCCGAGGTCACCGGGGGGATGTGATGCTGTTTGGGTTGTCATTGACAGACATACAAAGGTAGAACACTTCTTTCCAGTCAAAGAAACCTTCAGTGTTGAGCATCTGGGACGACTGTACATACGTGATATTGTACGTCTACATGGAGTTCCACACTCCATTGTTTCAGACAGGGATGTGCGCGTTACCTCTCAGTTGTGGCAAGGACTTCAGAAGACTTTGGGTACACCGGTACTTTTGAGTACAACATACCATCCCCAGACTGTTGGCCAGTCCAAGCGCATGATCCAGGTGCTTGAGGATATGCTCCGAGATTTCATTCAAGACTTCGGCGGTTCTTGGTAGAAGCATATAACTCTTGTGGAGTTCACCTACAATAATAGTTTTCAGGTGACCAATCAGATGGCACCATACGAGGCTTTGTACGATAGGCCATTCCGATCACCCTTATGCTGGCTGGAGGAAGGAGAGGCATCTTTGCTAGGACCTCGTCTTGTTCAGGAAACTTCGGAGCAAATAGAGTTAATTTGGAAGAGGATGGCTACAACACAGTCTTGATAGAAGTCTTATGCTGATCAGCGGAGAAGAACTCTAGAGTTCGAGGTCGGAGATCAGGTTTTCCTACGTGTCACACCGAGGATGGGACACAAGAGGATTCAGAGACTGGGTAAGCATTCACCATGGTACGTCGGGCCATTTGAGGTAGTGGAGAGAGTTGGGATGGTTGACTATCGGTTGTAACTATCTCAGAGGTACCAGACTATGCACGACGTCTTCCACATCTCTCAGCTCTGACGTTACTTCTCAGACCCATCTCATGTCTTCCAACCCGAAGAGGTTGAGCTGGAAGCAGTTGCGTCATTTTAGGAGAATATTATCTGGATTGTCGATCACAGTACGAAGGTTATATAAGGCCGGTCTGTTCCTCTGGTATGGGTGCTATGGTAGCACGGGCGAGTACATGATGAGACTTGGGAGAGGGAGGGTGAGGTTCGATCGTAGTGGCCTGAGCTATTTGAGGATCCTTCTTCTATGCCCATATAGGGAAATTCGAGGACAAACTTCTTTAAGGGGGAAGTTTTTAAGAACACAGATCTTCATTTCAGGTATGTTTTCCTTTTTATGTAGTTTTTAAGAAAAATGAACTTTCTAGAATTTTTCAAAGTACACGCCGTGTACTTTCTGAGTACACACCGTGTACTCTTCTCTGGCTCGAAGTCGTTTTTTGGCCATGCCCGGGCCACACACACGGTGTGTAGGGGTAATGTGGAGGCCTATTTTTGCGGAGGACGAAAAAACCCACTACATGTCGTGTACTTTAAAAATACACACTGTGTACTTTTTTTCTTCACTAAACGGACCGGGGTCGCACCTCATCACGTTATTTGCCTTCTTCTAGGTCTGGTTTGTCTGAGATCATCCTGTATGGATGAATCATCCATGACCACCCTCCTCTCTGTCCGATCTCCGATTCGAGCATGGACGATTGCGTTGGAAGCATAGTGGTGAATTCTTCCTTCTTCTTGAACATTGTTTTCCAATTCCTCACCCTTCTCAAGTTATATAAGGTTGAATATTTTGTTCATTTTCTCTGATCTACACCGTTCTAGGGAGAATCATCCATCGTGGTTCAAGTATATCGATCTCCTAGGATCGTGGTAGGTGGTTTGTGCCTTACCGTTCAAAGTCTTTGAGTTTATATGCGAATTTCCACCGATACCCATGAACGGGGTATCACGTGTTTACCGTTTTCCCTTGTTGTTTTCCTACCTAGCCTGTATGCTTGTGTAGAGGTAATTTGACCATGTTAGGGGATAAGTTTCTTGTACTTGGATGTGTTTGACCTTGCTTTGTTCATTTTACAACCTTTTTGTCTCATTTTCCTTTGGTTGTCTCACCTGTTTCATTGCCTTGCTACTATAGGTGTAAGTGGAATTCAAGTTATGATCTTTGCCTTGTAGACTGTCTAGACAAGTAGCTCTATAGGTGTACTTAGGTTATCCAAGTAGCTCTATAGGTGTACTTTGGACTTATAGCATTATTATGCACTGACCAGCACTGTGCTGAGAGAACCTGGTGCTATAGACTATAAGGTATAGGCCGAGTGAGATTCCCAGAGAGTCTTAGACATTACAGACTATAGAGGGGATGGACCGAGTGAGCTCCCAGAGAGTCTTGGTTTTTATAGACTACGGGAGGATAGACCGTGTGCGCTTCCCCAGACATTCTTACTTTGTTTGAATCTCTTTATGAACCTTCCTAGGCTAGAGGGGGAATTGACCGAGTGAGCTTCCTTAGAGAGTCTGTGGTATACCTGAGTCTATAGGAGGAATTTTGTAACACCCCACGCTTCTACGGTACGCTTCTCATTAAATAATGTGATAGCGTGTGTTGTACGCAACACCGAGTTCTAACACACAATAACCAATTAAACTAGCCGTTATGAATAGTAATACCTACCTTTTGAAATTATATATATTTTATATTTTAAAATGCACTTCATTTTTGGATTTGGAATATCTAATTTAGCCTAAGGTGAAATTTTGGTACTTTTCGGATAACTTCCATATTTTGATGAATAGTGAAAATTACTAAATTTTAATTAAAAACAACTTTTTTAATCAAAATAATTAATAGTAATAAATTATGAATTTGAGTGGTTTTAAAGTATATTTAGAATATATTTTTACAATTTAATATAATGTTGTTCATTGGACATAATTTTACAATTAAACCGAACATAAACAAGTGTCAATCTTTTGATAGTTATTATCTCTTAAAACACGCTTTTTGTTTTGACAACGGGAATTAATTTTAAATTAATTTCTGCCACTTCTGTGTTTTGAATTTAGAAAAATGGATTCCATATTTGGAATCAGGATTTCCAAATTGTGTAAATAGGTAACTTTTATTTTTAGACATTTTGAATAATTACCGTGGTAAATATTTTATTTACCATGGTTAAGGGTAAATCTGGTAAATAAGGGTTAAAAAATAATATTATAATAATACTAAATTACCCTAAAACGTGTCCTAGCCTTATTGGTTGATACAGGTTCGACCATGGGCATCTTTGGGTCGATTTTGGGACCCCATGGATCCACTTGTAGGTGATAGGGACACTTTATTTTAATTAAGTTAAAATGAATACAAAAATGACACAAGCATATATCTTTTAGGAAAACAATTTTTACATAGGGTTATATATGTTGGATTTTAGATTATAAATATTAATTAGAAATATGAAAATCTTTCCTACATAAGGATATTTTATTTATAATTTTTAGACAATAAATAATTTAATTTATTTATGACACAATGATGATGAAGTAATTACTATAATAGTGAAAAATTAAAATAATTGATATTATAAATACCCAAATAAATATAATATGAAACTTTTAATGAATTAAACTAATTTCATAGGATATTATGATATATTAGGATTGATTTAATTAACTTTTTTCAAATTAATCAATCTGTTATGAGTTTCAAAAAAATAAACTATTGAATAGTGTCAAAATTGACATAAAAGAGTTCTTAAAACAAATATTATATTATTAATTGATATTAAATTCCTAAAAATCTAAGGTTAGGCCAAGAGACTTATATCATGATAGTTTCATCATTAATGGACCACTTGGGGGTCGATTGGATGTATATAGTAAGTTTATTAACCATATAATATAAAAAAACAAAGAGACATTGTAAAAGTGAAACTAATTAACTTAGAGTTAATACTTAAAGATAAGGATAATATAAGTACCCAAACCTGTCTAAATTATATTGGTTGAGTTGTTTTCGACCCATCCCCACCTTAAACTTTGAATAATCAACTTTAGAGCCATTTGAAACCGAATATAAATTTATTATAAACTAATATCTCTAGCTTTTCCAAAGGTGCCCATCACCCCTCTTATAAAAGGGCACTCCTCCTTCTCTTTTCATCACACATTCAAAACCTTTTGGCTCGGCCAAACTCTGACCACATAATCTCCCAACTTCCCTAACTACAACCTAGAGGCCTTATTTTGATCATAAAGCCAACCTAAGGAGCCCTTTTGATCAAATCAGAAGGAAGAACCTGAAGAAGAGGTAATGTTTTCACCACCCCTTTTCAAGTTCCTTTCTTCTCCCACTTCTTATTTCTTTGTTATTACCATTATAAAATAATAACTCCAGTATCTTATATATACTGTGATGTTATTATAAATATGGTACAACCATAATCAGTATTCTATCCACCCTTTGAATAACATGTCACCATACGTGCGTACGTACAGCTTACCGTCTCCACGTCGTGGTGTAATTGTTATTCAATATAATATTATTTGGATGGGTATAATAATGATGTGTAACTCATGTAAATAATAAATATAACATGTTAATGATTCTGTATATATGATATACCATCCATTTATATATTATTTTAATATCAAAAGAATGATATTGTCGCTCGTGCGTACGTACTGACTACCGTCTCCACGAACGCGATGAGATTCATTTTCCATCGTATCCATTCAAGTATAATTATCATTTGATGATTTAAAAAATTATGTTTAAGGATTTTATATCATTCTGGATATGAATAATATACAACCTATCCTTTAAAAACATGTCTTACGTAACAAAACATATAAAAGAAAACAAGTAAGTTAACACCCGAAACAACGATAATACCAAGATATTATTATCAAATCAATATTAAAAGATCATATATGATATCATATTAATGTATATGATTCTTATATAATTTAATAACAATTATTTCACCATTATACAGGAGGTTAACCTACCCAAACAAAGGAAAAGTACAAGGTAATGGGTTTTCATCTCACTCCTTATTCTCGTGAGATTCATGCCATTTTGCCACCATCACCTTTTGTGTGGTGTATGTACTGCCCATAATTATATTCGTTGTGCAATACACTCTAATTTATGGTTATTTACATATTCATTGTATGATACCTCTTTCATGGGTTGTATGTTTCATAAGTTACCAAATTGTTAAGGGTTATTTCACAATCTCTTCATTATCCGAGGTTGTTTATATGTAATAATCTACTGGGATCTCTTTATCATCCACATCCATGTTTTCTTAAAAATGTATTTCAAAACATTTTTATTATTTACAAGAATATGGGATAAAGTCATTTATACCCTTTTTTGACTTTTATAAGAGGAATCTTTCCGTCGTTTTCAAAATAAGGTCTTTTTTAACCTTTTTGACAGAATTAAGGTAAGAATGTTTTTTTAACTTATACGGCGGGTGCGGCTATTTTCCGCCGTTATAAAATCTTCAAAGCTTTCCTTACAAGCTTATAAAAATATTTTCAAAGAAAATGTTTTATTTTATATGGCTCTTAAATGATTTCAAAAATAAGAAGAGATATTTCTCTAAAAAGAGTTTTTATTTCATCTATGTCAACATCCTTTGATGGATTTTACGCTTATTTGAAGTTGATTTATTATGATACAAAACTTCTATATTGTATTGAAGGTTTTGTGATATGTTTGACTGTGGATGTGCTATTTTTATACCATTCATAGTTTATGGTGAAATTATTGACAATTCGTATGCTGGTATTAATACGAATGATTATGTTATGTTTAAACCTTTTCATATGGGAATGCATTGGACTTAATATGTGACGGGTGGAGCCCGCTATAGCTCCTCGATGCATCGGTAGGTCTCATGAGACAAACTAGTGTCTTGGAATAAGGTCTTGCCAAAATCTTATTTGTAGTCTTGGCACGAGGCCTTGGCTATGTGGTTATGATAGTCTGGCATTATGCATTCCAAAATTATGAAAGTGGTTAGTGATTTTTCATGTGATTATTCGATTAGTAGAATATCCATGTGAATGATTAAATTACATTATTTCATTTTATTTATGCCATACAATGTTGAAAGTTCAAGTTTGAAAGGCTTTTGTTTTAGTTATATATTACCTTAAATGTTTATTCTTATTTATGATAGTTTCCGCTATATTGTTATCCTTACTGGGCATTTGAGCTCACCCCTTTTCTATGTTTTATTTTTCCAAGGATGTGAAGAAGTAAATTATGAATGACCTGCAGGGATATTATGTGGGGATATGAGTGTGAATTATGGAGACATTATGTTGTTGTAGTAGTTTTTCATTTTATGATGTAATGTAAAACTTATGAATATATCTAGTGTTTCCAAGGCTACTAAACCAATCGGTCTTTCGAGATTTGATCTTTTTTGTGATCATTCCAATGTTATGTAATAATTCACCGACTCTGGGTAACTAGGGTCGGGGCGTTACAGTTGGTATCAGAGGAAGTTTAGTACAAACCTTGGAATCTAGATTTAGATAAACTCTGATTAGGGCACATAGACCTAAGATGAACTTTTAGGATTAGTATAGAAGAACTTCCTAGAATTTTGGTATTGTAGAGATTTTGTGAGTTTTCTGAGCAATATATCCCTATATGGATACGAGCAGGTATAGGCGTCTCTGGCACAGATGTACCTAGGGGTAAAACCCGAAAACACCGCTTTGAGCTAGACTCGAACAGGAACTGGTGCACGACAACGTGTCTTGCTGCACTCTTGGTTACGACACTCCCGAGGGATATGCTTAGGATAACTCTCATTTTCTTTAAAAATCATTATGAAGGGTTTATGAGTATATAATTCCTCAAATAAATTTTTTTTTATGAATATGGATTATATCCATAAATAGTTCAATTTATGTTAAGTATTTTATAAGTATGGGATTATGTATTTTTATTGATAAACTGATCTAGTTTATGCCATTGTTTAGAAATGGCGCCTAGTGGAAGAAATGGGAACCGTATCAATGCACGCACTCCATGTAGGGGTTGCCCTCCTGCTCAAGATAATTATAGTGGGGCTGGTGATGCAACTGGTGTCGATCATCTAATCACCATACTGGGACAACTAACTCAAGTTATGAATAATAACCTTACCCGTATGGAGCACCCTGATCCACATCGTGGAGGATCAATGTTAGATCGATTCATGAGGCAACAACCACCAACGTTAAATGGGAGTAAAAATCCCTTAGTAGCTGAGCAATGGATAAATTCCCTAGAGAAAATATTTCAGGCTTTGGGGAGCAGTGAATGGGAAAAAGTTATCATGGCAGTTTACCGCCTCACTGGAGATGCTGATCAATGGTGGTCATTGATTCAAAACATGAATGAAGATGATGAAGTATCAAATATGGAATAGAGGGAGTTCAATGATCTTGTTTTAGAAAAATAATTTCCTCACGACCATCGAGCATAAATGGAAAGGCAATTTATGAGTTTGAGACAAAAGGAGGATGAGAATGTCACAAAGTATGAGGCTAACTTTACAAGGTTATCAAGGTATTCTGGAGATTATATAATTAACCCAAGAAGTAATATTGATCGTTTCTTTGATGGGTTAAACCCATTTCTTCCTCGAGCATTAGTCTCACAATCCTTTTCATCATACGAAGACATTGTCTCATGTGCTATCAAGACCGAAAAAGAATTCTCTAAGTCTTATGACTTTAAAGAAAAGCAAGAGAAGAAGAGACCTGCTGATCAATCTGGGAATGGAAATAAGGGGAAGAAGGGAAAGGTTGAATATCCATCCTGTGGTAAATGCGGGAAGAAACACCCTGGTACTTGCTTGAAGGGAATGGGAGTCTGTTAAAATTGTGGTGAAAAAGGCCACCAAGCTTGTGATTGCAAGGGGAAGAAGGAAGCTACCAACGTTCAGTGCTATAATTGAATGGAGACGGGGCATTATGCAAGTGAATGTCCTAAGCATCAGGAGAACTTACCTCAGAAAAGGGCAAGGGATCAAGGCCAGGCTTATGCTATCACTACTGCTGAGGTAGAAGATCCGAAAGACGTGGTGGCAGGTAATTTAATGGTTTCCTCAAGTTTAGCAAATGCATTATTTGATTCTGGATCATCACATTGTTTCAAATCTTCCCAGTTTGCTATGAAAATTAGATATTTCCAATTTGATTTAATAAGGGAGTTGTCAGTTAAAACTCCTAAGGGATGTATCATTGCAACAAAGTTTTGTGAATCAGTCCCCATTAGAGCACATAAACGTTCTTTATCTGCTGATCTCATCGTCATACCTATGATTGAGTTTGATATAATCCTCGGTATGGACTGGCTTTTGGACTACGATGTGAAGATTTATTGTAATAAGAAAGAGGTTACGATTCATGATGATAATGATAAGGAACACCTTATTTTTAGAGCAGAATCGTCACCACCTAATTCTTATTTAGATCCACCCCCAATAGCTCAACTTAATTCAATTATAGGGGATGAAGAGAATTAACTAACTGTCGGTGAGGAAATGAATGTTCAAATAGAGGATGTACCTATTGTGAAAGAATTTTTAGTTGTATTTCCGGAAGATTTACCTGGACATCCTCCAGAATGAGAAGTTGAGTTTTCAATTGATTTGATTCCTGGATCAAGGCCTATATCGAAGACCCCTTATAGAATGACCACTGTAGAATTATTTGAACTAAAGAAACAACTAGATGAATTGAGTAATAAATGATTTATTCACCCGAGTGTTTCTCCATGGGGAGCCCCTGTTCTTTTTATTAAAAAGAAAGATGGATCTATGAGGTTATGTATCAAATACAGGGAGATCAATGCTATAACGATAAAGAACAAGTATCCCTACCTCGCATTGATGATTTATTTGACCAATTGCATGGAGCTCAATACTTTTCAAAGATTGACCTTCGATTTGGATACCATCAGTTGTGTGTGAAGAAGGAAGACATTCCGAAGACAGCATTTTGAACCAGGTACAGGCATTACGAGTTTACTATAATGCCTTTTGGATTGACTAATGAACCCTCTGTATTCATGGATATGATGAATAGAGTTTTCAAGGAGTATCTTGATGAATTTGTGGTGGTATTTATTGATGATATTTTGGTATACTCCAAAAGCTACGAAGATCATGAAAATCACTTGCACATTATCTTGAAGACTCTATGAAGACATGAATTGTATGGAAAGTTTAGCAAGTGTGAATTCTGGCTTCATGAGATTTCTTTTCTTGGCCATATTGTCTCTAAAGATGGAATATCTGTTGATCCTTCTAAGACCAAGGCAATCCAAGAATGGCCAGCACCTACGAGTATAACTAAGGTATGTAGTTTTATTGGTTTGTCAGGTTATTATCGACGTTTCGTCCAGAATTTTGCCCGATTGGCTAACCCATTAACGAAGCTCACATGTAAAGGGGTTAAATTTGTTTGGACAAAAGAGTGTGAAGAATGTTTCGAAGAACTGAAGAGAAGATTAGTCAATGCTCCTATATTGACTCTACCATCAGGGAATGATGGGTTCGTTATTTATAGTGATGCATCAAAGAAAGGACTTGGTTGTGTCCTTATGCAGAATGATAGAGTTATTTCCTATGCATCACGACAGTTGAAAATTCATGAACAAAACTATCCTACTCATGATCTCGAGTTAGCAGCTGTGTTCTTTTCTTTGAAGATATGGAGGCACTACCTCTATGGTGAAAAATGTGAGATTTATACTGATCACAAGAGTTTGAAGTATATTTTCTCACAAAAAGAACTCAACATGAGGCAAAGGAGATGGCTTGAATTACTCAAGGATTATGATTGCACGATACACTACCACCCGGGGAAAGCAAACAAGGTGGCAGATGATTTGAGTAGAAAAGACCATGGAGTTTTGAACAATATGAGAATTGAAAGGGATCCAATTTTCATGGATCTAGTGAAGATGGACATGGGAATAACCAGGGAAGGTGAAACATCAATGCTTTTTCAAATGGTTTCCAAACCATCTTTACTAGAAAGGATTAAGAGTTCTCAGACCGATGATGATGAATTTAAAAAGAAGATTAAAGCTGTGAATGATGGGAGATTGAGAGACTTTGTGTATGAGGATGGAATTTTCAAATTTGGGAATAGACTTTGTGTTCCTAATATACCTGATCTAAAAAGGGAATTGCTGGATGATGCTCATAGTTCCAATTTCTCTATACACCCTGGGAGCACGAAAATGTATAGAGATTTGAAGGAACATTTTTGTGGGACAACATGAAGATGGAGATTGCTGATTTTGTGTCAAGATGTATGGTTTGTCAACAAGTGAAAGCTGGAAGGCAACATCCTGGAGGAGTCATGCAACCTCTTCCCATACCGGAGTGGAAATAGGACAATATTACGATTGACTTTGTCATGGGGCTACCAAAGACTTCTAGAAGGAATGATGCAATATGGGTTATTGTTGATCGTCTTACCAAGTCAGCACATTTTCTTGCTATAAGAGAAGATCTACCCCTGGAACGTCTAGCAAGACTCTATATTAATGATGTTGTGAGACTTCATGGAGTACCCCTATCAATTGTTTCTGATCGTGATCCCCATTTTACTTCAAGATTTTGGAAAAGTCTTTAGAAATCCCTGGATACTGAACTTCATTTGAGCACTGCATACCACCCTCAGACAAATGGACAATCAGAACGGACTATTCAAACCCTAGAATACATGTTGAGATCTTGCTCACTTGACTTTCAGGGTATGTGGGATCAATACTTACCTCTCGTAGAATTTTCCTATAAAAATAGCTTCCATTCGAGTATTCATATGGCACCATATGAAGTGTTATATGGAAAGAGATGTCGTACACCAACCTGTTGGGATGACGTTGGTGAAAGAAAACTTGTAGGTCCAGAACTGGTGGAGGAAACGATGGAAAAGGTGAAGGTAATCCAAAATCACATCAAAGCAGCTCAAAGTAGGCAGAAGAGCTATGCCGATAATCGAAGGAAGGATTTGGAATTTCAAGTCAGTGATCATGTTTTCCTGAAGGTATCTCCATGGAAGGGAGTCATATGTTTTGGTATGAAAGGTAAATTGAGTCCCAGGTACATCGGACCTTTCGAAATTCTAGAACGAATTGGGGCTGTAGCTTACCGATTGGCAATGCCGCCAAGTCTCTCTAAAGTTCACGATGTGTTCCATGTATCTCTATTGAGGAAATACATGCCTGACCCAACGAATGTACTCACCTATGAAGAATTAGAACTGGAACCCGATCTGTCTTATTGCGAAGAGCCCGTCAAGATTTTTGATACGAGAGAACAAGTGCTGAGAAACCGGACGACGCGTCTGGTAAAAGTTTTGTGGAGAAACCATAAGATGGAAGAGGCAACGTGGGAACCTGAGGAACTTATGATGAAGAACCACCTGAGTCTTTTCATGCGGTAGTATTCTAGAAATTTTGAGGACGAAATTATTTGAAGGAGGGAAAATGTAACACCCCTAGCTTCTATGGTACACTTCTCATTGAATAATGTGATAGCGTGTGTTGTACGCAACACTGAGTTCTAACACACCATAACCAATTAAACTAGCCGTTATGAATAGTAATACCTACTTTTTGAAATTATATATATTTTATATTTTAAAATGGACTTCATTTTTGGATTCGGAATATCGAATTTAGCCTAAGGTGAAATTTTGGTACTTTTCGGATAACTTTCATATTTTGATGAATAGTGAAAATTACTAAATTTTAATTAAAAACAACTTTTTTAATCAAAATAATTAATAGTGATAAATTATGAATTTGAGTGGTTTTAAAGTATATTTAGAATATATTTTTACCATTTAATATAATTTTGGTCACTGGACATAAGTTTACAATTAAACCGAACATAAACAAGTGTCAATCTTTTGATAGTTATTATGTCTTAAAAACACGCTTTTTGTTTTGACAGCGGGAATTAATTTTAAATTAATTTCTGCCACTTCTGTGTTTTGAATTTATAAAAATGTATTCCATATTTGGAATCAGGATGTCCAAATTGTGTAAATTGATAACTTTTATTTTTAGACATTTGGAATAATTTCTGTGGTAAATATTTTATTTACCATGGTTAATGGTAAATCTGGTAAATAAGGGTTAAAAAATAATATTATAATAATACTAAATTACCCTAAAACGTGTCCTAGCCTTATTGGTTGACACATGTTCGACCATGGTCATATTTGGGTCAATTTTGGGACCCCATGGATCCACTTGTAGGTGATAGGGACACTTTATTTTAATTAAGTTAAAATGAATACAAAAATGACACAAGCATATATCTTTTAGAAAAACAATTTTTACATATCGTTATATATGTTGGATTTTAGATTATAAATATTAATTAGAAAGATGAAAAGCTTTCCTACATAAGGATATTTTATTTATAATTTTTAGACATTAAATAATTTAATTTATTTATGACACAATGATGATGAAGTAATTACTATAATAGTGAAAAATTAAAATAATAGATATTATAAATACCCAAATAAATATAATATGAAACTTTTAATGAATTAAACTAATTTTCTAGCGTATTAAGATATATTAGGATTGATTTAATTGACTTTTTTCGAAGTAATAAACCTGTTATGAGTTTCAAAAAAATAAACTATTGAATAGTGTCAAAATTGACATAAAAGAGTTCTTAAAACAAATATTATATTACTAATTGATATTAAATTCCTAAAAATCTAAGGTTCGGCCAAGAGACTTATATCATGATAGTTTCATCATTAATGGACCACTTTGGGGTCTCTTGGATGTATATAGTAAGTTTCTTAACCATATATTATAAAAATACAAAGAGACATTGTAAAAGAGAAACTAATTAACTTAGAGTTAATACTTAAAGATAAGGTTAATATATGTACCCAAACTAGTCTAAATTATATCGGTTGAGTTTTTTTCTACCCATACCCACCTTAACCTATGAATAATCAACTCTGGAGCCATTTGAAACCGAATATGAATTTATTATAAACTAATATCTATAGCTTTTCCAAAGGTGCACCTCACCCCTCTTATAAAAGGGAACTCCTCCTTCTCTTCTCTTCAAACCTTCAAAACCTTTTGGTTCGGCAAAACTCTGCCCAAATACTCTCCCAACTTCCCTCACTACAACCTAGAGGCCTTATTTTGATCAGAAAGCCAACCTAAGGAGCCCTTTTGATCAAATAAAAAGGAAGAACTTGAAGAAGAGGTAATGTTTTCACCACCCCTTTTCAAGTTCCTTTCTTCTCCCACTTCTTCTTTCTTTGTTGTTACCATTCTAAAATAATATCTCCAGTATCTTATATATACTGTGATGTTATTATAAATATAGTACAACCATAATCAGTATTCTATCCACCCTTTGAATAACATGTCACCATACGTGCGTACGTACAGCTTACCGTCTCCACGTCGTGGTGTAATTGTTATTAAATATAATATTATTTGGATGGGTATAATAATGATGTGTAACTCATGTAAATAATAAATATAACATGTTAATTATTCTGTATATATGATATAACATCCATTTATATATTATTTTAATATCAAAAGAATGATATTGTCGCTCGTGCGTACGTACTGACTACCATCTCCACGAACGCGATGAGATTCATTCTCCATCGTATCCATTCAAGTATAATTATCATTTGATGATTTAATAAATTATGTTTAATGACTTTATATCATTCTGGATATGAATAATATACAAACTATCCTTTAAAAACATGTCATACATAACGAAACATATAAAAGAAAACAAGTAAGTTAACACCCGAAACAACGATAATACCAAGATATTATTATCAAATCTATATTAAAAGATCATATATGATATCATATTAATGTATATGATTCTTATATAATTTAATAACAATTATTTCACCATTATACAGGAGGTTAACCTACCCCAACCAAGGAAAAGTACAAGGTAAGGGGTTTTCTTCTCACTCTTTATTCCCGTGAGTTTCATGCCATATTGCCACCATCACCTTTTGTGTGGTGTATGTACTTCCCATAATTATATTCTTTGTGTAATACACTCTAATTTATGTGTTTTTACATATTCATTGTATGATACCTCTTTCATGGGTTGTATGTTTCATAAGTTACCAAATTGGTAAGGGTTATTTCACAATCTCTTCATTATCCGAGGTTGTTTATGTGTAATAATCTATTGGGATCTCTTTATCATCCACATCCATGTTTTCTTAAAAATGTATTTCAAAACATTTTTATTATTTACAAGAATATGGGATAAAGTCATTTATACCCTTGATTGACTTTTATAAGAGAAATCTTTCCGTCGTTTTCAAAACAAGGTCTTTTTTAACCTTTTTGAAAGAATTAAGGTAAGAATGTTTTTTTAACTTATACGGCGGGTGCGGCTATTTTCCGCCGTTATAAAATCTTCAAAGCTTTCCTTACAAGCTTATAAGAATATTTTCAAAGAAAATGTTTTATTTTATATGGCTCTTAAATGATTTCAAAAATAGAAAGAGATATTTCTCTAAAAAGAGTTTTGATTTCATCTATGTCAACATCCTTTGATGGATTTTACGCTTATTTGAAGTTGATTTATTATGATACAAAACTTCTATATTGTATTGAAGGTTTTGTGATATGTTTGACTGTGGATGTGCTATTTTTATACCATTCATAGTTTATGGTGAAATTATTGACATTTTGTATGCTAGTATTAAAACGAATGTTTATGTTATGTTTAAACCTTTTCATATGGGAATGCATTGGACTTAATATGTGACGGGTGGATCCCGCTATAGCTCCTCGATGCATCGGTAGGTCTCATGAGACAAACTAGTGTCTTGGCACAAGGCCTTGGCAAAATCTTATTTGTAGTCTTGGCACGAGGCCTTGGCTATGTGGTTATGATAGTGTGGCATTATGCATTCCAACATTATGAAAGTGGTTAGTGATTTTGCATGTGATTATTCTATTAGTAGAATATCCATGTGAATGAGTAAATGGAATTATTTCATTTTATTTATGCCATACAATGTTGAATGTTCAAGTTTGAAAGGCTTTTGTTTTATTTATACATTTCCTTAAATGTTTATTCTTATTTATGAATGTTTCCGCAATATTGTTATCCTTACTGGTCATTTGAGCTCACCCCTTTTCTATGTTTTATTTTTCCCAGGACGTGAAGAAGTAAATTATGACTGACCTGCAGGGATATTATGTGGGGATATGAGTGTGAATTATTGAGACATTATGTTGTTGTAGTAGTTTTTCATTTTATGATGTAATGTAAAACTTATGAATATATCTAGTGTTTCCAAGGCTACTAAACAAATCGGTCTTTCGAGATTTGATATTTCTTGTGATCATGCCAATGTTATGTAATAAGGCACCGACTCTAGGTAACTAGGGTCGGGGCGTTACAAATTGACCGAGATAGTTTCCTCAGAGAGTCTCTAGTATTTAGGGCTAAGAGGGTTAGACCGTGTGATCTTCCTCAAGAGAGTCCCTGACTACCCTAGACTATAAATGGAATTGAAAGATTGAGATTCCCTAGAGAGTCTCATAAATGCGTATGACAAAGCCAGAGGGGTTAGGCTGAGTGCACTGCCTAGTGGGTTGTGGTACTTCTTAGATAGGACCAGAGGGGATGGCTGCGAGTACATCCCATAGAGTTTCCTGTTTGTTAGCATTGTGCTTCACTACTGTTGTTGGTTGTGGTTTGATTTCTGTTGTTTCATCCTGCCTTACTGCTTACTGTTACTGCCTATTGCATGCTGTTACTGTTTACTTCTTATAGTACTTTTACCTTCCATATACTCACTGACTGGTATGCACATATCTTCGGGTGAATGCCTACTGGTATTTTATCTTACAACCTGCTTGGGCCATTCTTTTGGGCCCAAGTAGACTATGTTGCTGCATGTATAGACAAGGGCAAGCACCCTTCGACTTCTGGGACATGATTTCTTGGAGGAGGGGAGCTTGGGACCAAGCTTTGGCTTGCGATGCTGAGGAGCTGTTTACTTTTCTTTTGTACTTGTCTTAGAACTATGATGTTTTACAACATTGTGACTTGTTTGGCTACATTCCCAGTTAAGTATTATGCATCATTTCATATATATACATATGTGCTTCAGTTGATTATTTAGTCTTCCGCTGTTTATATTGTTGGTTATCACTACTTCTGCTACTGTCTGTTTATTCTTCTTCTGTTGTGTACTCTGCCAATGAGGCCATAGTTTCCCCACTATCACACCCAAGGCCCTCACATGCTAGTCGGCAGCCTCTGACGTTTGGGGAAATGCGCTTGAGGCCATGTGACCAACTGGGTACGGGGCGCCTCTGGGTGGCTTCCGGAACCAGGATGTTACAGGCAAACCAGTTGGAGTTTCCACTGTAGTTGAGGAGGATCCATGACATGTTTCATGTCAATCATCTTTTTCATTAGATTCATGATGAATACCTTGTCATTAACTTGGGAGAGTTGGATATTGAGGAAGGAACAATGTTCCTAGAACTACAAGCAGAGATCTAGGATCGTTTAGAGAAGGTGCTCTATGGATGGGCTCTTCCCTCAGTTCATGTGTTGTGGAGTCATGGATTCCTGGCGGAGAGTACTTAGGAATGGGAAATACAAATGTGTTCCTAATACCCGAAGTTGTTTTGTTCTTTTCTTGCTATATTTTCCTTGTGTTGTAATGATAGAACCTTGTTTTCAATGGAATGAGTTGCTTCATTATCCTATGATGTGTGATAAAGTTTGGGCATATGAAAAATGGAAGACATAATTCCTAATTGAGGCACATTAATGAAGATGTGATTGAACCCATGTGGGAGAGTCAATTCCACCCAAAGCGGATAATATCTTGACATGGAGGAAGGTATTCCCTAATTCATGTGTTTGGGAAATTTGGATCTTGGTGTTGATGTGGTTATTGGGGTAGTAGACGTTGTATTAGATGTTCTTGGATGTTTAGGTTTCAGTCTCGCTTTCGAACAATGCAAGGTGGATTATCCTTAAGAGGTGTCTTATGGGGTGGTTTAATGGACCCCATTTTATTACGGGATTGGTTTTGAATTATAGTTGGTATGAATAGTATGATAGGAATCTGATGTAATGTCTCAGACCTCCTGGGTCCATTAATTTTTAAAAATATAGTGTTTGGTGGTGTTCTTTAAAGAAATGGTGGAACATTTCAAGAGTTTTCCAAATTTCTAGTTTTCTCATTAGTGAGTAAAAAAGGATACTCGGTGCTAGTGGGTTAGCATAGTTATATCACCACTGGTGAATCAGGTTGTCAATAGGTCCAGGAATTGATATGTCAATTGTTCAGTGAGTTGGGGAGTCGTAGGACGAGGTGTAGGTGAGTTGGGGCGTCGGTAGGTCAGGTGTTTCGGAATCAAGAATAAGTGAGTGTCGTTGAAAACATGCATCAACAATCCACATTAGTGGATCATCATCAGTGGTTCATCCACTAGTGATTTTGGCATTAGTGACTCACTTTAGTGGGTCATCCATCAGTGTGTTTTTCCTAGTTTTCATAGATTCTCCCCTTTTACATATACTTCGAAATTAAATGAGTTAAATTTCATATTTAATGAGCTTTTGTGCCGTCTGAAATTGTATTATTCTCTTAAATACTTGATGATTCCTTTTTATTTTAAATAGTGTGGTCTTGACCACGATCTTATATTAATGTCCTTTGAAACACTTTGCACCATAAATTTAGTATCTAGGTTTCTAATGACGAAATCCTATTATCCTTTTAACCCTTTCGAGTTCTCTTGGTGCGCTGAAAACCTTTCTTCTATAATGATTCTTGCATAATGGTGTATAATTTTGTTTGGGTTTCTTCTATATTCCTCCCCTCTTCTCACAAGACCCCCTATTTTTGGTTCCATGAAGATTTATTTATCGTTTATTGTTCCAAGTAGGGATTTCCTTCAACTCTCTTTTAATTGTGTATCATGCGGGGTGGGCTTACTCATGTACCCTTGTTAATATAGTTGGACCCAAATTTTGAGAAGATAATAAGAAATAATAAATAAGGGTTTGGGGGTACAATGATGATGATTAATATGGATTAAATTTTATCCTTGATCCCTTTCTTGTTTTTCAAGGGATGATTCCCTCTGATAATCATGGTCATTGGTGGTCTCTGATTGTGCACCTATATGATTTTTGAATTACAGTTGCATGAATTGGAATCTGGTTAAAATTGTATATTCTATAAAATAAATGGATTCTCTATTATCAAACTTGTTATATGATACCCCCTATTTTATCAAGTGGAATTAAACAAAGAGTGATGCTAAATCTTAATAAGCTTTGCCTTGATGTTGTGATCGGGTGCTGTTTGTAGTTTATTTCAGACTTGTGTTTGTGATGTTCATGTGGTGTTATTGTTGGGAGTGTGGTTGTGAGTATTGGGTGGTACTGGTTTTGTAATGGTTTCTAATTGTGTGACATTGGTCGATTATGGAATAGATGAACTTTTTTTGTAGTTAGACTACATCTACGAAGTGGTTGGGTAGGGAGGCTATAGGACTGGGTTATGTCATGTTCATGTTTATGGGTGTGTTGGGCCTAGTGTTGTTGTACAATAAGGATATCATCTTTGTTAGTAATGATGTTTTTTGGGGGGGTTGAAATACTGAAAAAAATTACAAGGCATCATGACATTGAAGAATGATTGTGGTAGTGGTTGAACGAGTGTTCAAGATTCGGAAGTGCACAGTGGGATGGAAGTTGAGTGAGTTTCATTTTAATGAATTGGTGTTAAAATTGATTATTTTACCTTGGAACTTCATTCCCTATTTTTATTTGGGAGTGGATAGAATGGTTTATTTTCCTTTTAACATTCATAGTGTTTGGTAGTTTCTTGGGTAGTGATGGAATAACTAGTAAATTCTTAATAGAATCATGTCATTAAATTTTAGGCAGTTTTTTATTATAGAAGTTACCATTTTTCTTGCTGATTCATTCATGGAGGGTTAGCAGCAATGGTAATTTTCTATGGGTTGGTTGTTTGTTTGAAAAAACATAGGTGTGGCCGAGTGTTTTGTATATATATATATATACAACTAGTTCATTGTGATTGATATATGCACCTGAAATTTGTTTAGAACAATGTTTCAAACACCCCCATAGTGATAACTGAGGGTGCCCATTCCCAACAAATCGGCGTGAGGATTAATTGATGGTTTTTTCTCTTATATGCTCCCTCTTTTAGGCATTGGTATGCCTAGACTATCCAGCTAGGTTGTTGTATGGTTGTGAGGGATAGCTGTATGTGGGAGAGGTGTTCATCCCCGGTGTCTTTAGGATGAGTTATATTGTGTCCTTACCAAGTGTCTTTGGAATTGTTTTTCTATTTCTGGCCCAAGTGTTTGTGGGTGAGACGCGATGTGGTATGTGTCCCAGGTGTTTGTGGGTAAGTTGTGGTAGTGGGGATTGTGGAAGAGCATGGTAGCATGACGATGTTCTCCATTATGGATGTATTGTTAACCAGTAGAAAGTGGTGTGGGGTACGCATATATCGATGTGATTACTAAATTAAATTAATTGAATTCAGTTATTTTGTGGGCATACCTTGTTGAAGATTTGAGGGATAGTAATCATTGTTAGGTAATTTTGAGTTTCTGTTATTTTCTCCGATGGTAATTGGTATGCTTATCCAACTTGCGCATGATTGAAATTTGGTTTTCCCTACCGATTATAATTATATTCTCACTCTACGTATATAATTCTATTTTTAGGTTTCCTTGGAGATTATACAGAGCATGCTACACCTTACTAGCTCATACGTTCGGGGTAGTTGATGTGTCACTACATAGTTTTATTTTGGTATTTACTTTGGAGTTTTCTTTATATTTCATGTAGTTTACTTTAAACATTCATGTTGGATGGATTTGGTTTTTTATATTTTTGTTTCTTGGAGTTGTACGAGATCGATACATCTTATCTCATGAACATGGTTACTATAAAAAGAGCAATCCATCCTATTTTTGTGATATTTCTACACCATTAGTGATGGTCGCCACCCCAAATCCTATTAGTGGCTGGATTCATGGGGTTATTATGTGTCATTCATCTTATGGAATGAAGGTCTCAACATCTTTTGATCCCTTAACTCATCTTAAATAAGGATGGTCAATATAGTATATATGAATTTGATGTATATACCTATCTCACTCTACCTATATTTGGAAGGGTAATATATTCCTTATAACCTATTATAAAATGAAATCCTTTTGAAATCTCGTATGATTGTGTTATGATATAAGTTAAATTAACCCATTTGATTCCATGTATAACTCTTATGAGTTTTACTTATGACTAATATCCTTGTATAGAATTAATATTCTTTTTATGTAATGAATTTTATGGGTGACTGTAGAATTATTTATCCCTTCAATCTAGTGGGTAATATTTTAGTCTCCTAGGACATTATGTATGAGATTAGGGTGTAAGACTAATACATTATGGGACCTTTTCAACTATGTGTTGTTATCTCTATAGTTATCCATGACATATTTCTATATCATTATTTATATTTCTTTAGAAATTTGTATGTTTCATTGATGTTATGATACTATGTTACTAAAATTATTATCCCATGTTTTTACTCACGACCCTTCTCTTTTATGATGATATGTCATACCATTAGTCATAGGTTATACTTATTTATCATATTTATTCACTTACAAGGATTTATAGCTCACCCATATTTTCTATGTATTCTATAGGTTATCACAGGAAATTTTTGGTGCATAAATCGATTTAGGAGATCCTTCATAAAATCTGACTTGCAATGATACTTGGCCACATTATATTTGGGGTTGTTATTAGTAGATGTATTTGTTTAAAACCACGTACTAATATTTTTAAAAGGATTTCATAATATATTTATTATAAGAGAAAATGCCAATTAACAAATGTAAACATGAATGAGAATTATTTATTGAGAAGAAAAAGGATATGAAAAAGGATAATTCTAATAATGAAAAAATATCATGCAATCTTAATGACATATAGAGTGAGTGTTTTTAAAGAAATTATGTCAATGTATTGATAAAATAAGTGGAATAGTTTCTTGAAGACATATACCTAGGGGTAATAATTGAAAAAAGGTATTCCCGTCTTGACTCATGTCATAAATAATACACAAATATTAGACTTAAACACACTAGCATTGACACTCCCAAGGGATATGTTTTGTAAATTCATGGACTCCTTATGAACCATCATGAAATACTTGGGTAGATGGTAATTATAAATGAATAAGGGGAAACCAATAGCATATTACGATTATAATTAAAAGTTTTAGAAAATGGTTAAAATTATAAATACCCATTATGTGTTAATATGTTATGGATTTATAATATAATTAACTGTATTTTGTGAGAAATTTATAGCAATATAAACGTTTTTTAGTATAAGAATTTATAAAAAATTAATTCCAGAAGATTCACATTATATTTTTTAACATAGGATTAATGGAATCGATAACAATTTCTCTTCCAAATATATGATTTTAATGTAATAATAATCAAATATTAATATTTTTTTAAATTAATCTATAATGAAAATCATGGAGGTTACAATCTAAAATAATAAATAATGTTATTTTGAGATTTTTTTTAAATTTTTGGAAATTTTATATTAATTAAGTTAATATAGTTTTATAAAAGGACAATATCTTTGTCTAAATAAACACACCATTGCAAAAAGGCCGGTGGACTTCAAATCGAAACAGATGAAAGAGAATGGTGTAGTTTCAACCATTGGACTATGTTATGTACTGGTTCATATGAAATTATTTTTTCAATAATTTTGGGGGGTAAATATTTACTTTACTTTTGAGAAACATATTTTAGGACTAAATCAATTCGAATTTTATAAGGTTTTTCAGTTATTAATGAAACATTTTGGAATTATTTATTGGGATGAGATGTGTATATATATATATATATTGGTTTATTTTAATGATTTATTCAGAAATAATTCTATTTCATTTGTAGATAATTAAGTAGAAGGGTATGAGAAAACCATGGATGTGAAAAAAAATATTCCACATTGAGGATTTTGAGGTTATATGGGATTTATATTTCTTTATGTACTAAATAACCTATGTTAAATCCTTATTCTGTATTTAACTTTGAAGATTAATTTCATCATATCCATTTTTTTATCATACAATGGGAAAATCATTTTGGTTCTAATAACTATTAGATGAATAAATTGATACTCTTTTACAGATCTTAATTTTTTTAAAAAGATTGTTTTAGAGATTTAGGTATAAAAAAAATCTATATCAGGTATTCATTCCATAGAGCATAGGTTAATTAGAAATTTATCAAAGAAAAATAAAATGGTGAAATTTTGTTTATTAAATAAGAAGATATCAAGTAACTATATTTTCTACAATTTACGATCTAGATTAAAAAATAAACCAAAAATTTTAGGAAAAGGAAATTGAAAAAAATATCATATTACCTACATATTGGATGAATTAAAGATATTTTAATTCATATCATATTTATTTCTCTCTTGTTGATAACATTATCTTGATCATTCACTTTCTTGTGTCCGTTGTCCTTTATCACTCTATGTAATTTTTTTTACATTTCTTCAATGTCATTATATTCACTAAAAAAAATATTTTATGTTTAAAATTAGTAAGGTGACGAACTTAATATTTCAGATTCTCCCTCTAATTTTTTTATTAACCCATTTTAATAAATGTGTTTTCCACAATGGAATTTTCACACGTCAAATACTTAATAATTTAGCCCAAGATCAAATTGTGTGGAAAAAGTTGATTTAAATGGGGTTAGAAAGTAATACCCTAATAATTTAGAAAATATTTTTCGTTTAATAAATTTTATTTTTTTGATAGATTTTTTTACATGTGGCACTACATTTAAATGAACCATGGTATTATATTAAAAATAATATTCTTCAAATTTTTCTATTATAACATAAACATTCAATTTTATGATATTAATAGAAATAAATAATTAATTAAATACATTTAATTGAACTTATAATTATAAATTTATCTAAACATAACAACTAAATAATCACTCAAACATAATAAATATATTTTAATCAAAATAAATATATATATTTCCTTCAAAAATGGTTTTAACTAATCCTTTAGAGAAAATATTGTAACTAATTTATAGAAAATTTTAAAATGATATTTTATAAAATGAATGTAAATTTTAATTAATATTATTTGTATTTAATTAGGGTTAAATGTTGTTATTTTAGAAAAATATTGGTTTTTCAATAATTAGAAAAAAAGATTTTTTTTGTAAAATATTCATTTATTTAAATAAACTATGTAACATAAATTTCTCATTATTATTTTAAATTTATTTAATGATAAAATTAAGACTATATATATAATCAGTTTAATGATAATTAAACAAAATTTATATTGGATTTTAGTATCATATTATTTTTATGATTAATAACATATATTTCTGAATTTTTTTTTGATGTGCATTGTGTTTCTCCACTTGAAATAAATAAAAGAAATTATATTGTAGAATTTTTTAAAATAAATGTATACATTAAATAACTATAAATATCAATTCATATTCGTCAAATTAGGATTATTAGTCATATAGTTATTATAGGATCATATATTAGAGGAAAACTTATTTTAGTAATAACCATTTTATTTAACAAACTTATTGGTTTTATTTTAAATTATATTCTTCCACTATAAATCTAATTTGATAAAATGAATTCCATATTTTGATTCAAAACAAATTGTATATTCTAATAAGTATAATTTAAATTTTTTTCACAATTAATAGTAAATATAGTAAAAAATTTGTCACTGTGAAAAAAATTAAAATGGTAAAAGTAAGTACCTGTAACAACCGATGTACTAACAGAATATTTTTTCCATAATTATTTTTTTAAATGACTATCATT
Source organism: Viscum album (assembly GCA_963277665.1). Lineage (NCBI taxonomy): Eukaryota > Viridiplantae > Streptophyta > Magnoliopsida > Santalales > Viscaceae > Viscum > Viscum album. Next base: position 666,560,865 of record OY728162.1, read on the forward strand.
AAACTATTTATGTTTTTTATGATACTAATTTATTTTAAAGTTTTATATATGAAATAATTAACTTTAATTCTTATACATTGTTGATGCAATGCTATTGAAAGAAGGATAAAAATAAATAAATTGTTTTGAAATAAAATTATACCCAAACAATATGACCCAATAGCTAAATAACTACATCTGGATGTGTGATTTTTGGAAAATATTTTATTTTTATATAAATTATGGTTATTTTTGGTCCCGATTGATTTACATTAATACATTTATAAAATTTTACATAAAATCATGTCATGTTGTTCGCTCAATTGATTTTAATTAGTATATAATTTTAATACAGATTTTCATTATTATAAAATTTCAATATTGATTTTCATTTGTATAAAATTTTAATATTTTGTTCTCCATAAGATTTATTCAAGTCTAAATAGTCATTTAAAATTTATAAAATTTACTTTCTTTAGGAAAATATATTTTTTTAATTTTAGGGAGAAATAATTTTTTTAAAGGCTACCATGACTATGATAGAGTAATTATATAATTAATTAATAAATAAAATTAATGATATTAAATTTATAAAATAAATATAATTTGATATTTTTAAGGTAAATAAAAAAATTTCTAGATGAATTTGATCTATATAAGATTTTATAAACACTTTAGTTTTGATTTTTTAACATTGTTTATATGATTTAATGTATATGTGATGAATATTGTTTAATTTGAAAAAAATTATTTTTCAAGAATAAAATATTTTTCTTATATCATTTAAAAATCACAAAAATCATGAAAAAGAACAAAAAATAATAATAATATTCACTTAGAAATGTGATCTCCTATGATTTCAACGACTTTTTAATGTATTTAACCTCACATTAGACATATTATATTCTATATTTTTAAGTAAATCATAAATTTCCATTCACATCAATTATAAAACAGACTCATTACTTCACATACTTCTCTTCACCATTATCATTCATTCTCTAATTTTCTCTTCTAATTTATCTTCTCTCCACCCCTTTCCATATTATCTAATTTTTTTCTCACAAAAATATTATTTCTAAGAGACTTAAGGTGGTTCTCATGTAGAAAATATTCATGAGGTAAATTCATTCTTTTTCTATTTTAAATTATTTCTCACTTATACCCTTTATCAACGCCTAAGAAAATTTCTATTGATAAGTAAAATATCATATTTATATTTTATTTTTATTGTATTAATTTTTTATTCAATACGATGTCTAATATTCTACTTTTCTTCTTAAAATGAAATCGCCATCTGTGGTGTGTCAATTCACTGCCTTCATGGATGATGATTTGGAGTTTACCAACATCGTGTTCATGGAATATCTAAATTCATCTTAATTTTTTCAAAATTACCAATATATATCTATATATATATATTCTTACTTATATATATTTTTTCCACTTGAATATAAATATCTATAACAATCCGACCATATAAATCATAAAAAGAATGAACCTAAAAAAATGAATATAAAAAAATATTATTAATAAATGGGTGGAAATTTATTATAAATAAATCATATAATGTATTATAGATGTAAATATTGTTATTTAATATAACAATTTCACACATTAAACTATTATACATTAGTTTTGAGTATTTTCAATGTTAGAAGAACCTGAGGTGACATACTTTTAATTAGAAATCCTCATTTAATTTTCTTTTTTTCAAAATTCAAAAGGATTTTTTTTTGAAATAAGGTTTGAGATGTTTATCTATAATTCATGAAAGAATAATTTTTTAAATTTTTTACATTATCAGATGGATAAATTCAATGAAATTTTTTTCCTTTTTTATATGCACATTATTTTATTAATAATTGATTCTTTGAAGTTATAATTTTTATGATGCATGCGTTTTAGTTTAATGATAATATTACGGTTCTTTGGTAATTATTTATGGTGATTGGGGGGAAATATATCCCAATTAAATACAGTAGGTATTTTTGTTTTGTATGTTCATATTAATGGTTAATCCATGTCTATCTGTGATAGTTACAAGACATGGTAGTTGTGAGGCTTACATTTTAAGGTAGCCATGATAGTTAAAAATCATATGGTAGTTGTAATAGAATACATTTTAATTATGTAACTACCTATGTCACCTAAATAGATTATTTATGTTTCTTATTACTTATGGATATATGTTTTTTACAATGTATGTATATGACAATTTATGGGTGAGAAGTACGCCTTCGTGAAAATGATATCCCATGTTTTTTTGATTTCATGTTCTAACTATTACTCGACATTTTATGACCCTTTAAAATATTTTTGTGATCATATAAGGTTCTAAAACATTTTTCTTAGGGTTTTATGGATAGATAATAGAAAAAAGATGCCATGAATTATATTGTGGAAAAAATTCATGGATTATTTGATGTTCTGTTAAAACCTTTTATATTATGAAATAATAGATATTGTTTTAGTAGTAACACTTTGTGTTCATGTTGTATTTTATTGAAATAATTATGAACTAATTATATAAAAAACTAATCTAAAATGATATTTGGGAATTTTAAAAGTTGTTTTTTTGTTTAATTATCTATATTATGTTTGGTCAATTTTCATGTCCTTATAGTTTGTATTAGAGCACTCTTTAGGTAAATGTAGTGGTTAGGATTATGTGAATATAATACCCATAAATTATTTTTACCTAATGGTTTTGTTGAAATTATATAGAATTTAAATATTTCCATATTTATTCATTAATGAAATGTTTTATCAAAATTGTTTTCTAGAGAAGAAATAGGGAAGAAGATGTAGGAAAGAATCGAAAGAATGATATCCTTCTGAATATGCAGACTAGAATAGTTGTAATTGGAATTGAGTAGTTTTTGATCATAATGGATAAGTATAAATAGGAAATAAATGGAAGTTCCATCCATGAAAGAGAACAACCAAGGATTTAATAATGTAACATTACACTAGTATAAGATTTTATAAGGCAACACCCTTATTCTTTTAGGGAATTTTTTAACCTAGTGTTAAATGATGAGTAGATTAAATACCTTTAAAAATTATTCAATGTCACGGGGGGTACATACAATCAAAAGTTTTCTATTTAAATTTATCACATTCATGGTGATGCTTACCAGCAGTGGTAAATCATCAAGAATATCAGGGAACGAGAAGCCACAAATGCTTTTTATGGGGTGAAATTGAGAATTATTTCCTTGAAAATTAATTTTATAAGGTTGTTAAACATATTATGGAAAATTTATTACTTGAATTCAAATAAAATGATAAATATTTAGTGGCCACATATTAAAAAAATATCACCCGATTAGTTAGTTATGATCCAAATCATATTAGGATCTTCATAGTGAAATTATTTTTTATTTTTTATTATTTAAGCCAATATATCAAAAGGATTTTTCCCTTCAAGAATTTAAAAGTCATGAAAAAATTATTCTATGTGATGAGAGGGTATAAATGGAATGCGATGATGATCATGTGTACTTTGAGAACAACCATAAGAAGTGGTCCAGATGCAAGAAATGGGTAGAAGTCAATCAATGAAACCTAAATGTATGAGAATATAGTTTCTAGTTTATGGGAAGTGTGGAAAAAGTAACCTAGAGAATGTCCTGACAAATATGATAAATTTTTTCAATGTTGTATATTTTAGAATTTTTACAAAGAATGCAATGAAAATGATCATAGTTTTAATACCAATAATAAAACTATAAAATATTTAAAATGTGGTGAGATGTCACATTATACAAATATCTTCCCAAATAAATATTTGAATGATGGAAAGAATTTATATTATAAGAATAATGGTGAAAATAATTTTATACAACTACTTAAATAGATTTTGGGCCATCAAATGAAGAGATATTAGGCATATTTATTGTTTAATAAAATTTTTCTAAAGTTTTGGTTAACAAAATTTCTACACATTCCTTTATTTAATAATTTTTTTTGGTAAATTATAAATTTCACATAGAGAAATGAAACCATATCTTATTGTAAAAAACAAATGAGATATTAAGTAAAAGAGGAATTGATAGAATCATCATTTTTTTGTTTTTGGATTGAAATTTCCTAAAATCCTTGTTGTTTTTTCATAGTTGATTTTGATCTTATTATGGGTGTGTATTTTCTTTTTATTTTCCATGATAAGATTTATTTTAGAGCCAATGAAATTACTTTTTAGAATGATTTTCTATTTGCACACAAGAATGAACCAATACCATTGATAACATATTAGGAAGATGAGAAACTTCTTAAATATGTATGTGAAATTTATCTCTTCAACATTGTCAAAAAATGGAAACTATTTAGAATAATTATGTTCCAATGGTAAATGAATACCAGTATATCTTTTATAATGAGTTTCCTAATATTAGACCTGAGTTGAAAGATAAATCTACTATTTACTTAGTTTCGGATCAAATGGAAATTTCAACACAACCTTATCGTATGGATCACATGAATATTATATAATTGAAAAAGAATTTGTTGGAGTTACTTGATAAAGGATTCATTCATTCTAGAACTTCACCATGGGTTTCTCCTTTTTACTTTGTTAAAAACAAAGATGGTTCCATGAGGGTTTTCATTAATTATAGGGCTATGAATTAAATAAAAGATAAGAGTAAGTATCCATTACTTCATATCAATGAATATTTTTATCATATCTGGGGAGATCATTATTTTTCCATTATTTAGTTAAGATCCATGTTCCATCAGATGATGTTAAAGGAGGAATAAATTATGAAAAAAACATTTTATACCAGATATGGGATTTTGAAGCTTGTTGTTCTCCCCATTTCATTGAAAAACTCTCTTATTGTATTTATGGATATTATAAATACAATAATCCATTAATATTTGGATAAGTTTTTAGTTTTTTTCATTGATTATATTGTAGTGTTTTCAAAATTTTATGAGAATTATGAAAAACATCATTGGATTGTCCTACAAACTCTCAAAAAAAGAATTTATATAGAAAAATTTAGAAAAATTAATTTTTTTAGAAAGGATTTATTTCCATGTTAAAATTATCAGTAATGATGGAATAATAGTTGATCCTACAAAAAAAGGTAGTTTATGAATTTCCAAGACCTACAAATTTCAATAAGATTTATTGTTTTCTTGTATTAAAATGCTATTAACGATGGTTTTTAAAAACATTTAATTGTTATATAGCCCACTAACAAAGTTAACATTGAAATGGGTAAAATTTAGTTGGAAAATATAATGTGATGTTCATTTATAAGAACTGACAAGGAGATAGCTGAATTCTCCAGTTTTGGCCATGCGTTCCAGAAATGGTGATTGTGACATATACCAAGATAATTCATTAAAGAATATTGTTTTTGTTTTGATATAGAATGATTAAGAAATAATTAATTATTTAAGACAACTAAAACATAATGAGTTAAATTATCCGACACAAGATTTGGAATTAGATGGTTTGTTTTTCTGTTTAAAAATTAGGTAGTATCATTTATATGGTGAATGATTTGAAATATATACTAACTATACAATGTTGAATAATATATTTATATAGATTTAATATAACATAAGGGATAAAATATAGCTATAAATAACAAAGGATTATGATTTTATGATCAATTACCATCATGGAAAATAAAAAATAGTGGTAGATACCATGAGTCAAAAACACCCTACCATATTAACCATGTTACATTTTGAAAATGATCACATGGTTAATGGATTGATGAATCATGGATTGGGCATTTTAGAAGGAGGAAATTACTCTATTTTGTTTCATGTGTTAGTGCGGTCATGTATATCAGAAAAAAATATGTAGAAATTGAAGGAAGACCATAATATACAGAAAAAAGAATAATTGCATAAGAAAAGTATGTTTACTAAATTTATTATTTATGAAGACCGTTTCATGATATTTACAAATATATTGTGGGCGCCTTATAATTCAAAGCTACACAAGTAATTATTTTGTAGTGATCATGGTTCTCTATTTTAATATCAAACTAGAATCAATATGATGTACAAAGACCTTCCAGAGTATTACTGGTGGGATGAAATAGAAAAAGATATAGTACATTTTACAAAGAAATTTATTAATTGTCATCACGTTAAAGTAGATTAAAAATTAAGAATGGGGATTTTTCATCCTTTTCTAGTGCTATATTTAAATCGGAAAATGTATCCATGGATTTCATGGTGGAACTACAAAAACATCTGAAGGTAATAATGAGATATGGGTTATTATTGATTGACTGACTAAATATGCACACTTCCTTCCCATTCGAGACACTCTTTATGTATATCAACATTCTAGATTATACCTCAAAGTTCTTGAGATGTTACATGAATTTCCTCGCTCTATTATATTTGACTATGATCACATGTTTACTTCTATCATTTGGAAATTACTTAATAAGTCATTGAATAATTAAATAAAATTTAGAACTAATTTTCATCCTCAACCTAATAAATAGAATGAGTGAATAGTTATGAAATTGGAAGACATGATACATGATTATTAAATGGATTAACATGGATGTTGGGATACATGTCTTTCTTTACTTTATTTATTTTATAATAATAGTTTTCATTCTAGTGTACATATGAAACCTTTAGAGGAATTATATAGGAAGTGGTGTCAAAATACAACATCATGTGATGAGCTTGGGTAAGGGATGTTAATGAGACCACATTTAGTAGAGTAAGTGTAAAAGAAGGTAAATATCATCTAGCATCATATGAGGGAAGATCAAAGCCTGTAGAAATGTTATTCAGATAACAGGAGGAAATACCCTTCTTGTGATGTAGGAGATCATGTTTTCCATAAAATATCTCCATGGAAATGTTTTATGAGTTTTCTTATGAAATGAATGTTATGTACATGGTTTATTAGACCTTATAAAATATATGTTAATAGTGGACCAATTGCCTACTGACTGGATTTTCATCTAATTTTATGTCATGTACACAATGTTTTTAATGTTTCAATGTTTAGAAAGTATGTTCCACATTCATCATATATTTTGACCTAGAAGTAGTCCAACTGGAAGAGGATAATTATTGTGAGGAAAATAATATTCATATACTAGATCATATATTGCATGTATTTCAGAGAAGGTTTATTATTCAAGGTGTGGTTTTGTGGAGAAACTGCATGGGTGAATCATAAACAAGGCAATCTGAAAATGATATGTGGGAATAGTCTCCACATTTGTTTAATAAGTTAAAAAATTATGAAGATTAAATCTGAAAAAGTGGGGTATAATGTAACAACCCAGGTATTAATGGAATACTTTTTTTCACAATTATTATATTTCTTGAATTAAGTTGTTACATTTATTATATTAATTACCTCTTAAAATAAACACTTTTAATAAAATGATTTATATTATTATTATATTTAAATGATTAATTTTAAAATTTTAAAATATTAATTATAAAAATAAAATTTTATTTTATTAACTTATCATGTCAAATTTATATTAGTATATATGTTTGTGAATATTTTAAAATAAAATATTTTTTCGAAAAGTAAAAAATATAGTTTGTTACAAAAAAAAAGTATTTTTCTGAAATCTAGACAGTATAAGTATGATAAAAAAGCTGTTAAACTTTTCATATGACTATATTTTTAAATTATAATTTAAATATTGTACTAAATTAATTAAGAACATGTATGTCATAAGTTATTTCCCGATAGGTATAAAAATCTTTGTCAGTGCCAACACAATGTCTTCATAGTGTTGAAATGTCAAATTTGGTTCCTTATAAATAAAAATTTATTAAAAAATATTATTTTCCCAAAATTCATATTAATTATCATGTATAGTTGATGTTTTTTATTATAATTTTTTATTTTTGAGTTATATAACTTCAGTCTTATATAAGTGTCTATGCAATTCTTCAACAAGGTAAGAACTAACAAATCAAAAAATTAACGATGTTTCCTTGACATGGATATGAGTAAATTTACATAATTAATGAATATAAATGATATTATTGAATATTATTATGTTTTTTTATGGTATTAGAGTTTTAAATTTTTAGATATTAAATAATTGACTTCACTACTTATGTAATGAAGATGTAGGGCTTGTACAAGGAGAAGGAAAATAAATAAAATAATTTTAATTAAAATTATAAGAACCCTTAAATGACACAAAATCTAAATAAATCATTTTGGATGTGTAAATTCTGAAAAATATTTTATTTTTATTTGAATTTGGTACCTTTTTTAACCCACTTGATTATCTTTAAAACCTCTCTAGTATTTTATGTGAAAGGAATTCAAGTTGTTCACACTATAGAATTTCATTTGTATCGTATTTTAATATATGGATTTTTAGAAACATTATTCTACCATATATATTAATTTTAAATATATGAAAATTTCAATCTATATGGTATTTTTTTTGCGACCAAATAATTACAGTAATGGATTTCACAATGATGATGAAGTAATTAGTTAATTAATGAAGAAATTATATTAATGATATTAAAACTATGATACTAAATATATTGTGGAATTTTTATTGTAAATAAATAATTAGATAGATTAATGCTATATTTCTATGATATAAAAAAAACTGGTTTCGAATTTGAAATTTTTTTATGATGTTTTAAATACATAGTTACGAATATTGTATAATTTCACAAAAAATATTTTTCATGAATAACATATTTTATTAAATTATTCAAAAATCAAAAAAATAATTAAAAAGGTCAAAAATGATAAACATAAATTTAAAATTTCACATCCTTTTATAATTTGGCCTTTTAAATTATTTATCCATATATTAGACTTGATATATTTTAATATTTTATCTAATTCCTAAATTTACCCTCACATAAATTATAAAAGGGAATCTTTCCTAAAACTACTTTTGGTCACATTGTTAATTATTTATCTAATAAAATCTTCAAAATTATAATTTCTTCACCCCTTCCCATATTTTAGTGGTTTTTGTCACATAAAAGACCAATTCATAGAGCATTAAAGGGGTTCCCAAGAACAAAAGATTAAAGAGGTTAATTCCTTCTTTTTATTTTTTAAATAGTTTCTCACTCATTCATTATCCTCACCATATACAATGTTTCAATATTACTATAGTAACATATATATACTATAATTTTATTTTTAAATTTTATATCAAACATCAAATTAGTTATATTCTTCTTTTATTCGTAGAAACATATTTTTCGTCTATAGTGCTTCAATTCACGACCTTCATGGATGACGAGTTTTCATTTCCTAATAACTCATTCATGGATTTTTATAATTCAGTTGTAATTGTTTAAAATGAAAAAAATATATTTATTCTCTCACATCTAAATTATTATTTACATTATACAAGAATATTCTAAATGAAACGATCATGGAAACCATGAGAAGAACGCACCAAAAAATTGAAATAACAAAATATTATTAATAAATGGGAGGGATTGTGTTATAAAAATAGAATACATGGTATTATATATAACAATATAGTAACTTAATATATCAATTACACACTATAATATATTATATATGAGGTTTTATTACTTTTTTAGTAAGGAAAACCTGATGTATGTGATTTTCTTTAAAAATACTCATTTAATTTACATATTTAAAAAAATTATGAGGAATGTTTTTTCCATATATAGAATTGGATGTATTTTTTTATTTCAACACTCATTAATTTTACAATGTTTTTATTAAAAGAAAACATGGTTATTTTCATAGAATATTCTTTCTCTGTATGTACAAAATATTCCTTTTAATATGTGATTTTTCATGAAGAATAGTTTATATGATGCAAGTACTATTGTTTAGTGATATGTTATGGATATTGGGAATTTGTTATGATGATGGTTGGGACCTATAACTTCTTAAAATTTATTGGGTACGTTTATGTAGAAATATGATGGTAATATATCTTCCAAGTATAACTACCATGGTTACACTATATGGTAGTCCTAAGGGTACCATTAAAAGAAAACTGTTATGGTTACAAATCGTTTTGTAGTCGCAAGGGTAAGAAAATTATATAATTAATTAACCATGTTACCGTAACATATTATTTATGTTTTCTATATTTTATGGAATTCACATTTATTAACAAATTATATGATACTTTATCGGTGAGAATTAATTATTTTTTGATATGATTTCATATGTTTATAAGTAATCTTGGAGTAATGGTTCATTTCATTTTTTATGTTCTTTAGTGATATTTTTATTCTCAATGTGATATATAATATGTTTTTCCTAGGTTTTAACTATTATAATGTGAAAAGTAGAATCAATGGTGAATGTTGTAAAAAAATTTCATGGAAGAATTCTTGTTTTATTAAAAACTTTTTTACTATTAAAAAATTTGATTTAATTTCAGTAGTAAATTTTTTTATGCATATGGGATTTTCATGTATGAATTATCACTGAATTCTACAACACTCTAAACCAAAATGATTTACAGGAATGTACAAAAGTTTTTTCAAGGTGGATTAAATATATTATCTTTTGTTAAATTTGGATCCTTATAGAAACCATAAGGGTAAATATGGTAACATGTTTCAACGAAATGATAAATTTGAGAAATCACCATTTATATCCTCCACTGTTAAATTTTTCAGGAACTTTTTCTTGAGAGCGACTCTATATTATTTAAAATATTTTTGGGACATACAAGATTTAAAATCATCTTCAATTATAAAAGGGCACATACTCCCCTCACTTATTCACAGTTCTCAATCCATTTTAATTTTCAAAAACATGAAAAAAAATATCAAAAAAATCCTAATAAATATTATAAAACTTATGTACTTCCCAAAATAATGCTCATTGTGTAATTTATATGAGATATAAAGGAGTTTATTCTATGAAAATATAATAGTCTTCCTAGATATTTTTATATTTATTATTTTTTTAACCCCTAATTATGTTAAAAATTTTACAATATTATATCAATAGTATCTTTTATATAATGAAATGTTATTATATTAATTTCATAATATTCTTCAATATCATCTTCAATCAAATGGGAAATAGGTCCATCATTCATGTACGTAGAGGACTACATCATCTCAAACCCATGTAATTCGTTTTCTATCATCACATTTCATGGATTTTTACAATTTTTCAATTAATTTTCTTAGATTTTACTCATTATATATTAATAATTATGAAAATTTATTATATTATATTATTTCTTACCGTTGAATCCATTTAGAAATGATAACACTATTCATGCATACGTCAGACTACCGCATATTGATGCGAAGTGATTTAGTTTTTTATTACAACATCTCATGTATAGTATATATATGGTTATTTAAATAAATTATTTTATATTAATGATTTCATTATCATTATATAATGATAAAAACTCACCAATTATTTCTATCAAAATCTTTGAAAAATTGAATGTTGACACATCCATACGTACAACCTACAGTCTCTATTATTGTAATGTAGATCATTATTCAAAACTATAATTCAATGTTGTATTTAACATTATAATTAATATCTAAAAATTATAATTAATTCATGATTATTATTCTATATATTATGGATCAATGAAAATAATGACCACATTCAACACACTGATGTAGTTTTGAAATGATGAACTTATTATCCTCAAAACACCTGATGTAGACCTAATAGATTATGTAGTTAAATTTTTTAATAAAATAAATGACATAATTGGATTAATTTATAGGGATTAAAAAAATAAATATTCCATTGAAAATAAATAAATTTTTACAATTTTTTTGTTTCGTAGATAAAAGTCATATGCAAAAAGTCGAGAATCAATGTATGGGTTTCCGTCTCCATACATCCTTCTCCAAGACTCGTGTTTCTTATAGATATAATTTTTTATATATGATTTCTCTAACCATTTACATATTATATAATAATTACGTCAAAATATATTTTATTTTGTGTTACAACTCCCAAAATTTATTCAAAGGGGTTATGAATCAAAAGTTTACAAAGTGGAAATGGTTTATGCTTCAATATCTATTTGATCAGTTTTGTTTATGCTTGTATTTAAATTGAAGGAAATTTTTTTATTTCTTTCTTAAAAAAACATTCTTATTATTCTAGTATGGGGTTTTGCGAAATCATTATGTTGTACTACCACTTTAGTCTCTTATATAATTAAAATTTATTATCAAATATTTTTAAGAAAAACCGATAGAATTTCTCTCTTCAGTAAAAAATATAATTAATTCAAAATCAAGGTTTCCTAAATATTTATTATTGAATGATTTTAATATTCATGAATGATTTATTAAAATAAATTTTGACAAATTTTTAATATAAAATATTTTTTAACAGGAATCATCCCGTCATTTTTCGAATGAAGCAATTTTGACCTTCATTAAAAATTATGAATGGAATTTTTTTTAATTTATGAGACATGAATGAAATTTTCCACTAACATTTGATTTCAGTAGTATTTTATAATTTTCCATGTTTATATTCAATGAAATAAATTTCCACAATATTGTTAATTCTTTTTTTCAAATGTCATTTTTAATAAGGAAATGTTATTTTCCCCCAGATTATTTGTAACATTTTTAAATTTATTTCAATTAATATATTAATAAAATATTTTAATTATTCGAATGATTATCTATTAATTATATACGTATCTTAATTATATACCAAGCTCAATCTATGACTAATTTAAAAAGAAATACATTCTTCCTGACTATTTCTCAAATTTCATATTTTAGAAATGTATTTTCATAATGTAATGAGAATGGATTATGAAAACCATTTCATTCAATGGGAAATTCATATGTTTATTCCTTATGATTGATATTCTTATATAGAATACATATAAAAGTACATGAAATAAATTTTTCTGGTTGGCATAGAATTATATACCCATCTAATGAGTTTGGCAATATTTTTTAGTCATGATATGTGATGTATCAGATTATCGAGTGAGCCTATTCTATTATTTGAATTTTTCCACCCTATGATGTTGTCTTGATAGTTTTTTTGAACATATTTTTATATCAGATTTTATGTTTTTCCACATTTATAATAATTCTAGGTTCTTATGATACCATTTTAATTATGTTATTCTCCCATATTTTTTACTAATAATATTTTTTATTTATGATATCTGGATATTACCTGACTTACAAGTTGTTCTTAACTGTCATGATCATTCCCATACTATAAATTTTAACTCACCCATTTTACCTAGGTATTCCCTATGTTATCCAATTCTATTTTGGAATATTAAAAGTATTTATAACCTCTTTATAGTCATTAAAATAAATATTTTTCATTTTATCCTTGCATTGAGGTATTATGAATCCTTTTTTCCAATGACATTAGGAATCACGATCATTGAGGTTGTAATCAAGAGATTCCCTTGTTAAAATACATGAAATAACATTTTTCAATAGATTGGGTTACTATATAAAACTTTCATATATCTTATTCACCTCCAAATTGGTAATCATTCAGAAATTATCCTCTCTAATAGGACTTAAATTACTATTAGTTTGTCTTTTCTATGGGATAATTGAACAATAGTTTGATCTGAGTGTAAATAGATTATCATTTAAATCCACCACATTTCTATATTCATATAATTGGACATCACTAATGTTATTTTTAATCATCCTATCATTCCAAATAATATTCATAAATATATGTTTGTTTCTCTAATTTTAGATTTTATATTCCAAAAAATTATAAATCACTCAATCGTCCAAAAATGAACGATGAAAAATATATTATTCTTTAAAATGAATGTGGCTTTATTATATTTGGTCAAATGCGACCTTAATATTTTTTTACCATATCCATGATTTTATATATTTAATTTAACCAATGGAAATATCAATGTTTTAGTGTTCTCTCAGTTATCGTTTATTACCCACACCAGTGATGAATGATTCCCTTCAATAGTTTGATCTATGTACTCTACTTCTTCTTAAGAAATAGAAAATGTGTTTTAAGTCTCTATGTTTTTGGATGAAGATTCCTACTATTTATTTCATCCACTACATGTAATTGTTGAGTAAATTTGTGTCATTCTAGATTTATGGTTATCTTCCTAAATCCTAAAACCTTCAGAGAAATCATAGTATCCATTAAATGAAAAATAATTTTTAAAATGTAAACAATCCTGTTTGGATTAACATTTCTCTCAGATAGACATTTTAATAATAGATAACTTGTAGTATGTTTGTTAGATATTTTTTCTAAAAACATTTATATCATCATTAATTATAATTTTCCATTTCCACATGGTCAATTACCTTTCATGTGTTGTAAAGATACACCTTATTCTAGGGAGTCTGATGTTATGTTTTTGAAATAGAATCATATTTTCCAATATCATTGAACCATGAAACGTTATGAATAAATATTTTTTTATCCTTATATATTTATTTTTCCTGATGTGATAATGATCCATTTTCATTCATTTTCATTATTCTAGGTGACAATAAAAATTATTGATCTTCACACCCCCCGACTATGATTCATAACTTCTTCTTCCATCTACTCGATCCTAAAATCTTTTTAATTAATATTTCTTTTTTCCAATCCATCAATTTTCAATAGTTGTTCATGAACTTTGTGTTTTATTTAAATTTATGTTTATAAATTTCATGAAATTATATCTATTAGTTTAATTGATATCAGACTTCATTTATGTTATTTCTTAATATTTTTTGAAGGTAGATATTGGAATCATGCATCACTAAATTTTCATTTTTAGTCTATTCTCCCTCATATTTTTTTCGTAATGTTCCATGTTATGTTCATCCTATTAATCAACAATTCTAATAATTCTTTCATTATCATTATCATTTTTACTATATCTTGGATTATGTTCAATATAAATTAACAACAATTATTTTTTTCAAATTTCATGTTAATAAAAATCACTTTCTCTAATGACATCTTCTTCTTAAGAAATAAATTTTTTCTTTAGAATGAACTCCACTAATAATTCATTGAAAATCCTTTTATAATCTTCTTGGGTGTTTTTGTATTCATCCTCAATTTATTCATGATCCTTAGAAAATTTAGTCATTAGATGTCCACATTACCACATTATAATCCTATAAGATCAATCTTACCCTTAAATCATAAACTTAATCTCTTAATAATACCGGATAATAATTACATAAACTAATCATAATATTCAAATATTTAAATAACATTGATTGAGATATTACTCATGGATTTAATGGCTGCATCTTATTTATTTTTATTCATTCCTAAATAAATATATTCATTTCTCATTACAAATTCCAAATTTTTAAAATGTATATTATAGAGAGAATTATATTGAAGATAATTTTCTTCAATAAAAAATATTTTAATTCAGAAATTATGGGATTTTTATCATGATCCACTTTATGATTTTCAACCCTTTTAGATCATAGAGAAGGACATTCCAGTCTAATGCAATTAAATTTAGATGGTGGAAAAAGGCATCAACCATCACATTATATTTAATTCAAAAATCCTGATATTTATTCCATATGACCTATATCTTTGCCTCTTGATCGTTTAGATCACCGTAATAACTATTACTATGGTCCTTCAAAATATTAAATTCATTTTAATGGAATCTAATTTGTAAATCGAGAATTAAAAATAAAAATTACTAATAAATAAATACTTTGGAATATATATCCATCTTTTAATGATCTCTCTTCTAAAAAGGCACACATTCAATATTATTTATAATCCCACATCTGTTTTTTGTATAATTTTTTATACACAAGGATCTAAAATAATTTTACCTATTATTTTTCCACAACTAGACATTAGTTTCTTCAATAATTAAGACGTATTTGTGATTGAAAACCATTTAAAAACTTCAAACCGATATAATAAATAAATATCTCAATATCATTAGTTATTTTACCCCTTAACAGGACTACTCTATAATATGGGGGGGTATTAATCAATGTATAAAAGTTCAAAGGAAATAATTTATTTATTTATGGTCACGAAATTTCACCCTAATAAAGATTTCATTTTATCTTTAACATTTATCCCAATTAGTGAATAAATAATTATATAACATGGGGGATTCTAATTGGTTCATATGAATTAGGAAGTACCAAGGATCATCCATGCTAACAAAAATGTTTACCAAATTCAATAATGATCACTATTTTTTGTGTAAAAATTTAATGCTTTCTATCTCACTCTCTAGGTTAATGAAAAAAAACAAGAAGATAACTCACAACTATACATTAACAAATAACCCATTATTCTATCTATTAAATTATTCCTTAATGAAATAAATGTTTTCTTATAAATAAACCAAGGATGGTGTTTCTATTTTTCTAAAAATGATTCGACATCAAGATAAAATGTATCCCCTTAAGTAAATCATTCTTCAACCTTCAACAAATAGGATGAGTTCTAGAATAACCTTATAGAATCATCCTCTTTATTACTATATATTTATTTACTCTTATAAGAAATTATTAATGTCATTTATAATATCTAATATTATTAAATCATCATTAAATTTGATGAAACAATTATATTGATAGAAATTAATGACTCTTAAATTTCACTATATATCTATAGTTGTAATAGCAAGCATATTTTCAAATGAATTAACTATGTGAGAATACATCGATCTTCAATAGGATCTTTTAAAAAACATAGAAAAAATATTTTGATAGTACCATGATAGGGGTAAATAAAATTAATTATTTTATGACCCATGATTAAAAATAAAATTAATGAGGTTAACACTTATTTATTTATAATAACATTTTTTCATTGATTTTTTTAGGTGTAAGGGATATTTCTCTTTCCTTTTAATTAACTTACATATATAGAATCTATTATAAAAATCCCTATAAAATATATTCCTTCAATATTGGGTGAAATATATGAAATTATATTACTCGTATTCACAATATGCAAGGTGGTCTCAAATATCCAAAGTGTGTGAGTGGATATACATTCATTCCATGCATATGATAAATTTATTTTCATATTTTGAATAGTTTCTCTAAATCTAAAGAAATAATTGTCTTATGTATAAAAGAATTTACATTCATTGATTCCCATATGATAAATGATGTTATTATTATTCTGTCATTGGCATAAATTATTTAATTTCATTCTGAAATCCTCCCACATTAACCATAAAAAAATTTAATAGTGCTACAAAACTCAAATATTTAACAAATCCATACCAAAATTTAAATATTATTTAGGGTCTAATTGAACTAAAATATCAATTTTTGTCCATTAAAATAATTTTTTCTATTTATTCCATTCTTGAATAGATTATTATGGAATCAAAAAGACAAAATTAAAAAAATTTGGTAATCATAGAATCCATGAAAACATATTTATAATTTACTTTTAAATTACTCCTTCAAAAAAAATTAAAAAAATTAATAAACTCTCTTATAAAACATATAATAATTGTGATTTGTTTTATAATGAAATTAAATCCTTTATAAAAAATTTAAAGTATATAATGTATGTTACTTTTTAAATTATCTATACAATCATTCTTCGAATAACTTCTATAATGGAATCAACAAATTTTATAATTCCTATATCTATTATGTGTAACTGATCAATTATAAAATATATCACATTACATGATTTATTGAAGAGATATATTAACCTTAACTATTATTAGATATATATAGAGATCATGTAAATTTCAAATAAAATTTCATTGAACTCAAAAATTAACAAAACACATAGAGATCCCTCTTTATAAATGAATGTAATTTGAATAGATAATAAATCATTTATGAAATTACAATTTTAGTTTTTTCATATAATTTATAAAAATGTTAATTTACTTGAGAAAATAATATTCTAAAATTAGGAACTCCAAGAATAATTAGATAAATATTTTAATTGAAAATTACAACATAAATGTTTATAGGAGTATTGATAATGAATAATGACAATGAAATAAGAATAATATGGCAGTTTATATATGTTATGATACATCCTTCTTTCTCATTAGTAAAAAATGTTAAAATGACTCACATGGAATCTTTTTTACACAATCTATTATACAAATATTATAAGAAAGTTAATAGTATTGGAAATTCCCATTTAAAAATATTTTTTTACAGGTAATGATAAAAATATAATATGTTGGATAAGATGGTTATGGAGTAGAATGATTTATAATGAACACCTTAAAACGTGGTATTAAAAAAATACTTTAAAATATTTTTCTCTAACATTCTACATTCTCAAACTCTTCAATAATAAAATTATTTAATTTTTATAATTGATTTTATTTTTAATTTAATTATAATTATTCCATATATTTATTTTGTAACCATGATTTATTTTGTAAATAAAATTGGTATGTTTACATTGATTTTTTTTGGTACATTAGTTTTATAACCTTAATAAAAAATTAGTGAATTAATTATGGTTAAAGGGATTATGGTTACATTACCTATAAAATTCTATAAAATTGAAAATTATATTATTTTCTTAATAAATCCATAAAATGAAAACATGGATGGAATATAGGCGAAATGAACCACATAGTTTCATTGAGATGATTCTTTTCATGTACACAAAAACATTATTTTATTTTTCTAAATGGTGGAACATAAATAATTACATATTATTTACCTTTTACAGAATCATAATTCTTCAATAAATGCATTATTCATAATTTTCATTATTATTTCAATATATGAAAGTAGTATATGAAAAAGGAATCACATATATTTAGGAACATGTTATTCCCCAAATGAAGTCTTGTTTCATTATCAATTTCCATCACAAAAATGGGTAACACCGTATGTAATTTAATTTTCATCTAAAATCATAAAACATCATCAAAATTTATATATTTATTAATTTTTTATTTATAACCATATGTGTGGGGAAGTTATGTATAATGAAAATCATCACTACATCGAGGTGGCATTCTATACGTACACATGAGTTATGTCATCAATTAACATTGGTTGGAAAAGAGATATACAATTTAATTTTATTCTATAAAATAACATTAATGAATAAAAAATACACTAGTTTCATTATGGTAAAGCATTTTTAATTGTTTTTAAAGAGAAAGGCGAGGAAATAATCCAGGAATATATCAGTTAACACTTATACTTTATCCCTGGAAAAACACAATGGATTACACCATAAACCTTATAGAAGTGAAAATATTTGAATATTAATTCCATTATGTCATGTGGAGTGATTGTGATGGGAGATTTTGGATGTTCTTGGCTAATATAGAGTGCTCAAAAGGTGTGGGAAAGTGGGGAGTGAGGCTCTATTTTCTAATTGTGAGTAGTGTAACTCTTCTATGTTTTAAGATAATATAAAGGATTATTTATAAAATAATATAAACTAATTATTTCGTTAAATATTGAATAGAACTTGTACACATGCGCAAATATCATAGACCAGAGGATAGAAATTAAAAGTTATGGCCTAAGGTGTAATCTTGGGGAAAATATACCCTCTTTCAGAGTGAACATTACATGATAAATTACGAAACGTGTAATGATATACAATCAGATTACATGGAAACCAATAAATATATAATATGTAATGAAATACTAGGGAATATATAAACCATTATGGTCATACATAAATATAATACATTGATCACCCATCATACTGATCACATATAAAAATAATGAAAAGAATAAAAGTACAATATGAAATACATGACCATTCCTCGACATATCTCAATCTAAATATTCATAGAGAGATATCCATCTCAATAATCATACATAAGAATCTATCAATCCTATACATATAATATATTTGGGCTTCCATGGTACCCAAGTGTTAGGGCTTTCTAAGAACTATTTGATTACCACTCAGTTGGACACCATCAAAGTTTTCCAATACCCAACTGGTAAATCAAATGTTTATGCATGTGATATGAGAAACCAAAATTAAATAGGGAAGAAATAATTGCACTGACATATGATATATTTACCAATGGACATATAAGACACAAAAAACACTTTCTGAGTGTTCATGTGATTTTCAAGAATCCAATAACCCCATCCATAACTTCTTTTACTTAATTATGGATTGATAATCTATTTTTGATGAAGATACGAAGAACTATCCATGATGATAAAGTACAAGGAATCAAGTCAATATTTCACTCGATATCTAAAAGTATTCAACATGACACATCACTCATTTTCCCCATGGAATAGAAACAACATGTCACATGGTATCCTGAAGGCATCAAGGCAACATGTCACCTGGTATCTATAATTTCATCATACCACAACAACAATTCCATATTTATAGCCTTAATTTTTTCATGATCCTACCTTATTATCATGTCCATAATTATCATCATTATTAAAGGCTATTTTCACTCACCCACAGGGGTAACCTTATCACCAAGATCAATATGATATTTAATACCAGAACAATTCCACCAAAGGCATGGTAATAACATATAACAAGGAAGATCTTATAAAATAATATCATGGAATGACATAAATAGATTATAGTACAGTCATATGAATTGATATTATCATCTTCATACATTTTTTTTACATTATACATAACATAATCCTAGAATTAAGAATCATATAAGGCTTATCATGGGTGAAACATGATCAAATATGTGATAAAATATCAAATATGGTCTGATGGTAAATACATCCACACTAATGTGATCAGTAATCAAACATGGTTACATGGCCTTCAGAATCAAGAAATTGTGATCAAGATTCATATATGCTCTCATGGGACACACACATTTGATAAACAATCAAACATTGTCTCATAGGAGACACATGAATACACATGTGATCAAGTATCAAACACAGTGTCATAGTAAACACATACATTCACATGAGCCGTAGCCCAGTTGGTGAGGAATCTTCAGGGAATACAGGTGACCTGGGATCAAATCGAGGTAGAGGCACAATTTCTGGGGTACAGTATCAGTATTGTAGCGGTAACTATGCAGTACTCCAGCAGGTACGGTAGCTGGAACTGTAGCAGGAACTATTTGGAACGGTATTAGTTGTGAATTTTCCCTTGTTTTGGCCTTCGGGCCACATATTTTGTCCCTGAGTCCTTTAAGGCCTTCAAGCTACCCAAGCCTTCTTGCAAATAAGGCCTTCAGGCCACCTCAAGGCCTTCAGTCCACCTTAAGTGCAGATGCAAACCAGACAACCTACATGAAATAAGCATTATATGATGATGAGAAAGGATCTTTCACCATAGCAGAAGATACACTGATTTCAAGAATGAGAGGGTATGACACCAGCCATCGGGAAAAGTCGGTGCATGTATGGGAAAGCCTAGAAAAATAGCCATGCGTAGGTGGAGAGATGATTTCACGATAAAGATTCTAGGGAGGAGTAGTTCAACGTAGTTAGTCTAGGTTTTATGTAATGCTTGAATCCTATGGGAAATGCATTCTTCTAAGGCGTATGGGCCAGGTAATACTTATGCATACCGGTATTGTAAGGGTTCCACCTCACCCCTTGAAAGGTGGATTATCAAAATCAATAGAAAAATGAAGGCTTTAGGGCCATTGGATGGATAGTAAACACAGACACACACACACACACACTCATGTGATCAAGCCTCAGACATGGTCTCCTATGCTTTATGTATAATGAAGAAAACCTACACACTCTTAGGGATCCATGTCAACTATGTATATAATTAGTTAATATTCCTAAACCATCAGAAACTAGTATCAAGACAATTCACAATGGTCTATTGTTTTCCTATGAAAATGATCCAATTATTTTTATCATGATTTTATTAACTAATTACGACATAAGGATCATTCTTTGATTTAAAATTACTTGTTTTCCATAATACATAATTAATTTTAGGATTTCCCACAAAATGTGGAAAACCCCATATAAAAATCTAATTAACTATGAATATGTCAAAATGGGTACAATAAACTAGTCTTCGTAACTTATATGAAGTCAAATCCCCTATAATAAAAAACTAACAACTCTATTCATGATGACCACAAACAATCATCATCTTCTGATCTCTATAGGGCTCAACTCTTTCTCATGAATTTGAAACTAATTATCTATAAATAAATTATATATAATTGAATCATGGAAAATCATATTCAATTGGGAATTTCATTATTTTCCAAAGAGTTAACTGATATAAATTCTAAATGGGAATGATGACCAAAAATCCATGGATGGTTCGTAAGATTATTTCTAGTTAATTCCCCAAAAATATCAATTTTGAATCAAAAATAAAAAAAAATTAAACATAAATGAACTGAAACTACTGGATGAAAATTTTCAAGCATTATATAGTAGACATGATTTCATTCAATAAACATTGAACAACTCACACAACACTTCCAATTATTGGTAGAGAAAAATCCACATTTCAAATATGGATACAATGTCCAATTAAAATCAAATTGAACAAAATCCATATATGAAATCAATTATTGGATAACATTTGATATAATTTTAAAAAATAGTAGGTGTCCATAGTAACCAAAAATCCAATGTCTATGTTTTTCTAATTCCCCATAATTATTGGAAAATTTTATCAAAATCTGATTGAATGGTCAAATATTTTGTTAAAAAAATAATCATAATAATGAAACATTGATTAATGTGATCAATGTGATCAATGTAAAAAATATTTTAATATAACTTAGCAACTAAAATTAAAAAAGGGATTATAATTATTGAGATGATCTTCTATGGGGAGTAGCATAATGATCAACCAGTAAAAAAAGGAAGAAGGATGATAATGATGAATAAATGATCTCACCCATATTATATGTTGAATTTAAAAAATATTTATCAAGGATCAAGGAGATTTAATAGAGGTACAATAGAATATTTTCATGCCAAAATTAATCTTCAATCTTAAGGAGATGATGTTATAACCTTAAGTAACCTCTAGAAAAATGTTTCATTAGGCCCTCTATTAAATGTGTCCCACTTTTCCCCCACAAACTAGTTGGTTAGGGTAAACCGGTTGGCTGGTGAATCCTTTTAGGAAGTACAATGACTACTCGGACCACTATAAATCTTCTTTTTATAGTTTAATTCTCTATTGATTCATGCCCCATCCATTAAAATCAAGAACTGTGAGTTTCCCATTGATTCCTATTCATACATAAAACACCCTACTAGGATGTGTAAAAAGGAATCACCTTGGTTTTAAACTTGGGTCTCAAAAATATCAATCCACAATATAAAAAGTTAAATTTCAATCTAGATTGCATTACTCATAATAACTTTGTTCATCACAATCTCCAAACCATAGTGATTATGACCCTCAAGAAGTAGTAAAATAGATGAATAATTCCACAGATCAACCATGGTAATTATCCATAAGAAACTCTCTATGTATCAATATTGAATTCTAATACACAACATCATAGACATATAAACTACAAACTATCTACAACACTACTATGGGATGAATCCAATAATAAATAATAAATTTTGATCTAGAAGCACATTGTTATTCAAAAACTAGAGTGTGATCACAATATCTATATAACTAGACACACCCCAATGTCTTTAAAAAAATTCTATGGAAGCCTCATTGTGATCCAAAACATATAAATCATCAAATTGAGAAATTATAAACCCATTTTCATATGTATAATAGTTAAGTTCCATAATTATCTATCATCATAATCATTTATTTATATTTTTCCAAAGATTCCAAACAAACAACAATATAGATCAATATAACACCAAAAACAACAAGGTATTATAGGGGCCTAACTGATGAGTCATATTAGACTAATGTAAAATGATAATTCCATGCACACTAGAAGTCCCAATATGATGATAAACACATATAATATTCCCAATACAATGTTGGTGATGATGTTTTAACCAACTTTATTTAGGTTCATGTGAACACAATGGGAACTATGATCTTGCCACAACCGTTCATGACCATGAGCGTCACAGCTCCCATACACGAAGGAAACCAAAACATTGTCCCCACTCTTAGTTATCTTTGTAGAGATGAACTGGCCACCCGAGCAGAACATATCCACAAAAATTCCGTAGACCAGAATATCCAAATGTGCCTCTTGACCGTATTTGATTGCCTGGCACCATGCATCTTGATCTTGTGACAAAAATCCTGAATCATAGAAGGCATCTTCTTATGCACCGATATTTCAACCAAATCCACTTCGTTCTTCCTAACCTCTGTAGAGATGAAGTTATATTTCTCCCAGGATCCGAAACCACGGGAGTTCCATATGATTAAGGATAACATTTATATATTAAAAAACCTTTCTTTGGCCCCATGCCCCCCATTCTCTCTACATTGGGAGAAACAAAACTCCCTCGTCTGCCTTAGTTTCAACCACGTACATACTCCTGGACTAGAATCTTGTTGATGTGATGCAAGCTCCGCCACAGAGGTCTTCCCTCTCATAGAACTAGGGGGAACGATATTGGGGATCTATTATCACAAGTCCCAGCGGTTCTGATCCATCCAAATGGGTCACACTAGAAACATAATGCACACTAACATCAACCGTAGGAGGTAGGCACAACACTGACCTAGAAACCTTCGGCCATCCAAGATAGCTAGGGGGTCTGTTAACCATAGGAGGGGGCAACATTTGATGCACTAGAAGCCTAGGGTGAGGACCCATGACTCTTTCCAGTAGGTTTCTTCCTGATAGAAACTGGATGGGGTTGAAAAAGAAATCAAGGAACACCAAGGCCATAGAGGAGGCCACTAGATCAAAGCTCAACATCTCCTGGAATTTATATGCATATGCTGGAGGTGAACTAATCAGAGGATTTACCAGGGCATGGAGTTCTGGCTGGGCCACAACCAGGTCTTGAGGGGAAACTTGGGAAGGTCCCAGCTCAAAAGTCTCTAAAGTGATGGGAACGCCATAGGGGGAGGTCTGAGATGGGTGACTCTGACCAACATGCCTTTGATTCATACAATGTTGAACAAAATGGCGTTAGAGAAAGCATGAAGAGCAGTATATGGCGAACACTGGGAAGACTATATAGTATCTCCAATCCACTAATCCTTACACTGTTGAGGATAAACTGTATGAGATAGGTACGGAGCTGTCCATCTCGTCACAGATCCAGGATTCCAGAAAAGCCTCGCCGCTGCGGGTATCATCATCCGTGCAAAGAAAACCCCCTATAGCGTCCCCAATGACCTTGAGAAATATCCATTCCGAAAGGGCAGTGGGATGCGAGAGAGACAGACCCAGACCGTATCTCGGTTACTCTCCTTCCCTATATGGGTATCCATTGACCATTACAATAGGCTAAAGCACTAGCTTCCAAAGGCCCGAGGTGAAAAACACCACGCACAAACAAAATCCTACTCCAAAGCTAGAACCAAACAGAAAGAAAGCTGATGAACATATAAATCCTCACCCAATCCTGCAATCCCCAAGAATCCACGATACTTCTAAAGGTTGGGAGAGATGGCTTCGTAGATCCAAATCGAGAAACAAGGGTCCATCTGAGGCCTCCACCAATTTTTCAAAAATTGAAGGAGGGATCTCTAGAGTGATGCGCGAACCCTCCCGTGACACCGTCGGGGATATGGGGAAAATTTCGGGTAAGCAGGCCTGTTGGGCATGATGCGATCTGTGCACCACGTCCCTAAAGGAAGAACCTGACTGAATATGCTAGGGAAAAGCCACCATCAGCTGCGAAGGCACGAAAAAGGACAGATCAGGGCTAGGATTGAAGGACCACAAGGCTGGTAGCTCCACCAGAACACAGGCAGCCGTGGCTACAATGGGTGAGAAGGTTTGAAAAGTAAGAGGCGTATGGGGCACATTCTTCAATGAAGTGCTGGTCATTATTTTTACTGGAGTGGGAAAGTAATAAATAATACTAAAAGTAACCTATACTTCTCTAACAAGTGTCTTCCTAAAAGGGCTTCCTCCCTTTGTTGCAGGACTGAAATGCGATGTGTATTCTTTCCCATTGATTACGTGGGAACTCCAATTTTTACAGGGAGACTCAGGATTCGTGACTATGATCATATTTTAAGTAGGATCATAGGGAGGATTCTAAACTGGAAGAACCATTTCCTTTCCTTCGGGGGAAGATTACCCGGGTCAATAGTGTACTGTCGGCCATTCCCATGAATGAAATGGCCTCCACTGCTTTAACAGAAGGGGTTATTAGGTCTATTGATAGGATAATGGCAGGCTTCGTATGAGATGCTTTTTCTGAAGGGAAAATCCACTGGGTTTCATGGGAAATATTGTCGAATCCCATCCAGGAAGGGGGAGTTGATGTGAGGAGCCTTAATTCTAGGTTGCACTACATGTATACCAAGATGGAATGAGAAGTCAGTGAAGAGAAAACTTTATGGGGGAAATCCATGTCCTACAGCTAGGAGGGGGATGAGGAGAACGATGGCAGTACTACATCCCCACTCTAGTCCAAGATCTACCCACTCATCGAAACCCTAAAATAGAAATCCCACTGGATAGTGGGGTAGGGAAAGCTTCTCTTCTGGAGGCATAACTGTTTTGGCACAATTCTTGCCTTTCTTGGGTGGTCACCCCCCTTAATATCCTTAAAAGAAGCTAGCATCCCCCCTCTTTTATAAAAGCAGTGCTGGAATTTGACCAGCAAAAGATCCTTGACTCAATTATTATGAACTCAGACCCTTAAACTTTCATTTTCACTGAGTCCTCCTCGTTTCGATTCTCTACCAAGGATTACTGCAGGCTATCGGCTTCGCACGAATCTCACGATACCTGGAACACCACCGTATAGTTCAAGAAGATCCCCTCCAAATACAATTTTCTAATATGGAGGATCATAAATAGTGTTGTGGACATGGATGAATAATTCAAGAGTGCAAGGATTCATCTGGGCTCCAGATTCCGTTTTTGTCGCAACCAGCGGGAAGAGAGCACGATTAATTTGTTCTTTGAAATCGAGTGGGCCCACAGTGTATGGTCCGTCTTTGGAAACCTCACGGATTTCTCCTCTAGATCCCAAGGTGGCGCTTCATTTATGTATAAGTGGTTCCATGGGATGAACTTTCTAGACATGGAAAAGATAGAGAGGTCTATTATTTTTAGTGCGGGGTGTTGGATCCTGTGGAAAGCTAGGAACCAAGCCCGCTTCAATGGTTTCACGCCCATTGGGAGGTCCATTATCATGAGCACGACGAACCTGCTATTGGACATGGTCACACTCATTCAAAACTGGTGGGAGGCTCCCTTGTCGATGCTGATGTAGGTCAGTACTACTCCGGCTATTTATTCCCGTAATAGGAGTCAGGGGAAATGGATTTGATGGTGCCCTCCGGCCTTGGGCTACCAGCTCAACTCTAATGGATCTTGTCTGATGGTTGATATGAAAGGAGGGGGCGTGGGGTGGGAAACATGTGGCAGAGTGGTGGTGGAATTTTCTGCATTCTATGGGAAGGGCACCCCGCTTTAGGAAGAGGCCGGAGCTATGCTAAAAGGGCTCTCCCATTTTGAGCAGAGGAAAATTATGATCACCCAAGCGGAGACCGATTCTTTGATTCTTCACAATTCTTTTATTGGTAAATGGAACACACCCTGGTAACTATCTTACATGGTTAGGAAAATTCATACCCTCCTCCATAATATTAGGGTGACCCACATATGGCAGGAGGGGAATAGAGTTTTGGACCACCATGCGACAGTTTCGAGCCCGGGCTCCGACATCACCTGCTTCCCTTCGTTCAATTTCCTGAAACCCGATGGGGTTAATCAGATAACAGGAGATGCTATTGGTTTACATTAATTTAGACAACCCTAGGCCCCGTTTTCCAATTTGATTATTGCTTGTATCCTTCTTTTTTTTCCTTTTCATTTCCTCTACTAGTTCCTGTGTTTATTCTTGAATAAAAATTTGATGTTATGATGATGATGTGAAAACAATGGACAATTCACTTCTAATCGACTACCCACAAAGGTATGCAGCTTAAAAAACTCAAATACGTTTGATTAAAATGATCATTATTCCTCATTATATGAATTTATATAAAAGCTAATAAAAAATCCATAAATATATATAATGTAACATCAGATGAATAACTATGGTTGACACATTAACTTCATAAAATAGCCAAAGGCTCTCAAACATTCCCTAATGCACCAATGATGTGACTCCTTCATTGTTTGGAATTAATTTTAATCAGTTCCAAATCCATATCCTCACCTCGAAATAGTGATAAATATGAATAAATAATTCGGATTTAATCATGGAATAGACAATCTATGTTCCAAATAAAATGATTATCAGGGGCACAATATAATCCTTAATTTCTTAATAAAACATTAGAACTGAAACCCTTCTAAAGGGGGTATCTTATACATGATCAGGTCGATTCTCCCCACTATAAGAGTGTACTCATATTAAAATTACATAACATATCTTATTATACCTTTCTTATAAATATATCACCACAATATATGATAAATAATCATTACTATCCTATTAGCCAATTTTTTCTAAAATCACTATTAACTGTAAACAACTTGACACCCAAAACACAGTTCTCTACATTAAAAAATATCTTTATAATGTGAATTTTTTTTCTTAAAATGAAAAGGATTATATTTTAGCTTTCATCTTATATGAATCATTTCCCATAAAATAAGAAACAACACTAAACTACATCCTTTATATAAAATGATATCATAGATTGACCACACAATTTTACCATAATTGATCATTGATATCGTCTTACAACATATGGAAAGATATACTCGAAACAACCATTGTGCTACTAATCTCTATGACATAATGAAAAACTTGATTCTTTATAATTTCATGACTGAATCAGAATATTAATTCTCATTTTCCTACCATAACTAATTTTTTTTTGTTTCAATAAGAGATTTATGAACATATTCTATAGTCTTCTCACAACCTTGCATTAACTAGTCAACTATCTTCATTAAACAATTTAACTATTCTAATGCATCAATGATTATCCAATGATGTAATATGAAAAAAATCATTCCCAAAATATAAGGATTTACCATGATTCAAATACAATAATGATGGAATCACAAACAAGTTTATCTACCCAAACTCAAAATGGTTAAAACGTACCAAACCTGAGAACTCTCATCAAATCTCTTCAAAATTTTCACATTCCAGTAGAACATATTCATCAAAAACCACCTTTAAAATGTATCTAAATGAAGTAAACTTACTATCCAACCACGGTTTATCCCTCCTAGTACTTAAGTTCGAGGATCTTTAATCATTATCCAATGACAGTTTTATTCTATACATAATAAGATATACAACATTTGGTTAATTATTTGATGAAAAAATATTTAATTAACTAAAATACCTGACCAAGTATCATTATTACTATAAAAAATAATGCATTGTACTCTATGGATCCAAGGAAAATTGAAATTAATTTTCAATATTTCCCTTGAGAGTCCAATCGTCAGGACATACTAGGGATCAATATTGGTAAAACGAAATTTAAACAAGATTATGTTGAAAATATCTCTAGAATTCCATATATTATTTTACTGTCCATCCAATTTGATTATGTAGTTCGGAATCCTTAATCCAATGATCATGGAATCCTCATCAATGAAAACCACCCCTAAAGAATTTACCTTGATTATTCCTTTACAAGGAAAGAAATTACTGAAGTTAACATTACAAAGTTGGAGACACCAACTCACTAGTAATAATAGTAGCATTTATAGTACAATACGGTCTTATACATAACCATAAATAAGGTATAAGTAGGGTTCAAAACTCTAGGAATATCATTGCGGCACATCTCAATGGTGATTTGCTGACAAATTCTCCCATGGAATAACTAGGCCAAGAGGAAATAAATGATTTTCATTCTTGTATAATTACATGGGGGATACATGGATCTCTACAGATAGACTATACTAGGAAAATTATTTATACAAAAAAAAACTAAAGGATACCCACATGAGGCTACATACTAAGGAAATAAATTATAGAAAAAACATAATATGGGTCAGTAAACAATTTGAACATATAGGCACTCCATTGTTGTTTCTATTATTATCGTTTCCTCATTACACCATGTAATAGTTTCACATATCCTTCTATTAGACATATGAACATATTGGGGTTCATCCAAATAGAATTTCCCAAATAACTCAAATATAAAAACACAATATATGTTATTTATCGTAAAGAATATGAATCCTCCTTCATTAGTGTAATCACATACAAGAAGTATATATATATCTCTTGAAAACCCAACATACAAAACATGATGCATTTAGAACATCATTCTAATATAAAGAATTGTATGACCTAAAGGAAATCACCAAAATCAAAAACCAAGTGTATCACGCAAGTTGAAATCATAATTCCATTTCACGTCCAATAATTGAAATAGCATACCCTAGTATACTATACATCCCTCAAGAAAGGTGTTTCTGAAGAACTAAACTAGGTTTTTTCAAAATCATCAAAACATTATAATATTTATTTTATATTATACACCCAAAAACACAAAACAATAATGTTTTTATATAATATTATAAAAATACTAATCTGAATACCATGGTCTTAGTTGGAATTCTACATGACCCAAGGAATTCCACCATATATTCCAGAGGGTGTCTATTTGTAGTAAGGGACAAAGGTGGAATCATGGGGTGACTATAACCTCATCAGAGTGAAAAAATAGATAAATAAAAATAAATGTAAAATTATATAATAAAATTATATTTATACCAGTAATCATATAATCATTAATGAATGAATTTATAAAAAATAAACTACAAGGATCATACATTAATATGGGACACCGATCACCCACCAGGTAATGCATGTATACAAAAGAAAGAGAAGACTAAAATTAAAAGATACTCTATAAATATAAGAATCTACTAATCCAAATACCTTAACTAGTAGTGAGATATCCAATTAAACTATCAAAAAAATGACTTAGTCCATTATGTTCTTATAGAATGTGTGGTTTGATCAAGTACATATTTTCTTTGGCCTCCCATGTATGGTGTGAGTATAATAGTGTAAGACCCATGAAATATGGTCTAGTATCCAATTGGAATTTTATTACATAAATTTTATATTTCTATCCAAACATATTCATGTAATACAATACTATACTAATAGATAGTAGGGTCACTAATTTGTTGGTATCAAATAAACAAAGACATTTTGATCGGTCGTGTGCATAATATGAATCCCAAAACCCAAACCATAACTTCTATGATTTCAATTCTGAAGGATAATTAAAATTTATCATAATATATAATGATCTAATCAATAGGATTAACCAAAATAAATTAATTCATCATGTTTCAGGGAACTCAAAAGTCATCAACATTACATGTTACTTGGCATTCATGTAGCATCAAGAAAACATGACTCTCAGATCCCCAATACATCTAAAGTTGTTCTATATTGAAATGATTAAAAACAATAACATATGATTAGTTATATATTTATAATAATCATCAATAAAAGACACTTGAACTCACATTAAAGGGGTAGAAAAATCGTGACAATAATGTTTTTCCAATTACAAGATCAATTCCTCCAAATAAAAGATAAGAAGACATACTGGTGAATTGTATATATGAGAAAAACATCGAATAATATCATGTGATTTTTTTATAAACAAAATATAAATGTGATCACTATCAAACCTGGAATAACGAGATACTTAATCCTTACAATGGATTCATAAAACACATATGGTTAACAAGGTAAATACAAACTCCAGCCCATGATAAAGAATCCATCTTTGTATCATGATATATACATGAAAACATATCTAACCAAGCATATTTTTTTTATAATGAGCTACTAACAGTGAACCTCCAATGGATCGAAGGCCTTCATTTTTTATTGATTTTGATAATCCACTTTTCAAGGGGTGATGTAGAACCCTTACAAGGCCTGTAGGTGTAAGTATTACATGGCTCATGGGCCTTAGTGGAATTCAATGCCCATAGTCTTCAAACATTACATACAACCCTAACTAACTACATGGAACTGCTCCTCCCCACCATCTTCATCGTGAAATCAGCTCTCTACCATCGCATGGATGTTTGGATAGGCTTTTCGATGCATGCATAGGCTTGTCCCGATGGAAGGTTCCATACCCTCTCATTCTTGCAATCTGTTTAGCTTCTGCTATGGTGAAATCTCTTTTCTCCTCCTCCTTTTGTCATTTGTTCCTTGCAGGTTGTCTGGTTGGCATCTGCTCTTAAGCTGGCCCGAAGGCCTTGAGGTGGCCCAAATGCCTTACTGACCTGATGGCTTGTGTGTCTTGAAAGTCATAAAGGACTTGTGGACCAAATCGGTGGCCTGAAGTTCCAAATGGTGGAATATTCCCGGCTGCTACAGCGCCGACCAGTTCCTGCTATAGTTCCTTCTACAGTACATGCTACAGTTCTGTCCAGTACCCGATACAGTTCTGCTAAAGTACAACTACAGTACCCTAGAAATTAGCCTCTTCTTGGATTTGATCTAGGTTATCATGGATGCACATAAGGAGTCCTCACCAACTGGGATGAGGCTCATGTGCGAGCTTCTAACATAGAACCATGTTATAAAGTAACAATAATGGTCTCAATGGATACAAACATATAGAAATATGTGATTATGAATCAAATAATCTCTCATAGGCTATATAGAAGAACACATGTGATCATGAAACAAATATGGTTTTATAGGATACAATAGTACACACATATGATCAAGAATAAACCATTTTCTCATGTGTTATGTCTGTCTACATGCCCAAACACACACTTATGGTAAAGTATTTTACATTATATCATAATATTTAGGTCTCATTTACCATATGCAGTCATTATTTGTAGTCAATATAAATTATGATAGTCAACAAACAACATCAATACAGTGAACATGGTTCTATTGTGCTTTATGGAACCTTATCCAATCACATGTGGCTTGGTTCCCTTTATCAATGAATACTTAACAATCATTAAATAATTAATAATTACATGTTATTTATAATATATAATGAATATAATGGATTTTCCCCAATACAGGTGGACCACATATCACATTCTTATAAATAATGAATATTATCATAAGGTAGAGTAAATGAGACCACATACATAAAATCGAGTCATCTTCTATATATTAAAATACACAATTATATGTCAGTGATGTCAAACCATATTCGGGAACCACTGATCTCCATTAGGTTCTATTAATTCCAATGGATTCCAAATTAATTTATTAAAATTAATAAATTATTTCAATTGAATCTCACATTCAATTATAAAAAATTAATATATAATAATTGACATTCCAAATATATCTGCCTAGATAGAATAAAGAAAAAATATCAATGGATGTTTCGTAAATGTTTTCTGACATAATTTTGTGAAAACCCAACCACAAAAAAGTGAAATGATATATTTAATATTATTCAATTAGAAAACATATAATATATTAACAATGAAATGTATCATAGTCATAACATTGAACAATAATGTTTGATCTACTCTCAAAACACTCCCAATTTAGTGATGAATAGAATACCTAAAATAAATCTACGATATGATGAATGATAAAAATAATTGTTATAAAAAACATAAAATATATCTATAAGGGATATACCATCTGTGAAAGACCAAACAATAAAATGTTTTCATTATGATTGGAAGTCCTCTAGACTCATAGGTCCAATGTTGTATCTTTTGTAGAATATAAAAATTGTATTGGATTGAATTTTCACTTTTTTTCTAAACAAGATCATTCCATTAATAAAATGTAGATAAAGATAATAGATATAAAAATGTATTAAATATAAAAAAGGTACTAAAATATATAATAGGAAAGAAAATAAAAAAAATGATCAATCATGAAAAATGTTAAAATGATAAAACACCCAACATTGAATATGGAGGATATGATTGAATATGAAAAAAGGATATCAATCATTTTAACAACTGAATCTCAAATGGATCATCCCCATATAGTGGGGATCTCATGGGAGGCGGATAGGAGAGGTTCATGACTGAGTGAATCATAATTTTATTTCAAATATAGTGTAACCTATAGGTGTATTGGTGGCCATAATGTCTCCAACACTATCCTTTAAATGTTTCCCAGTACACTCCACTAGATCATGGTCATGTTCTACTAGTCGGTCTCTATGTTCTTCTTCAGAAAATACTAATAGCCATGCCATTGGACTGTAGGGGTACTGAATTTCTAATAGCAACAGAAGCTTTCCCATATTCATAGACGTTGTAGGCTTTCCCCATTAAAATATTTATTTTCAAGACACCATTTTTATAGTCCTATTTTCTGTAGTATCCCCTCTCATATATTTTGAAATTGGTAGTACCTTGGTTCCTTCACCAATTCACTCAACACATAATCCACTAAAATAAAATAAAAAATTTTCTCTAAATTTCATAATTCAAAATGATGTTAGTCATTTAATTATTCATTGGAATGCAACATATAAAAAAATTCCAATCTATGGTGATAATCCCTGAAAGCACATTTTAATTTATAATTCTTATAAATTTGTTATCCTTATTTAAAAGTTTCTTTCTTAATTATCTTAAGTCATCATTTTCCCCAATGACGCTATTTTACCACAGTTATTATTCATAATAAAAAAAATGAAAACATGACTCATTAATAAATTTTAAAACCATGTTTAAAATAATAGAATCCACTTTTTAATATTAAATATTCCAATGTTATATATTTTATTTTCATATATATTATCAAAAATGAAGGAAAATAATTTGATGGAAATTTAGTTTTTTTGAATAAAAAAAATTTAATACGAAAATCAAACTTAATGATGATTACAATATATTTATTTAGATTATTTTTGATAAAATGGAACTCTATTTTATTTTTTAAAACTCTCAACTCAGTTGTCATGTTTAAATTAAATTATTTAAATAATAAAGTGATAATATTTGCAAAGTCTATATTTTTTATTATTCACTCAATTTTCAATATTTTCAGAAAACTCACAAAAATGATTCTTATGCATTATACAATACAAAAAGTTAATAAATGATACATATTTTTCAAAAAAAAAATTACGGATGAAATTGATTATATTTTCAGACTAAAAATTATAATAAAAACCATTCTTAGAGAAAAAGAATATTTTATGCTTAAAATGTATTTATTCTCATTAAATACCTAATAAAACATATTAATGGAATGTGAATTAATTTTATTATATATATAATGTAAAAAATTTTAAAATAATTTATCTATATTGATTAAATCTATCAATCCAGATAAAAATGAATAAGTAGGTTATAAGGGTAATAATTAATTAATAATATTTCTATATGATATCATGGTTCAATTAAGCATGTCGTTCCATGTACCCAAAACTTCCAAATACATTTTCAAAAAATTACTCTCTTAATTCATGGGGTTTAATATAGAAATACAAAGGATGAACTGGAGCGATGATTGGAATAAGTGGAGGAATACACTGATATAAAATTGTTGAATATGTTTAATAGAAATTCCAATATAAGGGATTCATCAGAATCCCTACCACTCATATAATCATGAATGAATCTAAAACAAGATATTAAAGAGGATACAAAAAATGTTTTTTAATACATACAGAATGGTGAATTATAAATACTAATACTGTGTGTTTTCAAGATGATTTAATGTATGAAAAAGTCCTTATGTAATTTTTTACTAAAAAGTTATTTTAGTATAATGATTAAATTTTATGAATATATAAGAATTTTTATTCATTAACAACCAATAAAATAACTATAATATTTCATTATTGATGTAATTTTACTATATGTTAGAAATGGGGAATCTTACTTCAACTAAATTCTAATAAAATTTAAGATAAATAATAATTATTCTATACAAATCAATTTATTCTACACCATATGTGAGATAGTTCAATAAAACTAATGTTCTTGAAAAGGTATCTAGTCATGTTGCAACATTCCATGTGGGAGTTTTAGAGGATAAATGACTAATGTAAAAGGTTATTCTATTCATTTTATAATTTTATTTTATAGAATTTTATGGAATAGATATGTACTGGACATTCCCCTATTAAATTTTGTATATAATTTTTATAAACTACAAAACCATAATAATTTTTTATTAATGAAAATTTTCATCAATATTGAGGATGGAACTACAATTTATAACTATTTTAATTCTATTAAATTACATCAATAATAAAATTGTATTTTTACTCTTCCACATCACAAAAACCCCATTATTCTTAGTTTATGATATGAATATTTTAAATGAAATAAAAAAATTATCGATTTAAATCTAAAAATCCCGTTTTTTTAACAATTTGGTATAATTTTTTTAATAACAAAATAAAATAGTTTAATAAATACATAAAATAATAGATATATGAACTTGTTGATGAAAATATACTTAAATTAGTCACTCACTTCCATCATTTACTAATAGAAGACTAAAATTGATATGGAACAAGGATCTACATTGATGTTAACAAAACATCCAAAAAATTGGCAATATAAAAACCTTCTTGAAGAATAAAATAATACAATGATAATTTTAATAAATATAATACCCAATAGAGAATATAAAAAGATAAAATTTATAAAAAATATATTAATATTAATTAATTTACACTATGTTATATTACCAATATGAAAACAATTATATTTAACTGCAATACAAAACTGATGAGGTTTCACAAATTATGGCTAAACAAAACCTAGTGAAATTATTAAAAAAAATAAGTTTTTAATTTTTAATCATATAACCAATATAGACTCCCAATGGGTGATCCCGATATAAATTATTCCAAATAAAATTTTGATGACAATTTTTTTGAATGATAATAATTAATTTGTTACCAGTAAAAATCCAAACTATGGAATGGTCTTAAAAAATAATTTAATACCGATCCATGTGACTCAAAAAGACTAACCTTACATTTTAGTTTTAGATATAATGAAATAAATATTAGTTGTTAATGTTATACATTGTCTTCTTGATAGGTAATTTTGTATGTTAATACTATAGTATAATATTATGGAAAAAGGACCAACACATATTCTAATGGTATATTTTCATATAAATGAATTCATTTTTCATTATATTATTAACAAAGAAAATTTTAATAATACATATAAGAATCATTTGAAACCATTTTTTGATAATTTCTACATATTTTTCAAGAGGTCTGTATAGTTTATGTTTTTTACTTTGGAACGATTTCTTGATATTTTGGAATTATTTTGGTAGAGATTATTTGAGTTTAATTTTGTTTTAAATATGGTAAAAGATCACTTTATTGTTTTGAATGGTATTTTATTGATTCCAAAATTTACTAAATCTAATGGGTGTCATATAATTCATATTATTCTAATTAAAAAATAAGAAAAAACTCCCACTAAAAATCATCAAAATTATACATATATTATGTTTTCCGAATCTAGAAAGAATTATTATGAAACAATTAAATTAAACATGATCATAGACCGTCCAATTAATGTACTATGTTAATTTTCTCTTCATATAGTGGGTGTATCGTTATCCTATAATATTAATGGATATCTATATTTGATATAATATGATTCAATAACCCTTTATTTAACATATAATAACTACAATAATACTAAATGGTGTGTTTTTATATTATTATTAATCTAAAAAAATTTCATATATATTATGATTTAATGTAAATGGAAATTTTGATCATGAAACTATAACGTACATAATAATGAAAACTGATAAATCCTCGTATGATTCAATATATTAGTACCCTTTGTGAATTCAACTATGAAATCATGGATTTGAATGGATATATGTACCTAGTTGTAGACCATATTACCAAAACACCCTAAAAATGATGTTAATGTACCAATAATGTAGCTCCAAAACCTGAAAACAACATAAAATGATGTCCTAAGATTTTTTACACTAGGATATAGGTGTGCCTCCCCCTAGGATAAGGAAGTATAACTAGTATCAGGGGTTTGATAAGATGATTGTGGGGATACTATGCCTTATAGTTTTGAAAATAGTAATGTTCCATAGATATACATAGTAGCCTAAGAAGGTACAAATAATGCAAGGAATAAAAAATAGAACATATAATATGCATAATGTAATAATATTAGTATAATAATACCATTTAAAGAAAAATTAAACATGAAATGTCTAGTCAGATCTGACAGGAAATAGACAGAACAGTCTCTCATGGTCAACCTCTTAAGTACATATAAAATGCAATGAAAAATATCAAATGGAATACCATCATGATTTAGTGGAACCACTGTTGTCCAATTCATTCCACCCCCTTAAAAAGGTACATCTAGGTTTATGATGGTTATTCCCTCAAGCCTAATCCCGTAAGTGATCTCAAATACATAATGTCTACATATGTCCCAAAGTGACCTCATAGGGTGTGTGAATGAACATAGTAGGCCATCAAAAACATGTTTCTATCCTACATACATTTTTTTATGTTTCATGAAAAATATTATCAAAATAATAAATCAGACACATTTAAAATTTTAGTCGTCACACATATGCTCAACAACCACAAGGTATCATTCTACCAACTTCGTCCAACACTAAAATCCATCAAGATATGTTCCCCCTGATGTATAATTAGAGTAAAGTACATGTCTACATATATATAATCGTAGTGAAGAAGAAACATGCCTCAGTACCTAAGAATCCTTTTATGAATATAATATCACGTTAGAACTTAGGTTATACCCATAAACATGTCACTGACACCTCTTGTCCTCGATCATATAACCAACATCTGAATGAATTCCAAATCAGTTTGTCACCCATCCCTTAGAGATCCACATATAAATTCCACATAATCTCAATACTCTAACATCCCAAGGCACATCGTTATCTATTCTATAATAATTAATCACCATCGAATCGATATCCCTTGTCCTCAGTCTTGACGAATTCTGTCCGCTCATAATTTCATCCAATCAGCCACATGTATCAATATGATCCTCATGCCCTAACTAATTGTCCCCACACCTTCACTTGATTGTCCATCACTAACTACGTGGTGTTTTATATTTCAATCCTTGAACATAAATGATTATCAACACCATCTCTTAATCCAAAACCTCTACAGAGGCATCAAACCCCAATCAGTGGTAAAAACCATGTCAACTAAGTAATATAAGTGTGTATAGGACTCGAATAGTGTTTCAGACAAATAAATGACTGAAAATAACCAAAAATAATGTAAGGAACATAATTTTACACCTTTTCCCATATTTCCATATCACTACATATGAATGTTCAATTTAGTCTCAAGTCACAAAATCCATGCCCTCATCCCGACAAATTAGTTTCCTCAAACCGATTACTTTGTCACCATAATGTTGTGATCATCATTACCCCATGTATCTTAGTCTATGTCCATCGCATGATGACTCTGTTTCTTATGTGATGGTGATCAACATCAGAAATATCATTAATCGAATGACATCACGTTCCCATTGAACAATGAAATCAATATATAAAATTTAAATAATTTAATTTTCACAATGGATGTATTCTTATTGAGTGGTTAGATTACCTTAATCTGGTTTAGCATAATATATATTTACTAGGGCATTCCAAAAGACATCCCGTTTCAACAATTCATTTAATTTAAGAAGAAAATTATTTATTAGGCTCTCTCCCAGAAAACCCATAAGGGAATTTTTATAAGATATCACTTAAACACCTATAATATTAAGGAGAAAACTAGGAACATCCTACATAATACTCATATGCACTCTCTAATATGACACTAGACTATAACTAACGCAACAATGATAGAAAATAATGGTTTCATGAAAACATCCTGAAAATAGTTAAACAAGGATCTATGGATTTAGAATTCATTTGGGTGAGATAATAGAAAATGTTATGAAATAGTATTACATGTCATACTACTATGATTCCAACATGACCTAAGTATCAAGAATATGAGCTTAGATAACAGAGTTAGGATGAATCCAAGGTTGTAATGGAATGTAAAAATTGTTCAATAATACATGGCTGGAACAATAAGTAAAACGGGTTCAGTAACAAACTTTTCCACTCTGATGGTCTTGGTAGCAATGCCATCTGTACTATAGCAATCATATTATTTTTATATTTCATTTCCACAATTACATGTTTTAATACAATGATATTTGATCATGGTTAATGTTCATTTATGATATATGCCATATGTACTTCCAAGATTTATTTCATGACTCATGATTTTTATATTTAAGCTTTATGTTCATGTTTTTACATTCTTATGTATATGGTTAGTTTAATGTTCTCAATGATTACCCTTACTAATAAATTTAGCTCACCCTTTTTAGGTTTTCTTTTACCCATGATATAATGAAAGGTTTTAGGAAGGGAAAATATGAAGATAATTATATGAGATTTTTAAGATATTTTACCATGTTGGAAGATTATGTTCCATGATTGCAAAGATAATCAACTAATATGGTCCTAAGGTGTCTATTTGTGTCATGTATCTTGTATTTTTAAAATGAAATGAAATGTCCATGTACGCCAATCTAGGGAAAGAGAAATTGTTTAGTCAACCATTGTAAACTAGGGTTTGAAAACATTACTTAGATCCCTATAGATATTTATAAGGATATGTCTAGGGATTTCTTTAGGGTATGTCATGTATAGGTCACAATCCTAGGGGTTTTGTGATAATCATGTCTAACCTATTGTTAAACTAATGATATTAAAGATTGAAATGTTATAATTAATTTTCCTTACATGTGTTTTTCTAATCATTGATATTTATTTCATGAACTTTTCTTTCTGTTCTTAGCCAATGACTAGAAAAACATAAAATATAGTTAACCGTTGAATGTTTTAGATTTGGAAATTATGGGATTTAGGAATATCATTTCCCATAGAGGAAATTTCATGAATAGAATCATGAAGATGGTATTGGACATACTATTGTGGATAAATAAAATGTAACCGACATGTGAATGGTATGTGATGTTCTTCAAATTTTGTTTATAGTAAACCTAAGAATCATGAGGTTGAGAAAGCTTAAATCATGATTCATATATTAGGAATGATGAACACGAGGGTTCCTGAGTAATAGTTTAAAAATAATTTTGGATGATTGAGGTGTATATGATTCCAATTCGATGATCATGTTATATGAATCATGATATATATAAGTGTTTTTAGTGTAATTGTTTCATTATGGATTGTTATGGATATTTTTAATAGTTTTATGTAGCCAAAAATTGATTTATAGTTACGGTGATATACTTTGATAACACATTATTAAAGGAATGGTTACCCTTAATATATTCCTTATGTTAAGATAATAATGTTTGGAAAAAGATATATTGTATTTTAATAAGTAAATTTCATGATTCTATTATCTTGGGACCTAAATATGGAGTTTTTCACTGATGGTTATGTTATCATGGATGAACTATACAACTTTTTCGGAATTAAGGGATATATCTATTAAGTTTATGAATATGGAAACATGCATTTTTTTAATAAATATATATGGTCATTTAGGGTATTAACATGACTCAAATAATGCATGATTATGTCATCCAAATGTTTTGAATGTTACCAAAAAGATATATCTTATGATATTTTGGGGATAAATGAAGGTATTCACATTCTTGTTATATGACCTTTCATATAATTGTGTTTTTTGTACTTTGAGTTTGGACATAAGAATTTTGGATAAAAATAAAGGTTGGAATGCATTAAGTTTTACATCAGATAGTATTATTTAAGGATAAAAATATTTTTGAATATTATTTTTTGGAATGTTATAATAATATTGTTTTTTAAAAGGAAAACCCATAGGTCTGGTAACAACCCATCGCGTCAAACAAGGCTGTAGGAATCAAACCCACAACCAAGTATGACATGCCGTTATCACCTACCACTGGCCTATGGGAAGTCCCTAACTAGTATAAATTAGATTGATTTTATTTAATTTTTTTATAGATGAA
This sequence comes from Viscum album, assembly GCA_963277665.1. Lineage (NCBI taxonomy): Eukaryota > Viridiplantae > Streptophyta > Magnoliopsida > Santalales > Viscaceae > Viscum > Viscum album. The sequence continues at coordinate 666,602,822 of OY728162.1, forward strand.
ATATAAGTCCATTTTTGGAACCATATACTACCAATCTCACTATATGTGGACTTATGTATATTTGAAAACCTATGATAAACTTTTTGTGATAAAGACATATGGAATGAAATGTCATTTTATTTATGGATCACATGATATGATACCACATTAGGAATGAAAAATTCCACTGCTTTTATTTGAATAATAGATAATGTTTAAATTGTTCAAGGCATGACCAATGGTGATATTGTACTGAAATCATGTATGTATTTCTTCTCTTGTTCATCTTCTTCTGGAAAAGGTTCTTGAAATACAAAAATGATATCCTAGTACATTCTTATCCGATGAATCAGATAGTCCGATAAATAATCATAGATTTATGGGTTTCTAGATTTTAACATTCTTCAAACCATGTTATCTATTACTATTTATCATAATTTTATGGTCAGATTTCTCTTCCATATCCATGTTTTCACTCTTCTCCTATATTTGTCGATGTAGAAACCCAGTGACGAGTGACATTGGGTAACCATTAATTTTCTATCTATCCATTTCAAATGAGTTTTTATTATTCATTTTTATGATGTGGGTTTATATGAATGAAACATTCTAATAGTAAAACTTTTATAACCCTGACGAATTTGGAGGTCGAAATTCATTTTATGGGGGTATAATGTAACACCATGAGATTTTATGAGATATATTCCTTTTAATTTCATTTAACTATTGTGTTATAGAATAAAAAATAGTATATTTCTCTACACACCACACCATATTATCTTGATTTATACAAAACACTATTGTTGGATTGCATTACACGCAACAACGACATTCCTTGATTGTTTGTGCAATATCGAGTTTCACTAAACAATGATATATTATTAAAATATTATTATCTAATGGGATATAAACAATACTTTAGGAATATTATTAAAATAATTTTTAATTTTATATAATATTAAAATTCATATTGTGTATTTAATAGATATTATTTAAGAACAAATACAATTTTTTGTATAAAAGATGTTTTTTTCAAAAAAATATAGTTTTATTTCTTTTTGATGAAGAATGATTTTTAAATATAGTTCTAAACAATTATATATATTCTATACAAAATAATAAATTTCATATTTTGTTGAGCTACATCAATATTTACCTTGGATGAAAATCTGGTATTTTATGTTCATATTTTAATGAATAATGAAAAAAACTGCATTTTATTTCAAAAGTACCTTTTAATATAGTTTATTTATATAGGTAGATTGTATATTTAATTGGTTTTAATGTGTAATTATATAATGTTTTTATAATTTAATCCAATTTAGGTCATTATATGTAATTTAAAATTTATATTAGACATAAACACATGTCATTCATTCGATGGGTTTTATTTTGTAAAACCCGTTTTTTGGTTTTGACAACATAATTAATTATAAATTAATTTCAGAAAATTATGTGTTTTGAATTTGGAAAATGGATTCCATATTTTGGAATAACAAGGTCCATATTGTTTAAATAGAGACCTGTAATTTTTGGAAATTATGAATAGTAACTTTAGTAATTATATTTATTTACCATGGTTAAAGGGTAAATAAGGTAATTAAGCAATTGTAATAAAATTATAATAGTATGAAACTACCCTAAAACATGTCCTAATCGAATTTTATGACATATATATGACCATGGAAATCCTTATTTAGATTTTATAACCCGATGGATTCACTTGGGAGTGATAATGACATGTTATTTTAAGTAATTTATGGTAATTAGAAATATAACCTAAGCATGCATCTTATTAATAAAAAAAAATTTATATGGGGATATATAAGTCATATATTTGACTATAAATAGTAATTATATAGATAAATATATTTCAGAGATCCCTATATTTTATTTACAAATTTTATACATTATATAAATAAATTTTATTATGACACAATGATGATGAGATGATTGATTCATTAATAATGGATTCAAAACAATGATCGTATAAATATTAAAAAAAAATATTATATGAAATAATTTATTTCATACCCAAATTTTATAGGCGAATATGACATGTTATAAATTATTAAATGTTTTTTTCTCTAAATAATCAGGTTGTTATGAATTGGTCATAAAGACATGTTTGAATATTGACATAAATTGATATAATTAACACTACTGGAAAAATAACATATACCAACAGTTTGGAACCATTGGTATAGGCCTCCAAACCGTTGGTATATGCTATACAAATGGTTTGGAGAACTGTTCCCATGTAAGCCATGGGGATAGGTCTATTCCAACGGTTTTGGGAAAACTGTTTGTATAGACCTATACCAACGGTTTTGAAATCTGTTGGTATAAGTAATATGAAAATATATACCAGCAGTTTCATAAAACAATTGGTATATGTAATTCAAAAAATAACCATTTGGTTGGTTTTGATCCCAACACCTCTTATTTGTTATTGAACAACCTATCCACTAACCTAACTTATTTTTGTGAATATAATTTCATAAATATATATATGTATTATCATAAGTATTTTAAATTTCAATTTATTTAATGTCTTATCTAAGAATATTCCATTAAGAATACATGTACCTATACCAACTGTTTTGAGAACCTTTGGTATATGATCATTGATTTTGGGCCCTATACCAACAGTTTGGCCAAAACAGTTGGTATATGTCCATATAAGTGACCCATACCATGTTTTTGGAAAAACCATTGGTATAAGTCCAAATTAGTGAATTATAACAACGAATTTCCCAAAACCATTAGTATAGATCATATTTCCAGTAGTGTCATAACATAGAATATAAAATAGTTTATAAAATGAATTTTATTCCTAAAAATATAATATTCTGCCAAATGGTTACGATATGTTAAAATATGTTATAAAGTTCATGTTTTGGGTCATTTGATATGATATGGTAATTTCATTAACCCACAATGTGTAAATAACATTATATCACCATAAGATTAAAAAGGGATAAATAAGTGTTAAACCAAAAAGATAAGGATGTAAAAAATAATAAAAACTTCTATAAATATTATTGGATGATGGGTATTTAAAATAAATTCACATTATGTTATAGTAAAATGAGTTTTTAACCAATTTTAATTGAAATGGAATTTATAATAAATTAATATTTAAAGTCATTCCTAAGGTGCCACTCACCTCTCCTATAAATGGGAACACCTTCTTCTCTTTTATTCACACCACCAAAGCCATTTATCCCTAACAAAATGCACCCAAATATCCTAAAAAATCCTTAAATTCATCATAGAGGCCATAATTTTAGATGAAATCTATCGCAGGGAAACATATTGTGAAAATCAAAATGATATATTTGAAAAGGTGGTAATTGTTTTATCTTCTCTTTCAAAATTATATTCCTATTATGCTCACTCTTTTTATGTGGTATCAATAATAAAGTAATAAATCCAGTGTCTTATAAATTATTATAAATTATTATAACTATGGGACAATCATATACTTCATTTGACAAATCCTAAGAATAACAATACCTCCATTCATGTGTGCGTACGGCTTACTGTCTCCACGTCATGCTTTTATTTTTTATTCAACAATACATAATTTGGATGGGTATAATAATGAGTATAGTGGATGTAAGGAATGAATATAACATAATAATAATTATTTATAATTAATATACCATACCATTATATACCATTAATCCATTAATTGAATGATATCATTACTCTTTTGAACGTACGACATACCATCTCCACAACATGATGATATTAATTCTCCATGTTAATAATTCATGAATAATTAAAAAGTATATATAATAAATAATCATGAAATATATGATAGAAAAATTCTACTTTATTTATGTAAATATATTTCATTTAATTTCTTTCAGTCAATTCAACAAGGAAATGGAAACAACTTTCATGCTTACGTACAACATACCGTCTCCATGAATGGTGTATTCTATTTCATTTTTATAGCTATTATATATATTCCTGTACTGATTATTTATGATATATAAATCATATTGTACATTATAGAGGTATGTAAATCATGATATTTTTAATAAGATCAACAATAACAAGTCAAAACAAGTATGATGAATAAAACGATTATTACCCAAAATGTTGCGTTAACAGGGAATTGATGAATTAACAGGTAATATAATTTTTTTTTGAAAAAGTTAGAGGCTGCCCCACTTTTATTAAAAATAATGTAATTGAAATTTCCAAGAGATTAAAATAATAAAAATGATAAAATTCCATAACAAACTGTTACATGCCTATCTTTTACATGAGTCTTTCTGTGAGTTTTTGTTCCTCCACTTGAAGAACGAGCCATCCTGCTCTCCCTGGACCATGCCCTCAACCTCTTTCTCTCTCCCTATTTGAGGTTAGAGACTGAAGAATTTCTAGTACTATTTAATCATCATTGAAATCATCAGGGCCTCCATCTTTAATTTTCTCAGAAGAGACTCAATGTGCCACTACATTCATCTCCCCTTTATCATCAATTGCTTCAGATGGAGCAATAGTCTTTTTCTGCCGCAACTCCTCAATTTTTCCCAGGATAGAGAACTATGACTTATCGACACCTTTGATATTTTGGTCAGAGGGGGGGAGAATTACTTGTAGTAACCTTCTTAGCCACCATTGGGGGAGAAACCAGAGCCTTCATATTTTTATAAGAAATTAGCTGAAATCCATGATTATCCACAAACTACTTTGGGGATGCATGAAAATTTTTAGAAATGAAAATAGAGTCAGTATCCAATTTTTTGCCACCCTTTCAGTTTCATAAAGATACCATCCTTTCCTGTGATAATTGATGATCAAACTCTTTTGGAAGATTATATTCAACCATTTTATCAACCGTCAAATCATCATCACTGCTTAATGTAATTTTTTCATTTCACGCATTCATCTTTGTGGAAAAGATTTCCTCTCATTATTTTTAGCATGAGTTTCCCCCCTTCTCATCGCCTGTGGGTTTTTTCACTTCCTTAGGTACAAAATCATTCATTTATTCAAACCATTTGTTGTTCTCAGTATCCTTTTGAGCCTGTATGGTTTTACATTTCTTAAAACAATAATTTTAATCGTGTCCCCATAGAGAACAAATGCTACAAACAATAGAGAACCTATGTGTAGATTGATCGTGACCAATCAAAATAAAACCCTTGAAAAATTTTGGGCTTTTTTTCATAAATTATCTTCAACTCAAAGATGTTATCTTCCGTGGAAATAATTACCTTTTCCACTAGAGTAGAACCCAATTATACATCAATAAATAATCTAACAAATTGTCAAATGTGAGAAACTCCCGTTTTGTTGTCGATTTTAATTATAATTCCAATGGACATTGCAATATCATATAAAATTTTGGGATGCCACAAAATCCAGTTTAATCCATAAACTCTAACCCAAACTGGAGTTATAGAGTATCCAACTTTAAAATGATTGAACTTCTTGTTCCATTCAAGAAGACGACTAATTCCGGGATTCTATATAATATAACCAAAACCCCAAGCTCAAATTTTTTGTTCTTCTGTGGGAAAAATCATATGGAAATACCCTTTTCCCAACGAAATACATTTCTAGGAAGAGAATCAAAAACATGAAGAAATTACGTCCTTTAGATCCTCAATTTTTAAAGGCCGATAGGCATTGGGTAAAAAAAGTCTAGCTATGATTGAAAATTCTACCATTTTGAGTATTTCTGAAATAGCATGAGAATCCACTTTTATATGAGAAACATTCCCTTTCCTTATAATTGAAGAGTCAGACGTACCTTTAAAGCAGGAAAATGAGCAGTTGGAAGAGGATCCATAATTGGGAACCATGAGTGGAAACACATCCATTTTAGGATAAAAGGGTGTCTTCTAGACACAAGTAAAATTTATACAAAAAATCGGTCTCTAGGGATGTCACCAGATTTGTACCAGGGAAAAAAATATGCTCAACTTGTGGATCCAAAACTCCATTGATCCTTACAGTGGATCCATGAAATTCACTACCCACACCCTCTATCTCCATCATGGTTTTTGTCTCAATGACTATCTGGGCGGTTCCACCAGCCGCCTCAGAGGTAGAACCATTGAACACCTCTTTAATCCTCCTCACAACCTACGGTACCAACACTCCACCATCTTCGTAGCATTTCCACCAGCATCACGACCCGCAAATTCAGAAACAAGACTAGTGACCATCGTCAGTGTCACAACACACCGCACGTCCTGCGATTCCAGTGCTCTGCTGTTTGAAGCAACGCCACCAAAATTACACCCCTTGACCTCAGACTTCATCTCAGATACAAGCTTCACTACCTTGAAACCCTAGATCACTACCTGGTTAGAGAGAGAAGGAGTATCATCTCTCATCTTGCATCCATCTTAACAAGTAATATAAAGTCATAAGCGAGTCATATATGATATCATAAAAATCATTATAGTTCTTTTAGAAGTTAATAATTTGATTAAAACCACAATATCGGAGTTTCGTACACTTACAGAAGAAATCATACCTAAGGTAAGAGATTATTTTCAATCTTATAACTATCCGATATTGTTTACTCATAAGTATTTACTATGGTATATTTATAATCCACATCCATGTTTCATAAATATATAATATTATTTATTTTCATATAAAAATGATTAAAATCAATTTTACCCATTGGTAAATTTTTTTAAACTATATTAAAGAAATATTTTATTATTTCCGGTATGATGAACTTTTTGACTTTTCCAGAAAAAGTATGATAAGAACGTTTTTTTACTAACACGAACTGAACAGATTTTTACATTTTCAAAATACAGTATTTGAATCAATCATACTTTTCATGATTTAATGTTTATTTTCAACTAAATTCCATTCTTTGAAAATTGCACATCATTATGATAAAAGAAATCATTTTTGAAGAAGATAGTATATTTTCCTGAAGAATTAATTTCATTTGATTTATCAATATTATTTTCCATGTATGATGATTCTATTTAAATTGGGTGATGTTTCTATCCCCAATATTACTATGAATGGATTATGTTAATGATGTAATGATATTTTATATGGATTATGTTATGATGGAATGATAGTTAAGAAACCCATTTTATTTCATGGGGTATGCTATGATGACTGATTTATGTTTTTTTGGAACACGTAAGAATTATTTCATTATGAGAATGGTGGGACATATAACTCCCTCTAATTCATTGGGTATAGATTTATATCTCTTGAGAGAGACATGAATGTAATGGCATGTAAATCCAGTTTCGTAATACCGGGCTGGACTGGAATGTAAACCTATTTCAGTAATATAGGGATGGAATGGCAGGCAAACCTCATTCAGTAATAGTCGTATTCCCCTATGCTAGTCTTGATAGCAAAGCTTTCGCTATTTTGGAAATAATATTATGTACTTATTTGTTTTAAATAAATCTATTTTTTATGCCAATATAATTTTATCATGATTAATGTTCCTTTATGATATATAGTTTATGAACATCCAGGATTTATTTCATGACTCGTGATTTTGATATTTCAACATTATGTTAATGTTTTTAAATTGTTATATTTATGGGTTGTTTTGTGTTCCAAATGTTTACCCTTACTGAGAATTTGAGATAACCCTTTTTATGTTTTCACTTCCACAAGATATATTGAAAGTTTTTAGGTACGAAAAATGGGCAAATCTTTATGGGATGTGTTAAAGATCATTCACCAATTCATAAGATTATGTTCCATGTTTCCAAAGACACTAAACTAATGTGGTCTTTGGGTTTCATTTTGTGTCACGTATTAAGTATTATACAAAATAAATGTAATGTCCATGTACATCAATCTATACTCTCTACAGTTTATTTCAAAATACTCATTTTTAAATCAGGTTTTGAAGTTGAAAAAAAATTTATATAGTGTAAAAGTATTTCCAATAGATTTGTATCATAGTATATTCGATTTTCATATTTTTAATGTATTTTCAAAACGTATAGTCAACCCTAAACTATTAATAAGAATATTTTCAAAAGTTCTTTTAGTTATTAAAATATCTGTTTATGATATTTTATATTTGATCACGTAAAAATTATTAATGTACTAATTTGTCAAAAATTATATGATATGATTTTAAAACTAGTTTAATGGGTGAACTAAAATTATTGATTGGTTTTCATAATTTTCTAAATAAGTAATGAATTATTTTAAATCAATGTAAATATACTAAAGTCATTTTATTTTTTTAGTTTTGATTTCACTATGATTTGTGACACTCATATGAGTACTACATGAAAATTTGATCTTGATAATGCTAAGAAATATGTCGATCAAACTAGTTACATAGCATTAATTGGAAGACTTCTCTTATTAATTTCAATCTGAACTAACATTATGATTATTGTGTCTTAGATTTCTCATAAAAAAACAAAAAATATTCAAACTTACTTTATATAAAATAGTATTTTCAAATACAATATTTGTAGATTTAATTTAGGATTTTCCATCATAGAGGACAATAATATTACATATCATGTTATTCATATTCTAATTCTGGTTGATTGGTGTAAGAAATAAAAATAAAATCTATGAAAATTCACCTTTTAAGTATATATCAAGTGTCTTATTATTGAAAGAATCAAAATTTTATAGCACTCCATACTATTGAAGCTGAATATATAGCTTTAGATAGTATATGTTCTCAAATTTGGTGGACGAAGCACTCATTTTTAGATTATTTATATTAATTAAAAAATGTCCTTATAATTTGTTATAATAAAAATGGTAACAACATATTTAAAACCCCCTATCCCTCACTCGAGAATAAAACCAATTGACGTAAGACATCACTTTTTGGCTAATAATTTCCAAAATAGTGATATCACACTGGAATAAATTATAATTGAAGATTAGCATCCAAATATTTTCACTAAGACATTTAATTATGAGAGAATGATCTGCATAAAAAATGATTAAACATGATTAATTCGAGTTAATTATAATTATCTAGGATCCCTCATTTTAGTTGTACCCACCTTTGGAGTTTTAACTACCATTGTATTTTTATTCACTATTGGAGTTAAACCCACAATTAAAGTTTTACACATATTAGGAGTAAACCCACCTTCAGAGTTTTAACCACCATTGGATTTTGACCCGACCTTTCATTTTTAACCACCGTTGGAGTATTACCCACCATTGTAGTAATATCGGCCATTGTATTTTTTACCAACCATTGGAGTTCTACCCACTATTGAAATTTTACCCCCATTCGATGTTTTACCCACCATTATGCATTACCATAATTGGACTTTAAGCATCCACTATATATTATTTTGGTTGATTTTTAATTTAATTTTATTAAATGGTTAATTTGATACTAATTTTACAAATCCATAATTCCCTAAGTGATATATATTAGAAAATTTTCTAATTTCAACACTCATTACCTGATTCCTTTATCTCGAGTCTTTTCCTGACCATTTATCTACCCACTGATGGACATCCCTCACCATTATTCAAACCTACCATGTTGATCAATATAGTTAGACTAAAGAGGGCCACGATATCTTTTCTGTAAAAATAACATCATTTAAAGAAGAACAATTGATAGTTTATTCATCCAGTTTTTTTGAGAAATAAACGCCAATCTTTCTAAGCATAAAGTGATGCTCGAAAAACAATTTCACGGTGAATGGTTAATGTCAATGAAGTTTTTGTCTCAAAGGTTACTGTAAGACCAAAGAGGGGTCTAATGGTTTTCTTGTAATGATATTCAATTATTCATAGGCTGGTGTATAAGTTTTATTACAATGTTAAGTTTAGTTTAAAAGAAAATTAATATTGGGTAAGAAGTAGAATAAATGGGAAAGTTTTCTTCTCTCTAATATAATAGGAAAGATATATGAATGTACCTTCCAAATGTGTCCCAAATGAAAATCATGGAATTATTCTTAGTGATAGAGATAACATTGTTAATGAGGATTCCATATCCAATTTGACTGGAAATGAAATTGTAGGAAGGCTAGTTTTTAATAAGAAATGTGGTTAATATAACATTATTTTCATGTTTTTCCAACATATTCTATGACCGATTAAAGGTTATTTCACCTTAAGTAGGAATCATGATGTATATAGTTCTTTTTTTATAAAAATAATCTAAAAAATCAATTTTTTCTGATAAATAATTGTAAAAATAATATATATCTATATTCCGTATTCTATATGAAATTCTCTTATTTATGCAAAGGTTATTTTTTCCATGCTGTAGTATAAGAGATTAGTTAATTAAGGAGAAGAAATTGTAGTTAATTGTTGATGTTTTTTCATTACAAGGATGATTTTAAAAATAATGATAATAAGTTTGAACCCCTAGAAAAAAAATTGATTGATGATTATGACTGAATGTATAAGTATTTCAATCTAGTTGAGAACCCTTCCATAATAAATAATCTTATAGAATGTGGCATCAATTCAGATAAGGGGGTTGAATTTTTTGATATGGAAGAAGAGGAGGATGATTCTTCTAGTGATGATGAGGAGGAATTTTTAGTGGATGGTGGAATAGACCTAGACTAGCCTAATATTTCTCCATCAATTACATATAGTTCTCATGTACAAAATATATCCCTCTATGTCTAATATATTCTCTTAAAATAAGGAATTTATCAAGAAGAAATAGATGTTTCTAGTGATGAAAAATTTTAGAGAGATTTTATATCCTATGTCAAAAATAAAAATGAAGATAATGGTGAAATGATGAAAAATAAGAAGAGAAATAATATGAATGTGGAAATAAAAATGTAAATGTTTAAGGAAATAATGATCGATATGAATAAAGTAGTGAGGTTGTGAAAGGAAATGGCAGTAAAGGTGGTTTATACAATGATGGTCTTAGTGGCCACATTGGTGAGGGGGATATTTATAGGACTTGAGCACTTATCTATTTTCATAGATTGTCAGTTTTCTCTAGATATATAGATAGACCCATATTAGTTTAATTTTAAGATAGATATTATAAAAATCATAAGGAATCATTTGTTGAGGGGGAATATTCCCCATTCTTGGAATGTCACCCCATTGTTGGTCACCATGTTGTGGCTATAGATGATGTGTATATATCTGTTGAGAAATTGAGTGAGGTACTGCCTATTTTTTAGCCAACATTTGATGAATATTCTATTGTTAAGTCTCATCGTGTTCCTTATATCATATTTAGTGACTCTTATCTTGAGGTATAGGATATTTTTCCATCGTATCTCAAACTTGGTTTGGACTACTCTGATTCTGACGATGATGGAATCCCACCAAGCATGGTGGACTATAAATTTGAGAAGCGATGGATCTTAAAGGATTATTAGTAGATTAGAATGATACTTCAAGGTAGATTCCTAGATTTTCATCAGATATGCCTTCCTGTTCTAAGATATTACAGAATACCAATGTTGATAGAGTTGTTTCACTTACCATTTCATATATTCCCATCGATGTTATTAAAAAATATGACTTAGAATCCATTAGGGAATGAATTTTATCTAATTATTAAAAACTTTTGAACATTCAATCTCCCATAGTCACCATGACTATTGGTAATAATGAAATAAATCTATTAGGTCTTATGATCCAACACATTCTAGCCTAATATGGTTATCTACATTCGTGATGTCAGGGTAGAAAATAGGAGGTTAGAAAATGAGATAGAGACTTTTAGATCTACAATTGTTGAGATGAGGTATTCTTTTTATAATTTATATGGATAACTTATTAGAGGGTTGGATAACCTTTCTTCCTTGGATTATACATTTTGTGATCCACCTCCTCCTCTTTATGTTGTGTTGATCCGGTCAGTGGTGAGATAATAACATCATGGTGTTTTAGGAGACCTACCTATTATCCCCCAAATGTTTATAGAAAATATACCATAACAGTAACCATATATATATGATGTATAGAGATTATAAGAATTATATTAACACTGATAGAGATAAAATTTAAAAGGAATTAATGTTTTACCTTTTGAGGATTTATACAAAACATTCTCTAAACACTCAATACATATTATTAGAATAAAACTTTAAAATGCCTTCTATCACTCATGTTTTCAAAGAAATGGTCAATCAAGTAGATGTGATGAATCCATTGATATAGATGTATATGGAAGAGAAAACTGACTTATTTATTGTTATTTAAAGGGTTGGAAATATTATCATGGACATTATATATTTTATAAAACCCTTTCTTCATGTTTCTAGAACAATAGTGATGGCTTCAGATTTTATTATAGTCACTATTAATCTCAGCCATCCAGATTCTGATCCTGAGTTTTTTCAGCTAGGTGTTACCCAAGATCCAAATTCACCCTTACCTACACATTTATAACCTCTATTACTGAATCCTAGAGATGTAGTAAAACATACCAGGCCTATCATTATCAGTGATACTTCCTCTCCACCTTAAGTTCTTATAACCATCCATATGGTAGCCTCTAGCACTATTGCCGAATCTTTTTCATATGACAAGTGGAAGGGAATAACTCCATTTGTTTCTTCTACGAAGCATAAAAATCATTAAAATTACAATTTTAGTCATTGTTTGGTTTATTTTAATGAATTTTTTGTATTGTTTTGGCAGGAAATAATGTAATTTTTTAATAGAAATTATATTATTAATAATATATTTCTCCCATTCATTTCCTATTTTATTTTTAGCTTTTTTCTTCCCAAAAGGGGTAGAATGAAACTAAAGAAATTATTTATTCTTTTCATATTATAATTCATTTGGTAAAAAAAATTATTTGATAATACATTTTTGATTACCTCTGATGATATTGATTATTTTAAGAATCCATGGTAATATATGTACTTCAATATCATCCATTTACACTATCTATATGGTATATAATATCCATTAAAACATTACGATCCAACTCTAACTATAAATTTTTAATGTGATATTCTAATTAATTTTATAATAAGAATTAATTAAATTCATGGTTTTTATCAATTCCTTGATTTATGATTATAAAAAAGTGGGGGATTATTGGAACCATTTCATAATGATATCAAAATTATGTAACTTATGATATTAATGAGTTTTATTCTTTATGTTAGTATTTTAAAATATAAGGTATATTTTTGAAATTTTTTCTATTTATGGGAAAGAATCAATATTAGAGATGACTCATATCCAAAATGGTTTTTTGTCAATGTATTGGAAAGACCCACCATCAGACTCTACTCACTGTGATAATGGATATTTGGCAATGTATGGGAAATACCAATTTTTTGATATGAATTTATATTGAATCAAGAAATCATATTGTTGAAAACAAGTACTCTAAGGGATGAGTCACCCCCATGAAACAAATTTGGCTAAGTGATGAATTGAATTACCTCCAGAGATAAGTCTCTACTGAATATGAACTTCCGTCAGAAATTACCTACCACCATGAAATTTGGAAAAGTGATGAGATGAATCACCATTGATACAATTAACCTCTTAGATAATTCACCATTTTAATAACTCAATTCTAGCCTTATTCATTTCAAAATATGTCTCTCCAATCAATTGAGTCACCATCACTATTTATTTATTTTGAATAAACAATTTTTAACATAAATATTATCAAATTTAAGGATGTTTTTTATTTTAATTATTTTGTTTAAACTATTGTAGAAATATATTAATTTTTTTAGTCAATAAATATGATGAGTAAGAGATATAGATGATTCTTATTTCATAATACTAATATATTAAGAACCAAAATACCTCATGTGGAACATAGTACAAAAAGAGAAAGATATAACAAATATAGTTGAGAGATATACTATTACAAGAAATAGAGAGTTTCCTGATGTGTGCAAGTTTCCAAAGAGCATTACAGAATTCATCATTAACATCAACCAGTTGTGAAAGAGTAGATCTTATAGAACATGTAGTTCCATTACTATAGTCACAAATAGGAGAAAATACAACCCTCTATAATTATTATATTTTTTACAAATATTACTCGAGATCCTATTCAAGATATACCCATTCATGCTCAAGTTTTAGATCTGATCAGATAGAAAAACTCTCGCTTTTATACATATTTACTTACTCTCTCTATCTATTACTTTTAAATTTTGTAGTAGTGTGTGATTTACTTTGTATATTAAACATGTAAAATATATTATATACCTTTACTGGATGACACTCAATATCTTGTACACTCCCATACAAATTTATTACCCATTTTTTGGAAGAGGTTTATGTGTGGCATATGTTAGTGATATTCATGCTATGATTTTGGAAGATGTCCCTGTGTGGCCTAGAAAGATGGTTAGATGTTGTTGTATACATGATTTAGGTTGAACAACAAGATTCTTTTATATAATCAAATTGGAATTAGGAGAATTCCTAGTTGGGAGGATTATGTCTCAGCTTGAAACAGAACCACTTGTATTTATTTTGTGGTTTTCTAATGCTTTAATGTGAATTTTTATAAAACTGTAAACAAAAAATATACTTTGATAGATAGTATTAATTAGTGTTTATATAATTTTTTAATTAAGTAAATTATTTTTAGGAGTTACTGTAATATTCATAAACTATTTTTAATGAGATCTAATCACCCTTTGAGAAATCATATAAAATATCAAAACTTTTATCGATCTTCTATATTGATTAATTAGGTCGTATTATTTATTTAGGGGATTTTATTTTACTTTTTTTGAATATAAATTTTTATTGGGATCCCAATTCACCCCATCTCAAGAAACTAACCATGGCCAGTATTATTTTTATATTATTGCATTATAAATATGTGTTTAGGATATGATATCTATTTACTAGGGTCTAAATTAGTGTTGTTATATAATAATGGCCAATAAATTCAAAATAAATTTTTATTATATAAATATTATATAAAGACATTAAACCAATATATAAATTAGTTTTTTTATTTTGGACTAATATATTTTTTTTATAAATTTTTTTAATTTTTTGATTTTGGATTGATTTTTTTTGGATTTTAATGTTATCATTGGTAACCTCACATAGTATGATATAATATTTCTAAGGAATTTGATTTCATAACTATGTTTGTGAGTGTGGGTAATTTATTCCTCAATAACTCCCTATTATTTTTCATGTAATATATAATTGATTCATATCACATTTTGATAGAAAATCCTGATTCATGAATCAATTACTATTGAAATAAATATATAGATCATTTTCATGACCATTAGTTTATTATGATGACCATTAATTCAGTTCGACATTCTATTTAAATGGTTTATATTATCCTAATAATGAAGCATGTGGTAAACACGTTCTACAAGGTTTAATGATGACAAAAAATGTCGTATTCCAAGATAAAAAATCATTTAAATTTAAATATTGAAAATTTCATCACATTTTCCATCCCATATAAAAGAGTATTAAATATACATCTTTTTATTAATTAGGATGCATGGTGGAAGACAACTGAATTCTAATGGGGTCACCCAATTGAAGCAATTTTCCATTCTAACATATAGGGTGGTTTTTTTATCTCTCCTAATGAAAACCATCACATTTAGTTTTCCCATGGACACATGATGACTTATGCAGGCCTCCATACTTTCCTATATTCTGTCTTACTTTTAAAAAGGGATGACCACTTGGGAAGTGTCAGTTTTAAGGAATAGACTTTTTTAGATACCTCTTCAATCCATTTTAAATAAAAATGAAATATTTATTGGATAATAATGTATTAAACAATAATTCCCAAACAACTTGAATAATATCATTTATCATTATTCAACATCATCCATCTATTTTTAATATTGTCTTTTACACTTACCACTTTTTAGAAAAAGTACAAAACTCATCAAACACCAAAATCCTAGAGTTATAAAATTGGACATCATACACACTACATGAAACTCAAATTATTCAAATAAATTTTCTTTATAGGTAATAGATTATTAATAGATTATTTTTATGAAAACCCGGGTACTACCAAGCTAGATTATAATTTCTCAATACTCCTATAAGATTAACCTCCCAAACAATTTTCATAGGAATTACATTTGTCATCTATAAATCATAGGGTATCTATATTTCATCCACTACATCATTATTATATTTATTAATATGAATATTAATTCATACTACATTATTACTGTCATTCATTTTCAAAAATAATCCCACAAAATATTAGCTCAATAATCTACACCTTTGTATTTTTTGCCAACATCTACATAAAATTATATGTCCATATTGATTTTATATTTATCACTTATATAGAATTATTACTCTTAACATTATAGAAATACATTCATATTTTTAGTTTCATCTAACTTAATAATTACTAATAAATAAAACTCATTCATAGGTGATTCTATAAAATCAAAATTAATCAATGTCCCATAAGTCATTTCAGTTCGATTATACATGGTTCCTGACAAATATTGAAAATATTAATTCAATATTTAGATTAAAAAAACTATATAAACTAAATGACTCTGATTACAACTTATGTAATAGTACTATACTAATTAAATATCTATATAGGTATCATCAGGTTGAATTGAAACGACAAAAATTGATACCCATAACATAAATCTAATTATATCCCGATTTCATGGAATCATTCCAATATAAAGATGAAAATCACCCGAATAAAAGTTGTAATATCTATAAATAATCATTGAATAGACCTAATAATTGGTAATTTTATTTTTTTTATTGAAATAAACCCCCACCTTAATATTTGAATCATTTATTAATAAGTGGGATTACATAAAAAAGTATTCATACATTATCAATGAAAATTTCTCAAGAACCATTTAAAATATAGATTTATTTGTGAAATAACTCTATAAATCTATCATTGTAAAACACCCCTTAATAGAATATATTTATCTTCTATTCATCATGTTTGATATTTTCCTTAAATGTTCAACATACTACTGATTGATAATTCCTACCATTATTGTAAAATTAAATAAATATTGAATAGTTATTCTAGTATACATCTCTTAAAAATTATATTTTTTAGTATATGAATCAACTGCATTTACCTACAAGGAGATCATATAATAAAACAAAAAATTTTATGGGAGTAATGAATAATAATCGTATTTAGTCTGAGAAACAAGGTTGGGAATTTCCCCTAAACCATTATACCTTTGTATATTTTTCATTACTTCATGGAAATCACATTGTATTATCCATTAATGATGTATTTGTTAAAATTTTAATATTTTACATTAATTATTTTTGGTATAGAATGAATGTTATAAAATCATTAATTTTTTATCTAGGTAGCATGAATATTAATATATTACTTATAATTTTCATTGGTTGTAATTTTTGGATAACCTATCATGAAATTTGGATTCATCAATAGAATTATATTATTTATAATACCTTGTTAATTTATTTACTATTCATAAAACTTTCATGCATTTTCAAAATAATCATATCATGTTAATAAAAAATAATTGAGTTTATATGTATATTCATTAGAATTTCAACATCTCTTCAACTGAGTTATTTTTCTAAAACAACCCTGTTGACACACTTTTTCATCAAACTGTCTAAAAGAATGGAATGTGAAATGACTCTACAAAAAGTGATTCATCCTTTGAAGAAAACATCAAAAATAGACAAAGGAATGATAAAGGGGTCAAAGGACCTAGGGTCGCTCAAGTTCCCTTACTGTCGCACAAGTATACTTGCGCGCCACCTAATGGTCACGCAAGTGACTTGCGCACCCTAAGTGATAACCGCCCGGGGTCTTCTCCAGCCTATAAATACCCCAGGTGGGCCCCCCATTTTGGGAGGATATTTTCCAAAATTCACATAGAGAGCTCTAAACGCCAAAGTCTCTTCATCAGGTCTTCCGAACACTTATAAGGTAATTATTTACCTAGAATGGAAGGTCTAAACAAGAGGAGTAAGTTATAAGTGTTAGAATTCACTAACACTTGCGCGCCTAAGTGTTTTACCCTTAAGGTAAATGGACACACTTGAGCGCCGCCCTACTTCTTCACCATAACATGCACGCCATCTTCTGGAAAGCCTCTAGGTATAATACCAAAGGATTGAGCCAAGTCTCGCCCAAATATTACCCTAAGGGCTGAAAATCGTGCAAGTACCCATGTCTCGCGCAGGTATACCTACACGACTAGGGACCTGCGTGCACACGTAGTACCTACACGCCTGCCAGGACTTGCGCACCCCTATATATTCGAGTGACCTTATTGCCCATTTAACCCCTCTTATGCCATTCCACCTCTCCTATTCAAGATTCAGTCTTTAAGACACTCTTCAAATCCGTTTATGGCATGTTTTCTTGATTGAATTCCTTATCCGAAAGGAATTTTGTGAAACATCTCTAAAAAACTAGTGATTTACACATCTTTATTTCACTAAAATTAGATATTTCATTCATTCAACCTCATACTTTAAGATGATAGAACCCTATTATTGGGAATCCTCCTTAGGAGAAAGCCCCAACTCCTCATTAACCTGGGCCTCCTTTTCATGAGTATGCCCCAGTCATAATTTCCATTAATCTGGGCCTCCATTTCCGGAGTAAGCCCCAGTTTGAAATCCTATTAATTGGGAATCCTCCCTAGGAGTAAGCCCCAACCATAATTCCTTTAACCTGGGCTCCCTTTTCAGGAATAAACCCCAGTCTTAAGGTTCCCAAATATGGGCCTCCTTTTCAGTAATAAGCCCCAGTCATAATTCCCATTAATTTTGGGCATACTCCTTTAGAGTAAGCCTCAAGTCCCTTTAATTTTCAAATCCCTTTAACCAGGGCCTCTTTTTCAAGAGTAATCCCCAGTCTTAATTTCCTTTTTATATGAGATTCCTTCTCAGGAGTAAAACCCAATCATAAGTCCCCTCCTAACTTGTGAATCTTCTTTAGGAGTAATCCCAAAGATTAGAGTATCCAAATCTCCATGAAGAACATATAACTTTATGGACCTTGTTCCTAGTTTTCTTCCCTAAAATAAATCTTAATCCTCATCTATTTGGGTAGTCATACACACATAATCCCCACATCATTGCATCTTTGACGATAGAATTGTTTGGTTTCACCAATACCTCTTGTTTCTCACACCGATCACGAATCACGTGATTTTAGAGTGCAAAAGTAATCATGACATCTTTCTTTGAGCAATCAATTATGTGTAAACATCATACTCCCTTACTCGAACTACGTGGTTTCTGATTCATTTTCGAAAAACAAAGGATACTTAGGTAGCCCATCTATGGGTACGATCCCAACTCTGACATAATCAATGTTCTTCTGAATGACAATATACTTCATGTGCCCCACTGAGTGGCTTTAAAACCAATATGGTCATCATAATGACCAAGAGACTTTCATGTATTGAAGGACACCATCGGATACGAATCTCAAAACAAATTCAGATGATTCTCTATAAATGAAGAACCTTGAATACATATAAAATATTCTCTAAATTTCCTACATATCAATCATTGATTGTCATATCTAAATGAAAACTCCTTTCATACTTGGTAATGTTATAAGGATTCACAAACATAACTTAAATCAATAAAGAGAGTCTCGGAATAGACAATAATTCCCCTCAAAAAGGTGTGATGAGTCCGACCTCCCATCCTCTCGACCAATGAAAATTCCTATGCCTCATCAATCCACATCTAATGAGCGCCTACCTTTGGAAAGTAGGTTCCAATGTATATGGAATCATTGGATGTTTCTGGTTGTACAAAAAAACCCGTTAGAAACTGCTTGGAATGTTTGAATCATAAATCAATGAGCTCATCCCCAATTCCAAAGGGAAAAATAAAATGGTGAACCCGACGTGAATCCTTAACCAAGTTAAAATGATAGTTTACCTACTTGTTAGGCCCCCATTTAAAATTCATTGAGAGGACCAACAATACAATCAATAACATATGTGTTCATCCAAAAGATGTAGTGGCCGGACTTATCTTGATTATGTCTATTATATCAATCATGCAATCTTTTACAAGATCTTCTGCATTTCCAAAATGGATTCTATTAAGTTCACACCCGTGAATACGTCTGCGGTGAAGAATTATGCTGCAAATGCCACCGCTTCTACTTCTTCTGGATCATCGTCCGCTCTGAGGATGACATCACCTACTCAGCATCTTCAACACTGGGTATCAAACGCGCTGGTTAAAGAGTACCGTCAACACTGTACCATTCCAACTCTGGAGACTGCCTGACAAGCCCTCCAAGTGAACAACTCACACCGGTCGTCCAGACAATGAAGACCAGTGATCAAGAAGCAGGCGGTGCTAACAACCGTCTCCAACCATTTCGGGTCATTATCCCAAGAACACAATCACCATTCACTCTCATATTCTGAGGAGGTGAATGAGCAGGCCCTTCAGGGCCTTAATGAAAAGAAACATGAGTTATTCCCAAGGGATCTTATCAACAATCACCACCAGACTCGTGAGGTAGTGAACCCTCAACATGATGAGGGTACCGACTCCAGGCGTTCGGCTCAGGTTCCTTGAACCTGAGAAGGAAAGATGAATCACCAGAGGCGAAATCCGTTTAACAGTGACCAGGTTCTCATCTCTGCCATTTCCGGAGAAGTCCACCAACCTAACTTGGTGGAAAGAAACAAGCGGGAAAAAACAGCCGTCTGGTTTAATTCCACTTTCCAGTAGACTTTTCTGGCAGCATCACGCCAATCCCGCCATGCAATTCCAACGGAGTACTATAGGCAGGAACATATACCTGTTTATACATCATCATCTAGTCAGCTGGATCGTCTGACTACATATGATGGATCTCTTCAACCACATTCAGCGAAGTGCAATCAGCATGCACATACACCTGGTAGTATTGATCAAACCTACCAACAGTCTCGCTTGGTAGCACACTAAGAAGTCAGTCGGAAAGATCCGATGACAAACAGGAGGAAGACTCAACTTTCTGCCCCCACACTTGAGTACTGTCAGGATCCCCTGACAGGAAAAAGAGGATAGGAGCAGGCACACACACCTACTCCAAGCACGGAATGGGCGTATATCCCCGTTCCTACAACTGAAGTCACTAAACATATTCTATAAATGGTGAAAGTGCAGAAGAAATTCCCTGCTCATATTCTGGATGCTTGCCAAGATATTATAACAGCTTCAGCTACATCTCAGGGAAAGACACATAAGTCTATCCCTAACAGTGGAGTGACACATCTATAGTTCACTTCGGAACATACACACACATCTCTTTTAGTCCAAAAGGGTTGTGGGGAATACTCCCCCATATTATATAGAAAACCATGTCAGGCACATACACTTGATTTGAGTAGAGATCGTCAGCCTAACCTGGCCATCTCTCCTGATCAGGCACATACACCAGCTCAGGGTAGCCACTTTCATCAACAAGTGGATTCCAAGATGAGTAAGAAGGCGTCTAAGAAGAAGACCTGCCCAACACAATTAAGAGATCAAAAGCCAATCTGTAACAAGGCCTTACTAGATGCGGGAGTTCTTGCAGCACTCAAACATTTATCTGTTTGAATTCAAGATTCTACTCCCTCATTTCCCAATAGTGGGAACATTAATTCCGAAGGTCTTCAATAGACACTTCCTCATGAAGGCTTGATTCATGAAAATTTGGTCAATATTGAAGTTTCATCTTCAGATGAGAGCCACAGTATCCCTCTGTGTGGTCAGAAGACCAAGGATCAATAGATATTTTCTTTTGCGGTAACGCACCATGGTGGACCTCCCCATGACGATGAATTTCTCGGTGAAAGTCCTCTACGCTGTAGTGATGCACATTGCCTGAAAAATACTCTAGTGGACAATGTAGTGCCGAGAAATCCCTCTTATCTTGAGGCACTTGCAAATGAGAAACCAGTTATGTATTATGCTTCATCTCTTGGAGGTAAAATACATTCTCAATTGTAAGATAGCCCAGGGTGTAGGTCATTTTCCTAACCACCCCTAAGTCATGCATCTTCTAGTTTGATCAGTGATTTCTCTACCAATCATGTTGAATCCGATGAAGCGAGAAGGAAGCACCAGATCTGGTCAAATATGGTAGAAGAGACTTCATTGAATGATAAAGAGGAAATGCTGAACACGAGAAAACAACTAGAGAAAGGTGAAGTGTCAGTCATGTTTTTGCCTATGGATGACTGTCAGTATGACATTCCAGAGATGTTGATGGAAGATGAAATTCATGATATTCGTCTTAACATATGGAAAACTCTTTTTCAGTTGAAAAAGAAAGTATTATCTTATGATGAATATGAAAATAATGTTAAGATAATAAAAGGGTTACAACGTCAGATTGATTTGGCATCTCTATCAGTCTTTCAATATCCGAAGGATGAAAAGAAGTAGAGAGCCCTTCAGCATTCATGCCTTGGAACAATAAGAATATTGCGCCAGTTAATTGATAATTCCCCATCCGGTATTCATGTTATAGGATGGGGTGTTCATGGAGCACTACATTTCACTGTGCTCTCTAGTTAGCAAAGCCCGCCGAAAATGCTCTAATGTAATGTTATTTCCCGTGGGCAGCCACAGTCAATATGGTTTTGTTTGTAATCAAAAGATTTTTCAAGAATAGGCTTCAACTAGTTCCACTCATAATAAAGAACTCAGAGAAGATGTTGTTTAATTACTCCTGCATCAAGCGAACGAGGATATTGAACATGCCTCTCATATGGAGAAAGCACATCATCAAATGACAGAAGTGTCAAAAATCATCCAACAGTCTTTCGAGCTGGGTGATAAAAGTTGATGTCGATTTATGCATCCAGGTAATTTCCAGACTAAGGTCTGCAAGATCAGGAATGATTTTAAGAAATTCTCAGACATAGCATGTCAAGAACCACCCCAGCTCACCAGACTGGGGACTCATTTAACCCAACCCTCAGAATCAACGAATAGGATTCGAGGAGTTGAGAAAAGACAGCAGGAATGGCCCCAGTCCACTGAACTGGGGACTTTTTCAAATCATAAACCCCCTTCATAGAGAAAGTCGATATTTCTCCATTGGGGAAGAAGCCTCAAGAGGAACGAAGAGCCAAATTATTAGGATATTCTCTTCAAATTACGGTTGGCCAAGACGTTCCTAAGAGAATGAATCAATAAAAGGAAATGTCTCATCAATGACATGGAATGAGACAATATTGCAGAAATGCTAAGGGAAGGGAATCGTGCGCAGGTTCAACCAGAAAAGAAAGCTTACCATGAATGGGTAGATTCAATCTCTCCCCCATCATGTTTTGGGAACCTTTTATTCCCTATTTTCAATGGATCAGGCGATCCTGAACAGCATTTGATGCATTATGTGTCTTGTTGCGATCCTATGATGGAAACTCCGAAATAGCAAGAAGAAGTGAAAATCAGATGCATCATGCGGACCTTGTAAGGACCAGCTTTTGTCTGGTATTCAAGCTTTCAATCCCAGTCAATTACCGGATGTGAGGATCTTAGCCAAAGATTCCTTCTCCAATTTAGGTCAACATTGACAAAGACAATAGTTTATGATCTTACAAAATGTAAGAAAAGGGAGAATGAAAGGGTCTCAGATTTCATTTCTTACTGGAAGGGATTTACATATTCCCTAATCTTGGCACTCCCTCAAGAGAATTGTTTCCAATATGTGTGGAAAATTTGTGTGATGAGTTGCGCACACTGCTGATCCCTGTGAAATACACCGTAGGGTTTTGAGACCTTACTTCAATCTCTCAACAGATTGAAGATTCTCTTATACAGACTAAGGCAAAATCTCGTGTAATTCCATCATCCCCAGGAAGAATAATGTGTAAGGCAGAGACTGCTACAATTAAGAATAAACAAGCACTTGTACCTGCTTCTACCTCAAAACCTTTATCTTCTCAAAGGGATCCAACTCCTGAGCGTCAACAACGGAGGCTGTTTCATCAAGACGATCAAAGAGATCAAAGATAGAAACAATTTGATGAGTTGAAGAGTAAAGTTTATTCTTTCCGAAATGAACAAGTTCCTGGTTACTTCATTTCAGCCATGGAGAATAATTTGGTTCAGCTGTAGAGGCCCAAGAGGCCAAAAAAGGAAGGAGATGAAGACCTTCCCAATTATTTCCCATTTCATCAGATGTTGGGAAATCCCATCCAAGAGTGTTTTGTCTTCAAAGTCCTTCTACAAAATATGGTCGACTCGGGACAAGTCAAACTAAAAGGCTCTTCAGTCCAGGTAGCATGTGTTACTGCTACAGTTCCAGAAGAAGAAGGTGAATTGAAATAAGTTAAAAGAAAAGATGCGCAGAAATATGATGATTGGATGATCAAGAAAATGACCAACCGAACTCAGGCCATTTTGAGAATGCAATTGAAGAAACCAATTGTGTCTTTTACTGTGGATGCCACAACAAAATCCTCTTTATAGGGAAAATCCTCAAAAGGGCGACATAATTCCAATAACGAGGAACAATCATAAGAATATGAGTATGTGTCAAAGCCTAAGCTATCTTTGACTTTAGAAGATTTCAAGACATCTACTTCGAAGTTACGGGCACCATCCCACCAAACGACATATCCTAAGTACGATAATTAGGAAGAGTCTTCATCGGATGAAGAGTTGATTTTCGGTTCTATTAATATGATTCAATTAACAGATCCATATGCTAGTTGCAGTTTTGATTTTGATGAGCCTAAATTCCCTATATCAAATAGAGGAATCAGAGGAAGTCCCAGAGGCTCAGGATATAGGGGAAGACGTGGATCTTTCAGAAGCCACTATTCCAATTCTACCCCTTCTAGAACTGTGTATGCAACAGAAACTCGTGGTAGAGCCCATCAGCAAGCTCAACATGAAAAAACATGTTCTTCCACCAATAGAAATTTCAATCCTATCATAGTTATTCTGGAAGACCGGTTGAAGGTTCCATATTCTTCCTCTCACAAATAAATAGACCTAATTGGTCTGATCTTCCAAGGCCAGGAATATTGCCAACTCCTATCCCGATACAAGATGCATCAACTTCCAAAGTATCAACTTCCAAGACACCTATTAAACCACATGTTCCTGTTGGGAAACAGAGAACTTTGGACCAAAAGTATGATATATTGAAACACTTGGCACAAGTACCAGCCATGTTATCAATTCTGGATGCCTTGAATTTATCAAAGGATCTTCGGGAAGCACTCATTGAGGCTTTGTCAATCCTCAAGCGTTTGAAACTGAAATTGATGTAGCTGAAGTCTACCTCGTAGAGAATAATCATGCGGAATGCCATGTAGTGATATCATTCAAAGATGAAGATGAAGATGATGTCGTGCATGGACATATTTGACCTTTGTACTTATCTGGAAAGGTCAATGGCTTATACATCCGAAGAGCTTTCATTGATAATGGTTCAAGAGTCAACCTCATGCCCATTTGTACACTTCGTCGATTAGGCCTCACGGAATCTGATTTATCTCCTTCTACAATGATGTTACAAGGATATTATAAAAATTAACAAGAACCACTGAGCGAAGTAACACTCAGAACTCATTTTGGAGATCTTGAATCCAATTCAGATTTCATGGTTGTTGATCAAGACTCAGCCTTCAACATCTTGGTCAGAAGGCCCTAGCTACATCAACATGCGGTTATCCCTTCATCATACCATCAATGTCTCAAATATTGTTTCGATGGACAATTTGGGACATTTTATGGTGATAAGGCCCTG
The DNA here is from genome assembly GCA_963277665.1 of Viscum album. NCBI lineage: Eukaryota > Viridiplantae > Streptophyta > Magnoliopsida > Santalales > Viscaceae > Viscum > Viscum album. Next base: position 666,628,461 of record OY728162.1, read on the forward strand.
TTAAAGACATGCGAATCTCAATACATTGAGGCAGAATTCTATCACATGAAGGGAAGGTAGAAATCCACAACAAAGGTGATTACCAAAGTTAATGCTCCATATGGTTTGGAAAGGATTCTTGAAAATCCATTTGCACATGTGAGAACAGATTATGTGTTTCCTATCAGTCAAATTGACAGGATATACCCAAATCAAAATACTCTTATCGAAAGATCCATAATTTCAATTACGGCAATCGAGCCAGACAACATGGGAGAAATTGTTGATCCTCCAGGCAATGATGAAAGGTCAAATTGAGATGTCTTCGTTTCATATGTTGAAGTCCATAAAGTATATACTTCAGAAAACAGGCTAGATGAAGTGATAGTGACGTTAGAGGTGAACAATGATGTCCCTTATCAATCCATCATCTCCTCTTTATTACCCAAGGAAGACCCTTCATCATCAATTGGGTTGGAAATGGAAGCCTCTTCTTCAAGATGTTGAAGTTTTTACATCTCTTCTGATCACGGAAATTTTGCTTCATCATTTACTATGAAAGTAGAAAGAGATGAAATAACACATGTTGAAGAAGAAGAGGAAGATCTCAGGGATTCTCCTCCAGCATTTGAAGAGGGTATCTCTACCACCGTGGATGAACTCAGAGAAATAAATCAAGGTATAAAAGAAGATCCAAACCCCACTTTAATCAGTGCATCCATGAATCTTGAAGAGCAAGAGATTTATATTTCCTATATAAAGAAAAATGGTGATATATTTGCTCGGAACTTTACAGAGATTCCAGGGCTTGATCCTGATGTTTCCACTCATCGTTTGGGTTTACCAGAAGAACATCGAGGATTTAGGAAAGTTTCGAGAGGAACACACCCAACATATGCTTCCCAAATTGAAGCTGAAGTGGATAATCTTATCAAAGCTAACTTCGTTAGAGAAGTTCAATATCTCAAGTGGTTGGATAATATTGTCCCTTTGATGAAGAATAATGGACAAATTAGAGTTTGCATTGATTTCAGATATCGTAATCAGCATTGTCCTAAGGATGATTTTCCAGTTCTGATTACAAAACTTTTAATCGATGCAGAAGCTGACTATGAAGCACTTTCCTTCATGGATGGAAATTTCAGATATAGTGAAATTTGAATGGCCCTAGAAGATGAGGAAGCCACAGCCTTCAGGGCCCGTCAGGGTGTGTTTTTTATCGGGTAATGCCCTTTGGATTAAAAAATGCAGGCGCAACATATCAGCGTGTAATGCATCGCATCTTCAAGACCTTTTTAGGGAAGTTTTTTTAATGTTATGCAGATGATTTGGTGGTCAAATCCAAACAACATTCTAATCACTTGGCTGATTTTGAAGTCATATTCCGCATGCTTCGACAAAATAATTTGAATATGAACCCCTTAAAATGTGCTTTTGGGGCAACCTCAGGAAAATTTCTTGGCTTTGTTGTACTCCATCGTGGTATTGAAGTCGATCCTGAGAAGACCAAATCAGTCCATGGCATGTTACCTCATCTAAATTTGAAATAATTAAGAGGACTTCAAAGACACTTAGCCTATATTCGGCCTTTCATCGCCAATTTGGTAGGAAAAATTTTACCCTTCACCAAATTGATGAAGAAGGGAGTCATTTACCAGTGGACTGAAGAATGTCAAGAAGCATTCAATATTATCAACAAATACCAATTGAGCCCACCGGTACTTACCCCACTTGTTGAAGGAAGACCAATTATCCTCTACGTAACATCTTTAGAGAAATCATTGGGTGCCATTATTGCTCAGAAGAATGATGATGGGAATGAAAGCAGTCTCTCATACCTCAGTCAGACTATGCTTGAAGCAGAAACCCAGTATTCAAGTATTGAGAAGTGCTGCCTCACATTAATATTTGTAGTTTAGAAGTTGAGACACTACCTGCAACATCATGAGTTCCAATTGGTATCTCGCAATAACCCGCTCAAATTCATCCTTAGTCGTCGAATGCTTATAGGATGCCTGGAAAGGTGGGAGGTTATTTTGCAGCAATTCGACATTGAGTATGTGTCTCAAAAGGCAATAAAGGGCCAAGATCTAGCTGAACACCCTTTAGTGGAAGACACATCTTCAGATATTGAACTCCCAGATTAGGATGTCTTCTCTATTGAAGAAATTCCTCAGGCATGGAAAATGTTTTTTATGGTGCTTCCAGAAGTCCAAAAGGAAGGAAAATGGAAAATCCTAAATTCAACAAAGTTGGATTACGAATTATGATCATTTCCCTAGAAAAGGTGGTGTTACCTTATTCCTTCTTATTGTGGGAAGGTGGTACTGATAATGAATCAGAATACCAAGCTCTCATCACAGGCTTGGAATTGGTGCTTGAAGCACAAGTGAATCACTTAAAGGTGAAAGGTGATTCAGACCTGGTAATCAAACAAGTCAATGGGGATTATTCCATCAGAAAAGAAGAAATAATCCCTTTATATGATTACGTCAGAGAGTTAATGGTGGAATTCTCTTCGGAACCGACATTTTCTTATGTCCCAGATCACAAAATGCTCAAGCTGATGCACTGGCTAATATAGCCACAACTCTGGTATATCCAAATCGGGACGAAACAACCATCAGTATTGCCCACTGTCATTCAATTTCACCTTATCTTCGAATCAGAATAGAGTAAATTAATGAAATTAGTCCCATTCCTGAACCGTATGGTCATACTACAGGATGGATGTCACCTATCAGGGAATACATTCAAAATAGAACAATTCCACCTGATAGAGTCGAGAAAGAAAAAATCTAGTGACGTGTGGTCAATTTTACTCTTTATGATAGCCCAGATCACCTAGAGAAAATTCTCTACAAGTTCTCTTCAGATGCATTGATGGTGAAGAGACAATGATTGTCATGAAAGAAGTGCATGTAGGAGTCTGTGGTACCCACCAGTCTGGACATAGACTGTCTGATCAGATTTGAAGGCCTGGATACTTTTGGCCTTTAATGATACAAGATTGTGTTGATTTCACAGAGAAGTGTCATTCATGCCAAGTACATGCCAACTTCATTCATCATCCTCCAGAGTTTCTTCATACAGCTAAATACTCATGGCAATTTTCTATATGGGGAATGGATGTGGTGGGACCTTACCCTTCAGCTACGACCAAGCAGTTTAAGTATATTCATACTGCTACTGATTTCTTCTCCAAATGGGAAGAGGAAATACCTCTTAAGGAAGTCAGTTCTAAATGCATTGTTAGCTTCATCAAGTCTAACATCATTACCAGATTTGGTGTCCCTAATACCATATTGAAGGACAATGACACCGACTTCTGTTCATCCGAGGTGAAGAAGTTGTATCAATAATATAACATCAAATCCATCAATTCATCTCAGTATCATGAAGCAGCCAGTGGATAGATAAAAGCCTTCAACAAGACTCTTTCAAATATACTGCAAAATATGGTGGATAAAGATAACAAAATCATGGTCTGATAATATCTTTCATGCTTTATGGGCTTATCAGACCACCACCCGCACTGCAACTCGGTCAACTCCATATTCACTGGTATATGGAATGATAGCCATCTTGCCCATTGATGTTCAACTACCCTCGCTCAGAGTAGCCTTTTGTGACAAGTCATCTATAGATGAACAATCTCAAAACGGATTGAATGAATTGGAACGGTTAGATGAGAAACGATTGTGCACTTTGCACCACTTGGAAGTCTATCAGAATCGAATAGCACGAGCATTCAACAAAAAAGATCGTCTTCGTTCATTCACTCTGGGAGAAATGGTATTAGTTCTCAGAACTCCAATTATACCAAGAAAGAAACCTCCCAAGCTTGAGCCAAAATGGGATGGACCTTACTCAATACACAAGGTCAACTCCAATGGAGCATATTCTTTAATCTCAATGGATGGAGAACTCATCACTACACTAAAAAATGCTAGATTTCTGAAGAAATATTTTGTATGAACACAAAATACATCCACGGTCCATGTATACGACCTTAAAATATTTTCACGTCCCTTACTTCCAGCATGACGTTAAACTGAAACATCCACGATCAATGCATACGACCATAAACTATTTTCACGTCGCTTACATCCATCAAGACGTTAAACTACACCATCCATGGTCCATGCATACGACCTTAAACTATTTTCACATCACTTACATCCATTATGACGTTAAACTGCACCATCCATGGTCCATGAAAACGACCTGAAACTATTTTCACGTCCCTTACATCCAGCATGATGTTAAACTGCACCATCCACGGTCCATGAATACGATCTTAAACTATTGGCACTTACGTCCAACATGACGCTAAAAGGAATCGTCCCTTTTTTCGTCTAACATGACGTTAAACTGTGAAAAGTACCTAATACGTCCAAAATGACGTTAAATGGTGTGCTCTTTTGTCTTCATTGCATGACATTAAACTGCATAGTCCCCCTTTTGTCCAACATGACATTAAACTGCACAGTCCCCCTTATGTCCTACATGACATTAAACTGTGCATCGTTAGGGTTGTTGCTACCTCTTGTTTCTCACACTGAGTATTACTCACGTTAGCTTAGAGAAAACTTCAACCATAACACTCTCTCTGGGATACTAACCATGTGTAAGTCCCAACAATAATTTTTAGGTCTTTGTCCCTATAGACATCTTGATCACTAATTCATTCTTTAATTGAATTACGTGGAGTTTGATCTTTTCCTTCCAGGCTGGGTACGTAGGCAACCTCCCATGGTTCAAGCCCAAAACCAATCTCTTCACATCTGTTCAACTCCCTCTCATACGATGTTGATTCATGAAACCGCCCCTAGAATCAATATCTTTACATTGTTTCACTTTCATCCTTGCTATGTGACGTTAAACTATACAACACTTTTGTCTAGTATGACAATAAACTACAATATTATTTGATGCCCTTAGGTGGGCTTGCATAAGTAGTCTACATAAGTGGGCTTGCATAAGTAGCCTACATAAAGGACCTATCAGCCATAAGATGCTATTTATTTGACTATGCAGCCAATGCCCTTAGGTGGCCCTGCATAATTCAACCCCCTAACATGTTTGTTAAATAATGGAAACTTCATTCTTGAGAATTACTTCTTCTAATGCCTTTTAGCTCTTTTTCATATCATTCCTCAGATTCAAATATTATTAAGTCATTGTTTACATATTTTCCCTCATACTTGAGTATGATTATATGTTTTCAGATGAATTGTCAAAGAATTGACTCAATTCTAATTCATCTGGTCAATGCTCTTTCGACCTTAAAAATTAGCCTCCTTATGTCCGACGTGCATGACATTAAACTGCCCACAAAAGACAAAGTAACTCTGAATAAATGTCAAGTTCCAGCTCACTAAACCTAAATTTCTTATGATTTAGGTAATACTGAGCAATTAAAAGATTCAATGTTTGTAGGGTTATTTACATTAATCCCAATAAAAAAATCAAACTATGCTTACTAGGCCCATTGGCATAGGTAAAATTTAAAGAAGGCAGCGAAAGAATACAAGAATAAATGATTGAAGATAAAAGTACACTCTATTGATGCACAAGAATTAGAGGGACATCCACAGATTGGAGCCTCTTCTCTTTTTCAGGAAATTAAAAAAGACTGTCAACATAAGTCTTCACTTGATGTACATCATGCCGAGCTTCATCAGCAGCTAATTGAAGATCGTGCACTCGACTAACTTCACTATTCTCAGTGTGATGGAGTGCCTTCTTGGAATCTAAAATGTCTTTAATACCATTCGTTTGAGCTGCCTCCATTGAATTATTAAGCTTGTCAAGTTCCCCAGAAACAACATATAACTGTTGCTGGAGCTGCACCTGCTGGACGACTTTTTCTTTGATCTTATGCTTCAGCTCCTTTATCTTGGCAGCATAGTCAGCCTCAGCTTGGGATACTACAGCCTCAAATTCGCTGATATTTACTGACAGCTTCACCCTGGTCAGATCTTCACGACACCTTTTCTCCCTCTCCCTTATTAAGATGACTTGTTTCACCGTGGTATGGATCTCTTGGTATCCAAAACTGCCAAGTCCTAGCATGACGAACTGGGATGACAATCGGGAAATCATTGATGACAGTTCATCAAAAGGATATTTAGATATGATTTTCCATATGTTGTTCCATGCCTTGCATCGTGAAAAGCCGAGTTCCTTAAGCAACTCCCGGTCTGATTCGACATCATCATCACATGGGGGGCATGCAATCTGGGATTAATGCTCTTAGGGAAGTGCCATGTTCTCCTCCTTCCCCCCTGACCTAGGTAGCTTCACCTTCTACTACTGTTTGGGAGGAAGTATATACTTCACCTCCAGTTCTACCTATTGAAGTTGATAGCCCTGTTTGATCAATTAAAAGTCTGGTTAGTTTCATAGAATAATAGAAGTTGGTTGTATATCTCGAAAACTCAGTACAATCATTACCAAATAGTAGATCAGCAGCTTGAGAATACTTCACCCCATCATTCCCAGTTTCAATAGGATTTTCAAGATGGGTCTCCGGAGGGTTTATCGGGTTTAGATCCACTTGAGTTAATGTCTCTGTAATGGTAGGGTTGACATCAATGTCCACACCCTCTTTAGGAATTGGCAGTTCAACAGCTTCTAAGGATGGAACTGCATATTATTTTTAGTCATGATTAGAAGTGTAAATTATAAGAAAATTTACTGGATGAAGGATAACACTCATGCCCAAGGTCCTCTGAATCACATGATAATTTAGCATGATCATAAAATTCATTGAAATACATGCCACGATTCATCATTTCATCCAATGATATTTCAGAATCCTGGTTAGTCTCACCAGTGGGAGCATTTGATGTAACCTCTTGGAGACCCTCATTCTACAGCCCCTGACAATGGAAAGCTTCTTTTGGAAGAATGGAATATTCAGTTGTCGCAGCCGCCGATGATTCTAGTGCAGGTTATTCTCTACTTATAGCAGCAGCATGATCCTTACTGGGAATAGATGTCGGCTCTTTTTCCGGAGCAGCCAAGTCAGCCTGAATTTGCATTTGTTCCACATCACCCTCCGTGTTCCTCAATGGAAGATCAGTCCTTTCCCTTAGAGGGGAAATTGAAGAAGCCCCTGCAATCCCAAGGAAAATGAGAAATCTCTTTCATAGTTTAAAATTCATGATTATCTGAAGGACTTACCACTACTGATAAAGCGTTTAGCAGTTGACTTCCTCCTTCATCTCCTTTGTCCTTTTGGATTTTTGGGAGTATCTAGAGTCTCCCTTATTGGATATTGAATTGGAGAATGGAAGGATATGTCAAACTCCTCATTCATAGCCTACTGTCCTGGAGATATCTCACCCGGTTCGCGAGGAGATTCATCACCAGCCCTGATGGCAGTACCACCAGGCCTATTTTGTGGCGAAGGAACCTCAGTAGTTCTTTTCTTTGCAAGCTGAAAGATGAAGAAAATAACTTCCTTAAGTAAAAAATATTTGACTGGAAACAAGTTGAAAAGAAAATAAGGAAAGAAAAATTACATCTTCAGGAGCCACGTAATCGTGCCACTCCTCATCAGTACCATAAGCGGCACCACAATCAATCAATTCCTTCACCCTCCTGGTGATAGGAACTGAATCATCAGTGGCATATATGAGTATTTCTAGCTCTCTGATGTAAGCCCGCACTTCATTGGGGTTATCCTCGTATTGGTTATTTGTAGAAGCCATAAGATTCCCTATTCCAGGGAGTTGTAGAACCTCACACAAATCTATCCAGGCGGTCTCAGTACCATAATATAAACTCTTCCATGTCTGGACAGCCTCTAGTCTTTGATATGATGGCTGCGAGGAAGGTCCTACAATCTTTGATTTTAGTTTCTTCCCAGCTTCTGCAACTACAGATAGAGAATAATAAAATAATACTAATTGCTTTATAAATTTGTAGTGATTAATGTACCCCAATGAAGTAACTCACCAGGAGTTGTTGGAGTGGGTCTTTTGATTCTGACTGAAAGATTATATCGGGCATAAGGCCGCTTTTCCACTTGTTGCACCTCATCATCCCCATCATTGGAATTCGGTGAATCAGTCCTAGAGGAGGAATCTAGTGAATCAGCTTCAGGTGGGGGAAGTGTCACCTTCATGAGGAAGGTTTTCTTTCTCTATAGTTATCTTCCTTTTCCCCACCTGATAAACTGGGTAATTCAGCACCCCTTTAGGGTATGATGCTATCCAGTGCTCGACATACCATGTAGTCAAGTTATGTGAGAATTTCTCAACTATTAGATCAAATACCACCCCAGTCTTCTCCCTTTATGTCAGCAGCCGCAGTTGCCGAGCAACCATAAAATGTTGCTCTAACCTGACATGTACTAGTGGAGATACAATAATCCGTTGCAGAAACCAGAATTGACGTTCAAATTTATATGGAGCATAGGCGTCACATATAATTTCTCCTTCAATCCTGGAAACTAGCACACCATCTCTACATGCTAGCATGTATGCCCTCAAATCCATGTGGGTTGTTCCATCATCAATAAACCGCCCGGTTGGCAGATTTCCATAGGGAAAGAATTTGAATTCCTTAAACATGCTCAGCCTCACATTCATGTCATAGGCATTAAGATCTAATAGAGCAACTCCAGATAATGCTTGCATTGACGGCCTGGAAGAACTTCCAGGAATTTGTAATCCATTCTGTACATTGTAAGTCTTGAAGTGAGTGGCGATCCATCCCCCTAAAACATGGAATGTTCCCACTATTCATAAAGGATATTTACCCAGCAAGACATGATGTAAAATCCAGTGAATCATTTCTAAAATGGGGGTAGCCAAACCAAACCATATTTCCCTCATCCAACATTGCCCAATCACGAAGGTCCCTGGCCTGACACCTCCCTCAAAATCCCTGAATGGAAAGAGATAAACGCTGAGCCACAAAGCCAAGAATCCCGCCAGACGAGTCTTCTCCGGGATCCTTTCATTCACCTCATATCCCCATTTCTCAAACTCTCTTGCTTCTAGAGTTGGCCAGAATGTTCCTGGAGCACCCCTCTTATTAGGTTTTGAGAAGGTGGTAGGACTAGTGGGCCTCTTCTCATTGGATTTCTTTTTCTTATATCCTTTCTCCTTCGAATCCTCCTCCTTTGGCTCCTTCCCTTTCTTCTCAATAAGAGATATATGAATCCACTTCTTCGGATGAATATCATTTCTAGAATGAGTTAAAGAGATCTCTGAACTCTTGATCCTATAGAATATTTTAAAAAATTCCCAAGCCAAAGTAGGAGACTTCTCTGAATCATTCCAAGTCACCCTGGTAGGAATGAACTCATCATACATGTCGCCCAAAATTGGAGCCCCTGAGATCCCGTGGACAAGCCACAGACTGATGCCTACATCTCCATGAGTCAGATAGAAAGAATTGGTTTCTGGGCTCTAGTGGCTGAGTATCTACGGCACGAAGTTATCTTTTCTATAAACATATGTTTTACCAACATAGAAATCTTCGTATATCTCCACTACTTTCAAATCCTCAACAAACTCTTCAAAGGTTTGTTGCACCCAGTCTGCCCACATCCAAGTTTGCTTCACACCTCTCCCAGGAAGGAAGTCTCATCTTTTCTTCCAGCATTTGGATTGATCCATCTGAGAGTTCGAAAGATTGATGGATGATAATGTGGTTGTAGCTCGAGGTTATGAGGTTTCATATCTGGTGTGCAAGGGCTGTGATTCATCATATGGGCCTTCTCCACTACTCCAGTATTTATAAATTATCCTCCACATGAGATATTTGCTGAATCAAAGTTGGTGTAATTCTGAAACCATGAAAATGGGAGATAGTGCTTTGCTTCTGGAATAGTGATTTCTCACAGATGACCATAGCCATACAAAGGCAGATAAATGCTTTGGGGGATGTCGTGATGATATTTCTTCAGATACCTAGCCAAATCCAGAAGAGTGCTATTATTGACGATATAATAATCATGGCCAATGATATCCCTCATATCATCAAGTCGCTTGCTTTCCAGTTCATCAGCTATTCTGATTCTCCTGAGAGCCATTGATTCTGCATTATAGTTGAATAATCAACTCTTAAGTAAGTTGCTTTTTCATAAAATTAGTGAAAGAATTCGAAAAAAATGGCAAAGGCATTAAGGAGTGCAAGTCTAAACTTGGACAACACGTGTGATGTGTCCAGAATGTATAAATGTGCTGCACAAGTATTTGGCACGAAAGTATCACCGCGTAGGTACAGATTCCTTGATAGCAGCGCGACAGCAATGGAAAATCGGAAAAGAGAGAAACGTGCATGGAAGAGATGACCTGTGCGATGAGAGGTCAAAAATCCGAAGGTCTGTGCAATGCGCGACAAATGAGCGCATATATATAGGCCAGGCTGGCCACCTGCACGCCTACAACCAGCGTGCTCCAGCCCTACGCAACTCGCACCTGCATAATGATGGTTGTGCGGTGAACACATGTGCTCCTATTTCCCTTTGGTTTTCATCTTTTCCTCAGAGTCACACCCTTATTCTTTCGGATCCATATCTGTGGGGGGACTTTTTTTGACGCACATTTTCGTCACATTGTCTAAAAGAATGGAAAGGGAAATTACCTAGCAAAAATTGATTCATCCTTTGAAGAAAACATCAAAAATCGATGAAGGAATGACAAAAGAGTCAAAGGACCTAGGGTCGCGCAAGTCCCCTTACTGTTATGCAAGTATACTTGCGCGCCGCCTAATAGTCATGCAAGTGACTTGCATGCCCTAAGTGATAACCGCTTGGGGTCTTCTCTAGCCTATAAATACCCCCGATGGGCCCCCCATTTCGGGATGATTTTTTTCCAGAATTCACATACAGAGCTCTAAATGCCCAAGTCTCTTCTTCAAGTCTTCCAAACACTTATAAGGTAATTATTTACCTAGAATGGAAAGCCTAAACAATAGGAGTAAGGTATAAGTGTTAGAATTCACTAACACTTGCGCGCCTAAGTGTTTTACCCTTAAGGGAAATGGATACACATGCGCGCCGCCCTAATTCTTCACCAGAACTTGCACGCCATCTTCTGGAAAGCCTCTAGGGATAATACCAAGGGTTTGAGCCAAGTCTCGCCCAAGTATTACCCTAAGGGCTGAAAATCGCGAAAGTACCCATGTGTCAGACATATATACTTGCACGACCAGGGACTTGCGCGCCCACGCAGTACCTATTTGCCTACCAGGACTTGTGCGCCCCTATCTTTTTGGGTGCCCTTCATGCCCATTTAACCCCTATCATCCAATTCCACCTCTCCTATTCAAGATTCAGTCTTCAAGACACTCTTTAAATCCATTTATGGCATGTTTTATTGATTGACTTCCTCATACAAAAGGAATTCCGTGAAGCATCTCTCAAAACCTAGTGATTTACACATCTTTATTTCACTAAAATTAGAAATTTCATTCATTAAACCTCATCTTTTAAGATGAGAGAACCCTATTAATGGGCATCCTACTTAGGAGTAAGCCCCAAGTCATCATTAACCTGGGCCTCCTTTTCAAGAGTAAGACACAGTAATAATTTCCATTAATCAGGGCCTAATTTTCAGGAGTAATCCCCAGTTTCAAATCCTATTAATTGGGCATCCTCCTCAGGAGTAAGTCTCAAACATATTCCTTTAAACTAGGCTCCATTTTCAGGAATAAACCCCAGTCTTAAGGTTCCCAAATATGGGCTTCCTTTTTAGGAATAATCCCCAGTCATAATTCCCATTACTTTTGGGAATCCTCCTTAGGAGTAAGCCCCAAGTCCCTTTAATATTTAAATCCCTTTAACATGGGCCTCCTTTTCATGAGTAAGCCCCAGTATTAATTTCCTTTTGATCTGGGCTTCCTTCTCAGGAGTAAAACCCAATCATAAGTCCCCTCCTAACTTGGGCATCTTCCTTAGGAGTAAGCCCCAAGATTAGAGTATCCAAATCTCCATGAATAACATATGCCTTTATGGACCCTCTTCCTGGATTTATTCCCTGAAATAACTCTTAATCCTCATCTATTTGGGCAGTCATACACACATAAGCCACACATCATTGCATCTTTCGTGGAACAATTGTCTGGTTTCACCAATACCTCTTGTTTCTCACACCGAGCATGACTCACATGATCTTAGAGTGTAAAAGTAATCATGACATATTTCTTTGAGCCATCAATCATGCGTAAACATCATAGTCCCTTACTCGAACTACGTGGGTTCTGATTCCTTTTCCAATAACAAAGGATACGTAGGTAGCCCATCTGCGGGTATGATCCCAACTCTAAAATAATCAATATCCTTCTGAATGACAATAAAATTCAAGTGCCCCAGTGAGTGGCTTCAAAACCAGTACGGTCATCATAATGACCAAGAGACTTTCATGTATTGAAGGATACCATCGGCTAAGAATCTATAAAATAATACAGATGATTCTTTATCGATGAAGACCCTCGAATAAATATAAAAGATTTTCTAAATTTCCTACATATTAATCATTGATTTCCAAGTCTAACGAAAAACATCTTTTATACTTGGTAATGTAATAAAGATTCACGAACATAACTTAAATCTATAAAGAGAGTCCCGGAATAGACAATAATTTCCCTAAAAAAGGTGTGATGAGTTCGACCGCCCATCCTCTCGACCAATTCAAATTCCAAAGCCTCATCAGTCCACAACTAATGAACGCCTACCTTTTGAAAGTAGGTTCAAATGGACATGGAATCATTGGATGTTTATGGTTCTATGAAAAAACCTGTTAGAAACCACTTGGGATGTTTGAATCTTAAATCAATGAGATCATCCCCAATTCCAGAGGGAAACAAACCCCTTTTTGACTTTCATAGACATACTTTATTTTAATTGTTAATTATTTCATAAGAAAATATATCCATGGATTGTTTTCATCAATCTATATTGTGTTTTTTATTTCCAAAATAAAATAATGCTTTCCCATTAGAATTATTACTCCTCTTATATTTCATGGGCTTTTTCCAAAAGTGGTATAATCAATCTCCTTTAAAAACATATTGCGGGTTGTTTTTTTGAAGAATATTATTGAAATACATCCTTGGAATACTATATTAAAATATTCAATATTTGTGGTATTATTTTATTATTTATATTTTATATATGAATAATTTTGTTAATCATGCATTATATATTTTTCTTGACCACAACTATTGAAATTACATTTGATATATCCATGTTTTTCTAATTTGAATACTTTAAACCAATTTTCTTAATATTTAGATATTTTTCCATCATAGGATTAATCCCCATAAAATTATGTTATCTATAAAATTTATAAATTGAACGATTTTTCCAAAAAATTCAATGCCCTATTCCTAAACCTATATTAGCACTAATACTTTCCAATAGACCCTGTTATTCCCATTTTGAACTGCATGTCATATTGAATTTATTAAAATAGGAAAATCATATATTAGATATTTTAATACAGTAGTTTTTCTTACTTTTGAAGAAACAAATAATTTTATCATCCATCTATATAAAATTAAAAAGGTGTTGAGCCCTTTATTTTGTAGTTGTAAATTATTGTATAATTTTATAATTGAAAACTTATCTATAAAAAAAATAATATTGCAATTATACATTGATATGAATGTTACCTTTTAGTTTTTGTCTATTATAGATTTGATTGAGAATATATACTAAAAATCCCTACTGGTGGTTATTTATTTTTTAAAACAATAATTTTCCCTTTGAAAAGACATTGTATCATATTTTTATTAGATTATATTTGAACTCAATATGTTTCATTTTTTATAAGAAGTACAATTTTCTATCAAAAGACACACCATATTGAACATTTTAATATAATATGAATACATAATTACTCTTTATTCAATACTTTTTCTATTTTATTAAACATAAAAATCATATTATTCATCTATATATTTTGTTAAATGATAATTCCCTTTAATTTTATTTAAATTGATATCAATTTGTGACTTTATGACATTAGATACCACTTCAAATTCATGATTTTACCCTTTTTAATTTTCATGTATTGTTTTCCCACATGGATTTATTTTCAAAAATAAATTCTAATTTTGTATAATTTATCATCAAGAAATAAATTCCACTTAATTTTGGACTCTATTTAAATGCTATGGTTTATATAATGAAGCATATAGTTATTCTAGTAAAATTAAATCATCTAAAATTACCATTCCTGGTGATTTAATTCTTCATGAAATTATTTATTGGATTTATGAATAAAATATTTAAAGTCATTAGAAAACACATTCTTGGTTTCTTCAATGTATGAAATTGAATCACTATACTCCTTATAAATTTCCAAATTAGAACGTTTCTTTAACACATAGGAATCTAACATTACAGAATATATCATGAGAAGATTTTATTATAACCTCATGTTCTTATGGGAAGTATACGAAATTTTATATATTAGTTATGTTCCATTTATTATAGTTTTAATCTCAACCAAATAATAAATAATAATAAATGATTATATATTATCAAGATTTTATCATATTATAGTATTATGTATTACCTCATTGCATAATCTGTCTTCCTTATTCATTAATATCAATTATTTTATCCATATATTCATTTTAGAAAAAGCAGAGCTGTAAATATGATCATACATTGATAAAATTTATCGAATCATGAACACTATCATTCATTTTAAAGAGAAAATAAAAAATCCAAACATTAATATTATTATGAATACGAAAAGTTTATTTATTTAATACGTTGATCCGAATTGATAGGATGAAGATTTATGGGCACCTACTTATTTTAATTATCATAAATAATGTTAATTATTATAATAATATGTTTTATATTTTATGATATGATTTTATAATATAAGAAAATATAATGAAATTTTGGATAACTGTTGGGATGAGTCATTATTATTTTACCCTGAGTCACCGTTGAAGATGACCTATCATCAAAGATTACTAATCTGTAGAATAGGATAACCATTAAAAAATAGTCACCGCTAGAAAATACTCACAACAAGAAATACATAACCTCAAAAAAAGGCTCACTACAAAACAATGGTCACTTTAGAGAAGGATAACTTCTATAAAAGAGTTCCCGAAGAAAATACTATCCATTAGAAAGGATTCACCACCTGAAAAGAGTCACAAACATTAATGACATATCACTAAACATGAGTCACCTATTGAGTCTACCTACAACCAGATTACTTATTGTTTCGAATAATCAGTACTAAACATTACCTATAGCCAAATGACCTAATATAGTGTTGAGTCACTAGTGGTCATGACCTTCCACCAGATGAAATAACGCTGAGTATGAGTAAACATTGAGCATGAGTTGCTACTAAATATTAGTCACAACCAGATGAATTATCAGTAACATGAATCACTAATAGATTTACTTACCACCATACATATCTCCCCAACACCACGTTCCACTATATCTATTGTAATAAATTTGAATTAAATTCTATCAAAAGAAATATTAGTGAAATTAATGTGTACAATAATTCTATAATTATATTATTAAATATTATAAGAATACATTAATGTCTATGCGATATCTCAAAACAAGGATATATAAGATCATTTTTATTGTTCATAAAATACATTTTCTATCATAAATTGATTTATATTACAATAATTCTCCATCGTGAAAGTTTTGATTCCAATAGTGAAATGACAAACAAGTTTTATATGTAATGAATTCAAGAAGGATCATTCAATGAGAGCACACACACTGCATATTTACCTATATTTAGATTGTGAAAGAGTGGAGTACATCTAATATATATATATATCATTTCCTACAGTCAGAAAAATGAGAGCATTACAACAGCCTATTATTAATAATAATTTTAGAAAAAAAATAAAGCTCCTCTACAAGACACATCTGTGGATACTCAAGAATCTAGGGAACTTCAGATGGAGATACTCTATGTTTTTTAAATGTCAATGGATTCACATTATGTTTATTTATTTTACATTGGAGTATTTTTTTGTCAACACACACTAACTCATGCACAATATTTATAGAATAATTGATATTATTTGTATCTCTATTCGTATGTGTGATCATTGTTTTTTGAAATAGGTCCTTATGTGGATTGAGGTTTTTTATTCCCATGATTATTGTCCATGTGGTCCCTGACTGGACTTGATTTCTTGTATATTGTATTTTGAATACCTAATCTAAGTAAGGGATTTGTTTATGTTTATTAAATTTTATTAGAAGTGGGTTATTTCCATATGGAGGTGATTATGAATCATCTTGAGACTGAGCCCCGTGTTTTATACCATTGTGCATGTTTTCTACATTTTTTACATTGATTTATACTAAATATGTTTAAAAATGTAAATAAAACCACAAAAATGTTAGTTATTATTAACTACTGTTTATTTAGTATTTTATTGCGTAAATACATTTAAAAAGAAAAATTATCTTTAATATTTTATTAACCAAGCACTAATAATTTTATGGGGAATATTTTTAAAGGAAAAAATTCAATTAACAAACTATTTTGAATAATTTGGTGATTACATTTTTAATTTGTTAATTTTCTTGAAACATGTTTTTTATAGAAATTATTATTGGGTATCACTTCACAACATTTGATTACTCCCTCAAAATAACATTTGGTTCCAATGAATTTTATAAATATCATGAAGTCTGATATTAGTTGTATTTTAAAATATCCAAAATTTATGTTATCTCTAAATGTAGTTATTTAATGGATAATTTAAAAGTGGGTTCAATTACCATAATACCACATTTTTTAATTGAAATAAAAAATCACAATATAATATTAAGAAGAAAAATCTTACATAATGCTTGTGTTTTTAAATATGGACTAATAATGATGATAAATATGAATCAACTAAGATGAATAGAAATATAGGGATTGATGATAGTAAAACATATTTTAATAATTAATATAAATCCATGAAATCTATTTGTTTTGATTTAGGTGAGAGATAATTGAATGGAATATCTACATGCCCAACTTCTAATGAAATTTTGGGACACTATATCAATTTTTTCATGAAGGAGAAACTTATGTGAATTAAATGATATTAAAAACAAATAAAATTAAATGTTATTCATTCAAGATGAAACAATTTTATCTTATTTCTAACGTGTATCCCATGTTGAATGGGATAGTGAAGGCAATGCATTCTATATGGAATCTGATTTTAAATAATACCAAGTCAAATGACAATTATGATGCCTACCTGAAAGATGGAGAGGTACCTTGGTATCAATAAATTAGTCTTGTCATATTATATAAACACCATTCAAAAAGAATATTAGAATGGTGATGATGTATTTTGAGAATTTAAAGATAAGTGAGAAGAGGAATATTAACATAAAAGGAATTTTGTAGCATTTTATTTAACTACTTCAAAAAATGAAAAAAATAAGATAAAATTTCTACTGATAAGGAATGACCATGTGTTATCAATTAAGAGAGGTTACATATGTCCATAAGCATAAAAAGTTTCTTAAATAAATTATTTTTGAAACAAATGTAAAAAATGAAAATATGAAAATAGAGTAAATTGGAAGTAATATTGAATGATATATTATAGATCAAATGAGACAGTGTGTTATAAATTAAATAGAAAAGTTCATGTCATATGTGAGTGTCCAAAATGATGTATAAAATTAAATATTATGAAAAGTAAAAGGCATATATAAATGAAATAGAAGAAACATTGAGTTATTTTGAAGAATGATCTAGTGACTCAGACTCGACATATAAGGAAAGCATGACATAGAAAACATTCATTTCAAAATTACCACGTTTAAGGTATCAAATATCATTCATAATTCTCCTGAAAATATTTCTATTCATTCAACATAGAATATTAATGATGAATATATGTAAAATAAGAAGATTTATGAATGTTTTCACAAGCTCAAAAAAACTATAAATGATCATAGTGATATTTATAAAATTATAAATAATCAATATTCATTGACTGTTAATTTTAAATTTTATCATGCCAAAGAAAATTAGAAAAATGATAAACTAAAAAATGAAAATAATGAATTGAAATTTCATAATGTGAAAATGAAAAGGTATTTAGAAATATTTACTAATGGGATAAACTATATGACTAAAATAATTGGAAAATATTTAGCACCTAAGTATATAACTGAAATAGATTTTCGACCTGGAAAAAAGGTTAATTATCAATAATATTTTTATTCCTAAATCTAGTTATTTAAATCCTCATACTAGTATTTATTCATCGAGAATCAAAAACAAATTTATCACCAAATTTTTAGGATATTATTATTTGAAACCCAAAGTATGGGCTTCTATTTTTGGATGTTTTCGGTAAAATTGGAGAAATTTGGAAGCCCATGGTGCTATTAATTGTTGGTGCAATGTTTGGAGAAACTATGTATTTTTCACTAAGAAGTTGTTCACAAAATTTTTGAGGCACGAGAGGTATCACACGATTGGAATATGGTTTTATCCAATCCATGAAAACTCTCTATCTATATAAATCACCATATTATACTGGGGTAATTCAGGGTTGGTGTAATTTTTTTCAATCCATGCTGAAATTATTAGAAACCGTTATCCTCATGTGTTAATGAGAACATTTAAGGTGTATGGTTTGGTAAACTAGCTTCCTCTACTAAGGAAACCATTCATGCAGGTTTTAAACTGACTAAAAATTTTATTAAAATTCTTGAACCCCCTAGTTTTTATCCCCATTCACTCGAGATCAACCAAATATGATTTCCTTCATTTATGGAGGTATCAGAGAGGATTCCAAGGCTCTAAAAACCTATTTATTGGCGAATCGAACATCTTATTAATGAATTGACTATATCACATTTTTAATATCATCTGTTATTAAATTACTATTTCTCCCATCACTCTTTACCAATGAAGTGGTGTGATTTTCCTCTACTTGAGATGGATTAGATATAAGTTCAGATATTTGTGATTTGTTGGTTCTTTGTAAATGTATTGAATCCAAGATATCTTCTATCATTGTGAAATTTACCATTAAACATCAAATTTTTATTTTCAATTTGGCGATCATTCATCAAAGACCATGAGGTAGGTGGTGTAATTTCTAATTCCCATAGTATTGAATATAATACTAAGTATGTAATTGAGTAATTGACATTTTCCCGTTGGGAAATTGTAGTTATTTTAAATTGAATTGATTGATTGATTTATCCCTTGTAATTATGAAATTTGATGAATAATGGGATTGTGAAACTAAAATAATAATGGGTTTATGAAACCAATGGAATTATGGGATTATATAATTTGTGGAATTATAGGATAGTGAAATTGGATGAATAATGGGATTATGATTGTTTTGAATCATGGTTTATAAAAGTAGTTTATAAATGATCAAGGATTGTGGAACCATGGTATTTTATATTATGAATGATATGACCAATGAGTTAGGGAATATGGGATCCCATTATAAATACCCACTAGTTTCCAAAATATCACACAATGTCCCCATGTACATATTTTTATTTTAATGTGATCACTGTGTTGTGGGATATAGATTCTTCCTCTTAATACCAATGGGGTGTTACACTACTGCTCAAGGAACCCATTATATGATTCATAAATTTTATATTATATGATAAATGACTACCATTACAGAATTAAATTTTATATCACTTTCGTGGATGGTTCAGACATCAGTATGGATCAAAATATGTACTATTGGTTCGAGTGTCACTATGAACCTCATGACCAATCTAATATTTAAAGAATAATTGAATAAAAAATCCATTTACAATATTATCTTTACATAAATATTTATATAACTTCATACATTGTTATAGATTGGATATTTTTTTGGCACTGTTGATAGTGGCATGCTGAGTTGTAATAACACCCTATTGCATTTCTTCATCAGAAACTAGATAGAATCCATCTTTAAATAACATGATAAGGGAAAGATCCCTATATTAGATACTTGAGCTAGGATAGATGATGCATCATGCATGTCGGAGTGAGTTTTGATTTTACAACTACTTAGTAATTTATAGTGTCCTTATTTTGTGGTTTCATTTGAAACATGACACTGATATGACATGAAATATTTAATACTTTTTTTTACATTGTTGTCCTAAATTGGAATTATCATGTGATATTGGTTTTTATTATTTTAAAAAAATTGGCTATTTTTTTATCATTTGGATATCAGTTATTAATTTTCTCTTTTGTGATTATTTGAAAGAGATACCTAACTAAACAAATTAGGGAACCATAATGTTGAACCTAGGTCTGGATGTTATACTTTTAAATAATCATACAATATTCACAGAATAACCCTTCACGTAGTAATCTCTTCTCTCTTCTAATAAATATTGATGACTTCATCTTCCGTCCAATCCATCATTTTTTAAAATATAAAAATAAAAATTAATTCATTATATATGATCAAGGAAATTCATTGTCAATATATACAATAAAAATGTTTCCCCCAACAAAATATCTATTTTTCATTCATTTTCAATACCAACTAAATATTAATTTTCAATAATTGTTCCCCATTTCACAATTTTACATTATTCTTTATTTCCCTCTATTATGATCATTTCATGTTTTATATTTTATATCTCCCCTTACTGATAATAAATAAAACTTTTTGAAAGGTTATAATATCATTCTAGTCCTAATAAATTTTCCATCAATCATTTAGTTATATGTCTACAAGAGACATGGTTTGCGTGTAAAAATTATTGTTATATTTATATTAAATATACAACTATTGTTTTAATGCATACTACTCCATGTTTTCAAAATGGAAATAATAAATTTAGTTTCTATTAAATATCCCTTATATAGAACCAAAATAAGGTAATTGATAAAAATATCCTTGTTGGAATATAAAACTCACATCCTATAGTAATCTTTACACAAATATCAAAAACATTCAAATAAATGTTATAGTTTCGTAATTTAGCCTTGAATCCTCCTCATAATTACTCATTTAATGTAGTTGATAAATTCAATATCACCCCTATAATAAGGTAAATAAGTATTAAAAAAATAATTATGGATTAAGACTTTAACCATTTCAAATGAAAACATTCCAGGTATATCCAGAATATAGATTTATATGTGATATGACTATAGATGTTTCTAGTGGTACAATCCCCCTCCAAGATTGATCTCAATATTTGAATCAGCATCACAGAACATTATCATTATATATTAATTTGAATACCAATTGATAAATAATAAAATGATGGATACTCTTTTTATATATGGAATTTTTATTCCAATAGTCATGTCTTCATAATTTACCCTCTTGAGAAGAATCTTCACATTTAATTCCCTCCTATCAAAGAATATATATACCAAACAAATTATAAGAAAAAAAAATTGGTATGAATTTTTGTATTATTTATGCTAGAAAAAAATACTAATATCCTCTCAATTATGATACACATTCACTTTCTATATATATTATTTGAATAAAATTAATTCATGACGATAAAATTTTATTTAGTTGTAGAGGTATCTTGTTCTTTTCAAATGTTTACTTATCTCTAATATTCATTTTCAAATGTTCCCTAAAATACTATGCATAGAATGGATAAATATTTTTAGTATTTGAGATTTATAATTTATTAGGATTGATTGATAGTCAATCCATCCGATTGTGCCCAACCTTCACGCACCATCCAGACATTACATACAAAGATTTAATGATGTTTTTGTTAATATAATATCTTAAATTTTTTATTTATATTATGGTTTTTCTTCTACCCATTCAGTACATTATTTTATTTTTTTAATCCTATATTTATTTTCTTCTCTAAAAATCTAAACAAATTACAATACATTCTTTGGGTATAAATTCATCTTTATTCGAACAATCATAACCCATTTCTCTGATTTGATCCATTTAAACTACAATATAGATTTCAATTTTTTTAAACATTAATTATCATATAGTTTTTATACATAATATATAGATGTAAAATCTCCCCATGAATTCACCCCCTATTGTATGAATCCATTGAGTATTAAAATTAATATTTATTCAAAAAATCAATTTTTCGTTATTCCAAACTATACGATAATTAAAGTTTTGTTGTCCCAAACTATTAAATCTCCCACAAAGTACATAAATGTTTTTTCATTTGAAATTATTTCTATCTATATTTTATTAAAATATTTATTAGATACTTTTTGTTATTATCAAACCTTTATTAGTCTTAAATTTTAGGCATATAAATTTAACACGTCCTTATATACAGATTCAATAATTTTTTTGGCTGTACATATATTTTTTTATTGATTTTGACTTAAAACATTCTCAATACATAAATATAATTTGTCACATTCATTAGAAAATAATTTTAATCATACCTTTGAATATAATTAAAAATAGGTAACTACTGATATATATTTCATTATATTATCATTGCAATATTGTTTTTGGATGAGGCTGGATGAGAAAGATAAAGAAGAAAAGGTGAAGGAGTGGATAATAATAAAAC
Source organism: Viscum album (assembly GCA_963277665.1). Classification (NCBI taxonomy): domain Eukaryota; kingdom Viridiplantae; phylum Streptophyta; class Magnoliopsida; order Santalales; family Viscaceae; genus Viscum; species Viscum album. Next base: position 666,650,950 of record OY728162.1, read on the forward strand.
TGTGATTATAAATATTCTCTTAAAGTTATGATTGGAATTTGAGGAATCTAGCAAATTTTTCAAAATTAGGGGATTGAAAATGTTGAAAATTTCTCAAGAAGGGTTATAAATGGATGATAATTTAGTGATTTTTAATGGAGTGGTGTGGCTTCATGTTGTTTGTGACATCCATTTACAGGTGTAAAACATGGAATTTCAATTAAAAATTAATTTTAGGTGGGGGTTAAATTTGGAATGAGATGTGTTTTTCGATTTTTAGTGATTGAAATGTTTGCGACATGTGGTTATATAATTTCAACCAATAAAATTTAATTTTTATGGACTATTTTTCATGAAAAATAATCAATTTTCAAGCCATATTAAGTTACACATTTTTACCTTCATTATCATTTATTTAATTCTTCCATGGTATTTGTTTTTACATAATAAATATATGTTAACCAATTATTCAAAATTTCAATATAATGGGACCACATATTTTAAAAAGATAATAAAAATTAATTTTAAAATTTAATAATATCAAAATTTTATTTATAAAAATAGTTATGAAAAAAAATTCATAGAAAAACATATTCTTGTGTATTATGTGATATAATCCTTATTCCCACTGAATAAATAATTATTCTTTTAATATATATTTTTATATGTAAAATAATAATATTATTTCCAAAATATATTAAAAATACATTTTATTTATTTTGGAAATCAAAACAATATCTATAATATTCCCCCTTGAAAATAACTCTTTTTATTATTATAGAAATTTATTTTATACATGAAAACATATTTTAATTCATAAATAGAAAATATATTTACCTTATTAAGTAATTATATTATTTTGATTCCAAATTTGAAAAAAAATTAATTAATTCAGTTTATAGACATGATTAAAATTATAATTTAAATATTTTCATGCATATCACATAATTTTTTATTTGAAAAAAAAATTATGTTTGTTTTCAAGATGAATTTAATATTAATAAATTCTTTGTAATTACAACATGATTATTTCTAATATTTATACATGTGTATTTTATCAATAAACATAATTACAATAATTTTTCATAAATATTTATTTTATAATTATAAAAATAGAAAAAAATTGAAAAATAATTCCTTGAAAAAAAATGATATTAAATGTTCATAAAAATAAATCAAAGAAAAATTAATTATTTATATTTTAATAATTTCAGTGTATTAATAAAAACAATTATTTTCATTTTATCATATCATTATTTCAATGTAGTATTTTAATGAATAATATTATTCTAATTAACTTTTATATATTTTTTAGTTAATATCATTTCGATTATTTAGTTTTTTTAAAAAAATATTCAATGGTTGTATACCTATTGGATACATTTATAATCAAAGGACATTTATCCAATGATCGTATTTTTGAAAAGAATATTTTTAATGATTATATTTATAATTATACATTTCTTACTATATTTATCCTTACTAAATTATTCACTCATTCCACTATAACTTCTTAAATAGAACTTCTCATTATATATTATAAATTTTTTCATAAATGATCCATCAATCCTATTTTTCTTTCTCCAATATTTTTTTCATGTCATGGTGATTCTTAATGCTTTAGATGCTATAGGGGAAACCCAATTTTAAAAATATTTATCTTTTACATTTATTTAATTATTTTAATTTATCTACATATAATATATTTAACTTTTACTATATATTTTACTTCATGGAATATAATAAATAGTTTCATTATATTTTTTTGATGAAAATTTGAAGGAATAAGGTTTTGTTATTTTGATTCAAATATAATATGAATCGTTTTATTAAGAATTATAATTCAATTTGGGACGTCCCAAGACCAATTCTATAATAGTTAATAAAACTTAATTGACCACATGAATTCATGTGTGCCTACCTGTATACCAAAGTCATATCACTAGTAGTGAGAGACTATGATGGTTTGGTTGGGATAATATTCTTTATTTATTAGAGTGGAGGACCACAATAAATACTAATGCAGAAGAAAAAATTAATAAATTTTAGAAATAACACATTGAATCATAAAAAATAATCATTAAAATAATATACTATCAAAATCTATAAGATGTATAACATATAGATAAATTCATGTCATTATAAAATAAACATGCATAAATGGAACAATATTATACTCAATACATCTATAAAAAAGAAAAAAACAACAAAAACCATCGTAATGAGATTCTATAGGATCATACATCTATTACCAAGCTCCCATAAAATAAATCAAGTGTCTAATGTGAGTCAAATTCCCTAGTCTCTGCATATATTCAATATGCCAGTCTCGGTACGAATCGACTACCCAAAAATCATGTCATTAAAACTCTATAAGAAACCACAAATAGGGTCCAAAAAAACTAAGAAGTTTTGTATAATTGCTAATTGATTTTATATAATAACTAATTTTAAACATGATAGTAAATACAAACCATGTCGAGCATATGATCCATTTGGGAATCCAATATGACCATACATACATTGGTATTAGTAGGGTGTCTCGGACATAATGACAACTAATGTTTTAGGGTATTAGGTAACATAATCAATCGGTCAATGTAATAATATATATGATTGAAAAAAATTATAAATCACAGAACCCATGAAATTATAAGTTTAATATAGATCAAAGTAAAAAACGATTAAACATATCTCTAGTGATATAAGTGTTATATATGGGTTACCCCCTTGGAATTTAATAATAAATCATTATAAATTTTTCCATATAATAATTCATAATTAATCTACGGATAAACATGATTGTATAATATAGTCATAATACAAGGTGTTATATGTCTAAATAAATAATTTTAAATACAAGGAGATAATCCAATGTATTTTATTTCTAGAGTATATGAGTGAATTGTTAGTGAATGTTTGAGGAATTCACATATATAAGACATTTTATAGACCCTAGTGTGTAAATTGTCATATTTGTTTCCATAAATGAATCTATGTGGAGACCTATGAGTGCTCAATGAATTCCTTCTGGAATCCATGTATGTATCCAATGAAGAAACTAATTTAAATAAAAGCAATGGATTATAAAAACATGGAACCTTGTATACAATAAGTAATCAAAGGCCATGTTAATTCCATTTCCATATAAAATTTCAATTTAATTTAAAATGTTACATTTTCATTTATCAATAAATAATCGTAAATAGGTATTCATACATTTATTCAACTCAATTATATGGGGTAAATGGTAATGTGATAAATTTATATCCTTTTACAATCCATTTAATTTAAATACGACATAAAACATGTAATTAGATAGATTAACACACCCACGAGGGTGTTTGGTCATATGGCAGGACTTAATCTGATGAACTAACAAGTGGTAGGTGAGTATCAATGACATATAGAAATTTATAAAATTATATATGATTAGTCCTTTTATAATTTAAACCCAAACACAACTAATGGGTGTTTTGTTTTTGAGAAGGGGAAATTTTTCAATGGCACCTAAACACACCAACCCTAAGGGTTAGATCATAATGAGATCACCATGATCCCAAAATAAAAATTATTATTATACAAAGTCAAGGAAATATTATAGGAGTGTAATTTAAGGAATTAAATTCTTTATAACTCATGAAATTAATTATGTGCGGCACAATGATAACTGATTCTATACATCTAAGATTTTTTGGGAAAATAATAGGCCACCTACATGATCATGGTAGTATAATCCTCACACAACATCATTATAATGTATAGGATGGAATAAAAAAAGTGAGCTATCAAAAAACCATAAAACCTGTGTAAACTAGGTGACATGGAGACAACACTAATGATGGTGTGGAATACTGAGAATGAAATATGGATGAGCCATTGACATATAGAGAGGATTCCAATTAAACAAAGGGTGTTTGATTCAGATCATGGATAGATTATATCAACCAAATCCTAAGATATCAAATTAAGGTATCTATCATGAGGGGATTCAACGATAATGTGGGATGGAAAAATGTGAGAAAAAGGATTAAAGTAATGAGGTGAAATTGAAAATTTATCCCTTTTTAAAAGGGTTCTATGTTTTCAAAATAATTTTTAGCTAACCAGGATCCCACCATTTATGGAAAAATTTCTTCCCCAAGGTCCTTTCATATTCGATGTAGATGATTTGATAAACCAAATGAAAACTATGTTGTTGGTAGCCTTCTAAGGATGAAAACCAAACTGATCTAGGTGAATGGTTAGATAAAACATGTGAAAGTCTTGTGCCCTAATTCTACATTTAATTACATGTTCTTCATGGCCATGTCACCTCAATTTATTGGGATTTAAAATCATGTATCTATATTTTTTAAGTCCCATGATTGAGGTGCACCATAACATATAACCATGTTACAATAGTGATCCACAAACTACTCTTCCAAAATATGAACCTTCAGGCTCTATACAAACTAGAAATCAACATAGAAATTCATGGTTATATATGGAACTACCATTTGGATAAAAATACGTTTTTTAAAAATTTAATGTATTAATACAAAAAACAAAATCTAGGATCTTACCACCTCTCATCTATAAAAATAACATCCTCAAGATTCTCATTTAAGGGTGGTTGAATAGTATACGAGAATAAATCTATACAATGAACACATATATCTAGCTCTCACTTTTAGCTATCATTCAGAAAATGTTAATACATATAATATAGAAACAATAGGAATAGACCTTCCATGAAGAGCCTTCATTCTACGATAAATGATAAAAACTTGAACTCCTCAAAAGAAGAATTACCCTCTATGTTAACATCATTAAAATAAAAATCATGAGGTGGGATAGAATGATATCATCAGAGCTGAGAAAAAAATACATAATGTGTACAAATATAGACTATGAATGTGATATATGGTATTACACTGATCCGACCAACTCTATAGTCTCTAAAGGCACAAAAAATAATAACGGTAGTTTATATGACATTCATATATTTTCAATGGAATAATCTAGGTAAATCATATAAAAAAGAAATTATCTCCCACATTAATATTTAGAGGGTGGTGATGACGAATGAAATATGAATTCATGCTAGAATGATCTATGTCCATGCAATTCCTGATCTATTGTACCTAATCCGATGTCCCATGACCAAGATGTGGAACATGAATTATTACCTCCCCTATAACCAACCATCATGAATGTGATCAAAACATCATACAATATAGGCCATCCTTTTTATCCATATAGATATTCACTATGAAATTATTTTCCTAATAAATGATGCAAGAAGAATCATTTTCTCCACAGAACCTCCAAAATCAATGACATAGTCATGGATAATTTCTTTCAAAATATATATAGTATGCTCATATATGTGATCATTCTAATGGTAGAATTCAGTTTTCATATGTAAACATGAACCTGAATCCTTCTTCCACCATTTCTAGGTCCAAAAAGTAACTGAGTGTCCCAATCTAATATGATGGTTTTTGGAACCCCAGTAAGGTGTAAAATCACTGAAACACAATGTATTAAATTTTTATCCACTAATAAGGTTTCTTAAATATGGGTGAAATGGTAGACCTTGGTTAACCATTAAAAAAATACCAGTACTGTGGCCTGGCCTCAATGTGGATTTAAAAATCCCATTATGAGATCCATAATGACATAATCCCATTTACAATTCTAAAAGGATAATGCATGACGTAATCAAACATGCTTATCTTTTTATACCATTACCCCCCCTTAATTTTCAATCATTAAGTATCCAAACATGATAATATATTTTTAATACCATGTCTCCAATATTATAATCATATATCACAATACGTAATGGTAATACTGTGATTTACCGATCATTTAGTAAAATAAAAATCCTACATAAACTCATGTCACATTTATGATGTTACCCTAATACATCCATTGATATAAATGACCCATTCCTCCTAAAAATCCAAACGAGGAGGTGATTCCTCTCTAGACAGACATTCGAATAGTATTAAACAGTAGGGAGTGGAATGTTTTCTCCTCTTAACTCTCCATAAAAGAGATTAAATAATTAATAAAGTCATAAAGGTAGGCTTACCATGACACTCCTAAATTTTTTAATGCATCTATAAAGGATCTACTATCAATGTCTATTGAGAACTAGCTTCCTAGAAAGATTTTGTCTAATTCATTAAGCTCAGAACATCAACAACTATATTTCACCTACCATATATGCATGCAAAAGAATGATGGTATTCAATACATGTTTTCTATAGAATGGTCATTTCATTATGATTAAAAAATTAAATTATCCTATAATAGTTATATTAAAATAATAATTTTTCTAATATCAAAAAACGTCTCTAGAAATGAAAATAATGGTTTAAAAATTCTGAGTTGAGGATGTGAGTTGTGTAATTACACTGATAATGTCCCAACTAAAGAGGCCTATAGGATCAACTATTTCCCTTTTAATTAAATATATCGTAGTAAAACATTTAATGTACCATTATAAAGTAGTTATCCCAAAAAACCTCAAGTAAAATAAAGATATGTGTTGATATTGGCCCTCTAGAAATGTGAATTGTCAAGTATTATAAAGAATTATAGAGATACACTTGGGAAGACAATGCTCTTATATTCTAGGGATAGATGGATACAACTGCCTCAAATATAATGCGGCACAAAAATTGAACAATGTCAAACAAAAAGATATAGTTTGAGTCAATTTTTTAAATTAAATAATCTATATTATTACATAGTTATATTTCGAGATGTTTTCTATGTTCATGTCAAGTTTGAGAATATAATATGATTTCATCCAAATAATATCCACCAGATAATCCAGGTACCAGTGGAAAACCCTTTTCATGAAATCATTAATTATGGCAGGGGTGTTTGATAAAAATTTATAACCATATACAAATATAATTCATAACTTCTCTGAAATTGTGTTCATAGTATATATGAGGGCCTAAGTCACACCCGAAAAAAGACATATCTAAACTCAATCATTAAGAAAACTTTTCCTCTTATATTCTACTCAATGAAATCATCAAAAACAGGTATTTTTTGTATTTTATAGATCATAATATAACAAAATCACTTTTAATTCATAAATAAAATGAGGGTTTCATTGGTCATCAAGGAAGAATGTGTGGGTGACCCACAATGAGAAGTACCAGGTCAAAAAGAAAAACATTGGTTTCTAGGTCGTCTATCTACCTATTGTGTTCATGATGCTTGGTAGAAGATATATTATAATAGGTTACAAAAAATAGTTCCTCAATTGTAATAGGTTTATGTTGGAGTAGAAATCTCTAAGGATGAAATATAGAAATATTATCATGGAAGATAACTCTAAATTTCAGAACCACTGGAGGAAAAAATACTGTATTATTCATTAATCATCAAGAAATTGACTAGAACTCAGGGCCCACACTCCACCAGGAACATGATGATCTAGTCGATATTGAATTTCTTAGAAATTACACTCTCTCTCATAGATGATTTTCCCACATGGTATATAAATGAAACCCTACAATGTTTAAATGAATTTGTTCTATAAGGCATTAATTATTCATTCATAGAATTTCGTCAAAATTTATTATTTTTAGGTTGAATATTTTCAACAAGAAATTATAAATACCAATCATTAGAAGAAACTATTTACATTGACTTACCATCTATAAATTTACTCCCAATAAAAAACAAGGAGTAATTACCACATAATAGTTCTCAATATCAAGTACAAGAATCCTTTTTATAGCCAAATATATGATGGTTAATGAATCACAAATATGAAATAACAAAAATAATAGTGTAATTGTTACTAGGATTTTAACACACTTAGTATATTCATGGAACTATTAACCATAGTGTTAGTTTGTAATACATGAAACTAGCCCAATGAACCCTCCGGATCTACCACATAACCTCGATGATTATGTACACATTGTTGGCACTGAATAACATTTGTATCTCATCCTCAACCAGATCCACCACTATGACATGTGTATATTGTGGTACTCCACCACATAGACATAGTGGGTGCTTCTGGTCCTACCCCACAATGTTGAGCTGATGTAGACCCTCTCTCAATATGAACATGTGGGATGGTCTTTTCTAATCTCAAAAGATAACCCATTTATCTGTAGGGTCTAAAATCATATGGGTCCTTGTCAAACTATGTCTTCATGTGAAATTACATTCCACAACAATGTTATATAATATATCATATAGTAATGATACTCTAGCTTATACTACTCTAATGAAAACCCTTATTTCGATGCTTCATACAACATAACAAATCAATTCCCCAACTATGAAAAAACTACCACAACCTAAACCTTCATCTTCTATCATTTAAATCCTGGTGGTAAGTAAATTTTTCAGGAACTCATAACGGGTATGTAGTTTTAATAATTTCCCTTCTGATTAAATGGAATATCTATGATAATCCTAAAAGTACATCACTGGTGGTAGATCATCATCAGCAATGATAGTTTGAAAATTATGGAGGTTGGTGAAAAGTGATAAACTGGCCTTGAGAAAAATAGATCCATGTGTTTAGACAAATAAATATTTAGTGAAACTAGCTATTAGAGTCAGAAGAAATAAATAATCAATATAGTTGGATTGGAAAACACTTAAAACTCATCCCTTTCTTTATTATTCTGGTCAAAATGGCTCATAAATTATTGGAAGTACCTAAAATAATGAATGAGGTTATCACATTGTACCTTTATTTCGATGTCTCTAGAAGTTCAATTCTAGTGGAAATGGACTCTATCCTCTAAAAAGTATCCTAGGTTCCAAAATACCAAAAATAATTTGGTTAGTGAATCTTCTTTATTGGTCATGTAATCTCTAACATAGTTATTTTAGGTCACATGGATCAATAAAAAAACTACACTAACATCAATAATATATCTCAAAGATGAGCATCAGTGTCCAGTCCATGTATAACAAGTTGTACTACTGGAGGTTCTGGATGTGTCACTATAAGTAGGTCATGTCTAAAAATCAAAGGATCATGTTCATCACAACATCCCCAACACACAACTTGGGGATGTGATGGAGGCATATATCAAAAATTCCCACAAAAATATCATAATAGACACTAGGAAAAATGATTTTCAATATGAAATAAGATATGAATAATTGATCACTACACAACACATACTGACCCAACTAAAAAAATATATGGTCATCTTATTAGTAATATTTCATTATTCAACTATAAAAGTCCCTTATATTTAGTTCCAATTGAATGTTATAAAAGAAAAATTAGTTTCAGTTTTAATTGGAATCCAAATTTATGGAAACAATTTCTTCCAACATATATTTTTTTGATATTTTTTATTAATTGTGTAATTTAGACAGTGATTTATCATTCCATTGATAAATGGATATAACATTATAAGTTATAGTTTCATGTTCATGTAACTCAAAAATGTCTTTAACATCATGTATTAGGATATAACATGTTTATATATAATGGACCAACCATATGGACTAGCATTACCAATTTATTGAGGAAATAATTTTATACATTTTAATTTAAATTTAGTAAATCGAAAAACCTGGATATTTCATCCCATGTAACTGATTCTCAATGGATAAAACATTTTTATAATTGGATAGTAAAGGTTCCTCCATTAAGTTATTAGTGAAAACACCATTCAAGATTATGCAAAAACATTTGAAAAAAATTATATTTTTCTCAATATTCTATTAATAAATGTTATATATTTTATAGTTTTCCTCATCAATGGACAAGATATATGAAATAGGATGTCAATAAAATAGAATAAAATGGGATTGGAACATTAATGGCAGAAAATATCAATGAGAAAATTATGATTCCTGAGATAATTCATCATTAAAATACCATCCCATTGGTAATAATTAATAATAATCAAATTTATAAGCCATGTTCATCAGCAAACAGTGAAATTAGTTCTACTATAATAGGAAAAATTGAAAAAATCATTACATATCCTTGGAAACATGTCATTTTTTTATGCATGTGGGTCAAAAAATCCCTATAACAATTTTATTTCAAAATTCATACAATTCATAGCCTCATTTATACCAACACAATATATTAATATAAGGGAAAAATTTATTTTATACCACATTATGATGTCACCTAAATGGCCACTCATATATAAATGAACATAATTGTCCACTAGGCATCATGATCTCCTCCCCATATGCAAGAGGATATGGCTACCGACAGGGGTCTATGATAGTATTTAGAGGAGAGTATACTGTCATTATTTTATTAAATAACCATAATTTACATTAAAAAAGATGTGTAAAAAATTTAATACAACCACATAAAACAAAAAGTTAATAGATATTAATTTATAGATATCAATTTTCAGTCAATTTCTATATGAAGTATCATGTAAAAAATATGTCATGTCAAGAAAAAATGATCATGTATACCTGGAACACACATATATACAATACCTGAATAAAAAATAACCAAATTACCCAAGATAAAACTAAAAGATCATCTTAATAATCGGAGAATTAATATTCTACAATGTTCCCATAAATAGGAATCATGAATCTATAATGGTACACCATTCCTTATCCCTAAACATTCCAATAAATTATATCTAGGTTCCGATCAGTGTCCCAAATAGGATGTGATTAAAAATAAATAATTCCCCACATATTGTGTCAATTACAAACCCATATTGTGAATATAATATGAAATATCATCAAAGTAATAATAAATTTAAAATAGAAAACTAAATATAGTCATTTTAATGCTCAATCTCATTATGGGATGCCTGGATGAACATTACCGCTTCTTTTTATCACATATGTCTCTAAGTATGGGACCATTAATTCATACGGGTCTATTAAAAAATAGTCAAGGTGTCCATGTATGAAAGAACACATAATAACCCAAGATAACCAATGGAATCATGGTCATTTGGAGGAGAATCGAAATCACAATAATAAACTATGTAGTTAAGCTATTGGGGTCAAATTGTAATACAATAATGTACCATTCCATTAAACTATAAATTATTATGACAATGTCTGTTGAACAAGTTAAATGTAATCCTTGTAAATTCATGATTAGAGGATGAGGATATTTTATAAGGTGTCATGTGCCTAGGGAAATCATTTTTAAACCAATGATATAATTTATGGAATTCAAATTTCCGAGGTTTTATGTGAATCTACATTGACAGGTTTAGGCATTCACATATATAAGAAATTATCCGAACCCTATTGGGGTATCTCACTAAATGTTAAAATCAATAAACAAGGGTTGTTTACTCTATTTTCACAATTCATTTATATAGGAATATATGGGTAGTTCGTATGAGAAAAATACATGAAATAAAAATAATACCAATAAAAATTTGGAACATTACATATAATACATATTCATAGGCCATGAAAAATCCATTCTCAGGTAAAATTTCTATTTAGTTAAAACCATTATCTTTCAGATCATCGATTATAATGTGGAAATGAGGTATTTATACCATTATTGAACTACAATGTAACAAATAAATGTATAGTTGATAAATTCTAATACTTTTGTACTCTATTTTATTTAATTATGAAATCTCACATGCATTTGGAAAGATCATCCCACCAAACTATTGGATTGGTCAAAAAGAATATCTAATCTGGTGATTTATATGATGAAAGAAATTATCCATTAGATAATACAATTCATTAATTTCATTTGGTTCTGTCCTTTTATAATTTAAATCTTAAACTAACCCATGGTTATTTTTGGATTCAGGAAAGGATAACTTATCAAGTTTGTCTAAATGAACCCACCCTAAGAGCCTATTCATGTTAAGGTCAACAACCTCACATAATTAAAATGGGTATTATAAAATGTCAGGGTCTAGGTATAGTCATTTAAGTTTTCAGTTTACATATTTTTGATGCAATAGAGGGAAATACATTCAATATGCACAACGAAAACATAGTATTAATATGTGATACTATATTTTGAATGTAATATATCATATTTCATATCACGGAAGTAGATTAATCATCACTTATGAGCCTCATATTAGGGATACAATGAGGGAAGATGGAAACTATGACAACTCCATATATTATAATACATATTAGTATGCAAGATGTTGATGAAAGCTATGTTGAGGAAAACATGTAAAGTAACAATGATGAAATTTAGAAATACTGAGTGAATTCTAATGAAACTAAGGTAATTTAATTTCAATCTCTGATATATGAAGTATTGATAATCCAAGGTGTAGGAAGGAGAAGATATCTCAAAATGGTGATACTATGATATTGAAGAAGGATAAATAATATTATAATGGTTAATGGATTGAGTGGAAAATAAAAATATATATCCTTATAATGTGGTGCATAGTTTGGAGACAAAATTTTGGAAATTGTGAAAAAACCTTGCATGGATCATTTTCCATTCACAAGTTCTCTAAATAGTCCATGTATTGAGTTAGAAAACATTTGGGCACACCATGACCTCAGTAATATACAAAGGAACACACCATGAATATGGTTGGCTCATGGGTATAAAAACCAATAAAAAGTTTAAAATTTTACCTTAGCAATTATGTATATGTTTTCACTGATCAGTGGCCTAAGTTTGAGTGGTATTCAAAATATGATCCTCTATTTTTTAGGTGTCATAGTTGAGCCTCAATGTTACTACTATCCAAGTACCAACCATGAACCTCAACCTAATCCTCCAAAATATAATTAATCATGATCCCAACATGACCAAAAAAACATGTGACCCCCCTTAATCAAATTTGAACTCCCATTTAGATAAAAGAAGTGCATTATGAAATTTTAAGGTATTGTACGTCAACAAAAAATCATGATTTTAAACATTTAATGGATGAGAATAAATATTTTTAAAAAATAAACATTTAAATAATAATAAAGTAAAATGGATCTAAAATATATTTTTATACATTCCACCTAATTAAATTTCATCCAATTAATATTATTTATTAGACACTACTAAAAATATTAAGGGTATCAATTGGATGTACATGACTAATACTAATAGGTCTTGTGAGATATCAAACATATGAACCTTTAAAAGAATAGGAAACATATATTTTTCCAATTATAATAATACATTGAGAGTATCATTTTTTTCTAAATATGAATCCTTATTATATTTTATGTGTTACAAATATTTTAGGACCTAGCTTTCAAATCTCCATATTCCTAACCCATTTTACAAATAAATAAAAATACAAAAAAATGATGATAATTTGAAAAAATATCATAGTACACAACCACAAGATTATCAAAACTCATTCCCTTGAAATATTCTCATATTTCACAACTATTTAAAATTATTATACTTTCAATTCAAATATGATATAATTTAATAATACTGTAAAACCATTATTTTAAATAATTTTTTCCCTATTCATTATTGTATTTTATTTTTAATCCAAACTATTTTTTTATTAAACCATAAAATTCCTTTTTTAGAGTTTTTAGTAGTTATGTTAGCACCTACAAATATCCAAATCATATTTACATGGCCCATAAGTCTGCAAATAGGTTTGATGAAATTAAATATTTTATAGACCCAATGATATAATTTAAATGTAATGAATATTCATGGAGATGATTATAACTTTTCCTGGCGGAGTTTTGAAGGATGGATATAATGGTCCAATAGTAGGTTGTGTTATCCTATTGAGGCTATGTCTAGTTCGATATCTGCTCTTTCTTATAGTTCTACCACTTCTTTCCCAGTTGGTTTGGTGAGATGTTTTTTAAATAGGATTTGAGATGTTCTTCTCGAGCATGATGTTGTGTTCCCGGTGACACATATTAAGGCTTGAAAATTTGATATTTGAATTACTCTTTTTTGAAATTTTAATTTTGGTTGATAATGATTTGTAATTACATTGATTTGTGTGTCATCCCACTCCACCTTTTAAAAGTGGCTTGATAATAAAAAGAAATCATATCGAGTTAATTAATCAGTGTTGATCCAAAGGGAAGGACTTCAAAATTCCTATCTAAAAAAGTTGAAAAGAAAGTATTGTCAATGAATAAATTAACACAACAAATGAAGAAGTTAAGTGAGGGACCCAAATAATGGGATATAAAATAATAACAATAATACCAGATATATATAAGAAATAACCCAAGAAAAAGATAATAAAAATATCAAATAAATATGGAATAAACCATAATTGAAGTTGAGGAATTTGATTGGATGATTTTTATTATATTAGTATTATTGGTATTTTTTTTGTCATTAATCATGTATAAATATTTATTTATCTACTAAAATGGGTGTTATCCATTCAATATATTGAAAAACCTATGGGTTATTTGATACTATAGTCTCCCAATAATAGAATCCATTAATCCCTATAGTTATGATATTAGTTTTAAACCATGGAAAACTTTTTAGTTGAGATAAATGTGTTACAATCATTGAGTTGTCCCATTATCAGATGAAATATGTAATGATAATATAGTTACAAGACAAAATCTATAACATTTTTCACAGCATCCCACATTTCAGAAATTTGTTTCTAATTTTATTTGAAGAAACAAAGTTATATTCTAGAAAATACATTAAAAATGAATGAAATTATATTAATAACCCACACAATATAATTCCATAATTTATTGTTTATCCAATGATTAAACATGTAATATGAAAATATGTCAATTAGATTAAAATATGTATTTTAAAGGGATAAAACCTAAAACCACGGAGGAACAATATGTTCTCTATAGGAGATCTATGAAATACTTTTAATCCCTACTGGTGGCCCACTACTTGTTCATCCAACCTATCCTTTTGTTGATTTATTTTAGTAGTGTCATTGTAGCCTAATATATACCATCCATTTTTCATCCAAATCCACATTCACTAAATATAAGAGAAAAAACAAAAAAATAACACTCAAAGAAAATTGGAACAGCCCTTGAAATTATTCTTCGGATCCACATGGAATATTCACTGTATAAAATCCTCCCTTAAGGATATTCTATTAGAGATCCCATAACTAAATTATTTTCACATTATATTTCAATTATAATAGAATCCTTGATCTCAATATAAGGTTGACTCTATGTGGATTATTTATTAGTGATGATTATTGAGTGAGAATGTTCAAATATTAAATATTTTCCCATGATGAATTATTTTCATTTTATCTTAGTGATTAAAAATGATATGGTAAATGAAATGAATGTTCAGGGTGAGATAATAACAATGAATTGATAAATTTACATTTCTCCTTTATTTTCCCATTCTAGATTGAATAAATAATTTATATTTTATATGGAACAACTGTAATTAAATTTTTATAGACTTTTTTTATCATTGGGACTCACCTCTGATCCATTTATTGGTCCAATAAAATGAAACTCAAGTTTCATTAATATGTATACCGACCATGGTAAAATGGTAATTGTGAAATTGGACCAATGATTCCATAAAGAATGTTACGTCACAATTCATTACATGTGTCACATTGACCAATATATTGAATTTGGAACAATCATGAGTCTCCATTCAATCATCCTAAGAATCCTCAATGACATTATTATAATTTTCCCTCTTCTTGGATGATAAAAACGTTATATTACTCCTAATATAAAGAAGTGATCAAAATAAAAACCCATATTGATTCATAATGAAACATTGTTTTTAACCCTTTAGTTATTTATCTTGATTCAACATAACAACCTACACATCAGGTCATTAGTATCTCAAAAGTAAATTTTCTACTTTTGGGTTCATTTTACCATTTAATAGATCGTTGTTCATGTTGATTCACATGATAGGTTGTATTCAAGTAGAAGCTCTCCCATCCTATTTCTTCTTCAACATGTACAGATTCATGGTCTCAGTTCAGTGTGGCTAAATGGTTTTGGTGAAATATTATTTCTTCAAATGGACTAATTGACTAAATGATTTGTTTCAGTGATGTCATTTTCTGTTTAAATAGTGAACATCATGATTAATCTCAACCTTCATCTATATTAGAATTAACTTCATCTAAAAATATATCATATTCATTATAATTAGGTTAATATGATCTCTAATTTCCATATGATATTATTATATTCCATTATATTTTCTTCATTTAGGTGTCCCTTATGATTTCATATCATATATTTCTTCTTTAACCATCTTTATCATGAAATCCTATTTCATTAATTATATCAAAAATACTATCATGGATCTGTTCTCAATGGCCTAATCAAACAATTGTTCATCCATCCTGAGTCTGATTTTACTTCAATATTTCATATGAATGGATTATTTAATATAATATTTTCATTGATGGAATTTTTTTAGATTATTTTTATTGAAATACATTCCCATATTTTACACGTGAGGGTGACTTTATCTGAGAAATATCTATACAGTCAACCATTATCCTCTACGTAGTTGAAAAAAAATTACTACCACTTTTCATTTCATACAGGTGGGGGAAATACATTCAATTGGGTGTACATGATTGATATCTCTATAAAAATATACATTATTATGATTTGGGTTTATTAAAACTTCATCATGTTGCTGATATTTTTTTATAGGACCAATTTAATTCTGCTCATAGTCACTTCGATTAGAAGTGACGGTCTATTCTAGACATTCATAGATTTAAAAAACACAATAGAGAGAGGTTCCCCCTACAGTCTATTTCCATTATAAATATTCAAGGGCACACTTATGGTTCCCATGTGGTAGATTGATCTTTTATTAGGCGTTCAACAATGGTAGACAATTTATTTCCAACCGTCTTTATTTCATCATGAAATTTCTTAATTTTTTTCATAGGGTAGATTCATTTCATTGAAATTAATTGACTCTGATGTTCAGAAAAAAAATAGTAGATAAAAATAATAAAAAATTCAATGAAATAGTGAACATAAATAGTGGAATAAAAAATAATATATAAGATGAATGAAATGGAAATAATGAATTATGAAATAATTTGAAAAAAATTAAATTCATCATTATCACATAAAAATTACAAAAAATTTATAAAAGATCTAAAATACTGAAATGAATTTTTTTATTCAAGTTTTTTTAACACATTAAAATATATGGTATTTATTTTAATTAATCTACATAGACAATTATAAATTTTCAAAAGTATAAAAAATTTCTAATTGTATTTTTCCTTTATGAAAATGTATTCCAAAAAAATAGATTGATAAAGTTTTAAGTCGTGGAATATTTAATAACATTATTCAAAAATAAAAAAACCTCAAATACCACATAAAAATTATTTTAAAAACATAAAATAAATATTAATATTCAAAATTTATATGAATATTAATGAACCAAATAATGAAAATATTATCACTTTAGAATCAATATTTTTATATTGGTTTTCAAATAATTTTATTTCTATACAAAACCATCAATTGCTAAATCATACTCCATTATAAGCCCTATATTACTCTGAAACTCATTTATTTCAATAATATATTTGTGGATATGTGTGATAAAATAATGTAACATCAAATTAGCCCACACATAATCCACTTAAATAATGGGAAATTAAATTCATTTTTGTATTTAAGAAAAATCTATTTAAAATGTTGATCCTTCCCCTGTAAAAATACAAATATTAATTGAGAAAAATCATAGAACCATTCATAGAAAAAAAAATCATGACTGTTATATGAATTAAACTCACTATAATATTTCAACTCAATACAAGTTTTATTCCTATGAGTAAAGACTCATGAGGTAAGTATAATTGAATGCGTTTGATGAATCATAAAAAAATTTCACTTTCTCATAGGTTCTTGAACCAATGATTTACATTCCACTTCAATTTTATAAATCAGTGTATTTGATTAAAAATACATTAACCCCCTTTTAAAAGGGTTCAATATGTCCCAAATTTGATAGATTTTTTTAGAAAGACACTTTATATATAATAATTACATCAGAGAACATTTGTGCAGAATTGTGAAAATTATTTCTTTTTCATGTATTATATTTATTAGAAAAGAAAATATAATTTACTTGGTTCAAATATTACCCATGTTTTTTCAATTTCCAATTTTACCCCTGATTTAATGTACATATATTAGTTTTGATTGTGTGGTCTCTCAATGTTATTATATTTAACAAGGATATGTGACTAGGATCATGTCAAAAAATTATGCTTCCATGAATTATACTTCATACTCATTAAATATATAACCTTTCACACATCCAATATTATATTTCAAAACATATTTCCATAAAAATAGTGAATAACATCTCCTAACAATCATGAAATTATAACACCATTATAATTTGTGGGATCCCTAAAAATGAGATTGAAATCATTTCTTTATGTGTGACACATTATAGATTCATTTTCTAATATAGAGATATAACAAAAATATACATATTTCAAAAAATATATAAATAAAGCTTAAAAGGAATGATTTTTTATTTTTATGTTTATTTGTAATTTTTGATCTTTAGTAAATTAAATCATCATTAAGACAAATAAAATAACCCTCCCCTAACTCATAACAACGAATATTTCTTCTATTGTTGAGTACTAATGTGTGAGAAATTTTTTATTCGAAACATGTTTTAAATTCAATAGTTCATAGACTATAAGAATGGTAGAATGATGTTAGAAAAATTATTTCCAAACTATAAATAAAATAATTTCCTATTTTTTTAGGAAATTTAAATCTTTTTGTAGTTTGAATATAGGTAATGATATTTTCAGTTCATCCAAAATTGTTGAATAGTGATCAATGAGGTTGAACTAT
Organism: Viscum album; assembly: GCA_963277665.1. Lineage (NCBI taxonomy): Eukaryota > Viridiplantae > Streptophyta > Magnoliopsida > Santalales > Viscaceae > Viscum > Viscum album. Next base: position 666,669,691 of record OY728162.1, read on the forward strand.
TTGAATAAAATGTCCCTTTTTTGGCCAAGAATGTTTTGGAATATTAAATCAAATGGATTTTCAATATTTTAGTTATATGAAAGATAAGAACCCAAAAAATTATAAAATAATATAATTTTCAAAATTCATGGGCATTTCCCCGTATTTACTTCAAAATACCATGAAACATAGAAGTGAATAATTAAAATGTATAGAATTAAAATTTGTACTTCTATAAATATGGAGACATTACCATCTCATAATAGTCAATTTATAATTTTTCTTAACCCTTTATGCATATGTTTCACATATATATCACCAATTTTGTACATTGAGATATCATAAAATTATTCTCTAGTGAATTGCATGATATTAATGCTTATCTAAACACCAAATTGTACCACATTTGATGTATGATGGAAAGTATCTATCTTATAGTTATTTAGAAAAATTAAAAACAGTGAAAAAATTAAAAAGAATCATTGTTTGACTCTCACGAATAAGTGTTTTTTTAGTCATCAGTTATACATAAGTAATGAATCATCATTTATCTTTCAATATGGTATCTAATACTAATGGTTTCCTATCTTATTAATTCTTTTTTATCTTATGATTATCTAGAAATGACATGTTATTTTCACCAACCTACACAACACTCCCGTTGACCAACACACTCAGAATGGAGTTGGGGCCCGACCACTTGGTTCTAAATTTTTCAAGAAATAGCTTATGTGTTTATTTAATCAAAATAAATCTTGGTCCATCCATAAAGTTTTTATTTTGGATCATATATTCATTGTTTTCATTTGTTAATTCTTTTAATCCTTATCATTCATATAGGATTCTATTATGATTCCACCCATCACAGACAACCCTATAAATATAATATCTCGAAATAATTTAAAATATAATTATCGGGCCCTCACATCCTAGAATTACTAATGATTCAACTTAACATGTGGTGGAATAGTATATAAAAAATATAATCATATAAAAGGACATAACTATCGGGGTATTGTAAGATTTCTTGTAGGCCCACAAATCATCATCCAATTTGATTACCAATCATTCATAGAGTTTGATTATGTATTCCATATTATTTTAAATTAAACATTTAGCACTGTAAAAAAGGTGACCGATGATACCAATATTTTTAGTACATCCTTAATTCTATTTTAAATCATTGAAATTATAATTATTGAAATGAGTTCCATTATCTAATACGAGTTTAATATGAACATTGAAATATGAAATGATATTTTTGTTTATGAACATAAATTCACTATAAGAAATATTAGTGGGAAAAGTAATAGGATAAACCCAAATGGGAACATATTCTATAGATACATGTATTAAATCATTCCCTAAATATAATGGAAATTATCTCATAATGTCTAAAACCAAGATATCAAATATTTCATCCACCGTAATTATTATTTTTAAGTATCATTGAAATACCAACATTTCCCAACCACTGTCATTTTAAATATCCAATTATAAGACTCCATGAGTCATATAATAGTGGTGTTCAATATAAACTATCCTTCCGTACATTATGTGACTCTCTCTTACTATCTTGATGTCCAAACTAATGTGAGGAGTTATAAAACTCAATAATTGTAATCATTTCCTCATTAGCCATAATTAACTTATGAATTCCAAAGGAACATATTAAAAATAGTATATGATTCTCAAATAAATAATATTTCAACATTGAAATTAATTACATTCTTTGATTATGTTGAAGTTCCCCAAGTATGTCTCCTAATGTATGAATTTTTTGATATTAAACAAAATAATATGATTTTATCACTAAATAATTAAAAGTTGTCTTTTATATAAAATAAGTTTGAGTTTCATTGGGTTCTTCAGTATTGATATAGGGTGACCTAGATAGGTATCCAGTATCCAAATTCTCCTCATGTTCACTATCGTTGATTTCAGAAACAAAACCATGTTTTTTAGGAGTCCATCACACAATCCATGGATTTTAGTCTTTTTAATTAGTATATAGTTTAGTGTTTTTTGGTATGTAAAAATAATGAACATAGAACCATCCATTTATTTCCATAATATTTCAAAAATTAAATTAAAATGATTTAAATCCTTTTTGTGGTTGTGATTTAAATGTTTTGAGAATCATTTAAATGATTTATATAGGAATAAACAACATTCATTCTCTTCTTTTTCATCATCCTCATATGATCACTTTCAACCACATCATGAGCATCACATGTAACCTAAAAAAGAAAATTCTTTTGAATTTTTGTTACCACAGATTGATTAATGATTTTTTCATTGATATTTTTATAGGATTGTATTATTTTATAATGAAACCGAAAGATTTTATCCTTAAAAAGAATTTATCATTACATCCATTTTGATTTTTGAGAAAACATTAATGAATCAACAGTATATTCGACCAAGCTCCAAAAAAGTCTTAATTACATCAAAATTCATAGGAGGGGGAATATCATTTTGTTATCTTTATTTTTTAATTTCAAACTAATAACCAAAATATTTATACCATTTGAGGTAATAAAATTCCATCAATGACCATGAATATCAAGTATTTATAGGTAATAAGAAGGTTTATTTCTTATAATCTATCAAAAATTGTTCCATGGCGATTTCAAAAAACCTTCAATGTCAAAAAATAAAAAAAATCCATAGCATTGTTAATTTTACACAAAATAATTTAATATAAATCAACCATATTACATATTTTAAATGTTTATAGGGCACCACATAGGCCTAAAGGCATTCAACTTCAGTAAAAAATTCCAAGTGGACATTTAAATGTAATATTCTACTAATACTAAGGCATTATAATAATCTTCTACTAACCAAAATGATCACTAAATGGTATGATAATTCATTCCCTACCAACCTATCTGACATTTTATCCATAAGTGATAATGATAAATCTTATTTTCCAATGTAAACATTTATTTTAAAAAATTATTTTCATATTATCTATTTCATAGTTATGATAACCAGAATTTGTGCATTTTTCTATTTTGTATCATCAATGACTCCACTAGCTGTTAGGGAAACTACGAAAATGCCTCCATAATGGATTATGTAATTTTGGAATAATATTCGTGTTCTCATTATTCTAATTAATTCTTATCTACCCACTTCCTTCATTTTGGGATTCAATCATCTCTTTGATTAAACTATTTGCTTATGGTCTGCTTCTATTAAAATTTTATTCATTTAAATGATGGACTTATACATTTAATAACAGTAATAAACCACCGAATAATAGACTTACACTTCCACATAACATCCAATAAATGTTTTTCTTGACATTCCATTAAACCAACATATAATCCCATAGGTAGTGTAAAACACTCACCAATAAAAGAATATTTCAAATTATGGTATATGGTCTTGAGATTTAGACTAGTGTGTGTTGAGATGATTAAATATGCTTGGATATAAGAAGTCCATGGTACTCATGTGACATATAAATAAGAGAGTATAGAAAGATTCATCTTCATCAATATGGTTGATTTAAAATTAATTCTTACCGTCATATACATTTATTATTATCCAAATATTCTCTAAGGAAATCTTTTAAGTATATTCTAGAGTTCCACATAAAAATTATCTAATGGATCCTTCTAATTACAATGACTATTTCTCATGCTGACTTCATTAATCATGCGATGTTAAAAAATAATATCTTCGAGAACCCTAAAAAATTCTCAATCCTCATCGTTAATGTCAGGACCCATCCCCCGGGGCCCGTGCCGTGACTACCCCAAGCCTGCCTTCCATAGGCCAGGGGTTGGTGACTAGAACCAAAGGCGTAATTCCCTAAATATATGAAGGAATTTCCTTTATAACTGTAAGAGCCCAAAATAGAGCACCCAACTGGATACGAAAAACTAAGTAAAATTGTATAAAAGAGAGTGCTGAAAAGTAAATGGGACAGAAATGCAATCCCAACTATAACGTACAAGTACAACTGAAAATGGAAAAATAGCTGAAAGGTGAAAAGAAGATCCTGAATCATCCACCATGGATCTTACATGAAGGCTAGGTATAGATAGCCTCCACAACACTCCACGTCCATCCGTATCCTCCATGTACTATCACACTGTGTGGTCCACACCCAAGTACGATGCAGTGCTGGTACACTCAGCCTCAGTCAGCGATGTGTGTCTTCTACAACCAACACAACAGGGTTTGGGCATAGCCCTTGTAGGGGTGAGTATAACGATACCCACTAGGGACCCAAGACCCTCAGGGTCTCACAAAATCCAACAAGAATAAACCAAAAACTATGAAATCAACAGATAACCCTACTTAGGTATATGCTCATACATATACCAAAGTTATCATGTAATCCATCTAAATCATAAGATAAACACAAAAGTTACTGACTCAGCGCAACCAGAATTTTTATTCACATTATCGAAAACACGTATGTTGGAGAACTCCTCCTCTATCTATTATAGTGGTCCTGCAGTGACACCAAGGCCCTTACCACTAAAATTAGACTGCTGAGGTACTCCTCCTGTCGAGTACTGTCGGTCTTCTGCGTCACCAATGAAATCCCCACCATGGGTCTGCAACGTCATCAAGGTGCTCCCCCTCATATCCTGCTGAGGTACTCCTCCTGTCGAGTACCGTGGGTCTTTCACGACACCAAGGCGCTCCCCAATGTTGGTCTTCCGTGACACCAAGGTGTTCTCCAATAGGATAGTCGAGTCACACTGAGTCGAATCGATCAGTTGTCGTCAGGTCTCAGCCAACTACTAGGTATCTGTACTCTGCTCACTCGTCATCGAAAGGATCTGCTCCACATGTTATAGTTTGATAATCCAAATTTCACGAAGTCCCATGTAGATTCATCTCAATGGTCTTCCATATTATAGAGGTCTCAAAGCAACTGACGACATGTCAATCAAACTTCCGGTTGGTGAGTTATTAACATTTTAGTCATAGTGGTCCTGTTGGATTCATGCATGATCCAACCTGAAAGTAACTCAACTATATCCCAAACTCCCGTGGGGTATAATAAAAGGTAGTGTCACGCCCCAAGATTACCAGCTCCGTTGAAGGTTCATCAAAGGAACGTCTGGTGCTAAAGATATGGCTAAAAGAATGTAAAGGGGAGGTAGTGGGCCGATGTCTGATCTGACCCGGTTGGGCCGACCCGGTCTGGGTCAAACCGGTTAGACATGTTGGGTCTGGCCTGGCCCATTGGGCGGGAAATCCTGTTAGGTTAGGCCCGGCCCGCTGGGCCCCACCCAGTGGGCCGTGTGGGCGGTTCGGCCCGGGCTCGGGGACGGTTCGGCCTAGAGTGCATGGGGTGCGGCTCGGCGTCTCGGCCCAGATGGCAGAGACCGGTTTAGCCAGTGACACTAGGGGTGCAGCTCAGGTAGCATGGGGCACGCGGGGGCACGTGAGCTGGAGCGGTTTGGCTAGGTGCACAGGAGGTTGCCGGGCAGGCCGGTGGGGCATGGCCAGGCTGGCAGGCAGCCAGGCAGACCGCCAGGCGGGCCAGCGGGCAGCCGAGCAGGGTGCAGCCAGGCCAACAGGCGGCCAAGAAGGACGCTAGGGGGACAAGGGGGTAGTCTGGTAGATCGGAAGGCGGCCGGGAGGCAGAGGGGCAGGCAGGCGGGTTGCAACGCAGGGTGCAATGTGGGCCGGCGACCGGGAGGCGACTGGGCAGGCCGGCGGCGTGCAGGACAGCTCAGGGGAAGCGACTCGGCTCTGAGAGTGGCACGACCGGTGGGGGCTCAATCAGGACCAGATCGGACGGCGACAGTGCGAAGTGCCACGTGGGAGGCGCAGATCACAGAGGCCGTAGGTAGCGCGACCATTGTCTTCGTTGCCTTCGTCACCTCGTCACATTGTCGCCATGCCTAAGATCATCATAACAAAGAATGACAGAGGGTTCAGGTGATGTTGGTTTGGTCCGCACCCTCTACATTTTACGGTGGTAACATTTGGCGCATCAAGAAGTAATAAATATGAACTTTAATTGTTTCACAACCTCCGGAATGATTCATTTCCAACCGAAGAAAAGAAAAAGGAAGGTCATATTATTCAAATAAACACCTTACCATTGTTCCACATTCATCGATGGGGTCGAGAGGAAGAAGACGGTTTTGTGGACGTTCGTCGTGCCCGCTGTACACTTCCAATCCATAGATCGCACATCAGTTGTGGAAGACGCTCCACATCGGTAGGATACAAGGAAGGAAGTCAAAGTCGCTCCTCACTGGTGTTCTTCGTTCTTCGTACTTCATTGGGATCTTTTCTCTCTTCTCCCAGGTTCCACTAAAAGAGAAATTCCAACCAAAATAATTAGAGATTTTGATACCTTATTAATTCGTTGGAACACTATTCATATTGGATGATATAATTTAATTGGAACCACCTAATTAATGTGAAGGATTTGGAATAATAAATTATGTTTTGGATAAAATAATTATAGGGGTGGTGGTGGCACCATAAATGGTAGAGGAGGTCAAGGGTCTCCCCCACATTAATGAGGTAAGTTGAGATATTTTTGTCTCCTCCCATTAATAGGGGTTGGGTGGTCCCACCCATATTATTCAAATTGGGAGGTTATGTGGTCTTAGGTGGTCCCACAACATTAACCCCATATGGGAAGTGGAGGCATGGTGGTCCCCACCACCATAACCCCTTCATGGGAGGTTATGGCCTTATGGTCTCCACTTCCAACCTCCATAGGGAGTTTATAGATTTAGTGGGACCCACCTCCAAACACCCACATGGCGGCTCAAATAAAAAATAGGGAAGCTCGCTTTTTTTATTATTTTCCATGAAAACCCAAAAACTAACATTAATTCTCAACCCATTACCATCAATGTTAAAGTCTCCTTTAGCGAATACTGGTGCTACGAGTTCAATGGTGTCCTCGTATTTCAATTCCGAGAAACAGTTCAAAAGTTATAAAACCCACTCGTAAGTTTACTGAATTTACCTGAACAAAACATCAGAAATTGATTCTGGGCACACAGGGCCATGAAATAATGCACCATAAATTTTCGCGGACTCATAAAATTCCATTGTATTTAAAAAAATCCATGGAATTTCTGGGACATTACATTCTCCCCACCTCTGGACTTTATGTCCCAATAAGCCACAACTCGAACTAAGAGATCAAGTGGGGGTACTGAGCACGAATCTGAGTCTACCGCTCCCATGTGCTCTACTAGTGGTTCTTGTTCTTCCAGTAAACTTTCCCCAGAGGTGTTGATTCTCCACATAGGACCTGCTTCTATCGATCCTCAATCTAAATTGGAACCTCAATGAAAGTATCCCCATCGTCGACGTCCATCTCTCCATGGTCGATGATGGGAGAAGGGTCGTGCACGAATTTCCTCAGCTGAGATACGAGGAAGTAGTCAGGCACCCGGTGCAACTAAGGTGGAAGAGCTAAGCAGTAAGCCACCTCGAAAACTCTATTGAGGACCTGAAAAGTTACTATGAATCTCGAAGATAACATTCCACCTCAGCCAAATCTCTATAGTCCTCATCAAGGTGAAACCTATAGAAATACGTGGTCTCCATCCTTGAATTCCAGAGGACTCCATATCCTGTCTTCATATGACTTATATCTTCTCTATGCAATTTTCATTCTCTCCTCTATGTTCTACACCTTCTCTGTGGTAGATCGTACCATCTTTGGTCCCACTAGTGCTGACTCCCCATGGTTATTCCAATACAAGGGTGAACTACATGTTTTCCCGTATAACACCTCAAAAGGTGCCATCCTTATTGTGGAGTTATAACTATTGTTGTATGCAAACTCTACCAAAGGTATGTGATCCTCCCATCTGCGACTGAAGTCAAGAACACAAGCACGTAGCATGTCCTCAAGGGTCTGAGTGGTCCGCTCAGTCTGGCCATCCATTTGAGGATGGAAGGTGGTGCTCAGACAAATATGTGTCCCGAAATCCTCCTACAACCCCTTCCATAGCTGAGAATTAAACCATGCGTCATGATCAAAAATAATAGAAGAGGGTACTCCATGTAGCCTCACAATCTACAACATATAGAGGCGTCCCATTCTCTCTACTGAACCCTGGTCTCCGGTCAGTAGGAAGTGGGCTGACTTGGTGATTCAATCAAAGATCACCCAAATCGAGCCGCGACCCCTGGATGTACTTGGAAGTATAGTCATGAAGTCCATGGATATCCTATCCCACTTCCACTCTTAGACCTCTAAAGGCAAAACCATTCCTGCTGGTACCTAGTGCTCCACCTTCACTTGCCGACAAGTGAGGCATCAAGAGACAAACTCTAATACTGCCTTCTTTAAACCTAGACACCAGTGATTTCATCGAAGGTCCTGGTACATCTTCGCCACTCCTAGATTTACCACTAAATAGAATGTGTGGAACTCCATCAACCCTTCCTTCTAAAGTGACACTGGTACCATAGTATTTTCTCATAAGAGGATGACATGCTCCCCACCATCAGAAAATCCATTAGGTTCTTGACCTATGGATATCTGAGCACGTCATGTCTCATAATCAGCATACCCAGGCTATGCCTCCATGACTCTATGATGAATTAGGGGAGTGACTGTATGGGATGGAAGGAAAGCTGATCCATCATGATCCACACAGGATATCTGCAAAGCTGCCAGCTGCTCCATCACCTCACCTAGCATCTGTATAAAAGCTCTCCAATTGAGTGCATCTGCTAAAACGTTCCCCTTTCCATGAGTATAGACTTTCTCAAAGTCATAGTCCTTGAGGAACTCAATCCATCTCCACTGTCTTAGGATCTGGTCTTTCTGAGAGAAGATATACCTGAGACTCATGTGATCAGAGTACACGGTAAAACGTTCTCCCTCCAGATTTTGTCCCCACATCTTCAATATGAATACCACTTCTGCTGACTTCAGGTCATGTGTAGCATAGTTCTACTTGTTCTGTATCAGCTACCGAGAACCATGCATGATCACTACTTTCTCATACATCAAGACACACACGATTATGGTCCCTGATGCGTCGCAGTATACTACGTACCCTACACCTTCCTCTAGAAGCCCCAAGATGGGGGCACTAGTCAGCCTCTGCCTCATCTTTTGAAAGCACTGCTGACATCTCCCCAACCACACAAAGGGTTTTCACTTTTTTCCACAATATGATAGTGGTGCTGCAACTCCGGAGAAGTTTGGAACGAACCTCCAGTAGTAACCAGCAAAACTCAGGAAACTTTGTACCTCCGTCTAACTCCTGGGTTGAATTCATGAAAGTACCGCATCAATCTTCACTGGATCCTCTACAACTTCATCCTTTGAGATGATGTGTCCCATGAAGTTAATCTCTCAGATCCAAAACTGGAACTTCGAGAGATTACCATAAAGTGGGTGCTCTCGGAGTGTGTCTAGTACTACTTGAAAATGGTAGGCATGCTCCTCCTCAGTAGTCGAGTAGATCAGAATGTCAATGATGAAGACTACGAAATAGATTTCGAGGTAAGGCTGGAAAGTCCTATTCATGAGTCCCATGAACACTACTAGAGCATTGGCTACACCAAAATGCATATCCAAGAACACGTAGCTCCCATACAGACATCTGAAAGATGTCTTCTTCACATCCTCATCACGAACTCTAAGCTCCTGATAGCCTGATCTGAGGTCTATTTTCGAGATCCACCATGCTCCCTTCATCTGATCAAAGAGGTCGTCAATACTCAGGAGTGGGTACTTGTTCTTCATATTCACCTAGTTTATGCAACGATAGTTGACAGAAAGCCTCATGCTCTGATCCACCTTCTTGGAAAATAGAATCGGGGCTGCCCATGGAGAAAAACTGGGGTGAATGAATCCCTTCTCTTGCAAGTCCTCTAGTTGTACCCGCAGCTCACGAAGCTCCGTGGGAGTAATATGATATGCTAGTGTAGATATTGGTTCCATCCTGGGGTACTTTTCAATGTTTAAGTCCACCTCATTACGAGGAGGTATTCCCAGAACATGTTCATGGAAAACATCTGTGTACTGGTCCACCACTACAGGATAGCTCAGAATCTCCACATCAACTGCTCCGAGGGTAAGGCAGACTAACAAATGAGTGATCGGCTACAGCCTCCTCTGAGTAAGTTCGTCATGTGATTCAAAGGCTCCCTTCTTTCTGGTGATGGTAAACCTGGTCCCATCCATGCAGACACACAACACTTTTCTTCTAATACAGTCGATCTGAGCATGGACTATATATAACTAGTCTATACCCAATATGAAGTCATAATGCCTCTATGAAACTACTAGGAGATTCCAGCCGTAGCTCTCGCCTCCTAGAGGAAGCTCACAATGATGGAACCAGTGTGTAGTGGTCGAGTATGCTCCCGTAGGATCTCTATCTGTAAGGATTGTGCCAACATATCCATCGAAATCTCTGAGCTCTAAACGAGGGTTGTGGAAATGAAAGTGTGACTGAAACCTTTGTCTATATGAATTGCAGCTAAGGTGGAGTATACACCGACAGTACCCCGAATCATCTCCAGAGTTCCATGATCCTAAGCCTCATCTACCTGGAGCTGAGCTCTCTCATGTCAACATGCTCTCTGCGGTTCGGGTGGACCTCTTGGCGGTGGTGGATGTAGCACCTTGAAACGTCATCCACCGCCAACTGCACGGACAACTCCTCTTCCACGTCCGCCTACTCCCTACGGACCGCCTCGATCGAATCTATTTCTCTGTCTAGGCAGTCCATCGACCATCTTATGATCATCCAAACGACGGTTTGGATAGTCACGAGCCGTGTGACCCTACCCACCGCATGCGAAACACTACCCGCTCCTGGCATGTATGTCTCTACTCCGGGTGCCCTACACAACCGATCCTGAGTCATGCGGTCGTCCACATGTAGGTTTGTTCCTCTTGTACCTCTGTGTGATCTATCTACTACCATCTATAGAAGACTCCTCTACTTGTCAACTCATGGGGGATCTCGCTACTGGAGACTGCTCAGCAAGGAAACTCTCCACCATGAGTGCTCTCTCTAGCATCCCCGTTTCTATCGGGATGATATGTGAGATCATCAGAGCTCTAATATCTAGTCTGAGACCCTCTAAAAGGTCTTATCCCTAAATAATGGGTCCCATACGATATCGGTGGAGTAGCGTGAGAGTTCTATGAGCCTCGCTGAGTACTGAGCTACAAGTCATGCTTCCCTGCTGTAGATGAAATAGCTCTTGTATGCACACATCACAGAGAGTCGCTTGAACAAACTCCACCTTAAACAGGCTCTCTATGTCTGTCCCGAGTAGCGCCATCTCATCCTAAAACTAGAACATCGAGATCCACCATCTGCCTGCTACTGCCTATAAAATGCTTGCAGCAAGAATAACCATGAGGTCGGATGGTGTCCCTACTAGTCATAAAACACTCACCACAGCCTCCAGCCAATACTCAACTACATGCAAGTCCATCCATCCCCTGATCCTGGGTGGCCTCTAGCGCTGGAACTCGTGCAATGCACTGAAGTGGTTTGCAACGTCTGCTGCTTGGGCTGGCGGCATCGGTGGCCCAACGGGATGTGGTACAACTGTTGCCTCTGCGTGAAAAGGTCCCTCCACTAAGGCCTCATCAATCAGTGGGAAATCTATGCGTACAAATCTCGGGACTCTAGCTGGTCATTTGCGGGGATGCATCATGAAAGAAACAGATGTGACACGATCAGAAGATTAAACCTGGTGAGCTGACCATGTTGAGCTGAGTTAAAGAAAACTTTTGAAAACACACACGCAATAAGAGTTTTCATGAACTGGGTCGGAAATCAGAATTTAGGGTCGTGGTGTATGGATACGTCAGCCACTACACCAACACTAGACTCCCGGAACTGAGAACCACACTATGTACCCTTAATAGTATTGCTTCCCAGAAAAGACCAGAGTTCTAAGATCGGTGGTAGAACAGAATATTCTGATTCCAATTTGTCACGACTCGTCCCCGGAGGACCGTGTCGTGACTACCCCAAGCCCACCATCCATAGGCCAGAGGCTCGAGACTAGCACCAAAGGCATAATTCCCTATATCTAGGAAGGCATTGCCTTTATATCTATAAACACACAATAGAGCACCCAGCTGGATATGAACCACTAAGTAAAACTATATAAAAAGAGAGTGCTAAAAAGTAATGGATCCGGAAATACAATCCCAACTATGAAGTAGAAGTACAGCTGAAAAGGGAAAAACATCTGAAAGGTAAAAATCATCTCCTGGATCATCCACCATGAATCCTACCTGAAGGGTAGGTATAGATTTCCTCGACAACACTCCACGTCCGTCCATCTCCTCCATGTACCGTCACAACTTGTGGTCCACCTCTGGGTACCATCCAGTCCTGGTACACTCAGTCTCAGTTAGCGATGTCTATCGTCTACAACCAAAACAACGACGTACAGGAATAGCCTGTGCAGTGGTGAGTATAACAATACTCAGTAGGGCCCCCGAGACCCTGAAGGTCTCACAAAATACAATAAGGATAAAGAACAATGTATAAAATAAACAGATAAACCTACTTAGTTATAGGCCCATACATATACTGAAGTTATCATGTAATCCATCTCAATCTTGATGTAATCACTAAAGATACTGACTCAGCTCAACAAAGTTTTTTATTCTCGTTATCTAAACCACGCCTATTGGAGAACTCCTCCTATGTCAAGTACAGTGGGCCTACCGCAACACCAAGGCCCTTCCCACTATCCTTGGACTACTGAGGCACTTCCCCTATCAAGTATCATGGTTCTGCCGCATCACCAATGAGATCCCCGCCATGGGTCTACCGCATCACCAAGGCGCTCCCCCTCATAGCCTACTGAGGTAATCCTCCTTTCGAGTACCGTGGGTTTGCTATGACACCATGGCGCTCACCACTGTGGGTCTTCCGCGACACCAAGGTGCGACCCACTAGGTTAGTTGAGTCACTCTGAGTCGAATAAGTTAGCAGTCATCAGATCTCAGCCAGCTACAAGGTCTCCGAAATCTGCTCGCTTGTCATCGGAAGGATCCGCTCCATGATTTATAGGTTGATAATATAGCTGTCATAAAGTCTCACATAGAATAATCTCAAAGGTCCTCCACATCATAGGGGACTCAATGCAATAGACAGTTCATCAATCAAAACCCGGTCTGTGAGTTATTAACCTTTTAGTATGGGGGCCCTAGTTGGATTCGTGCACGATCAAACCTGACCGTAACTCAACTATACCCCAAAATATAGTTGGGGTATACTCAACAGTATAATCACGCTCTAGGATTACCAGCGCCAGTAATGGTTCGTCAAACGTACTTCCATTGCCAATGATATGGCCAAAATAAAGTGAAGGGCGGTAGTAGGCCTGGGTCCAGTCCGACCCGGCCTGAGTTAGTCTGGGCCAACTCAGTCTGTGTCGACCCGGTAAGACATGTTGGGTCCGGCCCGACCCATTGGGCAGTCCATCTGGTTAGGTTCAGACTGCCCCGCTGAGCACAATGCAATAGGCCAAATGGGTGGTTCGGCTCGAAGCGCATGGGGCGCGACTCGACGTCTCGGCCCGGATAGTCGAGATCGGTTCGGTTCGCGCCGCGAGGGGCGCAGCTCGGGCGACATAGGGCGTGTGGGGTGCATGGGGTGTGCATGGCACGTGGGTCGGTGCAGTGTGTCTGGGTGCACAGGAGGTGGCCGGGAAGGCCGGCGGGGCGCGGCTAGGACGACAGGCAGCCAGACAGACCGGCAGGCGGGCCGGTGTGTGCTAGGGGGTCAGCGGGCAGCCGAGCAGGTCGACAGGCAGCCATGCAAGGTTCTAGGCGGGCCGACGGGTGGCCATGCAGGCCATCAAGTAGCTAGGAGGCAGCTGGGCATGGTGGTGGGGCATGGGCCGGCACTGGCAGCGGCTCAGCATTGCGAACAGTGCAGCCGGTGGGGGTTCGGCTTGGGCAGGTTTGTCCAGTGATGGTGTAGATTGCTGCGGGGGTGGCGCTGATCACGAAGGCTGGGGGTAGCGCGACTTTTTTCTTCACTGCCTTCATCACGTTATTTTTTCGTCGCCATTCTGAAGATCATCATAAACAAGAATTATGGTGGGGTCGGGCAATGTTGGTTTGGCCCTCACCTTCCGCGTTTAGGGTGGTAACATTTATCTCATCAAGAATTAAGAAAGTGGTACTTCGATTGTTTCACAACCTCCACAACTATTACTTTTCAACAGAAGAATAGAAAAAGGAAGGTCATATTATTCAAATTAACCCCTACCTTTTTTCGTTGTTCGTTGATGGATTCGCTGGGAGAAGATGGTGTTGTCACTTTTCGTCACGTCCCCCGCACACTTGCAATCTCAAGCTCGCACATCGGCTGTGTAAGATGCTTCACGTCAATAGGATCCGAGGAAGGAAGTTGAAATCATTCCACTCTGGCGTTCTTCATTCTTCATTCTTCGTTTTGAGCTTTTCTATTTTCTCCCAAGTTTCACCGAAAGAGAAATTCCAACCAAGATAATAAGAGATTGTGATACCTTATTAATTTATTGTCACAATATTCAAATTGGATGAAATAATTTAATTGGCTCCACATATTTAAAGTGAATTATTTGAAATAATAAATTATGTGTTGGCTCAAATAATTAAAGGGGTGGTGGTGGCACCATAAATGGAAGAATAGTTCAGGGGGCTCCCCCTCATTAATGAGGGAAGTTGAGATATTTTCATCTCCTCCCATTAATAGGGATCTGGTGGTTGCCACCCCAATTATTCCAATTGGGAGGTTATGTGGTCTCGGGTGGTCCCCACCAATTAACCCCACATGGGAGGTTGAGCCGTGGTGGTCCCCACCACCATGACCTCTCATGGGAGGTTATGGCCTGGTGGTCCCCACTACCAACCTCTACTGGGAGGTTATAGATCCAGTGGAACCCACCTCCAAACACCCACAAGGTGTCTCAAATAAAAAAAGTGATGGTCACTTTTTTTTATTATTTTCCACAAAAACCCAAAAACTAACTTTTATTCTCAACCCACTATCATCGATGTGAATGTATTATTAAAAGAATACTGACACTACGAGTTCAACGATGTTCTCATATTTCAATTCCAAGAACTATTTCAAATTTTATAAAAACCCACTCATAAATTTACTGAACGCACCCGAAAAAAATATAATAAATTGATTCCGGTCACACCGGACCTCAGAATCATGCGCCTTCAATTTTCACGGACTCGTAAAATTCCATTGTTATTTTAAAAAAATCCACTAAATTTCATTGTTCTTTACAGTTAATATAATTATCACCCCTAAAATCACTTATATAGAAGATAAATGGTGTTGGGTGAGTTTTGAATACTTTTGAAAAAAATTAATTTCCTCTTTCTATTCATCTAATGTAAAAATTACATTCCCTTCAAGATGTCATTGGCCACTCAACATATCGACAAAAATGGTCTTCCAACAATGGTATTAAACACCCTATCTTATTCTATTAAAATATAACAAAATCATTAAGAAATAATTTCCCTCATACTAACACCACAAATCATTCATCCTACAAACTAAGTGAGTAATGGATAGGCTAGAATCTTTTAAAACAACAAGGGTGGGTCATCTAAGTGATAATTTAATGTGTAGAAATAATGACAATATAATGAAATTGATTCTTACTCCATGAGTAAAAGAAAATTATATTTTAAACATAAATCTATAGGTGTTCATGGGATGATAAACCTTTCTAGGTCATGATGCTTGATAGGCATTAGATTCCTAATGAATAAGTACATCCCATCTATGAGATTATATGTTGAAAATAATTCAATGGTTTTTTTGTTTGAACATATTTTCATGAGTGATTTTAGATATGGAGATAATTTAATTAGTAACATAAGAAAAGGGGTTTTATTGTAATTTTTTTTAAAAACATTGATAAATTCAATGAGTTATAAATCATTATATTCATTTATAAATGTCTATTGATAAATAATTTAATTGGATAAATTATTCAAAATTGTAGTAATCCCTTTAACTTCCACTTCATGATTTCTCATTTACCAATTTTTTATGTTTATGAATCATTAGCTTGTTGTTTTTAAATTGGGTATTAATAATACATTGCTTTATATTATATTATTCATTTTCCAGATTTTGGGATTCAATTTCCTCTAGATATTAATTTTGGGTAGATATGGGATCTTCCCCAACTTCAATGTGGGATTGGAAAAAACTATTACTATTTATATCGATTTTATTAACCCAAGGATTAAATTTTGTGCAACACGATATCTTACCCATATCTCAACATATATCATAAATGGTAAAATACTATATTTATAACACTGTGTATTTTCTCATGAAAACATTTTTTTGTTTATCGAAATTATTTTTGTAATTTGGTCTTCAATGTAAACGATAAACTATTGAAACAAACCACTTATTTAAACTTTTCAAATATGAATTTCAAGCATTATCTAGGCATGTAACTTCTACCTAGGTTGTTGTTGCAGTCCATTGGCAGTATAAGGTCTAAGAAATCAATTTTATTTATAGTAAACATTTTTAGGGTTTATATACTACTAATTGTTTGTATTTGAAAATTGATCATCCCAATATTTTATCCAATGACCATGGCATCAAAATAGACATTTTTAAGGTTCTTAATTAATATCTATATTATCAGAAAATGATTGTGAGTTCCCAAACATGCACCATGGTTTTCATTACTAAATATTTTTGTTTTGATTATTTTAAATCTAAAATCCATCATAATGAACATCATTGTAGGGAGTTTGTGTGGTTTTGGTCATAATAATTATTCCCTTCCTAGAACGCTTCTACTATAAACTTTCTTCCAATGTGTTGATAATTTATTCCATCGCATAAATATATATTTAATTAAAATTCGATCATGAGGAAATGTTTTTTTCTATATAGGATGAATATATGGTATAACTTGTATATAATAATTAGTTTATGGAAAAGATTAATCAAAAGTTTCCTAACTAACATCATGAATATATCCCATGTGTCATGCACTAGTACACCATTATCCAAATGAAATATAATAATTAAAATTCTTATTTAGAAGATAATTATATTAGGAAACGTATTCATTAAAAAATAACAATATATTAAACCCTAAGTAGAAATAATTCCATAATCCATTTATTCTAAAAAACTTTTATAATTTCCCCCATAACAGAATGTTAAACCCTAATATGTCAGTAAATCTTCAGAGAACTTATCATTGTAATCTCTTTCATGTCACAATTGATGTTAATATTGACATGTATATAATATTAATTAGGAATTTCATTGAAGGATTGAAACATTGAAAGGGGAGATTTATTGATTTCATAATTACACGACTAATGAGTTTTACTATGTTAAGATGGGTACATCGAAACATTCAGATCATTAATGTCCACAAGATAAAATACCTATCATTTCTCATTTATAGGTTGTGGTGGATTTACATTTTCAACATATTTTTTATTCTTCATTTTTTTGTTTTATGGATGATAATTCAAATCAAGATTCTTTTTCAATTTTAGTACAATAATAGGTTATGTTTTTTATTTATTGTATTAATGGATCTAAGTTATTATAAATAGAGATTATTTGTATTAATAGGTCAAATTTGTTTTTGGGAAGAATGTTTTTTGGATTATATATATTTAATGTTTTATTTCATTCCCAAGTCCATAAATACCCTCCCTAATAATGGTTTAAAATTTTGTTTGTGTACCTAGGTAACATAATTGGTTCATGTAAAAATATTATTTATAAACCATGTTAATAACTACAAAATTAGTTAATATGGGTCAATTCATAAATATGGACTTCCAAATGTTTTTGTGATCAAGTATTAATGTAATTATTTTTAGAAAAATAATAACACAACAAATGTAGTAGTGAATATAAGATATAAAATTATGATTTGGAGTAAATATAAGAAGAAACCATTATATAATAAAAAATAACTCAATATGGGTAGAAAGAGTCTCCATGAAACAATGAAAAATATATAAGTGAAGTATGGGAGTTAGATAGGTTGATTTTAATAAAATAATTGTTTTTTGAATTTTTTTCTCTATCTTCCATCATTCAAATATAATGCTTGATCTCTTGAAAATGAGAATATCCATTCACTTAAAAAACCCATTAATGGGCAAATGGAGTACATTGTCACCCAAAATATAGTATATAGTAATTGAAATAATGATGGTTGTTGTTTTATACAATGAAAAACTTCATGGTTAATCGATATGTGATACTCTCCTTCAAATACACCATTTTATTATGGAATCTCATATGATCAATTAGAAAAAATGATATAAAAAGGAATTGTATTCACTTATAAGGACTCGACCATAAACATTACATAATATTGAATTAAATGAATAATTCACATTGAAAATATTTTTAGTTTTAGAGTTTTAGAGAATTAGGACATAACTATTACATCTCTAAAGATTACAAAGTAGACAATTATACACCGTTTCCATAAAATAAAAACTCTTGAAGAAAAGAGTCATGTCCAGTTCTAGGTTTAAGAAAACATGACTTTTCTTTGATCCCATCCTTTACCTTATTTATCTTTAAGTCTTGCGAAAACATTTCAAAACATGTGATGAGCATAAAAGTATCAGAAAGGGTTATAAAACAAAGAATGAAAACATTTTTTCATAAATACATGAAAAACATGAACTCTTTTACTTACCTCATGAAATAATAATATTTATGAAAAAAACATAGAAATAATAAATCATAAAGGTAACTTGTGGAATCCATATCATACTTACATTGTAGCTATCACAAATACATAGGGAGTTACATTGGAATACCCATAAAAGTATATTCCCTAAAATCTCTTAAAATAAACATTCACATTTACCTCCTTCATGTTACCCAATTCATTGGAGAGCTATCTCGGGCTCACCCACCCTAGGTTTATCACAAAACCACCTATATACATAAATAATTCCCAAGAACCATAACATGATCATAACACATTACATAAGAATAAAGGAAAGATAACATTTCCACATTTCAATAATAAATTATCATTTCAAGATATTGAAATAATAAATCCATTCTCAAAATCATTTTCAATACCAAAATACGTAAAAAGAGTATGTGATATTTATTTTTCCATTTAAAAACATTCCATCTTGTTAAGGAAGCCAAAGATCAAATAATACTCATGGGGGCGGAAAGGTCATTGTCCCCACTTACATAAAAGACGAAACATTAATTTTTATTGTTTAGTAAAACGCTTCGTATAAAGAGATTCCCTTTGAATAAAATGAAAATTCAAAGGGGTTTATTCACCATATAAATTAATGTCGTGTATAAAACTAAAAATGCCTCAATGAAAGAAGATTGAGATGAAGTCCCTTACCTTGTGTCCGACTTTAATCGATTGCTCTTTAATCTCCTGAATAATAAACTGAAGTTAAATTATAATTTCTTAAGAACCTTTTTCAAGTTTATTATTAATTTTATATCAATTATTATCATGTTATAAACATTATGTAATCCTTTAAGTTAATAACGTTAGTTTTTTCGATATTTGGTACTTGAGTGAATAATGGACACCTTATATTTACAAGTTGTCCATGTGGTAAATAGTCAATTATATCTAGAATAATATTCATGATTTAGATATCATATATCTCATATATATCTAGTATATACATGTTTTTATAATAGTACATAACATTTGGAGGTAAGAAATGAAATGCACCATTCATGGAGATGGTAAGCCATACGTACACATGAACACTACATTAATTTCTATTTATTATTTTTATGTAATTAAAGAATAATTATAAATAGGTATATTATAATTATAGTATAATACCTTATATAATATCATTAACTCCATCCTTTATAAATCCCACATAAGGTATTAATGAGTCAAATCACTTTGAGGGGCAGTATTCCACATTTCCTCAAATGAGATTATCATATTTACCCACTATGGAAACCATAACGGCGTGCCATAAATGGAAATTAAAGAAGCATAAAGAAAACATAAACATAATATATATCATATATAAATACAGTTCCATCATAATGGCCACCATGAGAGGCGGTAGCAGATAATCGAACAATCATCTTTTCATGTGGCGTTAGTTTGCCATCCACAAAAACATTATGTTCATCACCTATTATATGGAGGTGTGTGTATGTGTAGTATGAATACTTCTCATAAAAACATACAAGTATATTGAGGATACTGGTGTTGTTACAAAAAAATGTAATAAAATGAGTTTAGGGGTTGGAGAAGTAAAATAAAAGAAAACAATTTAAGAGAAACAGTCGCCTTTAATTTGGGTAACTTCCTATGGTTTGAACAAAAATGACTTATTGATGTGCCTTCTGCCTAGGGTAAGGATTCTAGGGGACTGAGAGGGAAGTGGGGAGATTAATTGGTAAGAGGTTGGATGATCCAAATGTCTTGATAGGTGTGAGGAATTGGTTAGAAGTGGTCTCCTTTTATAAGGGGGAGGAGGGGCTCTTTTGGAAAGTGTGAAAATATTATTTTATTATATAATTATATTCGGTTTCATAAGGACCAAAAATCATTAAAGATGAATATAAGATGACTAATGTTCTAA
Source organism: Viscum album (assembly GCA_963277665.1). Lineage (NCBI taxonomy): Eukaryota > Viridiplantae > Streptophyta > Magnoliopsida > Santalales > Viscaceae > Viscum > Viscum album. The sequence continues at coordinate 666,690,260 of OY728162.1, forward strand.
ATAAAATCATCCAATCAGAATTGGACATGTTTTGGATAATATTTTAATCATTATAATATTATTTATTTATATCATTTATTAATGAGGTAAATACTGTATCATTATCATGTCATAAATTATTTAATTTATTTGTTGTCTAAAAATTATAAAAAAATACCACCATGTAGGAAATCTATTTATATTTACAATGAATATTTATAGTCTACAAGATAATTTATATAACACCATATAAAAATTAATTACTAATTTTTTTGGTTAATGTAAATTTTGTCTTTACATTAAATTAATTAATCCAAATTGTCATTATCACTAAAAAGTGGCTAAATGGGGTCCCAAAATCAACCCAAGTATGGCCATGGTTGGCCACTACTCATACAGTAATGTTTGGACAAGTGTTAAGGTAATTTTGAATTATTATAATATTCTTTTAACCTTGAATTACATTATTTACTTTAACCGCGGTAAATAGAAGTCAAAAGTTACTATTCATAAAAAATTGTTTTCTTCTTAATGAACAACATTTTACTTCTTTATTAAAACTATGTATGTCAAATTTTCGAAACTAAATTTACAGAAGTGTTAAAATTTCATTTAAATGAAAACGTCAGTTTTTTTAACGACCACTAAGTGGTTTCACTATTCATAAAAAATTGATGTTTTTCAGAAAAATACCAAAAATTCATCCTAAGCTATATTTGATATTCTATATTAAAAAATGAAGTCTATTTTTCCAAAATCAAAACATAGAAGTGGCATTAATTAATTTTAAAATTAATTCCCGTTATCAAAACAAATAGCGTGTTTTTAAGAAACAATAACTATCAAAATTTTAATAGTTATTTAGGCCCAATTTGAAAGTGAAATTAATTATAATTATCATCATTGGTCTAAATGGTAAATTTTTTTTATAATTACACTTTAAAACCAATTAAAAAGATAATCTAACCATATACATAAATTAGATTAAAAGGTATTTTTGACTTAAAATACAGTATTTTTCCCTATTCATTAAAAATGAACTTTATCAGTAAAATACCAAAAAATTACCCAAAATAAAATTTGATGCCCCCATTCTAAAGAAGGATTGTATTTGGTCAAATATAATGTATTAAAGTTACCGAAAATATATTTAAATAGGTATTTTCATTAATAGGTGGTAAATCGAACTTTTAATGTAAATTATGCTTAAAATTAGATCCATTCACATTTTAAGCCTCTAACTTTTATTGGATAAATGTAAATACATTTAGAAAACATGTATAATAATATTGTAGTTAGTTTCATTCATTCCCACAAATATAAAAACTAGGAGTTAACTATAATTTAAAATAATAATATTATATTATTAGTATGCAACGTAAGATTCCAAAGAAACACGTTGTTCCATATTGGGTATGATATCGAACATAGCAACCCATTTAAAGTAAAATTAATATTTATTTCACAATTATTAATAAATATGAAAATATCTTATTCTTCATTTACATGGGATGTTACATCCTTCCCCCCTTTTGGAAATTGTTTCCTCGTAGTTTTTATTCACTTATAAAAATAAGTGGTGGTATTTATCCCTCAGAGAATTTTCATATTCCCACATTGCCTCTTAAACTATATGGGTTTTCCCAAAAACATTTACTTAGTGAATTACCTTATTCATCAACACTTTCTCTCTACGTTCAATAATCTGGACTGGTTGTTCTGTATAAGAGATATTCTCTTCCAACTGAACTACCTATGGTCTCAAAACATGAGATGGATCTGTAATAAACTTTTCTCAACATTGAAACATGAAGAATACTGTGTACCTGGGATAAACATGGAGGTAAAACCACTTTGTATGCAACTGATCCAACTTTTCCATAATTTCGTAAGTGCCAATAAACCTCGGACTCAACATTCCCTTCATACCAAAACGCATCACACATTTCCATGGAGAAACTTTGAGAAAGACATGATCACCTACCTCAAAAGAAAGATCCTTCCACCAGTTATCGGCATAACTTTTCTGTATTCTCTGAGCTATTCTCATATACTTTTGAATCAACTTAACTTTCTCTACTATCTCTTCTACCAATTCTGGTCCCATTAGCTTCCTTTCACCTACTTAATCCCAAAAACCTGCAGTTCGACAACACTTTCCATATAATGCCTCAAATGGAGACATCTATATACAAGAATGAAAACTGTTATTATATGAAAATTCAACCAAATAAAGATGTTGGTCCCAACTTCCATGATAATCCATCGAGAAAGCATGTATCATTCCTCTAATGTCTAAATTGTTTGTTCTGACCGCCCATCTGATTTAGGATGAAAAGTTGTACTAAAATTTAATTCATTACCCAACAACTTCTGAAGGCCTTTCCAAAAGATAGAAGTGAACCTGGGATCATGATCAGATACAATGGAGAGAAAAAATCGATGCAACCTGACTATATCTTTATCATAAAACCGAGCAAGTTGATCTAGAGACATAGTATCTCGAATAGGAAGGAAATGAGCATATTTAGTCAGTCGATCAACAATAACCCATATTACATTATTACCTCGAGATGTCGTCGGTAATCCCATAACAAAATCCATGGAAATATTTTCCCATTTCCACTCTGGCACTAGTAAAGGCTGAGGCATTCCCTTCGGTAGCTTCCGTTCTACTTTAACATGCTCACAAGTCAAACAATTCACAGTAAAATCAGCAATATCTCTTTTCATTCCATCCCAACAGTAATACTCCCTACGGTCTTTGTACATCTTAGTACTGCCAGGATGAACTGAAAACATAAAATTATGATCTTCACATAACAACTCATTCTTCAACTGTGAATCACATGGAACACATATTCTCTTTCCAAACCTCAAAACACAATCATTTTCAATGTTAAAATCAGGAAACATAACCTTATGAACCAACTCTGCCTTTTTCTATAACTCACTGTCTTCTTTCTGCGCTTTCTTTATTCTGTCTGATAGAGATGATCTCACTGATTGCTGAAACAAAACAGAAAAATTTTCTGTAACAACAACTTTCATGCCAAAGTTCTTCAAATCAAAAACTAAATTATCTCATTCCAAACGTAACATTGTTAATTAAGAAATACTTTTTTTGACTCAAGGCATCGACCACTTTATTTTTTTTCCGGATGGTAATGGATCGTGAAATCATAATCCTTGATTAATTCCAACCATCTCCACTATCTCATGTTCAGTTCTTTTTGAGGGAATATATACTTTAAACTTTTTTGATCAATATATATTTTGACATTTTACTCCATACAAATTATTCCTCCAATGTTTTAAAGAAAAAAACAACAGCTAATTCTAAATCATGTGTAGGGTAATTTAACTCACGTGGTTTCAACTGTCGTGAAGCATAAACAATTACCTGATCATTCTGCATTAGGACACAACCAAGTCCTTTCAATGAAGCATCACTATAAATAACAAACTCACCATTTCTGGATGGTAGTTCCAAAACTGGATCATTCGCCAATCTTCTTTTCAATTCCTGAAAACAATCATCCCATTCTTTTTTCCAGATAAACTTATCATCTTATCGAGTTAACTTAGTCATTGGACTAGATAACCATGAAAAATATTCAACAAACCTCTGGTAATATCTTGCCAAACCAAGAAAACTATATATCTCGGTTATATTTGTGGGTCTTGGTCATTCTTCAACAACTTTTGTTTTAGTATGATCAACAGTTATGCCATTTTTTTTAAAGAATGTGACCATGTAAAGAAATTTGTTGTAAACAAAACTCTCACTTTCTGAATTTCCAATAAAGTTTCTTTTCTTTGAAGGTTTTCAAGACAACCCTTAAATTAATTTCATGTTCCTCTTTACTTTTGTAATAAACCAAAATATCATCAGTGAACAAAATAACCATTTATCACCTGAGTCAACTGAGCCATCACTGCAAAAAATTGTTCAATTCTGATTCTGACCATCTTAGGATGCTGATTTGGAAGGTCATTCTCCTCTGTATTCCTTCCCAGAAAAGCTGCTTTGTTTCCTTTACGAAAAAGAATTCTTAGCATAGATATATCTTATATGAAGCAATATGGTAATCTGTAAATGCTATATCATTTCAATATTACCGTAAATTAATTTATGGAAATTTATTTAATAATACCCTAACTCTTAAAGTTGTCTAAACCGACCTCTGATACCCTCTATAAGGACCCAGCCTTAAACATTACAAAATATTGAATTAAATTAATAATTCACATTGAGGATCTTTTTAGGTTTATAGTTTTATAGAATTAGGACATAACTATTACATATCAAAATATTTCAATGTAGATACTTCTACATAGTTTCCATAAAATAAAAACTCTTGAAAAAATGGGTCATGTCTAGTTCCAGGGTTAAGACAACATGACTTTTCCTTGATCTCATCCTTGACCTTATTCATCTTTAAGACAAGTGAAAACATTTCAAAACATGGGATGAGCATAAAAGGCTCAGTACGGGTTATAAAATAATGAATGAAAACATTTTTTCATAAATATATACAAAACTAGAACCATTTTACTTCCCTCATGGAATCATAAGATCTATGAAAGAAACACAGAAATCATAAATCATAAAGATAACTTGTGGCATCCATATCATACCAACATTGTAGCTATCACAACTAAATAGGGAGTTACATTGGAATACTCATCACAGTATATTCCCTAAAATATCTTAGGATAAACATTCACATTTACCTCTGTCACGTTACCCAAGGCATTGGAGAGCTATCTTGGGCTTACCCGCCCTAGGTTTATCATGGAACCAACCATATACATAAATAATTCCCATGAACCAAAACATGATCATAACACATAACATAAGCCTAAAGGAAAGATAAAATTTCCACATTGAAATAATAAAATATCATTTCATGATATTGAAATAATAAATCCATTATCAAAATAATTTTCAATACCAAAATACGTAAAACGAGTATATGGTATTTATTTTTCCATTTAAAAATATTCTGGCTTTTAAGGAAGCCATTGATCAAATAATACTCGTGGCGGAAGAAAGGTCATTGTCACCGCTTACGTAAAAAAAGAAACATTCCTTTTTTTCATTTAGTAAAACACTTCATATAAAAATATTCCATTTTAATAAATTGAAAGGTCCAAGGGGTTTATACACCATATAAAATAAAGTTGTGTATAAAACAAAAATTGCCTCAATGAAAGGAGATTGAGACGAAGTCCCTCACCTCGCATCTGACTTGACTCGATCGTTCATTAATCTCCTAAATAATAAACTAAAGTTAATTTATACTTTTATAAGAACCTTTTCCAAGTTTATTATTCCTTTTATATCAATTATTTTCATGTTGTAAACATTATGTAATCATTTAAGTTAATAACGTTCGTTTTGTCGATATTTGGTACTTGAGTTAATAATGAACACCTTATATTTAAATGTTGTCAATGTGGTCAATAGTTCATTATATCCAGAATGATATTAATTATTTAGATATCATATATATCATATATATCCAGTATATACATTTATTTATAATAGTACATAACATTTTGAGGTAAGAAATGAAATGCACCGTTCATGGAGACGGTAAGCCATACGTACGCATGATCACTACTTTCATATATATTTCTTATTTTTATGGAGTTAAAGCATAATGATACATAGGTATATTATAATTAAAGTATAATATCTTATATAATATCATTAAAAACATCCATTATACAACCCACAGAAGGCATTAACAAGTCACATCACTTTGAGGGGGCGGTAGTCTGCACTTCCTAAAATGAGATTATCGTATTACCCATGATAGAAACCATAAAGGCATGCTATAAATGGAAATTACAGAATCATAAAGAAAACATAAACATAATAAATATCATATATAAATATAGTTTCATCATAATGGCCACCATGAGATTCGGTAAGAGATAATCAAACAATCATCGTTTCGTGAGGCATTAGTTTTCCATCCACAGAAACATTATGTTTTTCACCCATTAGATGGAGGAGTGTGTATGTGTAGTTCGAAACCTCCTCATAACAAATTCCTAGTATATTTAGGATACATGTTTTGTTAAAAATGAATGGAATAAAAATACTTTAGGGGTTGGAGAAGTAAAATAAAAGAAAACAATTTAAGAGAAACTGTTACCTTTAATTTGGGTAACTTCCTGGTTTGAACCAAAATGACTTTTTGAAGTGCCTTCTGCCTAAGGTAAGGCTTCTAGGGCAAAGAGAGGGATGTAGGGAGCTTAATTGGGTAGAGGTTGGGAAAGACAAATTTCTTGAGAGGTGTTAGGAATTGGTTAGAACTGGTCTTCTTTTATAAGGGGCTGAGGGGATCTTTCGGAAAGTGTGAAAATATTATTTTATTATATAATGATATTCAGCTTCAAAATGTCCAAAAATAATTATAGATGTAGATAAGAAGACTCATGGTCGAAATTAAATCATAAAATCATAATTTTACATGTTTTGGATAATATTTTAATCATTCTAATATTATTTATTTAAATCATTTATCAATGAGGTAAATATTGCATCATTAATGTGTCATAAATAATTAAAATTATTTGATGTATAGAAATTATAAAACAAATACCATCATTTAGGAAATATTTTAATATTTCCAATGAATATTTATAGTCGAAAATATAATTTATATAACATAAAATAAAAATTAATTACTAAAAGATTTTTATTAATGTCAATTTTGTCTTTACATTAAATTAATTAAAGCAAATTGTCATTCTCACTACCAAGTGGATAAATGGGGTCGAACAATCGACCCAAGGATGCCCATGGTTAGACAATACTCATACAATAAGGATAGGAAAAGTGTTAAGCTAATTTTGAAATATTATAATATTCTTTTAACAATGAATTACCTTATTTACCTTTAACCACAGAAAATAAAAGTCAAAAGTTACTATTTACCAAAAAGTATTTTCATCTTAATGAACCAAATTTTACTTCTTGATTAAAACCATGTATGTTAGATTCTCTAAATTCAATTTACAGAAGTGGTAAAAAGGCAGTTTTTAAACTACCACTAAGTGGTTTCACTATTCATCAAAAATTGATTTTTTTTTCAGAAAAATACCAAAAAATAAGCCTAATATATATTTGATATTATGAATTCAAAAATGATGTATATATTCCCAAATTCAAAACATATAAGTGGCATTAATTAATTTTAAAATTAGTTTCTGTTATCAAAACAAATAGCATGTTTTAAGAAACAATAACTGTCAAAATATTGATACTTGTTTATGTCCAATTTCAATGTGAAATTAATTATAATGACCAATATTGGATTAAATGGTAAAAATATATTCTAATTACACTTTAAAACCAATTAAAAAGATTATTTAACCATATACATAAATTATATTAAAAGTCAATTTTGATTAAAATACAATGTTTTTCACTATTCATTAAAAATAAACTTTATCAGAAAAATACCAAAAAATTACCCAAAGTAAAATTTTATATCCCCATTCTAAAGAAGGATTGTATTAGGTCAAAAATAATGTATTAAGGTGAACAAATATATATTTAATGAGGGTTCTCCATTAATAGGCAGTAAATCAACCTTTTAATGTAAATTATGCTTAAAATTAGATTCATTCATATTTTAAGCCTTTAACTTTTATTGGATAAATGTAAATACATTTAACAAACATGTATAATCATATTATTGTTAGTTTTATTCATTCTTTCCAATACAATGGCTAAGAGTTATTTACCATTTAAAATAATAATTTTATATTATTAGTGTGCAATGTAAGATTTCAAAGAAACCCGTTGTTCCGTATTGTGTACGCTATCGAACATTGAAACCCCTTTAAAGTAAAATTAATATTTAATTAAAAAATTAATAAATATGAAAGAATATTATTCTTCATTTACTTGGGAAGTTACATCACTAGTTGTAAATTTTATAAATTGTTTACTAGACTATAGAAGGGAAATGACTGTATATTTCAACAATATGTTTCATATCAATGTTGTTATATAAATAAAGATCCCAATATAATTTTATTATTTCAATTTAATCCAATGATAATGTTTGGATTATAAAAATAATTCAATAAGTTCAATATAATTATTATAAAATTTTAAAATAATGAAAAATAAAGAGAAAATAATTTCTCTATGGTATATCTCTATATTCCAATGAGTATCCATTTTTTACAATGTGTTCTTCATGTTGATCCCCTAATGATAGTTCTTTCTAGTGTTTTTTGTAGAATCCAACATCTGTATCCCCTATCACTTTTTATTAAAATATTTATCATTATTATATATAAACATATGTGTCAGAAAATATATCTTAGAAAATAGACATAGCCTCTAAAATTATCCTTAGGATCCATGTGGAACTTTCACCCAAGAAAATCTACAATTCCAGTTACCCATGTAGAGACTTAATAGTTGAATAAATTAAATAGTAGAATTCAAAACCAGTAGTGACCAATATCTGTAATGTAGATGATCTCAAAATGGAATTTTTAGTGAGTGGTATTCATATGATGGAAAACTCAAACCTTCCATCTTCTCTAAAAATATCTGTTTTATATTTTATTTATCTGATTCATGCAAACACAAAAATATATGATTGTTGAAATTCAGATTTCCTTCTCAGATCATAACATTTCCCATTATTATTTTATTAATTTTTTTTGAATCATTTATTTTTTATTTTTTGGGAACTTTTGTAACAAAATATATTTTTTTCTATTGTTTCCCATAGACCTGTGCCTCTCCCCCAATCCATAAACTTTTCATCTTAGTGAACCCAAAATACATTTATTGATATTTGATATACACATATATGGAAACAATAAATTCAGGGATGATTATTATTCTTGACCATGACCACATTTTTTTTATATTTTAAGTTAGATATATGTGAAATTTCAAGTTGAATCTAGTATCTATTATAGAAACCAATGAATCATTAACACACACAAGATCATTTTCCCTCTTCTTTGATGATCAAAATTTTTTCTTTATCATTCCATAATAGTGCAACACACAACGATACCTATGTTTATTATTTATGTCTAATTTTCCAATCCATTGATTATTCATCATGAATTAGATTCAATACCTTCACAACAGCTCATTAGCAACATAAATGTTAATTTATTAGATTCAGGTTCATTGATGGATTTTATAGAGTACATATCGTGCATCTATAATTTACATTATGGTGAAAATAATTAAGATTAACTGAGGCCTATCCATTTATAAATTCATGCATATCCATTATTCCCCAACCATTACACAAACCCCAATTTCAATCTATCCTTATAGGAGTAAAAGGCTAACTTTTATGTTTTATTAAAATATCCGCACCTTTGATTGTACTATATAAATACTAGGATAAAATACCATTATGCTAGGAATACATTAAAAAATGTGAGAAAATTCTTCCCATTTGATGATTTAACCCCTCTTAGATATATGGTTATCCATAATTTAGAATTCTAAATCCAATATAAAACCCAATGAAAGTGAAATTTTCAGGTTTAGTTGGACATCAGGTCTTCTTCCAGTCGCAAATTCATTGCATGGTTGCTTCTTCATCAATTTTGTATTCAATATCTGAGTTCGGTTGGGGTTTGGAAGTTCTAGAAACAATATTACTATTTTAATGGAATCTTATATGATACAATAAATTATAGTCTATTTATTTTTTGTTCTAACATATTTACATTCAAATTAATCATGATCATTAACTAGTTTGGTATCGGTGACATCACCATCAGGTTCATCTTTTTTAAAAGCTGGTTATTCTAGGCCCCTACATCCGTGCAAGATTGGTTTCATCTCAAATATATTTTTTAGTTTCTTGGAAATCATGTTGGAAATTCATGTTTGTTTTAGTTGTCTAGAATTTTCCATAGCCCATATTTTGGAAAATGAATTAGAAATATTGACTTGTATTATAGAACATCAGCCTCATTCAAGGATTGTTCGTTATATTGTAACATTGAGAAATATTTTTATTTACGGTAAATATAATTTGGAATTGAATAAGATATTTATGAAAAATTATTTCATATTATTTTGATAATATTTTGTTCTCCCATATTCACAGAGTGGCCTATTTACTATGTATATGCTCGATACAATTGAGAACCAACCATTATGTGTTTGATAAAAATTTTATAGGAATGTTCAATTCAATGAAGTGTATGAAAAGTTACATATTAGGATAATAGGTATGGATTCTCCATAAATTTATATAATATAGGTATTTGGGTGCATGTAAGCTTCAAAAGTTTGTAATTTTTAATAGGAAGAGTTTCATTGAGTGCATGATTTCTTCAGTTAAAATTGTCGTCAATTATTGAAATTTCAATATTTATAAAAAAATTGAATTTGGTTTACCTTATGGTCATCCACATTATTAACTTTTCTGGTGGTTTATTAATGGTTTGTACTCAGTAGATTGAGGTTTCTTTATAAAGTCGATCGTCGGGGGAACAATTCATCTGAACCTATGTTTTACAATGTACAGTGGCGTGAAATTCTTATTAGAAAATTAACATTAACTTCCCATTTTTATCTCTACTTGTCCCAAAAACATAATAGAAAAATTTAATCCAAAATTCAAGGAAAATCCAAACATTAACAGAAGATTTAAATTTGTAGATTTAAATTTAAAAAATTAAAAAATTTATTACAAAAATATCATAAATAAATGAAACCTATCATTATCACATAATAATAAATTATATAAAAATAATATTTACTTTAAATAGTAAATATGAATTAATTAAGTTTTGTATATAAATAACATTGAAATAATAAAAATTTTATTTTTTACTGTTCATAATTTTTTTAAATCATTTAAAATATTAATCCATTTAAAAATTGCAACATTCTTTTAAAAAATGTATTACAATAATAAATTTTTTATAACACCCTAACCCAAAAAAATAGGTTAGACCCAGTTCCTAAATGGAATCATGTGTTCCAGTACATATGAAAGAGTCTATAGACTAGAGCTGAGGGTCTCGAGTTGAAACATGCGATCATTATACCCTCTATCAGAGTGACATGACGTATTGGGAATCCACTCCATTCCTATGACAATAAATTATATCCCACTCACATTTATATGTGTATTTATTTTATTATTATCCCAAACTCCTCAACTAGATATATTCAATGACACTGATCATATTGACATTTCTTTGGTGCAATTAGCTTCTTCTTAATGAGATGAACCAAGATCTTGTTTATTTTTTGAAGGAACAAAGTATTATTTTCTGATTGAATTTAAAACATAAATATGTGTAAAAGAAGAATTAATACATTTTAATATTAAATGAAAAATATTTGGAGTAAGGCATTGAGTTAGCGCTAGAATTAGGGGTCCATAGAGCATCATTTATGATATAAAAATATTAAATATATTATATCAAATGTGTTTTTTTGAAATATTCTAATATCTACCAAATTGTGCATCAAATGATAAATATGTGAGGACTATTAGGTCGGTAATGTAGGATTTAGCCTAGGAACAACATTAAAATTGTGTAGATAAAGGGTTTATTAGATCACACACATGCTAATTATATTACTTTTGATACAGTACTTTGACATTTAGAATAGTAACAAGACCGTTAGGGGAAGTAACGTTACCATTGGAATAATAATTTGAAATAAAAATTATAAAATATTTTATTTATAATATTTATAATGAGTAATTTATGAAAATAAATGAATTATGATACCATAAATTAAATAATAAGATTAAATAACTACAAGAATATTACCATATTTATGTAATAATGGAATTTCAAATGTTTTTGAATATTAAAAATAATGTTTTTCAAATACTGTATGTTTTATAAAATAATAGTGATGTAATAATGGAATTAAAAATGTTAAAATGGATATTTTTCCAAAAAAATATGATAATTGAGTTATTTAAGGAGATTAAGCATAATTTTACAAACAGAAAAGTATTTTCCAGTGAAAGTTTCCAAAAATAATCCATTAAAATTAAAAAAATTCCATTTTTCCAATTCCATTTTTAATAAAATTAGGAAATCAGTATATAATTGGGTTTAAACTCATAAATATTTTTATTTTATTTATTTCCATTAAAATATATCGAATATATTACTATCACATGGCTTACCTTGTACATGACATGTTTTTGAATATTAAATAAAAAAAATAACCCTATATTAAATTATAAATATCCCCTCATCGCTCCCATGAAAAACCACTCCACCTTGAATAAAAAATCCAAAACACATACCAAATAAAATTTCATAATAAAATTATAAACTATAAAGATGTATCGGAATAATCAAAATCTAATAATTTATGGATTATAGTGCTTTAAGGAATAATTGACATAGTGAAAAGTGTATATTATCATCAATTTTTTTAATCATTTTCATCCCCAGTTTTTTTTCTATATTCCATTCAATAATAAATAATGTTATATTATTTGATATATATATTAAAACATTATTTTAATTATTTTTACCTACTATAGTTGTTATTCTTTTGGTGTATTCGTATTACATGCTTCTTTTTCGTCTTGATTAGCACCACCCAGTTAACTTTTGGTTAACCACCCAAGAGGATGTTTCTTACATTTTGAAATCCATCCAAATATATCTTTTTTTATTTTTAATAAACCCACTTTAAGGATGAATGTGAACAACATACACATCACAAACATAGAAACAATCAAACAGTCGGTGTAGAATTCAAAATGTAACAGAAAAACAATTTTTGAAATTCAAAAATCAAAATTAAGCATCCCCTATATGCCTAAACCGAGACCAACAAAACAGAAACCTCTATCGCCTGCAAAAGTATCCTGAACATCTAGCTCATAGAGACATCAAACTACAGAACACCTATCACACAATCATCCTAAATCTAATGGATGGATAGAATCTCACACAGGTTGTGCCTCCTGGACCATGGGTGACTGCATGAACTGCACCTCGCAAAGCCTCTAAGAAGACCATTTCACCAGACCAACCACAAGTGGAGCATTGGATCAGGAAACCAAGGAAGTGTTTGAGCAGACATAGCCTCAATCATCTAGACCCATTCATTTCCAGGGTTATGAACCTTGTCCGAAAAACCCATTATTGAACCTTAATTTGAGAATCAATGGCCACAACACTACCTGAACCCATTTTGAACAAAAATTTTTTTATCATCACAGAAGAAAAGCATCATCAATATCATTATGGAAGATGACCAGAACCAATCTCCACCCACAACCATAAAAAAATGAACACCATTCACAACACACCAAATATCAATCGCATGTAATTGTGACAGTATATGAATAAGAACCCAAGAAAGATGCAGAAATCAAAGAAAAAGGAAAGAAGGGAGGGGACCCTAGAATTCCTCCATATTATTAAATTTATCCATTCACAATTATTTAAATTTTATTTCTAGGGATATACATGTTTTTAAAATATCAACAGTATTTTTACCATTTAAATAATATTTTGAAGGTGACATTATGTTTTTCATTCATCATATTTACTCTTATTGAATTTGTAAATCTATATATAAATATTCTAATTTATTAAAATGTATGACCCATGTAATTAATTTACATACCATATTAATATTCTATAATGTATGATTTAGTAAACCCTTATAAAAATTCATATGTTTTTATTGGTTTATTTGAAAAATTAATTATTTATCCTTTGAATTGGGTAATGTTATATATCTAATGATATTATTTGTATTATCTATAATCATTATTATAAAATTTTATAAAATTGTGATGTTAGGATTTATGAACATATGTTCAGTATAAAGATGATGAAATATTTTTTTCACAGCTATGTGTGGTAATTGACCACTATATTATGATGTTTTTATTTTTATTATTTTTCCACATTCCATTCCTTTAAGAAATATTTAGTTCTTGATTATGATTATGATCCTATGAGTATGATATGATTTTTTTGATTAAGCAAACCCATGTACAATTAATTCATTTACCATATTCATTCCATTATATTACTCACCTTACATGTATTTTTATTAACCCCTTTATTTTATGTATATCTTCTGGTGATTAAATTTTCTAAGGACAAAATGAAATAAATTTTCAAAATAAAAAGGAAAATTCTAAATAATTTTTTTGTATTATTATGTAAGTGTGATGAATGTTTCTAATATTCCCATGAAATAAACCTTTATATATTTGATTATATCACTATATTGTTTTTTATAATAAAAAATATATAATAGACATGTAAGAAAAAATCGGGTCCCTATATCACTCATATTTAATAATATTTTTACAATTCAGAATGTATAATTATATAAATTTAATCTGGTCCTAAATATCATATTTATTCACTACAACCATTTTTTTAATAGTTTGTGATAGGAGGGGATAAAAAAAGTCATTATTCATGGAGATGATAAACTTCTTGAAACCTGAGATGAATTTCGTTTTTTGAATAGATGTATGGGAGAGGGGTAATGGATGAAACACAGATATAATAAAATTTATATATACTAATGATTTTTTATGATAATTATAATATTTTTTGATTATTTATAGAGATGTCTGGATTAATTTCCTAAAAATAGAATATTAAGGTGTGGATAATATAAATATTGGAAGGTTGAATCTCCTCTTAATGTTATTTTGGGAAATGAATTATAAATGAAACATTATATTAAGAAAAAGATTCCAAATATTAATGTTAGATTTAGGATATTAATAATTGATATATCTTATATGAAATTTTAAATGGGATATGTGGCATGAGGTTGGTGGAAGTGGATCTTTTAATAGGTGACAAATATGTAATTTTCCATGGAAATGAAATATTGGCGACCGGTAATGATTGAATCCAATGGGAAATGAGTGAGTAAGGCGATAAATTATTTTTTATACACATGGGAATGAATTTCCAAACAATAAATTTTTTCAATAAGAGTTGTTTTTCACATAATCATATAATAATTGGGCCAATTTAAGTTACCTATATTTACCCTCAACAAAAATGATTCAATGTTTAATATGGTAGTTATTTATTTACTAAACATCAAAATTATCTCATAATAAAAAAATCAATATGATAAATCATAACATTTATTACATATTATATAATTCTAATTCAATGGATGAGAAAGTTTCTTTTTTATTTTATCATATTATATAGAAAAAAATATATCCTAAATAATTTTCTCTTTATACACTAATATTTTTCTATAACATAAAATTAATATATAATCAAACAAACACTTCTATATTTTAACATATATATATAATCATCATATTAAAATCATAAATTAAAATATACCCCTTTTATTTGATTAAATAATAAGAACAAAATTTTTATAAATATTCTCATTGGAAGAAAACACTTTTTCTATTACCGTTATAAGTTTTTATCTTATTTTTATTTCTATAAATGATATTTCCCTTACTACAAAATTATAATATTTTTATTCCAAACAATGAAATAATTTTATGGGAATCAAATTATTTAATGTAAAAAAATAATTTTAATAAAATTGTTCTTAAGGAAATGAAAAAACTTATAGAGAATTTTATTTATATGATCAAAATTAGTTTATTTTTATGTGAGGTATAATAAAAACTATGGGATTATTATTAATTTTATCATTAGTTATTTTATCAATACATATAATATAAATCATTCATTTTATTTATTTTTCAATAGAAAATATAAAACCCTTTTAGATAAAATGTTTTCTCGAATAATATATTGTTTATATTAAATGATTGTAACAAAAAGAAAAAGAAAATTTATTATTTATATTATTATAAAATAATTTTCAAAACATGCTTATATATTCAATTTAATTTTAGCATAATTTTTAAATAACTATATTTTAATGAAAAATTAAATAAATTTAATATTATATTTTTATTTGAGAATTTATTATTTCTATTCCTAAAATTTTTAATAATATAAACCAATATGGGTATACTTATTTGAGACATTTATATCCAACACCCCTATATATGAAAACCATTTTTCAACTGAATATATAGTCAAAATTCATGTTTTTACCATTATATAGATTGTAAAAAATTTACCAATAATTACATTCACAATTTTTAATCAAGATATATCATTATAAAATAATTATTTTCCAAAATTATTTCTTCAATAATGATTTATGTTTTATTGTAATTTTTAAAAAAAAAGTTAGGATGAAAATGAACTAAAGATTTTCTAGTTGTGATAATAATATTATTTTTAGATATATTCCATTTTAATTTAACTACTTTTTAAAACTTTTCTCCGTGATGAATTGTAGTCATCCATGGTATGTAATGCATATTTTCGTTAACTTCTCTGGTCATTATCTTTTATGAATAGATAATTATTCATTAGTTTTATCATTAAATTTTTGGATTTATTCCCAAATCTAATATAATTCAATTTATAAAATAGAAAAAATTGAATTATATAAAAATAATTGAAGAAATGAAAATGGTTCCTATAATGTTTGTGTTACATTCACACCATAAATAAATTACATCCACACAATATTAATTTTATCCCATTTTGGAAAATAGTTATGGTTACCCATATTGAATATATGAGTTATGATATAATTTATAATGAAATATCAAACAAAATAAATAATAAATTTCTACGATACATATCCATTTAGTCATTTAAAGAATATAATGAGATCATCAGAAATTTATTCCCAATATTCCTATTTAATCGACCATATTCCATACGTCTTTCAAGAGATATACAATTAAAAACATAATTTCACAATTAAACTATGAATAAAACAAAAAAATATGAATGGTGATAAGAATATATAACAAAATCAGTAAAAATGATCATTTGAATATGAAAAAACATTCCTAAGATGTCTTCTCCTATAACAATATAATTTAAAATTTGGATAATTTTTCTTCAATAATGATATAATTGGGTCTAATTATAACTCTATTAGATTAAAATAGATTTTCAATGACCATATTCCTATTATGGTATCTGACCACACTTTTAATTTTTTTACATGATAATGTTTTAGTTAAATAATTCATAATGGATTGAAAAGACAATGTGAATCACTAAAGCATATTTTATAGGATTTTCAAATATAATGTTAAGTTTTCCCATATATTTTTCACTCAGTGAATATTTATTTAATACCCAATAAATAATTTTATAAGTTGTTACTCCAAGGTGACTCTTTTCCAAAACATGTGTCCTCTTTTTTATATACCTAAAGTTATTTAATTTGTACAAAACCACACACTCTCTATATAACATCCTAACCTGAGTACCCCACACTGGCGGCCTGTGCCGGTTGGTGACATGACCTCAATAGAACCTCATCGAATGTTATAGTCTATTAACTAACATTAAGGTTCTATAATAGACACCATGGGGATTCTAAAATCCATTTATCAAAGCATTAGAACAATGTAAATAAATTATAACAACCATATTTTATAACCAAAACTAAAAAAAATAAAAATCATGTGAATACTGAAACAAGAATACAATATCGAACCCAAAAAAATATTTTCTATACCATGTACGCATCATGTTTAAATTGTAAAAAAATGACACAATGAATATACCAATAGGGTCCCAATACCATATTTGGTTACACCAACTATGATCCATCTCATCCTATCCATATATCACAGAGCTCTTTTCCTTATCCTTTCATAAAAACATCAATTCTATTTAGGTACCAATCAATAATCATGAGTTGGGTGAAAGAAAAATTCAATAGGATACACCCAACAACATCTACAAAATATACAATCAATAACATTATATGTAGTTGAATAAAAAAATGGGAAACATGTAATGTGAATTGTTATCAAATTTCATTATTCTTTAATTAACCACATTGTTTCTTGGGATCACGAAGTCACATAAACCATCAATACCTACTTTGACCCACGTTGATTTCTAATCTATACCCAAGGGATATCATAATACCATGGTTACCATTTATCAGTTCTTTTCAAAAAATATCCTGAAAAATTTTAACTATAGTCCAATGCTAATCTCATGCATGTATACTGTTATAGTGAGAACACTGTATGTATTTGGGGCACAGTCCCAATCCCATTCCCCATGGGTATTTGTGTCATTATTCATCATCTAATACAATAGTATTGGAATTCATTCAATTGTTTATATAAAATGATGGATAGAAACCCATTGGTATATGGAACGTTGATACATATCTCACACCCTATTTATCACTCAATCACATATATCATTTTTGAAGGTTAAAAAACAACATTTACTCTCTTATAAAATTTCTTATCCTAGAATACCATTTAAATTATCAAATCAATAATTATTATTTACATAAATATCGTGGAATAATATAAAACATTCAACATTTAACCATTTAGTCATTATTTTATCAAATCCCCTTAACTCCTCATGTATAATAGAAAACTCTCTTCATTCAAATTAATTAATAAATTCAATATTCTATTAATCAATTTATTCCCCAATCCCATCAATTGAAAAATTACACAAACCCATTAATTATTTAATTTCATAACCACATTATTCAATCAATTCTGCAATCCAACAATTAATTAATCAACCAAATTAATTAATTCAAATTAGGAAGAAATTAGTAAATCTAAAATACAAATTTCACAATTACATACTAGTAATTGAAATCAAGATATTTGGAATTAGGTAACGGACCACCTAATTCATGGTTGATGATGGGCCCTCACCAAAAAAAAAACCCAATCAAAGTAGATCAACCACGATCTCGATGAAAAATGAAATCGAGATACAAAAAATAGATCCAAAATTAAAAGGATTAGAAAATTGAATATATAGATCTAAAACATCACCAATAGAGGAAATAGACACTTAAAAATAAGAGAGAAAGATGGGAGAGTGGGATAAACTAAATTGTGATGAGAATATATTTGAGGGACATGTGGATATTCTTCAATCCAGTCATTTAATAATCACAAATAGTTTTTTAGAGCCTTAATAATCCATATGGGAGCCTCTAGTGTACTAAATTAATATTTAGGCCCATCATAGTTGATTTTGGGTTAATTTTGGTGGGTTTGGGATATTAAAGTATTATTTTTTAAATAAAAAAAATCCCATATGCATTGTTTTTTGTGTAGGGGTGCATGGTTTTACATAACATTTTCCTCTACTATTGGGTAGAATGTGTTCTCAAAATTTGGTGAAGGGTTTGAAAAATAATTTTCAAATTGAGAAACCCCCCACTGTTTGTGGTTTCATAGTATGTTGGAGTGAAGTGCAGAGTTTGGTAAAATTGTGCACTAAATATTTAATTCCCAAAAGCCTTCCAAAAGCATCCAAATTCCACCCAAACACACCCAATAAATGTCTCAACCAATTTATTTTAAAAAAATGAAAAATCATACATGTAAAAATCCTAAAAACTTCTCTAGATAATTTTAGGATCTTTCAATCCCCTTAACTTATAACCCCTCTTCAGTGATATGTACTCCCATGAATCTATAAAATTCAAAAGTAAAAAATATTAGGACATTGAGACCTCGTATCTGTGTCACTATACCAAGAATCCTCTTGAACATAACCCTGTTTCTATAATACATGAACTATTGGAATGGTCTTTCCCCGCAACACTTTTTCATTGTGATCCAACACGTGTATCAATTTCTCCTCAATGGATTCATCAGACTCAATATCAACATCATCCACATTATTCACAAGAGATGGGTCGAGGTGATATTTCTAATGTTTTTACACATATATAAATCATTCATGGCACTATACATCTTTGGAAGAGCCGATCAGTATGCCTCTAGCCCGATTCATTCCATAATCTCAAATGGTCTAATAATCCTTGGTACCAACTTTTGTAGTATCTTAATAATACAGTGATCCCATATAGGTGATAACCGATGGAAAACATGATCACCCTATGTAAACTATAGGTCATATCAATTATTATCAGTATATGACTTCTATATATTCAGATACATATTAATATTCCTTCAAATCAACTGAACCTGCTATGACTTCTGCTTCTCGAGACTAAGTTCCAATTTCTCTTAGTCACAAGGGTTTATCCAATATATATTAGATCATTGGGGACTACTATACATTGAATAATGTTATACTATTTTATAGTTTCTTGATATCTATTGATATATTAAAATTAGACAAGTTATAGATGCTTCACCCAGGATTCAATAATGTATAAAACACATGCTCATTGAATATCCACATGAACATGAATAGGACACTATTACTGCCCTTCTGTATGTGGGTGGAATGTCCTACATAGTAAAACCTATATGCAAAGAACCTTCAGCAACCCCTATAAGAAACATGATGAAAAACATGAGTCATAATTTGAAAATATTCTAAGTGGCACCCCATACAGATGGAATGACTCATAAATAAATGAATCTCATAAAAATTCCATTGAGGAAAATGGGTTACATTTTTTAGTTGGTCCACAACCACACAAATTGCATCATTCTCCCAAGGTATCATCAGGGGACCCAACAAAATGTCCATTAAAGTTCATCCCACATCAATTCCATAATTGCAAATGGCTGATGTAATCCACCAGGTTGTTGATGTTTTACTATCACCAAGGGATAGTTGTATAATTCTATCATGAACTATACAATCTCACTTTTCATGGACAAAAACCAACACTACCATCTTAGTTCACAATACAGTACATTCAAACCCAGATGCACCACATAATTTGATTAATGAATTTCATACATCATCTCCTCCAGTGTAATCGTAGGTTTAGAAACATATTTCTTGACATATATGATCAATTGATCATCAATTGTAAAATTAGAATGTGTATCCCTCATTCAATACTTTTCACTCAAGTCCAACATTTCTAGATCCTCATTCAACCTCTCACTGGTCTGGATTAGAAGTGTAGAACCTGCTGAAACTAATGTGAGGATCAAATTCCCATGGAACTCATTAACCTCAACATGAATCTTTGCCAACAAAGTCATCATATTCTACACATAACATGACTCCTAACCTAATTGAGATTTAGTTTTTCACTTTAGAGAGTTAGTAAGATAGTTTCCATTCACTTTCATATATTCTATCTCAAAATCAAATGACTGTATGTACTTGACCCGTCTCTATTACCATAGATTCAAATCTCTTTCTGAAAAGATATATATTTTTTTGTTGTGATCAGTATGCACAATAAAATATTCACCCAAAATATAATTCCTCCAATACATAAAATAATAAAGAACTATAACTTGTTATTGGTCATTTGAATGATAATTACTTCAATGAACACTCAAATTTGAATACTCTTAGACCATAACATGATCGCCTTTCATCAACACTACTCCAATATGGGTGTAAAAATCACCACAAAACACTGTATAATCCTCACCCACCTCAGGTGGTATCAATATTGGTGTTGTTTTCAAGCACTTCATCCAATCATAGAAGGAATTCACACATTCTCTAGACATTTCAATATTTATAACCTTCTTGTTCAAGACCATAAGAGGTGTTTCTAATCTAGAAAACCCCAAGATGAACCTCTAATAATAACCTTCTATCTCCAAAAAACTATTGACATCCAAAACATTATTAGACTTCTCCCTAGATTCATATTCCTGAACCATCTCTTGGTCCACTAACACACATTCCTTCAAGAATATGTTCCCTATGAAATGTACATGATAAATGGATATGTTTCACTTAAATAGCTTGGATTATTTTCAATGATATTCCAATGTACTCGAGATGATGTCAAGATGTTGTGCATGATGATTATGATTCTTGAAGTGCACAAATATTTCAACATCCAATACTCCCATAAACTGGGATATTTATAGGTGTAATATTTAATTCATCAAGTCCATAAAAACTTCTATTGTGTTTTCCATCCCCAAAAACAACACAACATACTCATGTAGGCCGTACCTTCTTATAAAAGAAATCATCAGTCTATCATATGGTTAGACACTCAACTGACGATACCATAATCTCTATTTATCTTATAGAATACACATTATCCACATAACGCGTCAAAAATATCATGGATATCTGGAATATGATACTATTTCTTTAGACACATCAGGATCACATTCGGTAATCAAAACACAATTTCATTGTCCCATTATATTTCAATAAAAAAATGGTGAACCATAAGGCCACATAATCAATTGGATAATCCCCTTATATATCAACTATTATAGTTTAATATTAATCTCTTGGTGATTTTATGATTCCATACTATATGGTGTAATATAATAATGCTCATACCATTGGATGAGATCAATAATAAATCCAATTTTTCTCTTAGTTGGAAGTCCTAAAAACTCCTCAGGAAACTCATCTAAGAACATTTCCAATACAAATGTAAAAAAAATCATTCCCTTCACCCCATTATCACTTAAGATACATGAATCCTGGTTGATGATATCCCCTATTTGATGAACTATGGCATTCATAAACTTCTTAGATTTCCCGCTATCCTTGATGAAAGTAATTGTTACCCTATGGTGTGTTAAAAGTCACCCTATTATGAAAAAAATCAATGTGGGATACATATGCTACTAACTATTCCATATCCAAAAAAATTCAAGTCCAAACATTTCAAGGATGCAATCCAACAGAAAATGATACTCCCCAACAAAAAGATAAAACCCCTTGCATAAAACCTACTAAAAATGTGGCCTTTAATAATGCAAGAAAATGGATTTATATGTACTATAGATGTGTTGATAATATAGGTGATGTTGAAGGGTTTTATTTAAAATCAATCATAAAAATCACTGATAAACATATTCTTTAACAAAAAATTATTTATCCCTAGTAAAGGAGGCCTTTTTAGATCTTTTTCGCAATACTTAAGACCTAATTTATCATCTCTTTTTTAAAACTACTAAAGGCCCCCTTAAACATCATGAAAAAGGAATTGATAAAGTTCTCACTGTTAATCAATATATAATTTGTTTTTCACTCCCCTTACCAGTGATTACACAACCCCTTTATCAGTGCTTTAGAAAATCCCAACCCCATGTCTATGTCCGTGCCTCCACCGAGTTTCGATCATGAGACCTCCAACTTATACACTTACACCTTTCCTACTACCCTATGTATTTTTACATTTTATGATATATCTATATATTTATATAAAATTCATTATATATTTTTATCTATATATTTTTATATAGGTTTAACTATATAGGATTATATATACATATACATATATATATATATATATATTTAAAATGATAACATGTTTTTATTTAGATAAGGTTTATATATTGAATAATATATTTTATTTGTAAATATTATTAATAATATATTTATAAAATTATATTTTTATGCATTAATATATAAAAAATATGTATATATTGTTATATATTTGATTTTAAATAATATTACATTATAAAAAAATTATAAAATTTAAGCCCATAATATAAATATAAATGTTTTAAATGGGAATATATTCAATCTCCACTAAAAAAGGGATCCCCAACCTTTAAACAAAAATAAGAATCCATTTAATTTTAAATAATTGGGATATAGAGGCAAAAAACTCTGATTCGAAGGCCTTATGGGACTTTTTTTGACTTAAAATAGGTTACCAGGGGAACATTTCAGTAATAAAGGTATAAAGATCATCACATTATTAGATTTGATATTTGGTATAGTGAAAATGGACTGTTAGGGAAAACGATTGGCCAGTTTGAAAGGCCATCGAATTTTTAAAAAGTGGGGTATGATGATTATAATGTCATTTTTGTCCTCGATAATGGAGATTTATGGTTACCATGTGTTACATGGGAAAGGATATCATCAGATGATTCGATTTTATATGAATAATAGGCCAAAGTAACCCCCAGATCAGTAATTACAGTCCATTTAATTTTATGAAATTAGGGTACCCCTACAAAAAAATTGGTCTTGGAGGCATTCTAGGCCTTTTTAGGGGTAAAAAAATAATAATTATCTTAAATATCTCCGTCCAACCCTCTATAGTGGTGATATAATCTTTGGATTTGTTTTTATATGTGGTGGAGCCGAAATGGACACATTGATCAAATGTTATGGTTATTTTAATTTTGAGTTTGATTTGTAAATTTTTAGAAACATTTATATATTTTACTCCTTGTAATTATCACATGCTTTATATATCATGTGGTTTAAGAACATTTCATATGATTATATTTGAGATGTTGTGAAGCTAAAACAGAATATCAGATTAATGGTTATGGTCATTTTAGAGTTTTAGGTATTCATAACTTTTTTATCTGTTTTAAGGGTTTCTAAATTGATTATTGGTTTTCAGTTTTTTTGGATTTGTAGGTATTTTATAGATTTATAATAAAATTTCACTTAATATCAAATATATTTTGAATAAATTTATATTTATCCTTATCTTGAACATACTAATATATATATATATATATTATTTATTTCATTTTTTATATATTTATATAATTTTATAATAATATATTTATTTATTATTTTAAATGAAACATAATATTTCCTTGAAAAACACTCTTTATAAGTGCTTCTAAAAAAGATCAGATAAAGACACCCCAAATGTATCATCATTTTTTACTACTTCTGCTAAAGACCCCCTTTATTAGTGCATTTTTATAAGTACTAATAAAATCCCTTTTATCAGCACATTCTGCCTCGTATTGATAATGGTTGGCCCTTTATCAGTTTTTTTAGAAACACTAAAAAATGGCCCCATTTTAGATCATTTGTTTTTAATTCCTAAACCCCCCCTTTAATATTACTTTTAGCTAGTGTTGCTAAAACTCTTGTGCTGGATAAACCCAATTTTATAGTTGTGAAACAAAATTCTCTTGATTGTACTTCCAATGGTGTATCAATCATCATGGCCATACTCACAAACTCCAGTACCAGACACATATCATTCACATGTTATGAAAATATAAAACAATTTGAGGCACTAGTATCAAATAATCTACTTTTTAGAATAGTAGCTAAATGAATAGTACCTCTAGCTGTTGATTATCCGTACTTGCTATCCACAAAATTATGTGGTATTGCATGAAACTATCCTTCCCCTATTTCCTATGATACAGTCTAAGCCACCAGAGCTAAACCACACTTTCTATATAGGAACTCAATCCAAGAAGAACCTAACCTGATACCTTGACCTCCATGACTAGTTAATGGCTAACTTCCAGACAGATATGGTGTTTAAGAAACCCTCCCATCACTCTAATTATTCCTAGGTCCTCCATCCATAAAAATTAGATTTGGGTTCCTAGAGAATATTTGTAGATTACCCATCCTTTCTGGAACATATAACTCTATAGATGTTTAGGGAAAATTCATACTAATGTTACCATTCATACCACACTGGTAGAAGATCACTTAATTAAGATCAGGACTAACTAATCCTCCCCCTAGCCACTCTACTTTATACTAATCTGTTAAAAATTCTCATGATGACACTTCCTACCCTTGGATGATGTACCACATGATTTTCTATCATAAAACAGCCATCCCCCGCATAAATCCTCCATTAGGTTACCCTCATATAATAGATCTAGATCCACTACCATAGTAAAATTATTTGTCCAGAAGATGATAACCTAGGTCATAGTCTTATATTTATTCTAATCCAAAAAATGTATCTCCAAATATGCCTCATTGGATACCAGTAGTGGATTAAAGGACAATAAGTTTATAAAGATACTAGCACAGTCCATCAAAAATAGACTTCATAGGGTTAGTATTTTATTCTTTACCGCCCTCTATTTTCTCTAAGTCTCTGGATAGAAGTTATCCTTAACCTTCTCTTAGAATTCCTTCCATGATTTTTTTCTATTTTTCCACCCACATCTAGATGTGACATAACTTCTTCACTAATCCTCACAATATATAATCTCCCATACTGACTATAATCTCATTATGAGTCCCTCAGTGGTCAAGAAACATGTAGATACACTCAATCCATAATTCGAATACCTTATTTTCACCTAATCCAGTGTCAGTTAGAGGTTTCTATAACTAAATCTCTAGTTTCATGTCATACATCCTCATCACAAACCGCTTAGTGTCCTAGTCCATAAACTATATGAAAAGTTCAATGTTATCTCAACACATCTCTCCATCTTCCCCAACCAAAACATTCTATGCAACAAGTTCCACGACTAGAGGGACACCTTTTGCAATTTCCTCATGCCACCCTATCAACAAGAGTAATCATGGAGTAATATCTCAAAAATTTCAAACACCCATATTAGAACAAATTTCACAATATCACACAAATATTTGGATTCATATAAATTAATAACATGATATCACCCCAAACCTTCTACATAGTCAAAACCAAGGAATTATCCTTACCCTTAACCATCCTATATATAGTTCATTGTAAAAAAAATGAGAAAACATTTTCAATATTCATGTCTCTCATTAGACACCCATTTTCCAGATCTTACATCATTTAAAAATTTCAATTTGATATTTATTATTTATTTCATATAATTACACAAGAAAAGAAAATAATTTTCAATTAACAACTTACCAAAAATCGTCATTTCCCATGCATATCTAAAAATAATTCATATTAGAATAATTAATATGATCGTATAATGATGAATGTGTAATAAACTCTTATCCACACCAAGACATGACTCAAATATTCAAAAATTTCATTAAAAATAATCAAGTCACACAAGAAGTGAATCACTTTAGTTTTAATAAAATCCAATGATAATAGGGAAAAGATATCAAAAATACAACCCTAGGAACATGGGTTTCCACTCACAAATGGGTTAGCTACTCAAATGCACGACCTAATGTCCAAGGGATGGATCTTACAAGTTTCTAATCTATCTTTCCCAAATATTAAGACAAAAAAATGAAACCCCTTTATACCAATTTGTAACATCACTTCCTAGGTGCCAAACCCTAGTTCCCCAAGACTATAGGTTACATGACCTTGAGTGCACCTCCATATTTTCTAGAGAATGTAGTCTAGTAGTGTGGGTTTAATATATATACCATGAGGAGACTATACCCCATTTATCAATGAGAAAAAAAGGGAAATAAACATGAATAACAAAATGGTATATCAAAAAACCCAAAGAAACAATAAACACCGATGGTTGAAAAAACAATACAATATCCAAACCAAAATAGTACATATTTAATGCCAAATTCATGTCATGATTCAAATGAAAAACCAAAATAAAGGAAAAAAAACATTCCCATTCTGGTCCAGATACCATATCATTATCCCTCCTCTATGAACAATATCATAAAAAGAAATCTAAAATAGGGATCCTTCACTTATCCCATCTGATATGCATGATTTATATTTGGGAACAAATATGGAATACCGAGTAGGCTATGACTAAAACTCATAAGGACACAACCAATGGAATATAAATCAATTCCCACTCAATAACAATTTATGAAATTCTATAATGAATAATGTGAAATTCAAAAAAAAATTCATCACATTTCATTAATATATAATTAACCACATAGTTTCTCAGGTTCAAAATTTCAACCCAACAATAAATTCCTTCTATTTCCCACATCAGAGTTGAAACTATCCCCAAGCAATTTCATATATCATAATACCATGAATACCATTTATTAATTAATTTCAGATCATATCACGGCTAATTGTATCCATATACAAATTAGAATCTCATGGGTGTAGAATGTCATGTCTTGAACCCCATGTGTATTTAGAGAATCAGTCACTATCCCACACCCCTTGGGTACTTGGAGCATCAATCCATGTACCATACAATAATATTCACATGCAATAAATTTTGTCTATAATGTCATGGCTGGAATCCCATTTGTATTTTGAGCAACAATTAATAACTCATACTCTACTTCTCAATCAATCACATATAGGACATATATCATATTTAATGAGGTTAATCAAAACTAATACACATATAAATATTTCTCATCATGAAATTCCATTTCATTTGTCAAATAAATCAAAATTATTTACATAAAACACGTGGAATATGTGACTCCCTGACCCCAGCTACCCAGAGTCGGCGCATTATTGGGTAACAATGGCATGATCAAAAAATATCAAGTCTCGAAAGACCGATTAGTTTAGTAGCCCTGGAAACTCTAGATACATTCATAAAAGTTTCATTACATCATAAAGTAAAAAACTACAATAACATAGTCTCCATAGTCCACACTCAAATCCCCTTCTGACTATCCCTGCAGGTCATTCATAAAATACTTCTTCACATCCTAGAAAAATTAAAACATTGGAAGGGGTGAGCTCAGATTCTCAGTAAGGATAAAAATATAGCATAAGCTTTCATAAATAAACATAAACATTTAAGGCAATGTATAACTAAAACAAAATCCTTTTAAACTTGAACTTTAGCTTAATATGGAAAAAGTAAAATGAAATAATTCCATTTACTTATTCACATTGATATTCTACTAGTTGAATAATCTCATGCAATATCAATAACCACTTTCATAATGATGGAATGCATAATGCCAGACTATCATAACCACGTAGCCAAGGCCTCGTGCCAAGACTACAAATAAGATTTTGTCAAGGCCTTGTGCCAAGAAACTAGTTTGTCTCATGATACCTACTGATGCATCGAGGATCTATAGCGGGCTCCACCCTTCACTTTTTAAGTCCAATTCATTCCTCATATGAACAGGTTCAAACATATCATAAACCATAACATAATCATATAACATAAAACATGCATAAAGGAAACATAACATTTCCACATTTCAATCACAAGATATCAATACAACACATTGATATAATAAAAAACACTTTGAAAACCATTTTCAATACCAAAATAAAAGAAAATTAAAACGTTCTATTTATTTATTATTTAAAAAAACGTTATGGCTGGTAGAGGAAGCTGAAACTCAAATAACGGTCACAGTGGCAGAGAAGTCATTGTCACCGCATAGGTACGAAAAAATATACATTCCCTTTTGTCGTTTATTTCAACTTTTCGTATAAATAAGATTCTGTTTGAATAAACTTAAAAGTCAAAGGGGTTTATACACCGTATAAAAGAAAGTTGTGTATAAAACAAAATATGCCTCATTGAAAGGAGATTGAGACGAAGTCCCTTACAAAGATCACTTTTTAAATAAAATAGATCTATTATGTGTATTCACTATAAGTACTCATAAATAAAGTACAAATACAAGATAGGACATAATAATATCATGACATAATTTCAATGTAGGAGATTAACCCAAAGAATAGAAATTGGGTTACAAATTTCCTTTACCTCATGCCCGACTTGACACGATCGTTCTTTAACCTCATTAATAATAAACTAGAGTTAATTTATACTTTCTTATAATCCTTTTTCATGTTAATTTTTTCATTGATATCACTTATTACCATGTTATGAACATTATGTAATTATTTAAGTTAATAACATTCGTTTTGTCGATCTGTGGTACTTGGGTCAAAAATAAACTTCTTATAATTACAAGTTGTTTATGAGGTAGAATATCCATTACATACAGAATTATATTCATGATGTATATATCATATATATCATATATATCCAGTATATACTTGACATTATAATATTACATAACATTTATAGGTTAGAAATTAAATTCACCGTTCATGGAGACGTTAAGCCGTACGTACGCATGAACGCTACTTTCATTTCTATTTTGTATTTTAATGGAATGAAACATAATGATATAAAGTTATATTATAATTCCAGTATAATATCATATATAATATCACTTACTCCATCCTTTATACGTCCCACATATGGCATTAACGATTCAAATCACTTTGAGGGGGCGGTAGTCCGCACTTCCTAAAATGAAATTATCGTGTTTACCCATAATGGAAATCATAAAGGTATAACATAAATGCAAAATACATAATAATAAGGAAAAAAACATAATATATATCATATATAAAAATATTTTCATCATAATGGCCACCATTAGAGGTGTTAAAAGAAGATTGAACAATCATCGTTTCGTGAGGCAGTAATTCCCCAACCACGGAAACAGTATGTTATTTTACAATTAGACGAAGGTGTGTGTAAGTGTAAATCAAATACTTCTAATAAAAACATCCTAGTATATTTAAGATACTTATTTTGTTACAAAAGAATGGAATAAAAAGAGTTTAATGGTTGGCGAAGCAAAATAAAACAAAATAACATAAGAGAAGACATTACCTTAAAATCGGGTAACTCTTTTTCATTTGAGACAATGGAATTGTTGGTAATACTTCTGCACAAAGTGAGGCTTCTAAGAGTAGGATATGGATTTTGGGAGAGTATTTGGGCAGATTTTGGCCGATCCAAATGGCTTGATGTTGTGAATAAGGTGGTAGTGGTGGGGGCCTTTTATAAGAGGAGAGGAGGGGTACTCTTGGAATGTCATGAAATGTAACATTATTATGAAGTGATTTTATAATTTCAAAGGTCCCAATATTATATATTTCTAGGATAAGGTGGTAAGGGTTCGAAATATACCCATACAATAGGTTTTTGACAATTTTATGTCTTATATTTTACATTATCTTTTCATTTTATTTAAATCTTAAATTAATGAGGTAATTGATGCATCATCATTGTGTCATAAAAAATTTAATTTATTTAATGTCTAAAAATTAGAAAAAAATTACCATGATTTAGGAAATCGTTTTAGCTTTCCAATTAATATTTATAGTAAAAACTTTAACTTATATAACCCAATGTAATAATTGTTTTAGTAAAACAACACTTGTTTGTGACAATTTTATTTTTACTTTAAATAAAAAGTTATTAAAGTCATTTTCTTACCCAAGTGGCTCCATGGGGTCCCCAAGTTGAGACATGGATTTTATTTGTCGGCCATGACTCGTAAAATAAGTTTAGGACAAGTGTGAAGATATTTTTATATTTTTATAATAGAAACTTTACCTTAAATTTCACTAATTACCTTTAATCGTGATTAATAAAACATAAAAGTTACTATTCACCAAAAATTATTTTAATCCCATTGAACCACATTTTACTTCCTAATGAAAACCATGTATGTCAGATTTTTGAAAATCAAATCACAGAAGTGGTTATATTTCATTTAAACAAAAAATCAGTTTTTTAACTACCACTTTGTGGTTTCACTATTAATCAAAATTGTAGTTTTTCAGAACAATGCCAAAATTTCAATCTAAGCTATAATTGATATTCCAAATTAAAAAATGATTTATATTTTACAAAATTCCAAACATATAAGTTTCATTAATTAATTTTATAATTTATTCCCACTGTCACAACAAATAGCGTGTTTTTAAGAAACAATAAATATCAAAAGATTGAAAATTTTTTATGTCCAATTTCAAACTGAAATTAATTATAATGACCACCAATGGATAAAATGGTAAAAATATATTCTAATTATACTTTAAAACCACTCAATGTTATAATTTATCACTATAAATTATTTTTATTAAAAAGTTGTTTTTAAGTATTTTTTCTATTCATAGAAAATTCGAAGTTCTCAGAAAATTACAAAAAATTCAACATAGGATAATTTTGATATTACGAATAAAAAAATTAAGTCCATTTTGAAATATAAAATATATATAATTTAAAAAAGAGGGTATTACTGTTCATAATGGCTCTTTTGATTGGTCGCGGTGTGTTAGAATCTCGAACTTGCATACAATACAAGCTATTGCATTATTAAAAGAGAAGTGTATCATGGAAGCTCGGGGTGTTACATTCTCCCCTACTTCAATAAATTGCATCCTCGTAATTTGAAAATGTTCTTTGAGAAAAAAGGATGAAAATAGAAAATACCTTTGTGGAAAACCCACATCAGAAATACGGTTAACAAAAAAATAACATTAAAAGAAAGAAAGAGAAGTACAAAGGTCACCCGAGATAGCCCATACTGGGATTCTATGAAAATATGGATATGGAGGAAAAACATACCATCAAGGTCTGATGGAGAGTTGTAGAAAACATTGTTAGAAGAAACTTAACTATATGAAAATCAAAAACTTGTGATTGGTTAAACAATTATTGATTCCCCAGTAGGAAAATTTAACCGACAACGTTTTTGTTTTATGTTACCTTTCATACAGTTGAGGAATTTATTTAGGAGATTTACTAAGAATGTAAGTAAATATACATACATGTCATGTAGACTTTCATTCTTTAATGAATTTTTATCACAAACCCATATTTCACTCAACAAGTTAATAGAACTCAAAAATATTATATTTATACTAATCGTACAAGGTTCCAAATATTATCAAATATCATTTAGATTAGGAAAACTATTTTTTAATAACCAGGGACATCCAGTATGCCAGTGGTAGGTAATAAAGGCATGTCACACTATGGTTGTGGGTTCAATTCTTGCAGCTTTGTCCGACGCGACGAGTTATCCCCTCGACCTGCAGGATGTCCTTTTCCTAAAACAGTAGTATAATAATATTCCTAAAATAATCTTCAGAAATGTTTTAACCATAAACAATACTATCCAAAGTTAAATTTAATCCATTCCAACCTTTATAGTTATCCAAAATACCTATGTTCATACTTTCTCTAAAAGGTCTCTAAATTCGAAAATCAATTGTATCATCAGGTTCCTAAAACAATGTAATGTTTCTCCTATTATAACATATTAAAATATTATTACCATCATTATATTAAAACCTTAATGAAAGAAACAAGTACTACAATACAATCCTTATATATATCACATTATTCTTATAACCAGAATATAATCCTTCAGTCCAAAAGTACCAATACATTAATTATTCCACTTCAAATGTAGTAACATCATAATATTGTCATTGATCCCTTCTCCTTTTCTGAGGTACGTTTCCCTGACGATTAGGACATTCATTTGCATAATGCCTCATTTCCCTACAATTTTAGCATTCAACATTGATAGCCTCTTTCTTTACCTTTCAATTACGAGCCTGGTGACCTTTTTCTCCACATTTATAACAAACCCCCATTCCTTTTAGGAAAGTACCGGGGTGATTCATCAAAAAATTATTGCATAATAGAAAATAATTCTTTCCCTGTTTCCCTTTATATGTCTTTTGCTCCACCGTTCTCTTCTTCTCTTGCTTTACTTTATTGTCATGTGATTTAGATAATTCATTTTCTATCTTGATCGAACACGATACTATATCTTCGTACATTGAGAAATATTGTAATACTAAATCTCGATGGATAAACTGTTTTAACCCATCAAAGAAATGATCGATCTTACTTCATGGGTTACTTATATAATCTGGTGCATGCCTTATTAACCTTGTAATGTTAGCCTCATACTTTGCGTCATTCTCATCCTCCTTATGCCTTAGACTCAGAAATTGCCTTTCCATATCTGCTCGATGGTCATGTGGAAAGTAATTTTCTATGAAAAGCTCTGTGAATGCTCTCTTTTCCATACTTTATACTACTTCATCTTCCTTTGTATTTTGTATCAGCGACCACCATTGATCAGAATCTCCAGTGAGGTGGTAAACTGCCATGACAACCTTCTCCCTTTCGCTACTCCCCAAGGCATGGAATATTTTCTCTAAGGAGTTTACCCATTTCCCAGCTACTAATGGATTTGTACCCCTAATAAATGTTGGAGTTTGTTGCCTCATAAAGCGGTCTAACATTGATCATCCATGTTGCGGATCAGGGTGCTCCATACGAGTAAGGTTGTTATTCATAACCTGAGTGAGTTGCCCCATTATGGTGATAAGTTGATCAGCACCAGTTGTATCACTAGATCCACTATAATTATCTTGAGCAGGAGGGAAATCCCTACATGTAGTGCGTGCATTGATATTGTTTCCATTCCTCCCACTAGGAGCCATTTCTAAACAATGGAATAAACTATATTAGTTTATTAATCAAAATACATAATTAAAACTCGAAAAACACATAACATAAATTGAACTATTTATGGATATAATCCATAATCATAAAAATGTTTTCTTTGAGGAAGTATATACTCATAACCCTTCATAGTGGTTTGTAAAGAAAATGAGAATTATCCTAAACATATCCCCCAGGAGTGTCTTAACCAAGTGTGCAGCAAGGCCCGTTGTCGTGCACTAGTTCCCGTTCGAGTTTATTTCAAAGAAATATTTACAGGTTTTACACCTAGTTACATCTGTTCCAGAGCTGCCTCTACCTGCTCGTATCCATACAGGGATGTATTTCTCAAAAAACTCACAAAATCTGTATAATACCAAAATTCTAGGAAGTTCTTCTATACTAATCATCAAAGTTTATCTTAGGTCTATGTGCTCTAATCAGAATTTATCTAAATCTAGCTTCCAAGGATAGTACTAAACTACCTCTGAAACCAACTGTAATTCTCTGACCCCAACTACCTAGAGTCAGCGCATTATTGCGTAACATTGGCATGATCACAAAAGATCAAGTCTCAAAAGACCGATTAGTTTAGTAGCCTTGGAAACACCACATACATTCATAAATGTTACATTACATCATAAAGTGAAAAACTAAAATAACATAGTCTCCATAGTCCGCACTCATATCCCTTTCTGACTATCCCTGCAGGTCATTCATAAAATACTTCTTCACATCCGGGAAAAATTAAAACATTGGAAGGGGTGAGCTCAGATGCTCAGTAACGATTAAAATATAGAAGAAGCTTTCATAAATATACATAAACATTTAAGGCAATGTATAACAAAAATAAAATACTTTTAAACTTAAACATTAGAATAATATGGAAAAAGTAAAATCAAATAATTCCATTGTCTTATTCAGATTTATATTCTACTAGTCGAATAATCACATGCAATATCAATAATCACTTTCATAATGATGGAATGCATAATGCGAGACTATCATAACCACGTAGACAAGGCCTCGTGCCATGACTGTAAATTAGATTTTTTCAAGGCCACGTGCCAAGCCACTAGTTTGTCTCATGAGACCTACTGATGCATCGAGGAGCTATAACGAGCTCCACCCTTCACTTATTAAGTCCAATGCATTCCTCATATGAACAGGTTTAAAAATATCATAAACCATAACATAATCGTATAACATAAAACATGCATAAAGGAAACATAAATTCTCCACATTTCAATCACAAGATATCAATACAACACATTTATATAATAAAAAACACTTTAAAAACAATTTTCAATACCAAAATAAAAGAAAATTAAAACTTTGTATTTATTTTTTATTTTAAAAAAATGTTATGGCTTGTAGAGGAAGCTGAAACTCAAATAATGGTCATGGAGGTGGAGAAGTCATTGTCGCCTCATACGTAAGAGAAAAAACCATTCCCTTTTGTCGTTTAGTAAAACGCTTCATATAAAAACAATTCCTTTTGAATGAATGTAAAAGACAAAAGGGTTTATACACCGTATAAAAGAAAGTTGTGTATAAAACAAAATATGACTCAATGAAAGGAGATTGAGATGAAGTCCCTTACAAAGATAATTTTTTAAATAAAATAGATCTATTATGTGTATTCACTATAAGTAATCATAAAGTAATTACAAATACAAGATAGGACATAATAATATCATGACATAATTTGAAAGGAGGAGATTAACACAAAGAACAGAAATTGGGTTAAGAAGTTCCCTTACCTCTTGTCCGACTTGACTTGATCGTTCATTAACATCCTGAATAATAAACTAGAGTTAATTTCTACTTGCTTAAGATCCTTTTTCAAGTTCATTTTTCCTTTTATATCACTTATTACCATGTTATGAACATTATGTAATTATTTAAGTTAATAACAGTCGTTTTGTCGATCTTTGGTACTTGAGTCAAAAATAAACTTCTTATAATTACAAGTTGTTTATGTGGTATAATATCCATTACATCCAGAATTATATTCATGATGTAGATATCATATATATAATATATATCCAGTATATACTTGACTTTATAAAATTACATAACATTTAGAGGTATGAAATGAAATGCACCGTTCGTGCAGATGGTAAGCCGTACGTACGCATGAACGCTACTTTCATTTCTATTTCATATTTTAATGGAATGAGACATAATGATATAATGTTATATTATAATTCCAGTATAATATCATATATAATATCACTTACTCCATCCTTTATACATCCCACATATGGTATTAACAATTCAAATCACTTTGAGGGGGCGGTAGTCCACACTTCCTAAAATGAAATTATCGTGTTTACCCATTATGGAAATCATAAAGGTATGCCATAAATGAAAAATACAGAATCATAAGAAAAAAACATAATATATATAAAA
Source organism: Viscum album (assembly GCA_963277665.1). Lineage (NCBI taxonomy): Eukaryota > Viridiplantae > Streptophyta > Magnoliopsida > Santalales > Viscaceae > Viscum > Viscum album. The sequence continues at coordinate 666,726,544 of OY728162.1, forward strand.
TATAAAAATATTTTAATCATAATGGCCACCATGAGAGGTGTTAATAGTAGATTGAACAATCATCGTTTCGTGAGAAGTAATTCTCCAACCATAGAAACAGTATGTTCTTTAACCATTAGACGAAGGTGTGTGTAAGTGTAAATCAAATACTTATTATAAAAACATCCTAGTATATTTTATATACTGGGTTTTTTACAAAATAAAGGAATAAAAAGAGTTTAAGGGGTTGGAGAAGTAATCTAAAACAAAATAACATAAGAGAAGACATTACCTTAAAATCGAGTAACTCTTTTTCATTTGAGCCAAAGGCTTCGTTGGGAAGAATTCTGGCCAAAGTAAGGCTTCTAGGAGTAAGAGAGGGAAGTTTGGAGAGTATATGGGTAGATTTTGGCCGATCTAAATGGCTTGAAGGTGTGAATAAGGTGGTAGTGGTGGGTGCCTTTTATAAGAGGAGAGGAGGGGCACTCTTGGAATGTCATGAAATGATACATTATTATAAAGTGCTTTTCAAATTTCAAAGGTCCCAAAATTATATATTTCGAGGCTATGGTGATAAGGGTTAAAAATATACCCATCCAATAGGTTTTTTACAAGTTTATGTCTTAGATTGTACATTATCTTTTCATTTTATTTAAATCGTTAATTAATGAGGTAATCGCTGCATCATAATTATGTTATAAAAAACATAATTTATTTAATGTCTAAAAATTATAAAAAAATTACTCTGATGTAGGAAATATTTTTATATTTCCAATGAATATTTATAGTAAAAACGTTAACTTATATAACCCCATTTAATAATTGTTTTAGGAAAACAACACATGTTTGTGATAATTTTATTTTTACTTTAAATAAGTAGTAATTAATGTCATTTTCTTACCCAAGTGGATCCATGGGGTCCCCAAGATGACCCATGGATTGTCTTGGTCGGCTATGACTCATCCATTAAGTGTATGACAAGTGTCAAGATATTTTTATATTTTTATAATATCATTTGTACCTTAATTTTCACTAATTACATTTAATCGCGATTAATAAAACATAAAAGTTACTATTCACCAAAAATTATTTTAATCCTATTGAACCACATTTTACTTCCTAATGAAAACCATGTATGTCAGATTCTTGAAAATCAAATCATAGAAGTGGTAATGTTTCATTTAAATGAAAAATCAGATTTTTAACTACAACTTAGTGGTTTCACTATTCATCAAAAATTGAAGTTTTTCAGAACAATGCCGAAATTTCAACCTAAGATATAATTGATATTCCAAATTAAAAAATGATGTATATTTTAAAAAATTACAAACATATAAGTTGCATTAATTAATTTTATAAATAATTCCCATTGTCACAACAAATAGCATGTTTTTAAGAAACAATATATATCAAAAGATTGACAATTGTTTATGTCCAATTTCAAGGTGAAATTAATTCTAATGACCACCATTTGATAAAATGGTAAAAATATATTCTAATTATACTTTAAAACCTCTCAATAGTATTATTTATTACTATAAATTATTTTGATTGAAAAAGTTGTTTTTAAGCATTTTCTCTGTTCATAGAAAATTGGAAGTTCTCAGAAAATTACAAAAAATTCAACTTAGGATAATTATGATTTTCCAAATATGAAAATGAAGTGTATTTTGAAATATAAAATATATATAATTTCTAAAAGTCGGTATTAATATTCATAATGGCTATTTTTATTGGTCGCGGTGTGTTAGAATCTCGAACTTGCATACAATACACGCTATTGCATTATTGAAAGAGAAGCGTATCGTGGAATCTCGGGGTGTTACAAAATAATATTAAGATTTCAACATTAGAATATGTAATCAACATTTTACCAAAACCAAATTACTTCTAAAGGTTAAGAGAAACCTACCATAATTATCATCGATTAAACTATTAATCAATAAATTCCACAATCCTATTAATTGTATAACTACAAAAAACCAATTATTTAACAATGTTCACAACCCCATTATTCAATAAATTAAACAATCCATTAGTTAATTAATAATGAATATTAATTAATTCAAATCATGAACTAATTCTTAGACATTAAATAATAATTTAATAATTCCATAAACTTAATTGAAATAAAGACTTTTTAATGTATAATATAAAACATACCTCAAAATTCATAATAAATACCGACCAATCGAAATCCCCAATAGATAAAGAACATCCAAGATCATGAAAAAGAGATAGATATGGATAAAAACCATGATGGAAGTTATAATTTATTAGATCCATAAAAAAACTGGAACAAAATCATTACCAAAACATTAAATAAACCCATCAATTAATGAGAGAAATATTGGAGAGTCGGGGAAAACCAATAGGAATGATAATAGAAAATAGTGGGAGGTTCATATTCATCAATATGGTCACTTAACTATCTATAAATGGATTCGATATAACTAGGTATCCTTCTACAAGACTCAAAATTCAAAGGAAAATTTATTAAGCTGATCCAAGTCGAATTTGACTTAATTGTGGGTGTTATGAATTTAAATAATTTTTTCAGAGAAAATAAGCCCATGTGCTTAGTTCTGTGGGCAGAGGAACAGGATTTCTCAAACCATGTGCCTAAGAAGTGTTCCTCTCATACAGGGTTCCATAGATACTCATAGTAGGGAGAACGGTTTGAAAATCTATTTATAACTATGAAACCCCCTTTGTTAAGGGTTTTATGTATTTTTGGGGCAGGGATCACTATTTGTGGAAATCATGCAAAAATTGTGCACTACCAAAAAGCCATCGAAAATCATTTCAAATATCACCCAATCACACCAAATAAATGCCTCAAAAAAATTATAAAAAATGAAAAATAGTACCTGAAAATTATCTCAATACGTTTCCATAAAACTATAATACCTGGATTTGTTACGAATTGTTTTTTTTTTCGGATTAATCTAACCTTTTTGAAATTTTTCATTTGAAGAAAAACTAAAAACAGTTTATTTTATATTAATGGAATATATTTGGATTGAGTTATATAAAACACTAAGATTATAATGCACCAAATGAAACATATATATTATGTTGAACTACATCAAACACTAAAGTTATCTTTCTTTACACACAACATTGACTTTCTTCAATGTTTTGCATAACATGCAAGATCAAGTTTTACAAAACAATAATTGAAATGTTAATATTTAATATCATAATATATATCATAGATATTAGATTATAATATATGTATATTATTAAATAATTTATTAAAATATATGGTTTACACAAATACATAATGAATTCATAAGTTACCAATTAATAGGAAATGAATATGAAAACTGATTGAATCTAAAGAGAAATATTATTACGGTCACAAATATGTTTTACCGTAATAAATTAAATTAATAAAAAATGGTTATTGATATTAATGTAACATATATGTTATATATTGAATAAAATATTTTTTAGATTCATTCAATACATTGTATAGATATATGATAAATATAAACCCAATTTTATGCTTAAAAAACAATATTTTTCTAAATGTTGTTTTACTTACTTTTAATGGAGAACCTATATTGAATTAATGTTTTTGACCATTTATTTATTTAATATGTAATAAATAAAATTAATGTTTTATATATAATCATTCAAATTGGGATATGATTTTTTTGTATTTTTGGTAAGGTTTCATTTTTTCATGAATACATAAAATTTATGAATTTAAATTCAAAAATAATTTTTAATATAATTCATTTATAAGTATTAATTATATTTTAAATTTGGTTAAATGATTAATTATATCAAATTTATAACAATTAATCCAATTTAGTTCATTTTAATCAAATTCATGTTGATATTGACTATAAAAACATAGAAAGCATTCTGATGTTTTTACTTCAAAAAGATGTGTTGTCGTCCCATCTACGAGATTAATTTTTAAGTAATTTCTTCCATTCCTATGTATGGAATTTTAAAAAATTGAATAAATATTTTTAATAAGAACAATATATAGTTTCAAATATGTTAAAATTCGTTTGGACCAAAATAAATTGTGAATGTAATTAAAATTCATTACATTGATTAAGGTAATCGTAAGTTTAAGAATGGAATAAACCTTAATAATAAGGGCCCAAATAACCCATCCACTTATTAAATACCCATTATCTGGACATATTTCAGAAACTAAACTTCCATTGTTTTGTTTAGTTGGTTAGGTATGACATTTCTTATCTAAAAACATTGGTGTACCTAACTTGTTCTAAAAATTCCAACATTCTCCTTTCTCTTCCTTATAAATGGCCACCACCGCTCCCTATTCTTCACAACTATAAAACAACTTAGTATTGGACTTTATATTTTCAATACACATTCTTGTGGTACCCTATTACTCGTTTAATACTAAATTTTATCATAAATTATGCCATGTAATTCGTTTAGTGCAAATCAATATGATTTACCCGATTAAGAGGTAACATCCTCCTTTAAGCTCCTTTCAATTATTTTTTTCTCCACCCCTCAAATATTTTTATTACATTTTTATAAAAAAAATATATTATCATCAATTTACACTTCCTTTTTATGACAAGGGTTAAACCTACACTTACACACACCTCCATCTAATGGGTAAGAAATATACTATTTACATTTATGGCAAACTTCAGCCTCAAGAAATGATGATTATTCATTATGCCACCTCTCATGTTAATAATTATAATAGAAAATATTTTATATTATATATATTATAAATATTTTTTATTTATGATATTCTAAATATTTTATAACATATATCTTTATATATTCTTTTTTAAGAAATAATTTTGTTTGAGGAAGTGTGGACTACTGCCCCCTCAACGAGGCGTGATTCGTTAACTCCTAACATGGAAGGTTATAAGGAGGAGTTTAGTGAATTTATAAAATATACATGATACAATAAACCTACTATAATTAAAATATATACAAATATATAATTCAATTTTTTCTTTCGTTCAATATGATAATAAAAAGGGAAACAATGTTCTATCGTACGTACGACTTACCATCTCCAGGAACAGTGTAATACATTTAATACATATACATTATATATATTGTTATAATAAAAATATAATGAATATAATAGATATTTATACGATTTTTTAAATAATGGAAGAAACGATATAATTTTAAGGATGAAATATAAAACAAATTAATAGAAATGCGGAAAACAAAGTGAATATTACATGATGCATAAACATAACATGAATTAATTAACCAATGGGTAATATAAATTCATTATAAAAAAAATTAATTGCATTTGATATTAGAATAAAGTTTTTTTATACATTAAAAAAATTGTAATTTATTATATAGGAAATTTTAATGAGTACAATGAGTGTCAAGTCACAAGGTAAGAGATTTTTACCTAACATATTTTTGTGAGATACATGTTTATTCACCACACATTCGTTTTGTGTGGTGCATATAAATCCCATAGATGAATTATTTTATTATTATTCATATATTTATGTGTTTTTGATATCCATTTTGTGATCTTTTTATAATTGGTTTTATGTTTCAAGGGCTACCAAATCAGAAAATTAATTTTGTGTAAATTTTCCTTCTAAGGCATATGCTAGGTTGTGCAGTTATATTTTTTCATGAGGTGTATATAATGATATTAAATATGATATCATAAATCCCATTATTTTAATGATATTTTATGATTTATTTAATTTCATTTTCATTCATGTGGATTATGGATCAAAGATACCAATTGGTAAGAGTCTATTGAAACAATCTCATCACTTATCAAGATTGTTTAGGATTATTCGTACTTTCTGGATATATCATGAATTTAATATTTTCCCTTTTTACCATGAAAAAGTAATGTTTTTTGACCTTGTATGACATTTATATATTTACCCACCATCATTTCAATGAAGCTTCCATTTATGGATAAAATGGATAGTTTTTAATTCAAAATTTATAAAAATTAATTTTAAATGAAATGGTTTTCAAAAAGTTTTCAATATTTATTTTTTTTTTCAATGTATTTTTTAATGAATTTTTTTTCAAAATGTTTTCAATATTCATTCATATGTTTTGATGGAAAATGATTTTAAAAATGTTTTGAAGCCTGTTTTTTACATTTTCAAGGAAATATTTTTTTCAAAATGATTTCAATGTCCTTTTATATGTTTTCAAGGATACTGGTTTTCAAAATGTTTTCAATATTATTATATATGTTTTCATGGAAAATGAGTTTTATATTTTTTTCAGGCATCGTTTTTATGATTTATAAGAAAATGGTTTTCAAAATGTTTTGAAGAACTATTTATAATTTTTAATGAATATTTTAATGAAAATGGTTTTCAAAATATTTAATGTTTTCAAAATAATTATACAAAGAGGAACAGTTTTCTTCCTCAGGAACTTTTTGAAAATATCAATTCAAGTTATTCTCCATTTAAGATTACACCCGTTTATGTTACTCAAGACCTTCTTTGAAATGATCTAATGTTTCCAATCATATTAATTCTTGAATGATTTATGATTTTAAGGAATAATTATTATGAATGAAGTTTATCTTCGACATGATATTTGCTTTTGAAACCTATATCTCTTCTTTGGCTATTATTTTGTGAAATGGTTATGAAACATCTATCTATTCGAGAGGTTATGATACTATGAAATATTAAATATACCCATTTAATTTCATGGGATATTTTTTTCTATTTATAAAACAAATCTATTTTCATGGGTAATGATATGATGAATTTTTTGTGGCACATGTTTATATGATTTTTTTAGGTGATGGGTGAGACCTATATATCTGTCCAATGGATTGGGTAATGATATGTTATATATGAGATCAAAGGGTACATCGGTTGTATCAGAAGTATGAAATAATGAGAGGTACGTGGGTTGTCTTCTATGACCGAAAAATGGTATATTGGGTGTACAAAAATCCTAAATATAATATGAAACATGGGTTGTAGGCAAATTCTAAAGGTAAGATGACACATGTGTTTCATCCCATGACTGAAAGTAAGAGGGAACATTGGTTTTAGCCTAAGACTGAATGTATGAGGGCACATGGGTTGTAGCCCAATCCTTAAATTAAGAAGGTACATAGCATGTTGTACAAATCCCAAAACAGTTACATGTGTTGTAGCCCAATCCTATCATGTTATAAAGGTCTAGGTTGGTATCCCGAACATTATATTTTCTTTTTTTTAGGTGTACTCCAAAAATTTCTTTTTCGTATTCCTCTGTTATGAATTCATTGATTATGTTATTTTTTTGCTAACTATTATTTTTGTATGAAACGCTAAACTCTATTCCATGATTCATTTTTAGGACCTTTGACATGTAGGGTATGATCTTTTAATGCTTTCATCATGTTCTCATACCCCTCTACTGGTGTTTAAACTTGTATGTATCCCTTTTTTACCCATACTGATCATCAAAGCTCACTAATTTTTATGTTTATGTCCCCATGTTTTGAAGATATGTACTAATTATAATGTTTCTATACATGGTTATAGTCATGAAGAACGTAGTGGGAGATAATTAATCTCAATTATATATCAGTGTTTAGTATTCCATGTTTTCCAAGGCACTAAACTAATATGGTCTTTTTTCATATGTTTTTATATTGTTTTATGTATTCCAAAAAAGTGATGTAATGTTAATTTATGAAAAAAGATGTTCTCTATAGTTGGTATCGGTCCAAATAATTATTTATAATTTGTAAACTAATATGGGAAAATCATAGTGATAACTCTAAATACATGGATACAGAAATTATAAGGATAAGGAAATGCATAAGAAAATGTCAAAGAATTATGGTAATGGATAGAGTGAGTGGTTTCTAGGAATTAATCATTTCCTGGATACTAAATGTGGATGTGGATCTATTACATATTTACCTTGGGGTAACAACATTGAAATGGAGAAAACTTAAATTAAAACATGAAATGCAATTATAGAATTAATAGAAAATAAAATAGAAAAAAAAACTACAGAAAATGGCCAACAAAGGTTATTCCAATGTTTCCAACCCTTTGAAATGAAAAAGGGCTACACTTTTATAGGAAGAGGGGGTGACATTTTGGCTCCAAAATTTATCTCCAAATTTAGGCATGTGGATGGCCTCTTTAATGACAGAATTTGGAACTGGGTCCTTCTTGAAAGTTGTTGGTATATCTCTCTTCTATATACCCACAAAATTTTAGTAAATGTGGACACGTGGGGAGAGAGATGTAGCCAATGAACTCCAGATATATAATTCTTCCAAACAGACTCTTCGTTTTCCAAAGCACTGAGTTCAAACGAATGAATTTCCTTGACAATGAAAGAATCCTGCGTATCCATATTAATTCAACTTGTTCCTCCGGAATTTTTCCAGCTCCATGTAAAATATCATCTCCAATGGGTCTGACATTTATGAGTTATGGGTCCAACAATAAACTTCTCCAGTTCGGTACACAGTATTCAAGGCCTAGTTTGTGAGCTGGATTTGAGCTTCCAAATGATTGATTGAGCTTTGGGTGCAGAAGGATAAAATGAATCTCATAGAAAATAGAAACATATAAATGAAGAATTTTTCATTTTTGATCAGTTTAAAAAAATGATATGGCCGAAACATTATAATAAATGAAAACTGAATAAATCCAAAACACGAAATTTTTCTAATTAATCTAAAAAATACTCCTAAAACTATAAAATTTGACAATTGGAATTAAAATAACACATTGGAGGGATTAAAAACATTTAATTTAAGAATAAAATGATTGAAAATATTTGTTCTATCAGTGCCCCAAGCCTGACTTGGTCTAATCTGGCACATGACAATGGGCCTTGCTGCACCCCAAGTTTGACACCTCTAGGGGATATTATATGAAAATTCACAAACTCTTCATGACCCATCACGATGGATTTAAATTGAACTTGGATATGAAAAAACCAAAATATTCATGATGTCTCATAGTGTAAATAAGTGTTCATAAATTAGTAATCTTCTATGTAATTTGTTTTCATGATTACAAGGTTTTACAATATGATAATTGTTTCTCGCACTATGCTTTATGGTTTTAGTCAATCGCAGTAACCCAAAGGATATGGGTTATTGATGAAGGTGATGATTTTTTTTGAATGAGTAGTCAAATTCAATTATAACTGAAGTGAAGGATTTTGTGATAATGCCAAATTAGTTTTCAAGTAACAGGAATAACAATGTGTACATTATCCAAGACTCAAACTTTACAAGGATGAGAAAAAGGAGTTCAATAAGAGTTAGAGTAATGGAGACCATGGAAGAATGATGACGATGTTTCATTTGTCTGAAGAATGCGGAAAAATCATCGAATTGGATGTCTTATATGAACAAGAAGATGATTCAATTTTGGGATAGGGGGTTTGAAAGAATTTAACTGTAAATAGAAAACTAAAAGTTTAGTTGTTGCAATATATGGTAATATCGGACTCCCTATGGTATTATCATTTGGAGTCTTCTTTAATGGTTTAATTATAGTCATTATGAAAATTTATGTCATATATGGAAGTCTCATGAATAGAATCTCCAAGGTTGTATTTGTAATGGTTTATCTGCTGATGATGAAGATACATAAATGAAATATGAAATGTATGTGAGGTTATTCCAATAAATGTTACATTTAACATTAGAATTATTCATAGATTGAGGTTAAGGAACCTTAATACATTATTTATATTTGATATTCTATGAAATATGTATTAATGAATAAGTTGATGAAGCATGAGTAATGGTTTTAGAGTAATGTTAGATAGATAATTAATTTATGTTTTGAAATTAAAAGATTATGTTATATGAATCATGAAATATATATGTATTTTATGGATATGTTTTCATTATGTATTAAAAATGATATGTGAATTATGATGAATTCATCGAAAATTAATTTTATATAAGGGTGATATTTTGAATAATGGAAGGTAACCCTCAATTAATATCTCATATTGTGATAATGATGTTTGGATAATGATATCTTGGATAATAATAAGTAAATTTGATGGTATATATTTCCCTGAAACTGATCATTGAAAAAGTGGTCGGTTTCATTAAGGGTGATGTTTACATTTTCTTAGATTTAAAAGATGTATCAAGTAATAATTGAAAGAAGGAAGCATGCATATTTTCAAAAAGGATTTGTGGAAATTCAGGATATTACCATGTTCCAAGGGAATATACAATGAGGGTATTCAAATGTTTTGAATGTAAAAATAAAGTGATAATTTGTGTTATATAAGGGATCAATGATAATATTATTTCATGACCTTATCTCTAAAATGTTGGATTATTATATTTTATAAGTGTTATAAGGTTAACAATTTATGGTGAGATTATGTTAAAATTCATGTGATGTTTGTGAGATTAAAATATTATCTCATGATGTGAGGATTTATTCATATTGGATAATCTATTCTAACAACATTGTGTTGATGATAACTATTGAAAAATTGGATTTCATATCATAAATATCGTTATCTCATTATACTTTAGCAATATAAAATTAATCTACCTTTTTAGAGAAAGAAGATAAATAGTTCATTGAAAAAAAATGTGTGTTTTACCTAAAATAAAAAATTATATCTTTTCATGAAAATTATTAAATTTTATTAAAAGGGATCTTGAAACAAAAAATGTTATCCTAGTACCTTTTTTATCAATTGATCAAATGTCCCTTTAGGTCATTGTAAATTTTTGGATTTGGTGATTTTTAACATTATGCTAACGTTTTTATCCATCACACTCTATCATAACCCGATGGTAATATTTCTCTTATATGTCTATTTTTTTACTTCCAACATATGTTCTCCTATATAGAAACCTAGTTATATATTAATTTTGGTTACTTTTATGGTATGCTATTTCTAATTTAAATGGAGGTTTTAGTATTAATTTTTAGGATGTGGTTTTCTATGAATAAAAAACATGTATTATACATTTGATAATCCTGAATTATATATAGGGTGAAATTCATTTTAAGGGGGTTAGTATGTAACACCCGGATATTTTGTGTTTTTTTAATTTAATTAACATTTTTGATATCTTCATTTGAATCATAAATGAAAATAGTTTATTTTATATTAATGAACTATATTTTTATTCATTATACACAACACCAAGCTAATAATTCACAAAAGAAATAGAAATTTTATCTTAATCTACACAGAACACTGAGGATAGCTTTCATTACATGCAACAATGACTTTCAACGATGGCTTACGTAATAAGCAAGAATAAGTTTGACCAAACAATAATCAACATTTATTATATAATATTAAGATATATATAAGAAAAAAAATTAATTGTTAGGAATTATATTAACTAGTTTATGAAAATATTGATTTGCACAAATATAATTTTAATTCATTAGGTTACTAAACAATAAAAATTGAATATAAAAACTAATTGAATATAACGGGAAATTTTATTATGGCCACAAAGCTATTTCATGCTAATAAATTACATTAATTAAAATTAATGAGTGATATTAATGTAGTATATATGTTATATATTTAAATGTTTTTTTTATATTTATACAATATATTTTATTATCATAATATAGAAACAAACTAAATTTTATGCTAAAAATGGTATTTTCATAAAGGTAGTTTTATAGACAGTATATGGAAACCCCATTTAAAAACATTTTTTAAAATTTATTTATTTAATATGTCAAAATAAAATTCAAATTTTCAACATAAATATAAAAAATAGGTTAGGATAAATTATTTATATATTTCTATATGGTCTCATTTTTTCATGAATAGTAAAAAGTACTGAATTTTAATTCAATTTTTTCATCAAATTTATTTATAATGATAAATTATATTTTTAATTAGTTAAAATTATTAATAAGAACATATATTTATAAATTATTCCCATCATGTTAATTTTAACCAATTTCACTTTGAAATTGATTATAAAATCATAAAAAACCTTTAAACTTTTTTACTTTAAAAACATGCATTGTTGTCCTGTCAACGAGATTAATTAAAAAGTAATTTCTAGGACTGATATGTTTGGAATTAGTAAAAATGAAATACATATTTTCAATCATAATAATTTATAATTTCTAATAATATTAACTTATATTGTGACCAAAAATATTAGTGAAGGTAGTTAAAATTAATTACGCTGATTAACATATAATTCAACATAACAAGGGAATAAAGATTAAACATAAAGGCCCAAATAACCTATAAAATTGTTTGAATCCCATTTAATGGAAATATTTTGGGTATAAACCATTCAGTATTGAGTTATTTTTGGTTTTTAGGATTTTTTTATGTTAATATAGTGGGTACACCAAACATTTTTAAAAAAATTCCTACTTTGTCCTTTTTCTTCCCTGTAAAAGGCCACAACCTATTACTCTTCATAAAAGAACACAAACCAGTTAGGTTCCACCATGATATCACCAATAGACATAATAGGAATCCACCCTTACTCCTTAATTCCTCATTTTGTCAAAAACCCATCATTGGAATCCCTTCGGTTCAAACCAAAAGAGTTTACTCGATTAAGAGGTAACAACCTCCCTCAAGATGCTTTAATTTATTTTATTTTCAACACCCTAAACACTAATTATTAAATTATTATAAAAAAATAGTATAAAAAAATATATTTTTTAGTTTATGGTTTTGACCTAAAATTACACACACCTTCATCTTACGGTTAACAAGGATACTGTTTATGTGAATGGAGAACTACTACCCCACAAAATGATGATTTATGTTTCTTCAAATACCACCTATATTGGGGGAAATTATGATAGAATATATGTTTATATATTATATATGTGATACTTCATATTTAATTATGTTCATGTAGTTTTTTTACAATGCATATCTTTATACATTTATTTTTTTGTAAAAATGATAATTTCGTTTGAGGAAGTGCATACTACGACCCCATCAAATTGATATGATTCATTCAAACCTTAAATGGAATGTATTAAGGATGAGATTAGAAAAAATATATGATATATATGAAATAATAATTCTACTACATTTATAATATATACAAATAAACATATATTTCATTTTTTCCTTTATTTCAATACGGAAATAAAAATAGAAACAACGTTCATGAGTATATACGACCTACCATGTCCATGAACGATGTATTCCATTTCATAATTATATCTTATGTAGATTATTATAAAACACATATACTGAATATATATGATATTAATATTATTTTTTACATTCTATAAATCATTATATAATTATAAGGACCTAATATATAATAAATTATCACACATGAGAAAAACGAAGTGAATATAACCTGAGGAGTAACCTTAACATGAAAGTTTTATCAAATGGGTAATATAATTTAATAATAAAGCCATACATGGTGTTAGATATAATAATACGGTTCAGTATATATGTTATATAAACTTATATTTATTATTCAAGAGGTTTTTATAAGAATGATGAAAGTCAATACACAAGGTAAGGGAATGTCATGTCACATTTTATTTATATGAGATACATGATTTATTCACCAACCATTTCTTTTGTGTGGTCTTTATACTCCATATGGTTGAATTAAAATATTCTTCTAAATATTTTTTTGGATATTTACATATCCATTTTGTGATCATTATTTCATGGGTTTGATGTTTCAACTGTTCCAAAATCGGTAATGTAATTTTGTCTCAATCTTTCTTCTTTGAGACACATGCCATGTTTTGCACCAGTATTTTTTCATGAGTTTTATATACTACCATTTAAATGTGATATAATGAATATAATTTTTTCATGTCATATTATGTTTCATGTGAATTAATTTTCTTACATGGGTATTATGGTTCAAGATTAACTAGTGGTAAGAGTTTATTGAAACATTCTCAGCGGTTATGAAGTTTTTTTATGTTTATGAATACATTAATGAAATATTTTCATAATTATTTCATGAAAATTCAAGATTTTAATTCTCATATATATATTCATGATATATTAATTTATTCGTACAATAATTGAACTATTTATAAGATAATATAGTTATGAATGTGTTTTTATGAACTCCTCAATTTACCCTCTCTCTGGTTTGAAATGTTCCGTCAAAAAAATATTTTTTAAAAATCATTTCCCAGAATACTAAACTATTCTCCTACAATATTTAAAAGAAACTTTTACCCTTTTTATTTTACTAATGTTTTCAAAGGAATCTTCTTATCGCTTCCTGTAAAAGGAATTTTTCTACTCTATTTACCGTCCGAAAGGAATGTTCTTTTTTACCTCGTATGAAATGTATGGATTTACCCAACGTAATTTCTATGAACCTTGATTTGTATATTTAAAAGTATAATTTTTTAGAATATTTATTAAATTAATTTCAATTAAATGGTGTTTAAAACGTGTTATATATTCTTCTATTTGTATTCAATTTATTTATTAAGGATATTGTTTTGAATGGTTTTCAAGATCAATTAATTTTTATCATGGAAAATGGTTTTCAAAAAGGTTTCGAGTTTCTTTTATAAGTTTACAATGAAAATCTTTTTCTAACTATTTTTATGAAAATTTTATATGACTTCATGGAAGAATGTTTTCAAAAAAAAATTGAATTTCATTTTATAAATTTTCATGTAATATAGTTTTCAAAATGTTTTCGATATTTCTATATAATTTTTCAACTTTATTTTCCAAAAAAAAATTTCAAAAGGGTTTATGTTTTAAAAAAAAATTTCAAAAAATAAATGGATATTTTCCTCATTAAATGTTTTCATAATAAAATTCCATGTTATTATCTATATAATATTATATCCTTTTATTTTACTCAATACCTTTTAGAAAATGATCAAAAGGACCCATTAATATTATTTCATTAATGGTTTATGTTTTTATGGAATAATGCTTATGACACTCATTTATCTTATTAAGTTTATATGATTTTGAAACTAGATTCTTTTCAAAAGTTATTATTTGATGATATTTTTATGAAATTGATATCTTTTCCATAGATTATGATGTGATAAAATATTAATTATTCTTATTTAATTTAATGGGTTATGAATTAAGAATTATAAACAATATCTATTTTCATGGGTTATGATATGATGAATATTTTTTGGCACATTTAGGTATGGTTTACTATGTGATAAGTGGGACCTATATCTCCATCCAATACATATTGTAATGATAATTTTTATATGAGATCAAAGGTTACATAGTTTGAAGCCCATGAAAAAAAAGTATGACGATATATGGGTTGCAGCACAGGACGAAAAACATGATGGTATATAGGTTGTAGACATAGCATTGATGTAATATGGTACATGAGTTATAGAACAATATTTATGGTAATAGGTCACATGTGTTTTATCCCATTCCTGAAAGTTAGAGGTTGCATGGTTTGTATACCAACCTAAATGTAAGAGGGTTACTAGGTTGTTATACCATTATTGATGTAGGTACATGGGTCATATCCCCATCTTAACAGGTTATAAATTTATTGGTTGGTAAGCTGAACATAATATTTTCCATTATAATGTGTATTGAAAACATTTATTTATTATTCCTCAGTTATGCTTTAATTTATTCTATTTTTTTTATGATTCATGTCTTATGGAGTACCGCATTTGATGCGATGATTCATGATTATGAACTTTGATATATAGTTTACGATCTTCTAAAGTTTTCATAATGTTCTCAAATGGCTATTCTCATGTTTAGGCTTACGTGTATCACTTTTTTACACTTAGTGGGAATTCTAGCCCCCTCCTTTTTATGTTTCTTCCCCCAGGTTATGAAAAGATGTATTAAGTGTGATGTGTCTAATAAGGGTTCTAGTAATGAAGAACCTAGTGGGATATAATGTTACCAGATTATATATTATTTTTTATGATCATATGATTCCAAAGGAACTAAATTTTTACAGTCTTTGGGATTTTTTTGTAATGTTTTAAGTATTCCACAAAATTGATTTATTATAAATGTATGTATAGATATGGTATCTATAAAAATATCTTGATCTTACATTATACTATAACAATATATAATAATTCATTATTATATTTACAATTGATTTTTTATTTTCCCTATAATTTTATCTAGCTAGAATCTTTTAAAATAGTAAAACTAATCTAAAAAACTAAACCCACTCTGATACCAGTTTTGACTACATGGACAAACTTTTTAAGTATAGTGCTAAAAATATTATTTATCCATAGGAATCTATTTCAAGTCAGATTCCCTAAGAAAAAATTTCATATATTAGACATTATTTTCATATCATGAATAGTATATCTAACAATAATCGAACTATTATATAGTATATTCATATTAATTAATTATATATTATCTATAGAAAATATTATTTCACACTATTATTATCATTACTCAATATTAATACCATAATAATCCTCCTTCTATACATTTTATATTTTATTCTCATTTTCAAAACCTGGAGAATGGAAACATAAGAATTGGTGTGCTCAGTTTCTCAACAAGGGTAAAAATTGGACATAATAATCAAAAATAATAATTGAGAATATGAAACGTATGTGTGTGAGAGACCGTAATTATTTTCTATCAATATAATATTAGGATCCCATACCCAAATAATAATAGATAATAAATCATAAATCAACACATTGTTATCTTGGAATAACGTAAGTCATCATTCTTCAAAATGTTTATACATTTCAAATATGAATGCGTGGAAAAGATATCCATAACAATAATAAAATAGTGGATGAGGAATCACATTCTTGCAGCCCATAAAATAGTATATATTGAGTCATGTCCATGAATCCCCTATATATTTTTAGTAGATATCAATATTTACCCATTATAATTGATGGAAATATAATTATAATCCTAACGATAATATAAGGAAATCCATATATATGTGTCAAAAGAGATAATGAAAAAAACATATTTTAAACATCACTACATTTTCCCTTAGAAAATGTATGGATATGTGTAAAAAAGAAAATTAAAAGATCCATCTATAGAAAAAAGTTGGATGTGTGATAAGATAATATCCATATTTTAATATAAGAAACATCAAATGATAATGATATATATGAAAAAACTAAACATATTTACAAAAGTATCGAATAAGAAGATATCATGAGTTAGATTTTTTCATTTCATGAGTATTGTTATACAGATGGAAAATAGTACAAGATAATTTAGAGATTAATTCTAGAAATAAAACTCCAAATGGGATAAATGTTTTTGATACATTGGATAATTGATGATAAATATTGAATAATATTTTAGAAACAATTATTTATATTTTCCAAAAAAATATAATTTTACGATTCACGCTATAAGTGAATTTTTCAAAAAGTGATGTGATATTTTTTTTACTCAAACATTGAACCTTTTTCTCCAATTATTTTCCCATTATATGAAATATAATTCATTCCAATAACCGTGGTGTGGAGGATGCAAATAAACTCTTTAATGAAAATTCCCATTATTATTATTTTGAGAAACCCATTATTAAAATATAAATAGATTAAAAGAGGAAAAATATTGATTTTAAAAAAGAAAGGATAATATAAAAATCATAATAGATAAAATGTAGTTGGTTTTCAGAATTAAAATATAGAATTTAATGACAAAAAATTTTATCAATTGAATTATTTTCCTTATTATATTTATTTTTGATAGTATAAAACAAATTCATAACAAGATAGACCAATAAAAACATCATTCTCATAAATGAATAGTGAAATAAATAATATTCATTGAAATTAAAGAACATGTATAGATGAAATAATATATAGATCCTTGGGATAGTTACATAACAATTAGGAATAGTAATTTGGGAAATAGAATAGTAACCTCACTTATGAAAGTATAAATTAAATTTAGAGATCTTATAAATGACAATATGTTATAATTTTATCACAGTATATCTAAATTAAACTTTTAAAAATTCTAAATTTAATGTTGGAATTTTAAAAAAGATAAATGTTTATTTTAAATTTTATAGTTAATATGATTATTTATATGAAAATTTATTTTCATAAAACATATTCATAGATTAATTTTTTTCTCATATGATTATAAGCTAATGTTATGTGAACTGAATTATTTTTATAATATTTCTTAAAATAAGTTATAATTTTAAAGTATGTGTTTTTTGAATAAAAAATGATTTTAATTAGAAAATATTCTTTCCAAAATTCAAAAATTATTTTCATAAAATGGAATTACTTTTTTAATTCTAAATGTTTTAAAAAAATATTTCGATGAATTTTCTTATTTTTCTATAGTAGTTGAAATTTTTGTGAATATTGAAATACAATAATTTATGGTATTTGACAAATACATGAATTATTTAGTCATATCTAATGTAGATATGATGTAAGATAATAATATTAAACTATACCTCACTAATTATATATATATAGTTATAATATTCAATCTTTTGATAGTCTTGAGACAAAATAAAAAAATAATGAAAAAAATAATCAAAAACCTCTTGTCATCCCCTTAAAAACCATCCCTCACCACCTCTTCTACTCAAACATGCAAATAATTTATGCTTGTCTAAATTATACCAAAATATCTTCCTTTCTCTCTTCAAAAAATTCAAGTTCTTATGGACTCCATAAAAGTCCAAAACTAACTTACAAGGAACAAACTCTACAAGGAGGATGAGCAAAGAGCATTCAACAAAGAAGAAGCTAAAAGGATTTCAAGAATGATAGAGTATGTCACCTGCCATCGGGAAAAGCCTATGCATTCACATGAATGCCTAGTCGAACAGCCATGCGAAGTTGGAGAGCTGATTTCACGATGAAGATGTTGAGGAGGACCAGTTCCAAGTAGTCAGTCTGGGTTGTATGTAATGTTTGAAGCCGACGGGAAATGAATTTCTCTAAGGACCATGGGAAATGTAATAGTTACGCCTACGATCCTTGTACGGGTTCCACCTCACCCCATGAAAGGTATTTGATCAAAATTCAAGGAAATCATATTTCTTTTATTTTATTTTCTTTTCAAGTAATTTTCTTTTCTTATTACTTCCTAATATAATATTATCCAAATGTCATGATGAGAAAATTATATTATATAATCTTTAATTTTATTATGTTAATGGAATAATATATCGTCAATCGTCTTCTCCTCCCACTATTATTCTAAAAGTGTAAAGGTCATCTTTATGGTGTTGATTATTTCCTTTGAGGATGACATGTTCTTATTTTCTATTACTGCTCTCAAGGATGGTCATAAAACCATTATAATGGTGGAAATAGATTTTAAATTATATTTTATGAAATCTTTTATGTTACGGAACTGAAATATATACAAAATATTAAATTATAAAATAAATTGAGTTTGTTGTGATCAAAAACTGCCAAAATTACTATGAATGATTACCTTTAACATTTTATATACAGAATGCTTTTTATTATCTAGAAAAAATATAATATAAGTCCAAATTAACTAATATAAGTTTAGTAATAAAATATAATTACAATAATAGAGAAATATTCACATCTGACATGAACTTCTATACTTGTATACAAGTGAACCAATCATGAAAACCCAGAAATGAACATTCTCAGAAAAAAATAATTGAACTAAAAACCTCATCATAATGGACATTAATGACCATAATAAGATTATAATGACTCAAATAAATGTATAATTGGTTCTCTATTAATTAATTAATTAATATAATTTTATTATCTATGATATTTAAGTGAATAAATCATTCAGATAATATAGAATGGGTTTTTCATACCCATTATTTTGATTATTAATCTTTCAGGTAAAATTTTTGTATGGATTTTAGAATTATATTCATAAAATATAATTTTAGTTTACTTCCCTTTTCCTTTTTGTGATATATATACTTCTAATTTGATTTATGATAAATGGAATTATTTTCCCAAAAAAACATATTTCTAAGAACACATGTTTTACTTCTCTTGAGATTGTTTCTTATTCAATCAAGATTGATGATTTATATACCAAGTATATTATTCACTTTTTTTTTGTGATATTAATGGTTTAAACAAGAATGTATGATTTATGAAACACTCAAGAAACTCATTTCCTATAAATGGGTTATTTTATGTCTAATATTGACATGTGATCTATGCTGAATGAATGGTTATGTAAATGTTATGATGTGACATGTGTTCCCGTAGTTATATAGTTCTCCAAATAATTAGATAACGTGAGATATCTCAAAATATAACGTGTAATATGAATGAAAATGATTCTATATTTGTTCATAATGATGATTTTATTATTATACACATATTTTAGGTTTGAAAATGATTATAAATTTTTTCGTAACTAGGTGTGTTATTGGACACTAAGATCTGATGATTTACTTTTATTCATTGAAATATTCAGTTTATTTATCCAATTATTCTATTCTAAATTATGATTATGATACCATGAATTTTTTTTATGAATATGATTATTCTCACCCATTTTATATTTCACCATGTTCTTATATATCCTATTACTATTATTTTGTCTCACCCCTTTCTTTTATGTATAACCTCATGTGAATACTTATACTAACTGGTACATGGTGTGTTAATTACAAGCTATAGAACAAGGATATAAATAATTGTAATGTTTTATTACGTTAATGTTGTGATTAGTCGTAATTTTTCCATGACTCTAAACCATTGGGTCATTGATTTGTAACACTATTATTTTTTATCATTAATATAATGTAATAATAGTATAAGACAAATAGGGGTTGATATAGTTGGTATCAGAGAAAAATTTAGTTAATTTTGGAATTATGATTAGAAGACATTAGTGCAAACCCTTTGTATGAGACTATGTATATTTAAGCACCAAAGAATCTTGTTTACATAAATGATAAACATAAATATTTCACATGATTAACTACAAGGTAAATTTAAAAAAATTATTAATTATTAATTCATGACATGATGAATTGTGTTTTGTTCAAAACATTTCTAATAAAGTTGTGGGAACCAAATGAAAACAAGATAATATTACATGTGATATAAAATTTATTTAATGCCCGATTGACATCTCCAATGCCTTGGGAGGTAGAGCTCAAAATTTCCTTGAAATAATTACCCAACTATATCAGGCTATGTACAGTAACTCAAATAACATGTAACTTTCTCTATCCCCTAAGAGGGATCAAATGGATATCACATATTTTATGTTGTACTGAACACCTTTTTTGTGGATCTTTTGATCCACATGTTGTGGAATTGTGGGTCAACCCAAAAAATAATATCTTTTATGTTCTTCACTATTCAGAGATGGTAAAAGTGACTCAATCTATTAATTTTTTTTTGAAATAGAGGTCAATCAATGGTGGGAATTGATTAATAACAGCAAGATGAAGGGTGAAATTTATTAGATGGAGTTGCAAGACACTAAGAAAATATTTATTGATTATAAGTTCTGTTACAATCAACATATGAATTTGGAGAGTGAATTTTTTGATTTTATGAAAATTAAGACTAATATTTGATAGAATACGAAGAAAATTTCACAAAAATTCCAACGTATGAAATATTTTTTATATAAATGAAATAAAAATAGCTAGATTCTTCAGTGGTTTAAAACCACACCTTGTGAAGGCTCTAGAAATTTGATAATTTGGTAGTTATAAGAAGAATTTTGATGTTCGCTAAAAGTGGATATGATGTTTGGAAAGTTGTCCCTGGAATATGGTGATAAGAAAAAAAATTGAGTTTCATGATGGATGATCTGAGGAAATTTGTGGAATGAAAAATAAACCACCTACATGTTAAAAATGTGGGAAGAAGAATATTGTGAACTAGCTTGAAGTGATGGTAAATGCTTTAAATATTGGAGAGAAGGAAACTATTCTCATGACTATCAAAGAGACATGAGGAAGCTGTAAAATCTGTAGAAATAAAAGAGAGCACCACATATGGATTAATGCTTCTATTTTAGGGATAACAGGTACTATGAATGTTAGTGCTCTAAACCCAGAGTCCTCAAGGGTAATCAGTGTCTGTATCCACCAAACCTAAAGGGAATGGAAAATTTTATTCCATCACTACTTTTGAGGTGGATTCTAAAAATTATGTAATGACAAGTGCTTTGGTTATTCATTCACGAATAGAAAATTTATTATTTTTTTCTGGTTCTGCGCATTATTTTTAATCATTCAAGTTTAGTTGACCAATCCAAAAAACCAACTAAAAATAAGAGGTTGAGTTCTCTATGGAAAAATGAAATTTGGAAACTATTCCATCAAATGTATATAACTTATACTCGATTAATTATTTTGGACTAAAACTCCCAGAAAATAAATTATTACATCCATTAGTGGAGGTTGATACTAAATTGGAAATGGATTGTATATCTTTATTCAAAACTAACATCAACTATTGGGAATGATAGATCATCCTTCACATCCCAAGGATTCTTCTAATTCAATAAAAATGTAAGAAGGAGGAAAAATTTCTTTCATAATCAGAATCTAAATTTATTATATCATTTACATATGAGGAATAATTTCTAAATAAAATGATTTAGGAAAATGGGAGATTCATTCGAGAAGACATTCCCATTGTGAGGTACTACACATATGTGTTCCCTAATGAATTACCTGGTCATCCTGAAGACCATGATGTTGAGCTCTCAATTGAACTTATTCATAGAACTATTCCAATATTAAATAATCCATAATTAATTTTAACTATTGAGTTGGAAGAACTGAATAATCAGTTAAAAGAGAATCTAGATAAGGGTTTTAGATACCAGAGTGCGTCACCATGGGGTGTTCTAGTCTAATTCAGTATGAATAAGGATGAATCAATGTGCCTCTACATTGATCATCATGAACTAAAAAAATGATGAGAAATAAAATGTATCACCTTAATTGAATATATTATTGTTCAATTAAATATATGGTAACAAGTATTTATCTACGGTGGACCTTCAGTTTGGATATAACCAATTAAATATGAAGAAGGAAGCTATTCATAAGACATAATTATGATCAATGTATGGAAACTACGAGTTCATAGTGATGCCTTTCAGCCTCACTAATGCTCCATCAATATTCATATACTCAATTAATAGTGTATTTATAGATTTCTTTGAATTTTTTTATAGAATTTAAATATTATATTATATGACATTCCAAGCGAAAGGGGGAACATGAAGAGATTTTGAATATTGATTCAGATAATTTGTGAAGGGATAAAATTTATGTAGAGTATAGTACATATGTGTTATAGATGGATGGAGTATCATTATTAGGGAATGTTATCAACAAAAAAATGTGGAACCTTCCATAGAAAAGGAAATCGAAGACTGTACTAGCCCAAGATCTGTAGTGGAGATCCATTGTTTCTTTGGTCTAACTGATTATTATCAGAAATTTTTGAATAACTTATCATGATTTTCAAACCCACAAATATAGCTACTTGGAATGGAGAAAGGTGTTTATGGACCATTTAATGTGACTAATTCAATGAAGAGAAAAAAATGAGTGTTATCACATATCCAGTAATCACAATTTTTGACATGCAGGGAACTGTTTTGGATATAAATTGATGATTCAATGAAGGTATTAGGATTTACATTGATGAAAAATTCTAACGTGATATCCAAAACCAAAATTAAGTTGAATATTAATAATAAAAACTATCCCATACATGATCTAAAGCTAGAAATTATAACCTTTTAATTGAAATTCTAGTGGCATTATCTATTTGGGAAGATTAGTGAAATATATATTTATCATAAGATCCTTAAATATATATTCACATAATATAAGGTTAATATGTGCAAGATAAAATGGTTAGATACCATCAAGGATTATGACTTCTAAAAAAACTACAATCCTTGATTAGAAAATAAAGTGGACGATTCACCATGTAGAAAGGATCCGTCAACATTATCGATGATTAAAATTTAAAAGTACCCAATCCTCTTAGGAATATAATTTATATACATGGAAATTGTCATGTATGGAACATCATTAATACATTCCCATATGGATTATAGACTATCTCTCATGAAGAAATCCATAGATCAAAACTGATGGGGAAGAAGTATTTTGGTGTTGGTAATGACTATGTGTACCATCCAATCCATATAAAAAGTCATCGATTCTCAGTGATGCCTATAACTAAACCATAACTATACACATAGAGAGAACAAAAATGTATCAAGATCTCTGAGATAATTTTTAGTTGCACAAAATAAAGGAGGAAATCTATTAATATACATCTATGTGCCAGTTAATTCCTCATGCAAAGTCTAAAATGAAAATGTCTATAGAGATTATGTTACCATTACCCATTAAAAAATGGATCTGAGAAAGAATCACAATGGACTTTGTCACCAGAATTTTGAAGACATCCAGATGAAACAATGTAATATGGATTGTTGTCGATCGTCTAAAACAGAAAACTCACATTATTGAATCTTTAGACAACACCTCAATTGATGAATTTTCATGGATATACATCATAGAAGTTGTAAGGCTTCATGGAGTATAAATATACACTATATCCAATTGAGATCCAAGATTCACCTTAATTTTCTAATTTTTTTTTTCAGAAATGATCCAAACACATATATGAACATCGGTATGGATTATAATCTAAAAAATTATGGAAAATCATATAGGAATATTCAAACACATGAAGATGTTTTTAGATAATGTTTTATGGACTTCAAAGGATGATGGGAAGAACATATGCATCTGGTCAAGTTCTCAAAATAAAACAGTTTCTAATCTAGAAATCAAATGGACCCATATGATGCCCTTTTTGATAAAATATTATGAATTTAAGAACCCAATTTTTCTAAAAAAGACTTTGGAATATTCTTTATGATATTCCAAAGCAGCGCCTTCAGACGACATGCGATTCTGAGCCCCGGAGAGGCCGGAATTAAATTTTCAGTGCGTTCACACTGGAAATGCTAAATAAATGGGATAACTCTGAAACGCTGTTCAGATTAGAGATCCGAGTGTACGGATGGGTCCGGAGTGGGGTGTTTACCCTAGGAACGACATAAAACATGTCGGCGCGGGATGTTTGGACCCCTCGCTCGCTTCCGGAAGGTTAAACGGATAAATTAATAAATTAATTTATTTGTTTAATGGAGAAACGCTAGCATCTCATAAACAGTGGCTGAGATTGGAAAACCGAGGGCACCGTTGAGTTCAGAGAGTGCAGTTTACCCTAGGAGGGGTATAAGTTTCGCGGGTGCATGCCGTTTGTGAAAAAGGACCCCAGGGGCGTTTTCGTAATTTAGCGGGTTCGGACGTTAAATTTTATAACTTTTGAACGGGGCCTCAGATTAAAATTTCTAGCCCACCGTTGTGCTTTAAAGGTGGTGTTTTACCTAGGGGAGGCTTAACCTCGACCCCGTCGGGAGTTTCGGATGCGGGTCTTTTCGGGGGTTTTAAATTAATTAAATCTTTAATTAATTTATTTAAACCCCACCCCTCTCCTTCCCCATCCCCCTGACAGCCCCTCCTCTTCTTCTCCTCCTCCTCCTTCGGCGAGACGGTCCGGCGAGGCGACTCTGGCGAGGTGCGGTGATGCCGGCGGATCGTCGCGAAGCTTCGGGCGAAGCCCCACGTGGTGGGATGTTGCGTTTTGCATTTTCATTTCCGCACTTAACTTCCAACGCGATTTTGCAAATTGAATTGCTTCCCGATTTTCTAACGAAGCCCATGAAGGCATAGTATAAAATTTTCTCTTTCTGATGCATCTTTTGGATTTCAATTCCGAGTCCCGAGCTGCTCACGGATGATCGCCGAAGTTTGCGGGAAATGGGGGGATCGACTGGGCAGTGCGGTGGTTCGGTTGAGCATCAGGAGGACGGGGGCTCGCAGCTGCATCATGGGAGGGGTGTCCGCGGGCGTCGGCGCGGGTGTCCGGTGGAGGCGCTGGGCATGGCAGCAGGGCGCTCGGGTGTCGGCGGGGCTGTCTGGCGGAGCGCCCGGCGATGCGGCGGTCGCCAGGGAGCGGCGACTGCGGGGTCGCGGCGCGCGACCCCTGTGCGGCGACAAAGACCCGAGCCGCGCGGGTCTTCATGCGGAGGCCGCGACCGGCCCTCATCGCCGGTCTGTGCGTGGACCGCGAGTCCGCGGTCGGCCCACGCGGCTATGCCGCGGGCCAGCCCAGGCCGGGCGGACCGGCCGCTCCAGGCCGGTCCAGCCCCAGGGGCCTTGACCCCACAGTTTTTGGACACTCGTATTTTCCGCTACGGGTGTCCGTCTTGATTACCGTCTACGGCGGTTGAATCGTATAGACGAGGCGGACTTTTTGAGATGTTTTCGGAAATTTTTAATTCCCGAAACAAGGGGCCTCGGTGGCGCGACACGTACATCGAGGGGTTAGTCGTTTCTTCGGTGGATTTTGTTTTGGACGGCGCGGACGCGTCCGACGTCCGTTTTGAGCGCCGTCAGTGGCGTTGGGACCCTGGCATCGAGGCGGAGGTTCCCATAGTGGTTTCAAGCATTGAGGCCGAAGTTGAGGCATGGGCCCCACGGCCCGTCTTTTGAGCTACGTGCAGCTTTTAGCATCTTTTTCCTCGGACGTCCATTCGAGGGGTGCGAGCAGTCGATGTTGGGTGTTTTTCTGAGGGCACCGCGTTGGAGTAGTCTACCTTCTATAATTCTGCACGATGGTGCGGGCCTCATGAGGGCCGTTTTGGGAGTTGACGGTGATTTCCAGCTTTATCATCGAGCGACCGTTTTGGACAAGTGAGTAGTCCATTTTGTGTACTTTTTCGAGAGGATCGCAACTGTGCTATCCGTTCGTTGAGTTTCGGGACCTGGATGCGGGTCCCATGTGGCACCGCTCATGTGCGCTACACCGGGATGCACCTTTTTCTCCGGATATCCATTGCACTCAAGTGAGTAGTGCTTCTGACGTGTTTTCCCGAGGGGATCACAATGGTGCGATGCACCCGATTGTTTTCGGGGCTGAGGTTCAGGATCACGGGACACCATTCGGGCGTGATGCGGTGTTGGTGACTTCTCCGTCGGATATCCATTTGAGGCGAGTAAGTAGTCCATCGTGCGTGGTTTTCCATGAGGATTTGAATGGTGGGATCCGTTTGGTTGTGCGGAGGCTATTGCGTGATCTTATTGAATGTGGAGCATGAGAGGTGCTCCGGTGGCGGTTCGTCCTACCTTGTTTGTATCGGACCTTTGGCGTGTGATCGCGCACTCTTGGGAGAGTGATACAAATGGTTCATGAGATGTGGCTGGTCGTTCCTGAGCCTTGGAGGTGGAGTTGTTATGTAATGCCTTTGCGTTGACGCTGGGAGTCGTGTGCACGATAGCCTTTGGGCTAGAACGAGGTATACTCTGGGAGTATACATGAGCGCTTGGAGGTACGTGTGGTTGATTGTACTTGAGGATGTTTGTGCGCTCAGTTGGGGTTGACTTGGGGCCACACGTCATGTGGGCCCCACGTGCGTGTCGTGATCTGCTTTGTGTACTTGACCTCTCGCGACGTAGAGGGTCCCTCTGCGCTAGTTTGTTTGACCAGCAGGGTGGAGTTTTCCCCTGGACTTGTGATCATTTGTTTGGCCAGCTGGGGGGAGTTTTCCCCTGGCTTTGTGATCGTTTGTTTGACAAGCAGGGCAGAGATTCCCCTGGCCTGGTGCTCTTTTGTATGACCAGCAGGGTTGAGTGGTCTCCCCCTGGTCTTGTTCTCGATGGTTTGGCCGGCAGAGATGGTTTGGTTCCTCTGCTTCCTTAGCTGTGAGGGGTTTCAGTACTGTGCCTTTCAGTGGACTGCGACACTGTCTGCAACTACGGGTGTTCGTACCATGTGGGTGTTTTCCCCACTTTCTGGGGTGAGTTGACTCGGTCTGATTCAACAGTGACTCAGTAGATTGGAGCGGGATCTCCATGTGAGGCCTGGGGATTTTCTCCCATTTCTCCGTGTTCCCTAGTAGAGCGTGTGGTTTCGGTGTGACCAACACTTTACGCAGGCACCGATCCTCAACCCAAGAGGTTGTTCCAGTAGGGCTGATATTGTTCCAGCATGGATGAGGTTTTTCCAGCATGGATGAGGTAGTTCCAGCAGGGCAGAGGTTGTTCCAGTAGGGCTGAGGTTGTTCCAGCAGGGCTGAGGTTGTTTCCAGTAGGGCTGAGGTTGTTTCCAGCAAGGCTGTGGTTGTTCCCAGCAGGGCTGAGGTTGTTTCCAGCAGGGCTGAGGTTGTTTCCAGCGAGGCTGAGGTTATTCCAGAAGGGCTGTGGTTGTTCCAGCAGGGCTGAGGTTGGTTTGAGCAGGGCTCGCCAGTGGGTTACCATCCAGCAGGGATGACCAGTATAGTGGTGTTCACCGAATAGTACCATCCAGCAGAGATGGCCAGAGCAGTTACAGGCTTACCTCCAGTGGGGCTGGGCAGTGGTCCCCGATGCCGGGGATACCTCCAATTGGGCTGGGCAGTGGTCCCCGATACCGTGTTACCTCCAGCTAGGCTGGGTAGTGGTCCCATCACCAACTTTAGCCGGGTCTCCCTCTAGTGGATTACCCTGTTACAGGACTGGGCAGTGTGACACTCGTCGACTTTCTGGGTCTCCCTGTAGTGGGAACCCGTTGACTTCTAGGGATCCTCCAGCGGGGCTGGGCAGGGGGTTTCCTATCGACTTTGAGCAGACCTCTCGACTGGAGGGAAGTGACGAGTTATGGTTTACATTCCCCCAGAATTCTCAAGCACGAGGAGCGCTTTCCCCCACCAAGACGCGTCCTTGTGACACGACCTAAAACCGTGCAGGCGAGTCAGTGCTGCCCAATGCGGATAGTGTCGAGGTGTGGTGATTGAGCCCCTTGGCTTGCGGTTTGGGGCAGATGTGCGGGATACTGGGCATCGATGGTGTTATTTCTGGGACTGTTGTCTACTCTTTCTTGGGCTGAGCTACGGGACGGAGATCCCTTTACGATCTTGTTCGTGCTTCTTGGTAGAGCATATATATGTATATACCTTGTTCTAGTACCCACATCTTGAGTTTGGTTACTCTCCTTCCAGGAGAGGTGAAGATGTGCGGGGTATGCCACGTGCTTTCCGTGTATAGCTTCTCATGGTTAGATGAGTCTACTCTCTTGCTATAGGTAGTGAAGACTCGACTGGAAGTTCATTTTCTTACCGTTTCCATCTCCTTGTGCCTGGACGAGTCTACTTCCATCCTCTTATTGGGTTGAGCTGGACTCTTTACTACACCCTTGGTTGGACTCCTTTACTTTCCCTGTTCGCTCTACTGCTCAACCTTCGGTACCTCCTTTGTTCCTCCCTTGAGGCTTCGGGGAATCCTATTGAGTATTTTTATACTCACCCTTGCTTGGGCTTTGCCCGCACTTGGTGTGCCCTTACAGATGACGGATAGGTGGAGCGTGACTTTAGTGGAGCATAGGAGCAAGGGGGCTTGGACCGTGTGGGGTGGTCATGGCTGGGTTCCAGGTGGGAGACCCGTCAGCTGTTTCATTTTTGTTTACCTGTTGCCGGGTTGTGGCACCTTTTCTGGTTGGGCGCGTGTTTTACCCCTTTTTCCTTTTCAGCACTGTACTTTGTACTATTAGAGGTCGATGCACGCTGTGGGTTATATATAGCAGTTTCCCTTTACTTTACTTGTCATTACTTTTACTCTGCACTGTTGCATTGAGTTTGTTGCGTGTGTGTGTACAGGTACTTAGGCAAAGGCCTCCCCGAGTTATTGTGCCTTCGACGCTGGTCGCCAGCCCCTAGCCTCTGGAGGTGGGATTGTGGTAGTTGCGGATCGAGCCCGGGTAGGGTCGAGTCGTGACAATGAACACCAACATGATGGTATTAAGTCAGTGAATATAAGATTCTAGGACCTATAATAGTCAACGAAATGTCGGAATAGTAAGGAAATTAGAAGCATATCATGTCATCCCAATTTTGATGAAAGATACATGAATAAGATCATCTATGAGACCTAGATATTGATGATGGATACAAGGAATACATTTGAATTTCTCCAAGGAATATGATCGTGAGATTTTGGATGAAAGAAAAGTTGATTCCTAGATAATTCATCCCGTTATAGATTCATGGTCATGTCATAGTTCTATCCTATTTACTATCACATACACCTACCACGTCTCATGTACACGTTCTATGTATCCCTCTTAAGAAATTATATACAAGAGCCCTCACATGTAGTGAATCGATAATTGGTACAATATGAAAATTATATCTTTTATAAGGAAGAACTGGGGAATATCATGGAACCTAGAGATAATGTTCTACAAAATAATACAACTCAACTAGTGGAATTAATAAGGTGTAATAATAATATTGAAGATGAAAAAGGGAACCAGAGTATGCGATGAAGGAGAAATACCCCTACCTATTTGTATAAAAAGAAATTTTGATGGAAAAATTTCAAAATTGTTGAAGAATTTAATGACACAAACATTTATCAATTGGATTATTTCACATATTCTAATTTGTTTGTATATTATAAAAAGAATTAATTTCCTAGAGAGCCTAACAAAAACATCATTCTCATAAATAAAGATTGAAATATTTAATACTCATAGATATTAAGGAATATATATTATGGTAATAATAACATGACCATTTGAATAGAAAAATGGCCACTATGAATAATAATCTGGCCAAAAGAATAGTAACCTCGCATATGAATGTTTAGAAAAAAAATTAGGCATATTTTAATTGAAAAGATGACTAATTATGTGGAAATAGAAAAAAGGCCTCTGAGCGGCATCTCTTCGCACTTCCGCGGTGGCTAGGGTTTCCCATCGATTCTCCGTCCCCTTCCCCTGCATCTTAGATCGACTCACAGCTCCACCTGGCCTCAGCTCTTCGTAGGCGTGGTTTGAAATCGGGGATGTGCATCTGCATCTTGTGGGGTTCTTTCTCCGGTTCCCGTTCTCCGCGTCGTCGCTTGGCTCGTCGTGTTTCCAAACAAGTTTCTCAGGCATCCGTCCCGGCGTGGCTGCTGTTGACATCGTGGATTGGTATGGTCTCAGTTTGGAGCGTCTCGGATTTTAGTGCCGATGGTGGATTTGGTTTGGTAAGTCCCTCGCGACCTAGGCACGCATTCAGAGGGTTCCTTGTGTTGGTCGACATCGATTCTATGTACTTGGAGGGGGGAGTCCTTGGACATCGGATTCGGTGAGCTTTTGCAGGTTCTTCATTTTGGTGGTTTTGGATATTTTTGGTGATTTGGGTTTTCACAGATTTGTTTTGAATCTGGTGGATTTCTATGGATTGCAATCGCTTGTTCCTCTGTTTTTCATGCTGCTTTTCTTGAAATCATGTATGGCCTAGGAGACAGGATGTGCCCATAAGGGGTACCTCCACGTTGCTGGGTTTCCCCGTCGTCGATATCCCGTTCTCGGTTGTCTGCGGCTGTGCTTCTCGGTTCTCAGTGAGAACGCGGCGTGCTTCCCCTGATGTGCTGACGGCGAGGCTTGATTTCAGCTTTCAGCAACACTCTAGGTTTCGACTCTTTGGTTTCGAGGGTTCGTGGGTACCTTAGTGGCATCGTGGGTTGTAGCCAACAATGGGCTTCTGCGGTGTTGAAGACTCGCATCTTCGGTGGGATCGGTTTCCTTGGTGGCGTGGTGGAATATGGGGTCGAGAGGCGTTTTGATGCGGTCAGAGGTTGCATCCGTGTCTCAGCTGAGTTCATTGGGTGGATCTGCAGGCTCCTCGAGCGATGGTGGCGACGGTATTGGTTCGGTATTTTGCGGTGGTCGTCTTCCGGTGTGGATCTATTCCTATGGTGATGGTTTTCTTTATCTCTTTTTTCATGCTTGGATTTCGGTTCTCTCCTTGCTGTGTCTTCTGGAATGGCTTGTTGTGGTGGTTCTGCGCTCCAACTTCTCTGGCTTCCACATCCAATATACCTTCCTGGTTGGTCGAGTGTCTTGGTTCAGTGGAGGTTTTGGGTTGGTGTGAGCGGCAATGTTTCCAGGCATGCAATAATGGAGGGGGATGGTAGTGGAGTCTGTGGAGTTCCTCGAAGTTGATGAATCTCTTGTTTCGATGGTGGATTTCGGGGGTGCTTGGTGGTGTTCAGGTGTGTGACTTGAGGCAGGGAGGTACTCGTTTCCCATGAAGGTTGATGTGGTTTGAATTTTTAAATCTGGATTTGTGAATTTTGGAAAGTGACAGCGGCAGTAGGATTATGGAAGGTAGATTTTGGTTTTTGTTGATTCAACTTTATATGTTGTATGCTGATGATCCAAGCTGGATGGACTCGAACATATGGATCAGGCCCCAAGGAGTATTTTGAGTTGATGGTTCATCTTGTAGAGCTTTTCATACTTGGATGTTTGAGAGGGTATGGCGTCATCCATCGGATCGGGCCTGTGCTTTGACACAGGACACTGGCTTGCTGATTAGCCTTGCAACGATGGAGTGCTTCATCACGATTACATGTTGGGGAGGGGTGTTTCATGTCTCAGTTTGGTTATTTTTCCAGGTCATGTTATGTCTTTAAGTTCATGAAGTCTGTTGGGTTTTCCCCTTATTCCCTTAAAAGGGGGTTTTATTATAATAAAAATATTGAAGGCCTTTGGGCCGTTGGATGGATGAATAATTATGTCATAGTATACTTAAATAAATGTTTTAAAATTGATAAATTCACTATTTTTATTTTTATATAACATAAATGTTTATTTAAAATTTTATAATTAATATAATTATTTAAATAAAAATTCAATTTTATAAAATGTTTTTAGAAAATTAATATTTTTTTGTATTATAATTATAAGATAATTTAACAAGACAATAAGTAAATATTCAATGTGTCATAAAATCACTTATTATTTTAAAACTAGTATTTTTGGAATAAATGATGCATTTAATTAAAGATATTATTTATCGTATTATGAAACTTATTCTCATATTCTTGAGTTCATTATTGAATTATACACATTATAAAATGGCAATGATAAATTTTTCTCTGTTTTCAAAAATAATTGAATTCTTATGAATAATGAAATACAACAATTTACAATATTTAACAAATGCAATAATTATTAAGTCATGGATTATGTATGGATTATTTAATCCACTAATAAAAATCTATATTTAATTATATCAATATATTCTATGAAAAGGTTTATACTATTGATAGTATTTAGCCAAAATAATAAATTATTTAATAAATTAATCAAAAAACACCCCTCTTCTCCCAAATAAATACCACCCTCATCACCTCTTCTACTCACACATAAAAATCATTTATTAATGTCCAAATAAAACCAAATTCTCTTCCAAAGACTCTCCACCTAATCCAATATACTTTTTATCTTAATAAAATATCAAAACCAATCTCGCTATAGAGGTTCTTAAAGATAATAATTCAAGAGGTAGAAATCTCTATCTTTTATTTTTATTAACCTTCATGCTCTCTTATTTCCTTATTATCTCCTCACCTCCCATTATACATGTGGAATGATAACTCGAATATCCTATATATACTTAAATTTTATTATTTTAATGAAATAATTATCATCAAACCTCATCTCCTCTCCTTTTTATTCCAAAAAATGGAATGGTCATCAGTGAGATGTTGATTTATCACCTTCGAAGATGACAATGATTCATGTTCCATTACCACCTTAAAGGATGGTAATAAGACAATTTTAATGGTTTAAAAATATAATAAAATTTAAGTTATAAATTTTTAATGTTATGGAACAAAAAAATATACATAATATTCAAGAAAAGACAAAATAAGTTATTGTTATAAAAAACAACCAAAGTTATTCTAAATGATAATCGTTAAAATTTTATCCAACGAATTAACCTACGATATAGAAACAAATATAAAAGAAAAATTAAACTTATAAAAATTCATTAATAAAATATAATTTCAATTCTGGAGAAATATTCTCATCTTACATGAACTTTACACAATTATACAAGTGAACAGTTCAAGAAAACCAATAAACTAACAGTCTCAGAAAGAAAAAATTTAACACTATAACCCTTTCTAATTGATATAAATTAACATAATAAAATTATAATAAATAAAATACTTGTATAATAGGTTATGGATTTATAAATGAATCTTATTTTATTATCTAGGATGTTAAAGTGAAGAATTAATTCAGAGATAAGGAAAGGGGATTCTCGAACCCAATTTACATTCATTGGGTTATTACTATTTTGTTTCAGACATTTGTTCGAATGTTCATTTAATATTACAAAAATATAATTTCATTTCCCTTCTCTCTTTTTTTCTAGGAAATAAATTCTTCTAAATTTATTTTATGAAAAATGAAAATATTTTTCAAAATAAATATTCTTTTCTAAAAACACATGTTTTACTTCTCTTTATATTATTTCTCTTCACTAAGTATTGATTATTCTTATAAATATTATGTTATTCACTTTATATTTTGGTTACCATAATGTTCATTTTTGAATTTATGATTTATTAATCTATCGCGAAACACATTTCCTTTACATGTGTTATTTTATGCCTAATATTTGAACATGTTCTATGTGACATCAATGAATATGTAAATGTTATGATATGATGGGTGTTCCAAGAATTATGTCCCACTATAATTCATTGGGTAATGTGATTTATCTCATGATATAAATTGAAATATTAATTATTGTTGGACTCCTCATGTGTTAATCATGTTTTAATGATCAAAAATCTCTTTACTGTTAATTAATCTCGATCTTCATTGAACATCTTTCTAATGCTCTTCAATCTCAATAATAGCTACACATCATGTTTTTATAATAACAAAGCTTATGGATGTTAATTACTCTCTATAATATTTACAAGTCTTAGGCATGATCACAATTCTCACATATTTTATCACACCTTTATATTTATGATTCACATTCTCTTACTCTCTAATGATTAACCTTGATCCATATTCTGCATATCACTATCTTAGTCCAAATACAGATATTTGTCAAACTATGGACTCACCGTTACCCAGATACCGTGACCTAGACACCGTGACCAGAAACTGTAACCAGACACCATGAAGGACTCACCGTGACCACTCACCGTGACTACTCACCGTGAAAACTCACCGTGACGACTCACTGTGGCCAGACACTGTGACCAGACACCATGACCAGACACCGTCACCAGACACCGTAATGGACACACCATGATTCTCATACCATGAACCACATACCGTGAAGACGAAACCGTTTCCATAATCACTATGTCACCGTTTCATAAGTTTTTGTTAATATTATTTAAATAATTCTAACGGTCATATTTGTTGTTTTTAATGCAATTAATGTTATTTGATGATAGTTGTTGGCATGTTAGGAAACCTTATCTTGTTCCTATGAAAAGGGAATCATTCCTACTGCCATAACTCATGGAATATAGGAAATACTGAGATGCAGTACACGCGTAAGATGTAAGAAGTAAGAAGTAAGGAACAAGAAACAAGCAACAACACGAAGAACATATGTACATCCGAGTGCACTGTGCTGAAAAAGAAGGAGATTTCATGTCCTTCAGAGAACTCTCATGAGTGCAATCCAATACTGCTGAAGAACACACGACGAATCAAGAGATCTTTCTCACTCCTGAATAAGACAAGCTGAACTACGACACTCTGTTTTTCAACAGAAAAACCAGAGAAGGAATCATAAGCATTCCTGCCGAATCCAATGAGTCTAGAGCTACATTGATAATCACTAGATCTTTCTAAACTCTTAGCTATCTTCTCTACATGATTTATTTATTAACTTTCGAGCAGTGTGGTGTACTCTGTATATCTTTACACACAAAATCTCCTGCACTAAACTGGAGGATATCAAAATCCTCACTCAAATTATCTGTACTTCTGTTTACCCACGTCAACTATGGAATAGGTCCTTGTGTGACCTGGTCTTTGTTTTGTTTCCCACAATGAACAGTGGTAGAGGTCCTTACGTGGCCTGGACAGTTTTGTAAAACTGTTGTTAACCCCGATCTACGGTGTGGATCAAATTTATATATATTTAAGAGGACTAACTCTCGGCTTGAGACTGAACCTCTTGTTATATCTGCTGTGCAACTTTTATTTAAGTTTAAAGTATACAACATATATCTTATTTATTATACTGCTATTACTTTGAAATACAAAACTATTTTGAAGCTACTTTGATAGTTAAATTAGCAAGTGTTTACACTTATTCTAAATCAATAGGTTAGCTTCAATAGTTAGTTTTATCTTGTGGTTAAACTAACTGAGACCTAATCAATCTTTGAGAAGCTATGTCAACATTTACAATCTGTATAAATTCACTACAGTTTAACTTATTCTACAAATCAGGGGATTTTAACTAGACAATATTTTAACAGGAATTTTAATTGGAACTCAATTCACCCCCATCTTGAGTGTCCACTCCGACCAACATTTGGGATTAGAGGATTTGTTTTTGTTCAAAGATTTTTGAAATACTCTGTTTTTCAACTGTGATTTTAGTTGCATCTTTAACTATCTTAAATTTCTGTTAGTTCTAAATTTTTATCTCTTTAATTATCTTTCTAAAATCTAGTTATGGATAATAGACTAGAGGGTGCTGCTACTAACAGGCCACCTTTCTTCAATGGTACAAACTATTCTCAGTGGAAACTTAAAATGAAAATTCATTTAGAAAGCATAGGTTTTGATATTTGGACTGCCATACAATCAGAATATAAACTTCCCACTACTGCTAGATCCCCTTGGGATGAACCTACAAAGACTGATTACAATAATAACTGTAAATCCATGAATGCCATGTACTGTGCTTTAGGAGATGAAGAGTTTAACATAATTTCTACTTGTAAAACTGCTTTTGAAATTTGGGATACTTTGGGTGTTTCTCATGAAGGAACAACCAATGTTAAAGAAATGAGATTAAATATGTATACTATTAAATATGATAATTTTGAAATGAAAACTGATGAACCCATTTTTGATATGTATCTCATTTTTAATGAGATAGTAAATACAATAAATTCACTTGGAAAGTCTGTTCCAGAAAAGGAACAAATTATGAGAATCTTGAGATGTTTACCAGACCGATGGAGAGGCACATCTGTCTCAATCAGAGAGTCATGTGACATTAATGCTCTACCTGTCAAAGAACTCATTGGTAAGCTTATGATGTATGAGGAAGAACTCAAGGTAAATAAAGAGGAAGATGATGAACCTAAGAGGAAATCAGTGGCTTTCAAGACAACTACTTCAAAGAGAAAGGACAAAGATAAAGCTCAACTACCTACTGACAGTTCAACCAGTGAAAATTCAGACTCTGAAATTGATGCTGAAATGACTCAGATAGCTAAAAGGTTTAAGAAATTTTACTGGAAGAAGAAATTCTTCAGAAAATCAAATTACAATGGAAAGTATGACAATAAGGGACATTGGAAGAGGGATTGGAAAAATCCAGATAAAGTGATGAAGTTTTCTGTTATGAGTGCAAAAGAAAATGACATATTAAAGCAGACTTCGCAAACCTCAATTTCAAGAAAAAATATGATTACAACGAAAGTAAGTACAAAAAGGCTATAAAGGATACTTGGAGCACTTCTGAGGATAGCTACAGTGAATCTGAAGCTTCTGAGACTGAAATGTGAAATAAAGAAAACATGTTTTTTTTTGACAAACACATCTAAGGTAACCCTAGATACTCTTTCTTTAAATTCTTATTACTCTGAAGATAGTGCAGAATCTGATTCTGAAGACATGACTAGTGAGGAATTGTTTGAATATTGTAATATGCTATAAGAGACATGCAATGAACTTAATGATAAATACAAATCATTAAAGAAACAACATGCTCTCACTACTACTTTTAAAACTGAGCTTACTATTGAAAAAAAGAAAAATTCTCAACTGTTAAAGGAGAACACTGAACTGAAAATGTCTAATGAGAAACTCAGAAAGGATTTAGAGAAATTCACAAATGGAAAGGATACACTAACTCAAATGCTAGGAAAGCAAGTTGCACCAAAATACATGACTGGAATAGGCTACAAACCAGGAAAGAGATAGTTTACTAAGAATAGATTTATTCTAAAATCTGGACAGAATACTTCTAGTTCTAGTTCTAGAAATTTATATGCTTCAACTAGGTATATTCATAGTTATGGATCTAATAAGGTTTATCTTTAAAAATCTGTTGATTCTAAAAATTTTATGATACCCATAAGACAAATTTGGGTACCAGAAGCGTTGATTTCTAACCTGTCTAGACCCAAGAAGATCTGGGTAACAAAATCATTTCCTATCTAAATCTATTTTGTAGGAAACCTGCTTGAAGAGCTCCTGTAGGAAGACTTGGTACTTGGACAGTGGATGTTCAAGACATATGTCAGGAGACATCTCATTCTTTAAAAGCATAGTCAGAATTGATGGAGGCTTTCTCACCTTTGGTGATAATTCTAATTGGAAATTCATCGGCTTATGCTAGATTGGTAACAATGACTCAGTATTAATTTCTAATGTTTTATTCATTTATGGACTTAAATATAATATGTTAAGTATTTCTCAGTTATGTGATGATGGCTTTAATGTTAAATTTGAAAATGATTCGTGCAATGTTTTTAATTCTAAAAATGCTTTAGTATTTTCTGCCATACGAAATGAAAATGTTTATGATGTTGATTTAAATTCTTTATCCATGCAAAAGATTACTTGTTTAATGGATTTTCATAAAGAGTCTTGGCTTTGGTACATAATATTAGGACACTGTAATATACACTCACTTAGAAAACATACTAGGAAGAACTTAGTGAGAGACCTACCCAAATGTGAGTTTCCAAATAACAAAGTTTGTTATCCATGTCAAAAGTGAAAGCAACACAAAATATCTTTCAAACCAAAGAAATAGGTTTCAACTTATCAACCTCTCGAGTTGGTTCACATGGATTTGTTTGGACCATCTAGAGTTTCTAGAATAAATGGAAAACACTATGTCTTTGTCTTAGTAGTTGACTTTTCTAGATATACATGGGTATATTTTCAAGCTCACAAAAGTGAAGCCTGTTCTTACTTTGTTAAATATTCCAAATCTATAGAGAACCTTAGTGGAATTAAGATTAAAACTCTAAGAAGTGATCGTGGCCGTGAGTTTGAGAATCATGATTTTGAATCCTATTGCTCACACAATGGATATAGTCATAACGTTTCTGCCCTTAGAACTCCTCATGAAAATGGTGTAGTAGAATGGAGGAATAGAACCCTGCAATAAATTTCCAGAACCATGCTTAATGATTATGACCTGCCTATTTATTTTTGGGCAGAAGCTGTAAATATAGCTTGTGATATTATCAATAGAGTCTTGATCAAACCTATTCTTAAGAGGACCCCTTTTGAGTTGTGGAACCATAGGAAACCTAAGGTTAACTACTTCAGAGTATTTGGCTGCAAAGTCTTTATTCATAATACCAAAGATAATCTTGGCCATTTTGCACCCAAGAGTGATGAAGGAATTTTCCTAGGTTACTCTATTTCTAGTAAAGCCTATAGAGTTTTCAATAAAATAACCAAGTGTGTGGAGGAATCTTTTCACATCATGTTTGATGAAACTGATCCACATGAGCCTAAAACCTCTCTTGAAAATCTTGAAGAAGATTGATCTATTGAGGACCTTAATGAAAAATCAAATGAACCTGCTATAAAGACAACCAGTTCTTGAAATTTTCCAGAACCTACTTCTGTTGATTCCCAACCTGTTGGTGAAACTGAAGTTTCTAGTCCTACATTTACTAGATCAACTAGAATTCTAAAGAATCATCTTTTAGATGCTGTTGTAGGAAATCTAATAGAGGGACACAGACTAGAGATTCTCTTAGAAATCAGGTTTAACATCAAGCATTCTTGTCACGGCTAGAACCTAAAAACATTGATTATGCTATTAATGATGAATTTTGGGTAATTTCTATGCAAGAAGAACTCAATCAGTTTGAAGGAAATAAAGTTTGTAATCTTGTTGAATGACCTAAGGACACTTTCACAATAGGCACAAAATGGGTGTTTAGAAATAAAGTAGATGAATCCGGAAACATAGTTAGAAATAAAGCTAGACTAGTTGCACAAGGGTATTGTCAAAAAGAAGGTATTGACTATGAGGAGACTTTTTCTCTAGTAGCTAGATTAGAAGCTATTAGGATTTTACTTTCTTATGCTGCACATCTAAATTTCAACCTATATCAAATGGATGTCAAGAGTGCATTCTTAAAAGGATATATTTCTGAGTATATTTTTGTTGAACAACCACCTGGATTTTCAAACCCTCATTTTCGAATCATATTTTCAAACTATCAAAAGAATTATATGTTTTAAAGCAAGCTCCAAGAGCATGGTATGATAGATTAAGTACTTTTCTAATTTCGAAAAGTTTTACAAAAGTAATAGCTGATCCTACTCTGTTTATAAAATGAATTTCTAAAGATGTTTTAGTTGTAAAAATTTATGTAGATGATATTATTATTGATCTTCAAAAACTACATTATGTACTGATTTTTCTAAAATGATGCAAAATGAATTTGAAATGAGTTTAATGGATTAACTTAAATTCTTTCTTTGTTTTCAAATCTTTCAAAATAATGATGGAATTATTTTAACTCAAAGTAAATATACTAGAGATCTTTTAAAAAGTTTTGGATTGGATAGCAAAAAAATTAGTGACACTCCCATGAGTACCACCTGTAAGATGGATCTTGATGAAAATGGTAAATTTGTTGATCAAACCACTTATAGAGGAATGATTGGAAGTCTACTCTACCTGGCTGCTATTCATCCTGATATTATGTTTAGTGTGTGTATGTGTGCTCATTTTCATGAAAACCCTAAAGATTCACATTTAAATGCTGTAAAGAGAATTTTCGAATACCTCAAGCATACTCTTAATTTAGGACTGTTCTATCCCAAAGGACAATCATTTTAATTAGTTAGTCATTCTAATGCTGACTTTGCTGGATGTAAGCTAGATTGAAAAATAAGCTCTGGAACATGCCACCTTTTAGGCAAGTAACTAGTATCATGGTGTAGTAAGAAAAAAAAATTTGTTGCATTATCAACTGCAGAAGCTGAATACATAGCTGCTGGAAGTTGTTGTGCACAAATTTTGTGGATGAAACACACATTACTAGACTATGGATATCAATTCAGACATGTCTCAATAAATTTTGACAACACAAGTGCTATAAATATTTCTAAGAATCCTGTTTCACATTCTAGGACAAAACATATTGATGTAAGACATCACTTTTTGAGGGATCATTATCAGAAAGTTGATATCACTTTGGAATTCATTGGTACTAAATATCAACTTGCTGATATATTCACTAAACCATTAAATTCTAAAAGATTAGACTACATCATACATGATATTGGTATGATTAATCATAAATGAATATCTTACTCATCTTAATGTTTAATACTTTATTGTACTTTACCTTACGGTTTCATACTCACTATTTCAATGTTAATGGTTTATGCTCACGGTCTGACAACTCACTGTCTCACTGTGACTATATAAAATGCTCACTGTCTCACCGTGACGACTATAAACAGTCTCACCCTGATGACTAGTTTTCGTCTCACCGTAATGCATACTCATGGTCTCACTGTGAGAATTAGGTTTATTTTTATTTTAACCCGTATCACGATAATTATTATTTCACCACCATTTGATTACCCGCATTTTTGTTTTTATGATGTATGACATTCCCAAATGATAAAACATAAGGGTTTCATTCGATTCCTTACCCGAACTCTCTCCTGAACCTTCTCTTCCCTCTCGCCCAAACCTTTAGTGAATACCAAGGATGAAGCGTCTATCTTCACCCTCGTCTGAGAAGCGCCGCTCTAAGAAACAAAAGAGGATACTGAGGATAGCTCCCGAAGGACCGCTAAACCCAAACCTGGTAAGCCGTACCGTTGTACCTCAAAAGGAGGTTTACTCTGAATGGATGCTGTCTAGAAGATCGTTTATTTTGAAAGTTTCAAGAGAACAAGGATGGCTTGAATGGTTCAATGGAAAGAACAGACTGATTTACCCGATGCTTGTATCTCAATTCTATCTGTATGTGATGTTTTCTTTTGATTTTGGAGAAATATTTATGGTGACCAGCTGGATCGATGGTCAGAAGTCCTCTTTCTCTTCATGGTTGTGGGATGAATGACTAAGAATTCCACATGAAGGAATTTTTGAAGATTACCAGAGATTCCCTCCTCCAACAATCAACACCTTTAACCTGGAGACTGCTTTGGAAAGTCTAACTGGAAATGGAACCAAGCAAAGTGCCATAGCTGCTGAACTAGATGGGGAGACAAGACTTCTATTCAAGTTTGTTCAGAATTTGGTTAGTCCAAGAAAAGGGGATTTTGATGTGATGAAGTATCAGGATGTGTTCCTGATTCACCTTTTGAAGAATGGGCATAAGATCAATCTGTGTAAGTATGTTATCAACCATATTTGTGAGCTGATCAAAGTAACTTCCAAATCCACCTCCCTGTATTATTCAAGGATGATTTCAGCTATGTTAGTTGCAAAAGGGAAGGTTGGAAAGAATGAATAAAAGTTAGAGGACCTTGATTTCTTCCTATCCATGCCTATCATTAGAAGGATGAAGATAAGCTAGAATCCCTGGAATAAGCAACGGGTTGAGGATAGTGATCAACTGTATAAAAAGTTTAATCCTACTGACTATCTGAGAAGGCCTAAAAAACTAGCTGATCCTGGTTTGGAACCAGATGATGTGGCTGAGTATTCAGAAGAAGAAGATCAATAAGAATTAACAGCTGAAGTACCACCTAGAGAAGAACCTGTAATACCTCTAATGGAAACAGTTCCGGTTGAAGAGGAAAGGGTCATTGTCCCTCTTGTTATCCCTGCTGAAGTACCTCAAGGAGAGCAAGTTGTTGTTGAAAAGGAAAGGACTAAGGATCCGTCAGTTGTTCTTCATGAGGAAGAAGCTCCTCCCAGTTCTTCAAGGAAATTGGTTTTTCTTGTTTCAGAACAACAAGAAACCTTAGAGACAGATCTTGTTGAAGAGACTTCTTCTTTTGAAAAATAAGTATGTCTGGAAGCTTATCCAATGGAACAATCGGTTCCTGAGATTATTCCATCTGCTAAAGAAAGAATGGAAATTTCCTTTCAGCTGGCAAGGCAAGAGTTTGCTGAAGAGATTAGGGATGATTCTGTGGATCATGTCCATGTTCCAGAACCTCGTGAATCTATAAGGGAAACACAAGTTGAGGGGGAGGAACCTCAAAATCATGATATTGTGGAAGCTGGATCTGCTGAAGCTTCTCATCCTTCTATCACTTACTCTGTGCACTCTCGGAATGAGTTCCCAAGATTTTATGATGTGAATGAGTCACAGCATGTAACTATAACTAGAATGGATCTTTCTTCTCTATTTCAACTGATGTCCTTATCTCAATCAGAACCAGAACCAGAGCCCCAACCTCAATCTGAATCAGAATCTGAGTCTGAAGATGACTCTGAACCTCAACCAGAATCTGAACCTTTACCTTTACCTGCATCCTTACATGAGCTTCACTCCTTTGTGACCAAAGATGATCTGAAAGTTTTTGGAGGGACATTGTTAGCTGGAGTTGAGAATATTGTCTCCACTGAACCTCGCCCATTTACTCAGTTAAATCAAGAAGATGAATCAATTCTCTTGGAAAATATTATCTTGCATATTCAACCAGAGATGATCTGAGAAATTTAAGAAGTCAGAGTAGAGAATAAGCTGCTGAGTGATGATGTTGCAAATCTGAAAAGTATGGTATCAAGTCTGCAGTGTGAGTTGTATTTGAGATCAGAGCCTGCTCCTGTTTCTGCCCCTGCACCTGTTGTTGTTTCTCCCTGAGTCTTCTGATTCCCTCTGTGC
Organism: Viscum album; assembly: GCA_963277665.1. Classification (NCBI taxonomy): domain Eukaryota; kingdom Viridiplantae; phylum Streptophyta; class Magnoliopsida; order Santalales; family Viscaceae; genus Viscum; species Viscum album. The sequence continues at coordinate 666,770,351 of OY728162.1, forward strand.
TAGGGATATTGTGTCTCAAGTTCATCCATACCTACTATCTTTTGATTAAAAGATTGAAAAAAGGCACACCAAGATGCTGGAACGCATGAGAGAGCTTGTGGAAAATCTGAATAAGCTAACAGATGAATACACTAGATGTTTGCAAAAAGTTCTGAAAGAGCTCAAAGTTCTAACCGAAGTTGCCAACGCTTCACCTGTTTCTGGTCAGACATCCACACCTTCTATGGATGATTCTATGCTGAGATCCATAATAAGAGAAGAATTTCAGAATGTCTTCAATGTAATAGATTTATCTTCTTTGTCATAAGTGATTAAGAACAGTGATAGAGCATTGTACTTGGTTAGGATTCATTCTAAAATATCCAGTGATGCTCAACAAGAGATCTCCAAGAAAATAGATTTGTATCTTTCCTAGATTTTATCTAAAAGTGATATTTTAGGTCACTTTAGATATCTTGTGGAAAATTTGAGAATCCCTCAGTGACTCAAGATTTTAAAGCTCAAGTTCAGAAACATTCAGAGTTCACCAGATTGTTGGACAGATTTCTGGTGAATAAGGATGATTTTGAAAAGGCTATGCAATATGGTGGTGAAATTATAACTGATTTCATCAATCTTTTGAAATTGTATCTTCATGTTCAGAGTAATGCTATAGTTTCTCAAGCTGCCGCACCCCTTAGACTTGGACTACATGCCTTAGCCTCAACTGCCATGACAGTTAATCAAGCTCTTTCTCAGATATGACCAGTCATTCTTGACCAACCATAGCCTAGATCTTCTATTGCTCCAACTTTGGATCCATTTGTTTATGAAGGTCTACCCTTACCCTCATTGTCAACCACATCTATGCCTTCTTCTACTTCAGCACCAGCTCCTGCTGCTGATAACGCCAAAGCCAAGGTGGATCCATGAATCGTCTGTGGACTGTTTTTCTTTTTGATGGGATGCCTTTTGTTGTTTCATGTTTTATTGAATTTTGAACCCTTTGTTTAATAACAAATGTAGTGTTTCATTTCATTATCTCTAATTTTTGATAATCCCAAAAGGGGGAGAAGAACTACAAGTGTCAGTTCTATAATAGTATAAATGGGGGAGAAAAACTACAAGTGTCAGTCCTATAATAGTATAAATGGTGGAGAAAAACTACAAGTATCAGTTCTATAATGTTTTTTCTATTCTTGTATCTTTAATATTACATTTCATTTATATTCTACCAATATATGATTTGTGATCATCAAAAAGGGGGAGATTGTTGGACTCCTCATGTGTTAATCATGTTTTAATGATCACAAATCTCATTACTGTTAATTAATCTTGATCTTCATTGCACATCATGCTAATTCTATTCAATATCAATAATAGCTACACATCATGTTTTATAATAACAATTGTTATGGATGTTAATTACTCTCTATATTATTTACAGGTCTTATACATGATCACAATTCTCACATATTTTATCTCACCTTTATATTTATGATTCACATTCTCTTACTCTCTAATGATTAACCATAATACATATTCTTCATATCATTGTCTTAGTCAATATATAGATATTTGTCTAAGTATGGACTCACCGTGACCCAGACACCATGACCCAGACACCGTGACCAGACACCGTAACTAGACACCGTGAAGGAATCACCGTGACCACTCACCGTGACCACTCACCGTGACAAGACACCGTGAAGAACACACCGTGAAGCTCATACCGTGAAGCACATACTGTGAAGAAGACACCGTTTCCATAATCACTGTGGCACCATTTCTTAAGTTTTTGCCAATATTATTTAAATAATGCTAACGGTCATATTTGTTGTTTTTAATGCAATTAATGTTATTTAATGATAGTTTGTTGACGCTCCTTTAATCACAGAATCTAAAGATTGGAAAAGGGGAATATCTGAGCTCAATGTGATTCAACCTCTGAAGAAAACATCACAAATCGACAAAGGCATGAACAAAGGATCAAAAGCAAATGCACCACGCAAGTTATATCACTGTCGCGCAAGTCCACTTGCGCGACGCCATTATGGTCACGCATGTGACTTGCGCGACCTAAGTGATAACCACCCGGTAACCGCCCAGGGCCTTCTTTTTCCTATAAATAGACCCTGTGGGCCCCCCATTCGAGAGGATCTTTTTCCAGAAACTCGAATTGAAGCTCCCGACGCCCAAGTCTCTTCTCAAATCTTCCGGAACACTTCTAAGGTAATTACTTACCTAGAATGGAAGATCTAAAGAGAAGGAGGAAGGCCTAAGTGTTGAAACTCATCAACACTTGAACGCCTGAGTGGTCATCCCTTAAGGGAAGTGACCACACTTGCGTGCCTCCTTATTCCTTAGATAGAATTTGTGCGTCCCATTTCTGGAAGATCCTCAAGAAGATTATAAAGGGTTTAAAAAAGAGACGCTCAAGTATTTTTATGCTGGTTGAAAATCGCGCAAGTACCCCACATGCCGCGCAGGTATACCTGCGCGCCCAATACTTACGCGCCCACGCAAGACTTGCGCGCCTTTCAAGACTTGTGTGCCCCTACCTTTTTGGGTGCCCATCTTTCCCATTTTACCCCTCTTAAGCCATTTCGCCTTTCCTATTCAAGATTTAGTCTTCAAGATACTCATCAAAGCCATTTATGACATGATTTCTTGATTTGACATCCTTATTTGAAAGAAATTCTGGGGAATATCTCTCAAAACATAGTGATTTATACATCTTTATGTCACCAAAGATTGAGAGTTCATTCATTCAACCTCATCCTTTAAGATGAGAGAATCCTTAACCTGGGGATACTTTTCAGGAATAATCCCCAGTTATAAATCCTTTAATCTAGGCATCTTCCTCATGAGTAAGTCCCAAATTCTTAAAGTTCCCAAATTTGGGCATCCTCCTCAGGAGTAAGCCCCAAACCTTAATTCATTAATTTGGGCATCCTCCTCAGGAGTAGGCCCCAATCAAAATCTCAAATATGGGCATCCTTTTTAGGAGTAAGCCCCAAGTCCTCTAATTTGGGCATCCTTTTCAGGAGTAAGCCCCAAGTCCCTTAATTTGGGCATCCTTTTCAGGAGTAAGCCCCAACCCAAGTCCCCTAACCTAGGCTTCCTTTTCAGGAATAAGTCCCAGTCATAATTTTGGGCATCCTTTCCAGGAGTAAGCCCCAAGTCCCTTAATTTGGGAATCCTTTTCAGGAGTAAGTCCCAGTCATAATCTTGGGCTTCCTTTTAAGGAATAATCCCCAAGTCCCTTAAATTCTCTTTAACCAGTCCTAATTTACATTTGATCTGGGATTCCTTCTCAGGAGTAAAACCCAGTTATCAATCCTCTCCTAATTTGGGTTTCCTTTTCAGGAATAAAGTCCCAAGTTAGAGTGTTCAAAACTCCATAAAGAACATATACCATTATGGACCCTGTTCCAGGATTTTCTCCTTAAAGTAAATCCTAAACTTCATTCATCTGGGCAGTCATACATACATAAGCCCCAAATCATTTCTTATGATTGCATCTTTCCTGGAACAATTGTCTAATTTTTACCAATACCTCATGTTTCTCACACCGAGCATGACTCACGTGAGCTTAGAGTGTAAAAGTAATTATGACATCCCGCTTTGAGCCATCAATCATAAACATCATACCCTTATATTCGAACTATGTGGGTTCTGATTCCTTTTTCAAAACAAAGGATACGTAGGTAGCCCATTTATGGGTTCGATCCCAACTTTGAAATAATCCAGGTCCTTCTGAATGACGATAAACTTCAAGTTCCCCACTGAGTGTCTTTAAAACCATCCTGGTCATCATAATGACCAAGAGACTTTTATATAAATGTTTTGAAGGATACCATTGACCAAGAATATCTAAATAGATATAGATGATTCTCTATTGATGAAAAACCTCGAATACATATAAAAGATTCTCTAAATTTCTTACATATTTAATCATTTATTGTTAAAACTAAATGAAAGCTCATTTTATACTTGGTAATGTAATAAGGATTCACGAACATAACTTAAATATATAAAGAGAGTCCTGGAGTAGACAATAATTCCCCTCAAAAAGGTGTGATGAGACCTCCCATCCTCTCGACCAATGCAAATTCCTAAGCCTCATAAGTCCACTAGCTAATGAGAGCCTACCTTTGGAAAGTAGGTCCAAACGGATGTGGAATCATTGGATGTTTCCGGTTCTACGAACAAACCCGTTAGAAGCCGATCAGAATGTTTTAATCTCCCGTCTAGGAGGTCATCCCTGAATTCCATGCGAAACAAAAATGGTGAACCCGGCGTGAATCCTTAACCAAAGTTAAAATGATGTTTTACCTATTTGTTAAGCCCCTATTTAAAACTCAATAGGAGGGCTAACAAAAATAATCATTGTCATATGTGCTCATCCAAAGGATTAAGTGGCTGAATTTTATCTTGATTACGTCTGTTATATCAAACAGGCACTATTTTCCAAGATCTTCTGTATTTCCATAATGACTGCTCTCAAATTCACATCTGTGAATACTGCTGCTGCAAATACCACTGCTGTTATTCCTACTGGATCGTCATCTGCTCTGAGGATGACATCACCTACTCAGCGTCTTCAACGCTGGGTATCAAATACGCTGGTTAAGGAGTACCGTCAACACGGTACCATCCCAACTCTGGAGGCTGCCCGACATTCCCTCCAAGTGAACAACTCACATAGGTCGTCCGGACAACGACAACCAGTGATCAAGAGGCAAGCGGTGCTGACTACCGTCTCCAACCGTTTCGGGTCGTTATCCCCGGAACGAAATTTCCATTCACTCCCTTACTCTGAGGAAGTGAATGAGCAGGTCCCTCATGGACTTAATTCAAAAAGACATGAGTCCTTCCCGAGGGCTCCCATCAACAATCGCCGCCAGACTCGTGCTGTAGTGCACCCTCAACATGATGAGGGTACCGACTCCAGGCATTCAGCTCAGGTTCCTCGAACCCAAGTAGGCAAGATGAGCCGCCAGAGATGGAATCCAGTTAAAAATGGGTAGGTTTTCATCCCTGCCATCTCCGGAAAAGTCCACCAACCTAACTTGGTGGTAAATAACGAGCAGGCACACACACCTGTCTGTTTTAATTCCATTGTCCAGCAGACTTGTGTGGCAGCATCATGCCAATCCCACCAGGCAATTGTGGTGGAGTACTATAGGCAGGAACATACACCTACTTATACATCATCAGTTAGTCATCAGGCTCATCTGACTACATATGATGGATCTCGTTAACCGCGTTTGGCGAAGTGTAATCAGTAGGCACATACACCTCCTAATACTAATAAAACCTACCAACTGTCTCGCTTGGTAGCGCACGGAGATGTCCGTCAGAAAGCCCCGATGACAAACAGGAGGCAGACTCAACTCTCTGCCTCCACACTTGAGTACTGTCAGGATTCACTGACAGGAAAAGGAGGACAGGAGAAGGCACATACGGCTACTCCAAACCCAGAATGGACTTATATTCCCGTTCCGGCGGCTGAAGTCACCAAGCATATTTTGTCAATGGTGAAAGAGAAGAAGCAAATTCCTGCTCATATTCTGGATGCTTTCCAGGATATCATAATAGCTTCAGCATCATCTCAGGGAAAGACACATAAATCTATCCCTAGCAGTGGAGTGACACATCAACGATTCACTCCGGAGCAGACACATACATATGTTCCAGTCCAAGAGGGTTATGGGGCATACTCCCCCATATCATACGGACAACCAAGTCAGGCACATACACCTGATTTGAGTAGAGATCGTCAGCCTAACCTGACCATCATTCCTGATCAGGCACATACACCTGCTGAGAGTAACCTTTTTCGTCAACAAGTGGTTTCCAAAGCGAGTAAGAAGGCATCTAAGAAAAAGATCTGCCCAACACAATCAAGAGATCAAAGGCCAATCTATAACAAGGCCTTGCTCGATGCTGGAGTTCTTGAAGCCCTCAGACATTTATCTGTTGGAATTCAAGATTCTACTCCCTCAGTTCCCAATAACGGGAACATTAATTCCGAAAGTCTTCAACAAACACTTCCTCATGAAGGCTTGCTTCATAAAAATTCGGTCAATCTTGAAGTTTATTATTCAGATGAGAGCGACAAGAACCCTCTGTGTGGTCAGAAGGCCAAGGAGCTAGAGATCTCATCTTTTGTTGTAACCCATTATGGTGGTCCTCCCCATGATGATGAATTTCGCTGCGAAATTCCTCTCCGCAGTAGTGATTCACATTGCCTGGAAAATACTCCAGTGGACAATGTAGTGCTGAGAAATCCCTCTTATCTTGTGGCACTTGAAAATGCGAAACCAGTCATGTCTGATGCTTTATCGCTAACAAGTGAAATAATTTCTCAATCAAAAGATAGCCCAGGGTGTAGGTCATTCTCCGAACCACCCCAAAGTCATGCATCTTCTAGTTTGATCAATGATCTCTCAATTAATCTTGTTGAATCCGATGAAGCAACAAGGAAACACCAACTCTGGTCAAAACAGATAGAAGAATCTTCATTTAATGATAAAGAGGAAATGCTAAACATGAGAAAAAACTGGAAAAAGGTGAGGTACCAGTCATGTTTTGGCCTTTGGCTGACTCCTAGTACGACATTCCAAAGATGTTGACGGATGATGGAATCCATGATATTCGTCTCAACATATGGAAAACTCTTTGTCAATTGAAGAAGAAGGTATTATATTATGATGAATATGAAAATCATCTTATGATAATATAAGGGCTACAACGTCATATTGATTTGGCATCTCTATCAGTCTCTCGGTATCCGAAGGCTGAAAAGCAGCAGAGAACCCTTCAATGTTCATGCCTTGGCGCACTAAGAAAATTGTGTCAGTTAATTGCCAATGCTCCATCTGGTGTTCACATCAGAGGATGGGGTGTTCACGGAGCACTACATTTCACAGTGCTTTCCAGCCAGCAAAGACCTCCGAAAATGGTCTCATGCAATGTTATTGCCCATGGCCGGCCATAGTCAATGGGCATTGTTCATAATCAAAAGAATTCTCAAGAACAGGCTCCGACTAGTTCCTCTCAAAATCAAGCATATAGAGAACAAGTTTTTGAATTGCTCCTACATCAAGCAGGCGAGAATATTGCACAAGCCTCTCGTATGGAGCAAACACGTCATCAAATGACAGAAGTTTCGGAAATCATCCAACGGTCTGTTGAACCAGGTGATAAAAGTGGATACAGTACAATGCATCCAGCAAATTTCCGAACTAAGGTTCGCAAGATCAAGAGAGATTTTAAGAAGATCTCAGAAATAGCATGTTAAGAGACACCCCAGCTTATCAGACTGGGGACTTCTTTAACCCAACCCTCAAATTCAACAAATGGGATTCGAGGAGTTGAGTAGAAACATCAAGAATATCCCCAGTTCACAAGACTGGAGACTCTTTCAAATCAACAATCCCCTCCTCAAATAATGTCGGTTTTTTCTCAATTGGGGAAGAAGCCCCAAGAGGAACGAAGAGCCAAAATATCAGGATATTCCCTCCAAATTATAGCTCATCAAGAAGTTCCCAAAAGATTAAATCAACAAAAGGCAATGTCTCATCAAAGACATGAAAGAGGACAATATCACAGAAATGTTGATAGAAGGGATGTGATGCATTATGCATCAATCCATGTCATCAATGTCGTTGTTTCTAATCCACCATAGGAGACTCACTCAGGGGACTCAGATGAAGAGCTTCCTGCTCAAGAAAATGTACGCACCGATACAAATGAAGAAGGTGTGCGTACACGAAGTCAAAGGATTACTAAGAACCTAGGTAATCCACTTCTATCTCTCTAAAAGGTATCCAACAAAAGGAAGGGAAAGAATCAGGTAACATATCATTCCTCTGGAGAAGGTAAATCGCTCTCATTAGAGCAAAGGTTTGCACAACAGGAGGAAGAAATGAAAGAATTAAGAAGGTTGAATGCAGAACTATTTCAGAGTAGTCTTCTTCTTAAGAATGCTGAAGTCCGACAGCCGAAGGAATTTGTTGTAACTACTGAGATGGATCAGAAATATCCTCCTTTATCAGTACACCCTCAGAAGTCTAATCCTACGGGTCAAGTGAAACAACGGTTGGCAGCACTACCATCAGTTGCAGCACCAACCACCACGTCTGTCCAAGCTCCATTCATTTCACCTACCCAAAACCCAGTTCAACCTGATGTTTCTCAAAAGTTAATAACTACTATTGAGTCATTAACAGCTCGGTTAGAAACTATGGAAGGGAAACGGGCATAAGTTCAACCTGAAAATAATGTTTACCCTGAATGGGTAGATTCAATTTCTCCTCCATCCAGTTTTGGAAACCCTATTTTCCATACTTTCAATGGATCAGGAGACCATGAACAACATTTGACACATTACGTGTCTTGTTGTGATCTTATGATGGGAACTCCAAAACATTAAGAAGCAGTGAAACTCAGATGCTTCATGCGAACCTTGCAAGGACCAGCTTTTGTCTGGTATACAAGCTTGAAATCCCGGTCAATCATAGGATGGGAGGATATTTGGAAAAAATTCCTTCTTCAGTTCAGCTCAACTTTGCCAAAAAAGACAGTTTTCAATCTTACAAACTGCAAGAAAAGGGATAATGAAAGAGTCTCTGATTTCATTGCTTGCTGGAAGGTATTAACGTATTCCCTGAGTTTAGCACTCCTCAGGAGGAGCTGTTGCCAATCTGTGGGGCAAATTTGCGTGACAAATTTCGCACGCCATTAATCCCTGTGAAATACACAGGAGGGTTTGGAGACCTTACTTCAATCGCTCAGCAGATTGAAGATTCCCTTATACAGGCTAAGGATAAATCTCATGTAATTCCTTCATCTTCAGGAAGGAGAATGGGTAAAGCAGAAACTGCTACAGTTATGCTTAAACATGCACCTGTACCTATTTCTACTTCAAAACCTTCATCTTCTCGAAGGGCTCCACCTCCTGAATGCCAAAAACAAAGGCCGTTTCGTCCAAATGATCAAAGAGAGCAGCGACGAAAACAATTTGATGATTTGAAGAGTAAAACATACTCTTTCCGAAGTGAGCAAGTTCCTGGTTACATCATTTCAGCTCTGGAAAATAATTTGGTTCAATTACCAGTGCCCAAGAGGCCAAACAAAGAAGGAGATGAAGACCGTCCCAATTATTGTCCCTTTCATCAAATGTTAGGGAATCCCATCCAGGAGAGTTTTGTCTTCAAAGACCTCCTACAAAAGATGGTCGACTTGGGACAAGTCATGTTGAAAGGTTCTTCGACTCCGGTAGCACGTGTTACTGCTACAGTTCCAGAGGAAGAAGGTGAATGGAAAGAAGTCAAAAGCAGAAATGCACAGAAGTATGATGATTGGATGGTCAGAAAGACAATCAATCGGACTCATGCCATTTTGCGAACACAATTAAAGAAACCAATTGTGTCTTCGGCCATGAATATTGTGGTAAAACCCTCTTCGTCAGAGGGAAAATCCTCAATGAAACGACTTGATTCAAAGAAGAAAAAAGAATCAGAAGAAGATGAGTATGTGTCAAAGCCTAAATTGTATTTGACTCTGGAAGACTTTATGCCATCTATTTCAATGCCACGGGCACCTCCCCACCAAACGGCACAGCCTATACAGGCTAACCCGACAGAGTCATTATCAGACGAAGAGTTAATCTTCGGTTCTATTAATATGATTCAACTAACAGATCCGTATTCCAGTCGTAATTTTGATGAGCCTGAATTCCCTGTATCAAATAAGGGAATCCGAGGAAGTTGCAGAGGTTCAGGATACAGGGGAAGACGTGGATCTTTCTGAAGCCACTACTCCAATTCTACCCCTGCTAGCACTGTGTATGCAGCAGAAACTCGTGGTAGAGCCCTTCAGCGAGCTCAAAAAGAACAAGCAAGTTCTTCTGCCAATAGTCAACTTAGTCTTGGCAGAGTTATTTTGGAAGACCGATTGAAAATTCCATCTTCTTTATCTCAGCAAGTAAATGGATCTAATCGGTCTAATCTTCCAAAACCAAGGATTTTTCCAACTTCTATCCCAATACAAGATGCATCAGCTTCCAGAGAATCTGTTTCCAAGGTACCTGCTAAACCGCATATTCCTGTTGGGAAACGCAGACCATTAGATCAAAAATATGATATATTGAAACACTTGGCCCAAGTACCAGCCAAGTTATCAATTTTGGATGCATTGAATCTGTTAAAAGATCTTCGGGAAGCACTCATTTATGCTTTGTCGAGTCCTCAGGAGTTTGAAGCTGAAATTGCTGCAGCTGAAGTCTATCACATAGAGAATAATCCTGCAGAATTCCATGCAATGATATCTTTTACTAATAAAGATGAAGATGATGTTGTGCATGGGCACATAAAACCTTTGTACTTATCTGGCAAAGTCAATGGTGTAGATATCTGAAGAGCTTTCATTGACAATGGTTCAGGAGTCAACCTCATGCCCATTCGTACGCTCCGTCGATTGGGCCTCACAGAATCTGATTTTTCCCCTTCTACTATGATGTTACAAGGATATGATAAAAATGAACAAGAACCACTGGGCGAAGTTACACTCAGAACTCAGTTTGGAGATCTTGTATCCAATTCAGATTTCATGATTATTGAACAAGACTCAGCTTTCAACGTCTTGCTTGGAAGACCCTGGCTACATCAGCAGGCAACTATTCCTTCATCATACCATCAATGTCTCAAATACTGTTTCAATGGTCAAGTTGGAACATTGTATGGTGATAAGGCCTCGTTCAAGACATGTGACTATCAATACATTGAGGCAGAATTTTATCACATGAAGGGAAGAGAAAAATCTATAATGAAGGAAATTACCAAAGTTAATGCTCCATATGGTTTGGAGAAGATTCCAATAAATCCATTTACACATGTGAGTACAGATTATGTGTTACCTATCAGTAAAATTGAAAAAATAGGCCCAAATCAAAATACTCTTATAGAATGATCCATAATGTCAATTATGACAATCGAGCCAGACAACATGGGAGAAATTGGTAACCTACCAAACAGTGATGAAAGCACAAGTGGTGATGTTTTCATTTCATCTGCTGAAGTCCATCAAGTCTATACTTCGCCAATCAGTCTAGAAGAAGTTATAGAAACATCAGAGGTGAATAATGATGTCGATTCTCAATCCATCATCTCCTCATTATTTCCTAAAGAAGACCCTTTATTATCAATAGGGTCGGAAATGGAAGCTTCTTCTTCAAAATGTGAAATTTTTTGACATTTCTTATGATCATGAGAATTTCATTTTGTCATCTACTATACAAGTAGAAACAGAAGGAATAGCACATGATGAAGAGGAAGAGGAAGATCTTAGAGATGCTACTCCAGCATTTGAGGAAGGTATCTCTACCACTGTGGATGAACTCAGAGAAATAAATCTGGGTACAGAGAATGATCCACGCCCCACTTTAATTAGTGCGTCCATGACCCTTGAAGAGCAAGAGATTTATATTTCTTTTCTAAAGCAAAATAAAGATATTTATTCTTGGAATTATACAGAAATGCCTGGTTTTGATCCTGATGCTGCTACTCATCATTTGGATTTACCAAAAGAACATCGAGGATTTAATCAAGTCGCGAGAAGAACACACCCAACCTATGCTTCCAAAATTAAAGCTGAAGTGGATAAGCTGATCAAAGCTAACTTCGTCAGAGAAGTTCAGTATCCCAAGTGGTTGGCTAATATTGTCCTTGTAAAGAAGAAGAATGGACAAATTAGTGTTTACATCGATTTCAGAGATCTTAATCGGTATTGTCCTAAACATGATTTCCTAGTTCCGATTATAGAACTCTTAATTGATGCGACGGCTGGCTATGAAGTACTTTCCTTCATGGATGGATATCCCGGATATAATCAGATCCGAATGGCCCCAGAAGATGAGGAATCTACAGCCTTCAGAGCCCCTCAAGGTGTGTTTTGATACCGGGTGATGCCCTTTGGTTTAAAGAATGCAGGTGCAACATATCAACAAGCCATGCATCGTATCTTCAAACCTTTCTTAGGGAAGTTTGTTGAATGCTATGTGGATGATTTGGTGGTTAAATCCAAACAACATTCTAATCACTTGGCTGATTTGGAAGTCATATTCCCCAATCTTTGACAACATAATTTGAAGATGAACCCCTTAAAATGTGCTTTTGGGGTAACCTCAGGAAAATTTCTCAGCATTGTTGTATGCCATCGTGGTATTGAAGTCGATCCTGAGAAGACCAAATCAATCCTTGGTATGTCACCTCCTCAGAATTTGAAAGAACTAAGAGGACTTCAAGGACACTTAGCCTATATTCGGCGTTTCATCGCCAATTTGGCAGGCAAAAGTTTACCCTTTACCAAATTACTGAAGAAAGGAGTCACTTACTAGTGGACTGAAGAATGTCAAGAAGCATTTGATGTTCTCAAGAAATACCTCTTAAGTCCACCAGTACTCATGCCACCTGTTGAAGGTAGACCACTTATCCTCTATGTGACAGCTCTAGAGTGATCATTGGGTGCCCTTCTCACTCAAAAGAATGATGCTGGGAATGAAAATAGCCTATACTATCTCAGTAGAACTATGCTTGAAGCAGAAACCTGGTATTAAAGTATTGAGAAGTGCTGCCTAGCATTAATCTTTGTAGTTTAGAAACTGAGAAACTACCTGCAACATCACGAGGTCCAATTGGTATCTCGCAATAATCCGCTCAAATTAATCCTTAGTCGTCCAATGCTTACAGGACGTCTAGCAAGGTGGGAAGTTATTTTGCAGCAGTTTGACATTCAGTATGTATCTCAAAAGGCAATTAAGGGCCAAGATCTGGCTGATTTCCTGGCTGAACATCCTTCAGTGGAAGACACATCTTTAGATATTGAACTCCCTGATGAGGAAGTTTTCTCTATTCAAGAGAGTCCTCAAACATGGGAAATGTATTTTGATGGTGCTTCCAGAAGTCCAACAGGGAAGAAAATGGAAAATCATAAATTAAACAAAGTTGGTTTGGGAATTGTACTCATTTCTCCAGATAAGGAATTTTTACCTTATTCCTTTTTATTGTGGGAAGGTGGTACCAATAATGAAGCTGAATACCAATCTCTTATCACAGGCTTGGAGTTAGCGCTTCAAGCACAAGTGAATCACTTAAAAGTGAAAGGTGATTCAGACCTGGTAATCAAACAAGTTAATGGGGATTATGCCATCAGAAAATAATAATTAATCCCTTTATATGATTACGTCAGAGAGTTAATGGCAGAATTCCCTTCAGAACCGACATTTTCTTATGTACCAAGATCACAAAATGCTGAAGCTGATGCACTGGCTAATATAGCCACATCTCTAGAAGATCCAAATAGGGATGAGACAACCATCAGTATTACCCACCGTCGTGCAATTTCACCTTATTTTCAAGTCAGAATAGAAAAAATTAATGAAATTAGTCCCATTCCTGAACCGTATGGTCATACTACAGGATGGATGTCACCTATCAGGGAATACCTTCAAAATGGAACACTTCCACTTGATAGAGCCGAGAAAGAACAAATCCGGCGACGTGGGGTCAATTTTACTCTTTATGATGGCCCAAACCACCTAGAGAAAATTCTCTATAAACATCGTTTTGATGGAGTTCTCTTCAGATGTATTGATGGTGAAGTGACAATGGCTCTCATAAAAGAAGTGCATGCAGGAGTCTGTGGTGCCCACCAGTATGGACATAGACTGTCTGATCAAATTCGAAGGCTTGGATACTTTTGGCCTTCAATGATACAAGACTGTGTTGATTTCAAAAAGAAGTGTCATTCATGTCAAGTACATGCCAATTTCATTAATAAACCTCCAGAGTTGCTTCATGCTGCTAAATACTCATGGCCATTTGCCACATGGGGAATGGATGTGGTGGGACCTTACCCTTCAGCTACGGCCAAGCAGTTTAAGTACATTCTTACTGCTACTGATTTCTATTCCAAATGGGCAGAGGCAGTACCTCTCAAAGATGTCAGTTCTAAATGCATTGTTAGCTTCATCAAGTCTAACATCATTACTAGATCTGGTGTCCCTCATACCATATTGACAGACAACGGCACCAACTTATGTTCTTCTGAGGTGAAGAAATTTTATCAAGAATACAACATTAAATCCAACCATTCATCTCGGTATCATGCGGCGACCAATGGCCAAATAGAAGTCTTTAACAAGACTCTTTGAAATATACTGCAAAAGATGGTGGATAAAGATAAGAGGTCATGGCCTGATAAACTCTTTCATGCTTTATGGGCTTATCGGACTACCACCAGCAATGCAACACGGTCAACTCCATATTCGTTGGTATATGGAACAGAAGCAGTCTTGCCAATTGAAGTTCAATTTCCCTCATTCAGAGTAGCCATTTGTGATCAGTTATCTACAGATGAGAAATCCCAAAAGTGATTGAATGAATTGGAACGGTTAGATGAGAAAATATTGTGCACTTTGCACCACTTGGAAATCTATCAGAATCGAATAGCGTGAGCTTTTAACAAAAATGTTCATATTCGTTCATTCAATCAGGGAGAATTGGTATTAGTTCTCAGAACTCCAATGACACCAGGAAAGAAACCTCCCAAGCTTGAGCCAAAATGGGAAGGACCTTATTCAATACATAGGGTCTACTCCAATGGAGCATATTCATTAATCTCGATGGATGGAGAACTCATTACTACTCCAACTAATGCCAGATTTTTGAAGAAATATTTTGTATAAAATACAAAGTCCCTCATTGTCCTCGCAACATGACACTAAACTGGACGGCACCAGTTCGTCCTTGCTATATGACGTCAAACTATACAGCAATGGTCCAGTATGACCTTAAACTGCAACTTCGTCCAACATGACGTTAAACTGTAAGAAATACCCTTACGTCCGGAAAGACGTTAAACTACATAAGCACTTAAAAGTCCAGTATGACTTTAAACTGCATCATCCACGGTCTATGCATATGACCTTAAACTATTTGCACTTTCGTCCAACATGATGTTAAACTATAGAAAAGATGTCCCCACAACATGACACTAAACTGTGCGACACTAGTTTTTCCTTGCTATATGACGTTAAACTATACAGCAACGGTCCATGCATATGACCCTAAACTATATTCAAGTCCCTCATTGTCCTTGCAACGTGA
This sequence comes from Viscum album, assembly GCA_963277665.1. Taxonomy (NCBI): domain Eukaryota; kingdom Viridiplantae; phylum Streptophyta; class Magnoliopsida; order Santalales; family Viscaceae; genus Viscum; species Viscum album. Next base: position 666,785,506 of record OY728162.1, read on the forward strand.
CACTAAACTGTACGGCACCAGTTCGTCCTTGCTATATGATGTTAAACTATACAGCAATGGTCCAGTATGACCTTAAACTGCAACTTCGTCCAACATGACGTTAAACTATAGGAAAGAACCTTACGTCCGGAAAGACGTTAAACTACATAAGCACTTAAAAGTACAGTATGACTTTAAACTGCATCATCCACGGTCTATGCATATGACCTTAAACTATTTGCACTTTCGTCCAACATGACGTTAAACTATAGAAAAGATGCCCCCGCAACATGACACTAAACTGTGCGGCACCAGTTCGTCCTTGCTATATGACGTTAAACTATACTTCAACGGTCCATGCATATGACCCTAAACTATTTTCAAGTCCCTCATTGTCCCCGCAACATGACACTAAACAGTGTGGCACCAGTTCGTCCTTGCTATATGACGTTAAACTATATAGCAATGGTCAAGTATGACCTTAAACTGCATCTTCATCCAACATGACGTTAAACTGTGAAAACGTTCCCTAAACCGTCCAACATGACCTTAAACTGCATCATCAACGGTCCATGCATATGAACCTAAACTGTTTTTCAAGTCCCTTATGTCCAGCAAGACGTTAAACTGTGACGTACTAACTACATGACGCTAAACTGTATAAAAGTCCCTTACGTCCCGAAAGACGTTAAACTATATATTCATCAAAGGTCCAGCATGAAATTAAACTGCACCATCCACGGTCCATGCATATGACCTTAAACTATTCGCACTTTCGTCCAACATGACATTAAAATGTGAAAAAAATCCCCAATGCGTCCAACATAACATAAATGGTATGTTATTTTGTCCTTACTGCATGACATTAAACTGCACAGTCCCCCTTTCATCCAATATGACATTAAACTGTATTGTCCCCATCGTCCTAACTACATGACGCTAAACTGTACAGAAAGTCCTTGATATGTTCTACATGACATTAAACTGTTATTTTGTCCCTGCTACATGACACTAAACTGTGCAGCACCAATTGTCCTAACTGCAAGACTTTAAACTGCATAGTCCCTTTTTTATGTCGTACATGACATTAAACTATGCATCGTTAAGGTTGTTGTTACCTCATGTTTCTCAAACTGAGTATGACTCATGTGAGCTTAGAGAAAACATCAACCATAACACTCTCTTTGGGCCGCTAACCATGTGTAAGTCCCAACAACATTTTTATTAGATTGTTGTCCCCAAGAACAACTTGATCATTAATTCATTCATTAATTGAACTACACAGACTTTGATCCTTGCCCTACAGGCTGGGTATGTAGGCAACCTCCCAGGGTTCAAGCCCAAAAACAATCTCTTCACATCGGTTCACCACCATCTCATATGATGTTGATTCGTGAAACCGCCCCAAGAATCAATATCTTTACATTGATTCACTTTCTTCCTTGTTATATGACATTAAACTATACAACACTTTTGTTCGGTACGACAATAAACTACAATATTCTTTGATTTCCTCATTTGAGAGAGAACTATTATTGACATTTATTTTTTCAATCATGTTTCATTTCAAAAGACTACGGGCATACATGGTAATGCCTAAACTTTTTATCTTAGGTTAAACCATCATTGCACTAAAGTCCCCTTTCACTCTTTACATGTATGAACCAAATTTGTACAAAGGGTAGTTCTAGAACTACGTGGACTTGATTTCCATCCTTATGGGATACGTAGGAACATTCGAGTGTCCCTCGAATCCAGACCCAAGACTTTTGGGCCTAACCCCAAATTTCACTTTCAGTCCCTTGGCTGAAAAGTCCTCATGAAAACACACACTGTGTATTCATTATTATGGTCCAAATTCTATGACCCTAAACTAAGATCTCTCATACTTTCGTCCTGCACGCCGTTAAACTGCATTTCAAGAACTACGTATGGCTTGATTCTCATTCTTATGAGATATGTAGTGAAGTCCAAAATTTCAATTCATGACCCAGCCACAACATGATTATGGTTATCATTGACCTATGTATCTCTATATACATTGGAAAATACCCATATTTATGTGTTATAATCCTAACCTTAAATATTTTTAGATATTCATAACCCTTTTCATGACTTCTAGTCACAAAAATGTCAATCTTCTGAGAATTCTTTTCCCTGACTATGCAACACGTTCCCATAGATGGCCTTGCATAAACAGTCCACATAACAAACTTGTCAGCTAAAAGATACTATTTATTTGACCATGTAGCCAATGCCCTTAGGTGGCCCTGCATATTTCAACCCCCTAATGGGTTTGTTAAATAATGGTAACTTCATTCTTGGGAAGAATGCATCTTTTGTCTTTATTTGTCTTAAACGACAGTATGTAGGGATCCGCAAAAAAATATCCATCCTTAACATATTTGTCCCATATCCCTTTTCATGATCTGAAATTATTCAAGTCTATGGTTTATTCTTCTTCCCTACGTTTGGGTCAGACCTTCGTAGGAGTGATATTCATCCAGTTCTTCGATAATCTTGTCTGGAAATATCTTCTCCATATTCAAGTACCTATTTCCATACAACAAACTCTATACTTTAGAAAATTTGAATCTCCATAAACTTTCACTAGATTTTAGCACTAGGAAAGTAAATTTCTGAGAGTTCTTTTGCCTGACTATGCAGCACGTGCCCATAGGTGGCCTTGCATAAACAGTCTACATAACAGACTTGTCAGCCGAAAGATGCTATTTATTTGACCATGCAGCCAATGCACTTAGGTGGACCTTCATATTTCAACCCCCTAACGGGTTTTGTTAAATAATAGTAACTTCATTCTTGGAAACTACTTCTTCTAATGCCTTTTAGCTCTTTTTCATATCATTCCTCAGATTCAAATATTCTTAAGCCATAGTTTACATTTTTTTCCTCATACTTGAGTATGGTAGTATGTTTTTAGATGAACTTTCAAGGAATTGTGTCAATTCTAATCCATTTCGGTCAACGCTATTTCGACCTTAAACATTAGCCCCTTTATGTCCGACATGCATGACTTTAAACTTCCCACAAAAGACAAAGGAACTCTGAATAAAAGTCAAGTTCCAGCTCACTAAACATACATTCTGTATGATTTAGATAATATTGAGCAATTAAAATATTCAAGGATTATAGGGTTATTTCTAATAATCCTAGTAAAAATCAAACTATGCTTACTAAGCCCATTGGATTAAGTAAATTTGAAACAGGTAGTGAAATAATGCAGGTACAAATGGTTGAAGATGAAAGTGTTCTTCATTGATGCACAAGAGTTAGAAGGACATCCACAAACTGGAGTCTCTTCTCTTTTTCAAGAATTACAAGAGGCTTTCAACATAACACTTCATTTGATTTACGGCATCCCGAGCTTCATCAGCAACCACCTGGAATTCATTAATTCAACTGGATACAATAAGAGATGTAGTGATACTAGCTCTTCTTGGAACAATTGTAAAAGGATGTTATTGAGTGCGGTTTGAGAAAATTTTCTGCTGATCAAACAATGACTCTGTTTCTGTCCAAGAGACTTGGAAGATGGATACATGGATTTGAGAATGGATCATTGGAAGTAAAGAGCCATTTGGAGAGAGTACTCTTTATAGATATTTCTATAGTACCATGTTTGTCTTCTCTCCACCAACCGGTAGTGGAAAACATTTCAGCCCATGAGTTTGCCATTTTCATATCTGCAAGGAAATGACATAGAGGAAGAACTTGAAAGTTCACACCATTGTTGTTGCTCTTAATGCACAGCATAAACGAAATAGAGGAGTAGCAGTGCAGCTGCATCTCAGGTGTATAATTTTTTGCATTTGGAACATTGACTCCTTGCAGATGACCATGACCATACATAGGCAGATGGATGCTCTGTGGAAAATTAGGATGATATTTCTTCAAGTACTTAGAAAAATCTATGAGAGTGCTGTTGCAGATATCATAGTAATCATGGCCAATGATGTTCATCATGTCATCAATCCACTTTCTATCCAGTTCATCAGGCATTCCAATTCCCTTGGGAACCACTGAATCTTCACAAAAGATTAATAAACTAACTCCTAAATAGGTTTATTTTTCATAAAATTTGTGCAAAATTTCGAAAAAATGGCTAATGAATTAAGGCGTGCAAGTCTAAAAAATGGCGCGCAAGTATTCGGGTACCGTGCTAGTTTTTGACGCGCATGTATCAACCGCGCAAGTACAAATACTTTTATAGTAGCACAGCATCAAGGAAAACACTAGAAAACAGAGCAACCTGCGCGGTTAAGGTGACCTGCGCGGTGAGAGCTCGAAGATATGAAGTCCGGAAATCCGGATGCTTGTACGAAAGTGAGGCCCTCTATTTATAGAAGCAGCCGGGACCCTGCGCGCCGTACCCAGTGCGCTCAAAACCTGCACGATGCAAACTTGCGCGCCGCCTCTACGCCATGAGGACTTGCGCGCCCCCTTTTCCTTTTGATGGATTCAATTTCCTCAGAGTCAAATCCTCATTTCTCTCCGGATCCAACTCTGAGGGGGGACTTTTGTTGACGCTCCTTTCGTCACAGAATCTAACGATCGGAAAAGGGGAATATCTGAGCTCAAAGTGATTCAACCACTGATGAAAAAATCACAAATCGACAAAGGCATGAACAAAGGATCAAAAGCAAATGCACCGCGCAAGTTATATCACTGTCGCGCAAGTCCACTTGCGCGACGCCATTATGGTCGCACAAGTGACTTGCGCGACCTAAGTGATAACCGCCCGGTAACCGCCCAGAACCTTCTTTTGCCTATAAATAGACCCTGTGGGCCCCCCATTCGAGATGATCTTTTTCCAGAAACTCGGATTGAAACTCCCGACGCCCAAGTCTCTTCTCAAAGCTTCCTAAACACTTCTAAGGTAATTCTTACCTAGAATGGAAGATCTAAAGAGAAAGAGGAAGGACTAAGTGTTGAAACTCATCAACACTTGCGCGCCTGAGTGGTCAGCCCTTAAGGGAAGTGACCACACTTGCGCGCCTCCTTATTCCTTCCATAGAATTTGCGAGTCCCTTTTCTGGAAGATCCTCAAGAAGATTCTAAAAGGTTTAAAAAAGAGTCGCTCAAGTATTTTTATGCTGGTTGAAAATCGCGCAAGTACCCCACATGACGCGCAGGTATACCTCTGCGACCAATACTTGCGCGCCCACACAAGACTTGTGCGGCTTTCAAGACATGTGCGCCCCTACCTTTTTGGGTGCCCATCTTGCCCATTTTACCCCTCTTAAGCCATTTCACCTTTCCTATTCAAGATTTAGTCTTAAAGATACTCTTCAAAGCCATCTATGGCATGATTTCTTGATTTGAATTCCTTATTTGAAAGGAATTCTATGGAATATCTCTCAAAACATAGTGATTAATACATATTTATGTCACCAAAGATTGAGAGTTCATTCATTCAACCTCATCCTTTAAGATGAGAGAATCCTTAACCTGAGTCTCCTTTTCAGGAATAATCCCCAGTTATAAATCCTTTAATCTGGGCATCTTCCTCAGGAGTAAGTCCCAAATTCTTAAAGTTCTTAAATTTGGGCAATCTCCTCAGGAGTAAGCCCCAAACCTTAATTCCTTAATTTGGGAATCCTCCTCAGGAGTAAGCCCCAATCACAATCTCAAATATGGGCATCCTTCTTAGGAGTAAGCCCCAAGTCCTCTAATTTGGGCATCCTTTTCAGGAGTAAGCCCCAAGTCCCTTAATTTGGGCATCCTTTTCAGGAGTAAGCCCCAAACCAAGTCCCCTAACCAGGGCTTCCTTTTCAGGAATAAGTCCCAGTCATAATTTTTGGCATCCTTTTCAGGAGTAAGCCCCATGTCCCTTAATTTGGGAATCCTTATCAGGAGTAAGTCCCAGTTATAATCTTGGGCTTCCTTTTAAGGAATAAGCCCCAAGTCCCTTAAATTCTCTTTAACCAGTCCTAATTTACGTTTGATCTGGGATTCCTTCTCATGAGTAAAACCCAGTTATCAATCCTCCCCTAATTTGGGTTTCCTTTTCAGGAATAAATTCCCAAGTTAGAGTGTTCAAATCTCCATAAAGCACATATACATTTATGGACCTTGTTCCTGGATTTTCTCCTTAATGTAAATCCTAAAATTCATTCATCTGGGCAGTCATACATACATAAGCCCCAAATCATTTCTTATGATTGCATCTTTCATGGCACAATTGTCTAATTTTTACCAATACCTCTTGTTTCTCACACCGAGCATGACTCACGTGAGATTAGAGTGTAAAAGTAATTATGATATCCTGCTTTGAGCCATCAATCATAAACATCATACCCTTATATTCGAACTACGTGGATTATGATTCCTTTTTCAAAACAAAGGATACGTAGGTAGCCCATTTATGGGTTCGATCCCAACTTTGAAATAATCCATGTCCTTCTTAATGACGATAAACTTCAAGTGCCCCACTGAGTGGCTTTAAAACCAGCCTGGTCAACATAATGACCAAGAGAATTTTATATAAATGTTTTGAAGGATACCATTGACCAAGAATCTCTAAATAGATATAGATGATTCTCTATTGATGAAGAACCTCGAATACATATGAAAGATTCTCTAAATTTCATACATTTTTAATCATTGATTGTTAAAACTAAAGGAATGCTCATTTTATACTTGGTAATGTAATAAGGATTCACGAACATAACCTAAATCTATAAAGAGAGTCCCGGAGTAGACAATAATTCACCTCAAAAAGGTGTGATGAGTCTGACCTCCCATCCTCTCAACCAATTCAAATTCCTAAGCCTCATCAGTCCACAAGCTAATGAGTTCCTACCTTTGGAAAGTAGGTCCAAATGGATGTGGAATCATTGGATGTTTCCGGTTCTACGAACAAACCCATTAGAAACCGATCGAAACGTTTGAATCTCCCGTCCAGGAGGTCATCCCCGAATTCCGTGAGAAACATAGTTGTTGGCATTTCCGGAAACTGTATCTCGTACCTATTAAAGGGATAATTCCTACTGCCAGAACTCGTGGAATATAAGAAAGACTGAGATGCAGTACACACATAAGATGTAATAAGTAAGACGTAAGGAAGAAGAAACAATAAACAACACGAAGAACATACGTACATCCGAGTTCACTATGCCGAATAAGAAAGAGATTGCAAGTCCTTCAAAGAACTCTCATGAGTGCAATCCAATAATGCTAAAGAACACACGATGAATCAAGAGATCTTTCTCACTCCTGAAGAAGCCAAGCTGAACTACGACACTCTATTTTTTAACAGAAAAACCAGAGAAGGACTCAGAAGCATTTCTGCTGAATCCAACGAGTCCAGAGCTACTTTGATAATCACTAGAGCTTTCTAAACACTCATCTATCTTCCCTACATGATTTATTTATTAACTTTCGAGTAGTGTGGTGTACTCTGTATATGTTTACACACACTGTCTCCTGCACTGAACTAGAGGATATCAAAATCCTCACTCAAATTCTCTTTACTTCTGTTTACCCACGTCAACTGTGGAAGAGATCCTTGTGTGACCTGGTCTTTGTTTTGTTTCCCACAAAGAATAGTGGTAGAGGTCCCTGCATGGCCTGGATAGTTTTGTAAAACTATTGTTAACCCTGATCTAGGGTGTGGATCAAATTTATATATAATTAAGAGGACTATGTCTTGGCATGAGACTGAACCTCTTGTTATATCTATTGTGCATCTTTTATTTAAGTTTAAAGTATACTACATATATCTTATTTATTCCGCTGCTATTACTTTGAAATATAAAACTATTATGAAGCTAATTTGATAGTTAAATTAGCAAGTGTTTACACTTATTGTAAATCAATAGGTTAGCTTCAAAAGTTAGTTTGATCTTTTGGTTAAAATTACTGATACCTAATCAATATTTGAGAAGCTAAGTGAACATTTACAATCTGTATAAATTCACTACAGTTTAACTTATTCTATAAATCAGGGGATTTTAACTAGAAAATATTTTAACAGAAATTTTAATTGGAAATCAATTCACCCCCCTCTGGAGTGTCCACCCCGACCAACAATTATCATGATTATAGATTTGTTTCATAATAATTATGTTATAATTATGCACATTTGTTCAGTGTGAATACGATTCTAGGGTTGTTTAGGAAAATGTGTGGTATTTGACCACTAGGACATGATGTTTGATTTTTATGTGCCACAAAATTCCATGAATTTATCTAAGGATATTTCTATGATTATTATGATTAATTCATTATTATGTTATGATTGTTACGATTATTCTTAACCATTTTATATTGACTCGTGTTGTTATCTATCTGCTTAGTGGGATTTTAGATCACCCCTTTCTTTGATTTATAACCTTAGATGACAACTTATACTAAGGAGAACATTACATCCACTAAAAATATACATAATAAGGAATTAAATAATTTTTTATGTTTTATTATTTAAATTTTATGTTTGGACAGAATTTTCCCAGGACACTAAAACATTGGATCCAAGTCTTGTAACTCAATTTTTTTATATACATTTATAATGATGTAATAGTATTTGAAGAAAAATAATGGTCTATATTGATAACCATGGTATGATGGAAAAATATACAAATGAAATAATTACATCTATTATAGAGGATGAAAAATCGTCATGGGTTTGCTACATGTTTTTGATGGACACAAAATTCAATGAACTGAATTTTGATCATAAAATATAAAATTAAAATAGTAAAATAAAAAATACATATTAGAAGAATAATTTGATATAATGAATCAAATTTATATGACTGGTTTAATAAAAAATAACTATAAATCAATAAAAATAAATTGAGTTAATAAAATCATTTATGGATTTGGTAATTACCTTCTCAAAAGCATAAAAATGATCAAAAATGAAATAGATTTTTATATTACATGAATTTTATGACGTTGTGGATAAATTTTAATCATAAGGATCCATATATAACACAAAAAATAAAATAAGCGATGAGTATAGATTATGTGTTAATGAATAAAAAATTAGATAAGGAATACCATTACGATTTTGGTATTAATGAAATTAAATAGTATGATGGAAGGGTTAGAAAATTTTGTTAAATTTGTTAAGAAATTATTAAAAATATAATATAATACATTTGGTCATATGTATAATATATATTTATATATAATGAATATTTTTGAAATACTAAATCACTACTTAATGAAGGGAACTGGAAATGGAAACCCTTCCTTTACACTCAACTACTATGAATGTTATTAGCACTCCAATTTATTAAATTAAACAAATTTAATAAAAAAATCCCAAAAATTATTCTAATATATTATATTTTATAATATTGTATCAATATTTTTCATTAATCATTTATTTTTTGACATGTTTTATCATCATCAGTGGATTTTATTAATTTTATTTTTTCACACATGCTTTGTAATGTCGACATTTTTCATCATTAGTTGTTTCCAAGTTAAATCTTTTTAAATTATTTGAGATATAATTAATGATATATAATTACAAAAAAAATTATAATTCCATTCTTTGAAAATTTTATATGAAACTCGTGATTATAAAATTGGTGAAAAGTTTGATTTAGTGTTTTTTAAGGAACACGATGTGATATATTTTAAGGAGGATCAAAAATTAATATTACATTTGATAAAAATAAATATTATTTATTAATTAATGTTAAATATTAATATTATTTTATTTTACATATTCATCATTGAATGAAATTTTTAACGCAATCCATGATGATAGTTAATGTGACCAAGAAATGATCATGTTATAATTAATTGATAAGTTTTATTACGAAAATATTTATTTGTATTGTAATTATTATAGAAGTATAATGATATTTTTTATGTTTTATAAATGAAATAATTCATTGTTATATATAATTTTATAAATAATATAAATTATATAATCCTATTATATAAAAACATTAAATCATTATTCCTCTTGGTACATTCGTTTTCTGTGGTTAAATTAAAAATTATCACCTTTTTAATATTTTTAATAAAGATTAATATTTATTGTTATAAAATATCAATCATTAAAAAACTATAATATTTATTCATTAAACAAAATTTTGGATGTATTAATGAAATGTACTGTTGAATAATAAAATAATTCATTTTAAGAGAATGTTGTTTTTATATGAGACAAGAGATATTATAATTTTTTAAATGGATTGGAGGATAATGGATGAGGATTTATTCATGAATATAATAATTAATAAGTATAATAATTATAGTTATATTCTCATAATAATATGGATATAATTGGTCTAAAGGATTGTGGTTGAGATATATAAAAAATATATATTGGGGAGGGGTGATATTAAGGTAAGGATGTTTAATTATCACTTGAAGTACAACTTAAGAGTAGATTTCATGTAAACTATATTTTAACTAGTATATAAAAAAATGTAAGTACAATCCAAGAGATTTATATTGTGAATAGCTTAAGGATAATTTTAAATGTGCTGTGTAGTTTTAAGAGTGTGTCTTTGAGTTACATACATATGGGTAAAACATGGGATTTTTCATTTATATTAAATTATGGTAAGGGTTAAATATTTAATCACAAAGTAGTTATGTGAGCTTTATAACGAATGCTTTTTGAGAGAACTGTGTATTAAATTTAAACATAATAATGTTCTTCTATAAGTCCTATTTGTCGTGTAAATATAACAATTTTTTTTATCCACATTTAGTTTTCCATTTTTAACCTCACTAATATTGATATATTTTAATTTAGGTGAAATGTTTCATTAAATATTAAATTTGACCCCACATTCCATATTTCTACACGATGAATATAAATTTTGACACCATTATATTTTATAAAATATCTAAAAATGAGATAATATACAATGGTATTGTAATATAATATATAAAATATATTTATTTTTTGTTTGGAAGTTCAATTTAATACATAATGTGTTTATATTTTTATTTCTTCTAATTTAAAAATTTAACGAGTGTTAAATTTTTTATGTATATGAAAATTAAATAATATTAATTTTTTAAAATATATCCATTTAAATTTTAGAAAAAATGACATAATTTTTATAAAATTCTATCTTTAAAAATAATTAATATGTCATTATCATTGGAGATAACATTAAAATATGTAAATTATTTTTATATCTGAAATAGAAAATAACCATATTAAATAAAATTATGAGGATTATTATAAATAGAGAAAACATATTGTTATATTAAACATCAAAAGTTGATATATAATAATTTTAATTTAAACTCATATTATGAATTGTTTTATTAAAAGACTTTTTGAAACTAAAATTAAATTTATTCTTATTTTAATCCTAGTAAAAACCATTGGGTGACTATAATTTTATTTAATTTCACATATTTTTAATAAAATGTATTAGAATAATACTTTTTTAGTTCTTAATTTTATGAAGATCATAATATATAAAAATTTACAACAAATTGATTTTGTTATAATATACATTTTATTAAAAAGGATCTTAACCAAAATATAACTAAAATTAATTAATTATATTATTAATATTTAATTTCATACATTTATTAAAATAATAATTCAAATTATAAAATATAGATATAAATATATCTATAATTATAATATTTTAATGTATAAAATTATTTTAATTAATTATTATATTTTTTGTTTAATTATTTTTTATATCAATTGTTTTAAATTTTTTATGATTATTCAAAAGTACAGTATATATACTGGATAAGTATATATAAATAACTATATATCCAATGATTATATTTATTACTGTATGGAAGTTTCTAATGTATATCCTTACTAAAATTATACCTTCAATTCAATCTCTCATAACATTGAATACTCCTTATTTCATTTTAGGGGGTTTTCATGATTCTAAGTCATTTCAAAATATTCAATATGATTATAGGTATTTTATAATTCATTGCTTATCTCATGGTAGAATATGATCTTGGGGGTATCCTTTTTGGGAAATTATTATTATTTTATCTTAATTTGGGAACTTTTAATATAATTAATTATCCATAGTTTCTATAAATCCATGTTATATAATATAATGTTTAATTTACATTTTTCATAAAATTCTACTGTAAAAAATTAATGTTTTGTCGGTCTGATTCATATGTTGTATGACTCATTTAATATCCAATTTTAATTCTATTAAAAATAATATAAATTATTTCTATATAATTATATAGAAAAAATTTAAATATTGATAATTGGTCGTAAAACCAACAGTGTAACTAGTATAGTTTATCACAAAAGTTTATTAGAGTTTATTTCTACATATTTGGATATATATATAGATAATATATTGTTATTAATATTTAACATAAATAATATTGTAATTAATAATTTTTATTTTGAAATATAGACACCCATATGCCATTTTTTTGGCATAGTTGTATATCACAAAAAAAATGCATTCTAAAGTGTATGATGCTTGGTAAAATCAGTCTAATATAAGAACTCATATTTTTTAGTGTCCCTACAAACAAGATTCATCTTATATTCATAAACATATTATATTAATTTATTTAAAGCACTCTTAAATCATAAAAATACATTTTTCATCACTAAATGGAGGTCTTAGGTCATGAATAAAAATAGAAAAATCAATGGTTTGTCTTTGAAATGAATTTATTACTTTAAAAAGATATCAAAGTATTATCTTGCATAAAAAATTAACTATTACATACCATTTAATTCTTTCACAAATAGTAGTTATAAATCAATTATTATTTTATGATCCTTTAAATAAAACTATAAAAAATTAATATGATATATTAGAAGATATTTTTTAAAAGAAAGGTTGATATACATTTTGAATCTATTTAGTTCACCAATGTTTATATATTAATTTTTTGTATAAATGTTTAATATAAATAATTATATAATAAATAAAATGGAAATTAATAAAACCATGTGGAAATTATCAATCAATGATAAACGTCATGTGAAAATTAAATAGAGGAAATATTTTAGTAATCTTGACCGTAAGGGTTTGAAAATTAAAATTTATAGAAACATTAATTTTTCCTTGATTTCATATTACATTTGTAATCCCTCAAAAATTCCCTATAGCATCCCCAAACTACATATATCCAAGATTATTTCCTAATTATGTATAAGAAATTGGTGTAACCATTCCTCCTGACACTGTCCTTCGTATTCAAATTTCTATAATGACTTGAACTCTCACTTCAACAGGATCCCATCCAAGACATCTAAAGTTATCTTATCGAAATCTATATCAATTTACTATTTCATAACTAATAGTTTTACCTTAGTAACATATTATACCAATATAATTATTATAGATATTTTTATATTCTCATATACTCATGTTGGATCCCTTAATTATTATATTATTTAAATGACTTAGAGTACTAATGTTATTGATAAAGAAGTTCCCCTACCGATGTTAGACTGTTTATATATTCTCAAAAGAATAATACAACATAGATATATCTATGGATTGAAGGATACACCAATGAAATGGATCCATCTCTTTGGTAATCCATAAATTATACCTTATAGTATAAAAATTGAGCTGGTAAATATAGAATTACTAGATCTGAACTCATGATCGCATTAGGCTAGTTTGTATAGAAATTAAACATTCCTCACACATTGTATTAATCATTCTAAAGAATACAGAAAATATTTATTGTATTTTTTATATACAATGTATTTTTATTTATTAATAACTACACATTGATATTTAAATAGTAATGTGGAATTGAACTGTAATATTTTTTCAACTACATCAGTAAATTTAAATCAAGTGAACTACTATTGATCCTTCGTTACAATACAATGGAAGAAATATTTTTCTAAAATTCATGTTCTCATAAAAACAACTAGATTGAAAATATATCAACATCTTATAAAACATATTTATATTAATTTTGATTATTCTATCAATTATGACACTTTAGAAGGGTAAAATTAATAACACTGCGGAAGATGAAATTTGCCCCTAAAACTAGGAGTCAAGGGTATCTGGAATAGGTAATTTCAATGTATGTATGTTTGATGGATCATTTCATTAAAAATATAGATTAGGGATGGAATTTTTTGATCTACACAAAGGGTTACATGTCCTAGAGGATATATTGGAATATATAGAACAATTATATGATTCATAATGTCATGTGAAAATATATTAGAATTTATACTGAAAATTGTTGAGAAATTTATATTGTTATGTATAAAAAAATGACTCCATGTATGAAAATATAAATCAAGAGTGGATCATTAATTTTTTTGAATCATTTCATTTTTCATTAAAAAAATATATCATGGTGCCCTATGAATGATTTTTGTGAGATATGTAATATTTTTGAATAAATGGATGTGATGGCTGCATATATTCATTAGAAGGGAAATATGGTTACTAATATGATTGGAATAAATTTATTATAAAACTGTGATATATCATAACTATTTTCTCTTAGGAGAAATTCGATGTATCGTTATTTTTCAAATACCAAGGATATGTTTTATATACATATCCTATAACACCTATTAAAGAAACTTATTCATTTATTTACATTTTTAAGTTGTGATATTTCTACTCAACTGAGAAAAATTTTCTAATTATTATTATTATTATTGTTGATTTTTAATTCATTATAGTCGTTCATACTAAAAAATTAATATTTTAAATAATATAAAAATATTATTATAATTATTATAAATATTATTAAAATTATTATATTACCATGTCATAATAATAATTTTATGTGATGATGATTTTAATAAATGTATTTGGGCACCAAATCATGATTCATTGTATTGAAACATGAATATTCTAGGGAGTAAATGTTATTGGTTTTCAATTAAATAAAGAATTTTTTACAGAATATACATTTTAAAATTTTGATATTTACTATAATGAATAGACTATTTTAGTGTATGGTTAAAGATATAATTTTTCATCATGATGAAGAGTATAAGAATTGATATTGTAGAGAGAGAATTCATTTTATTGTGATAGGGTGTAAGGAGGTACACTCAAAATATTATTATAAGGATTGGTATACATAGTGGTGTATCAACATGAGTAATCTCGGGGAGAACATTGGTAGATTTATTAGTGATAAAATAATTTGTAAGGAAATAAGTTTATTGGAAATATATTATTAATTACTGGACAAAAATGTGTATTGGTTCATTATACAAGCATGTTTTGGGGTTTCAGGATAATTGGTGTTTCATATTTATTTTTTATATAATTTGAAATTTATATAAAATTATTTCCCATGTAATATATAGATAATCCTCATAGAGAATTTATGGTATGACCATGTGTTGATCCATTGGGTGTGGATGTTGATTGATTATATTCTATTTCTAGCATACATAACTATGATTTTAATAGTCATCCCCACAATCATCGTAATGTATCAAGTAAATATCATTAATAGTGGTTTCATATAATGTTTTAAATCAAATATATCATGGTTCAAATCCAACCTATAAATTTACCCTTGTTTATCAAGTGATAGTAGATGAAACTTTTACTATTTCTATCAAACGTGTTTTAAAAAATTGTATAATATAATGAAATGGATCATCAAAAGCCCCATAGGGATGAAAAATTTAGGGTTCAATTATTTATTGGAGTTATAGGATGAAATAGTAAATAAAATGGAAAATATAGAAGTTTTAGAGGGTAAACTGTTTTGTTATATAGTTATATTTATTCATACGTTGAAGGAAAAAAATTCAAGGTTAAGGGATTTCAAGAATATGATTGTTTTTTTGGACAATGTGTAAATACCAGTTACGAAAAATGTTAACCTATAGTAATTTTTTCAAAAAACCAATAATGTGTGTTTAAAATCTCTATAGTAAAATTGTAGTTATTGGAAAATAATTACAATTAATATAACATATTACATGATATCTGAGTATGTTTTATAGAATGGGAATACATGATGACTATTTTAATGAGTTCATTATCTTTGTATCTCATCCATAATGGGTGTGTTATTAATTATGTCTATAATTATTGGGAATTTGTTTAGATATCTATGATTTATTTTCATTAGTTATATTCACTTTATTAAAAATTTGAAGATATAATTAATTTTCAAATGATTATTCAACTAAATTGTTTCCCTTTCAAATTCCTATTTAAAGGGCTATAGTTTGAACTATAGACCACTTAAATTATTGTAAAATTTATCATTTGGGAAATTTTATGGTTTTTTTATTCTAGAAGTAATGAAATTAGAGTCTCATGAATGCCACCCCACTAATGTTCATAAATGAATTAAAAGGCATGTGATTTTGGAGAACACTATTTAGTGTCACAGAAAAAAGTGGCATAGGGATTCAATATGAGGGTAATATTGGTAGGTTCACTACTATAATGGGTAATTTTGTACATGGTTGATGTAGGCAATTTGATGTGAAGCAATGTGTATTTATACCAACAATATGTTGTGGTGGGGATCAGAGATATGGGTTTTCATATGTATAATAGTATACCTATAATTATTGATGGATCAATATAATGTATTTAAAATTTTTATATGATTTTTAAAATAATAAACATCGAATATTGTACAATTATAAATATTTTTTAATTATTATGAACTTGAAACTGGTGTTATCAATGTTCATTTTTTTCATAAAATGAATTTATTTTATTTAACCATTTTAATTTAGTTTTCCCATTCTTACTATAAAAAATTCTAAAGTCAATATAATGATTTTAATAGTTCACCATTATAGTTAGGATTCTATATTAATAATATATCATGATTTTGTAAATTTTAACTCTACTAACTAATATCATATAATATTTAGAATAGGATGAATTTACCCATGAAATCATATTAATGAAATGAATACTGTTAAAATAAAATTCCCACAAAAAATTTCAATGTGTCCCCACACATAAAAATGGATATTCTATGGTATTGATGTTAGGATAATATTTTAATGAAAATAGAATCTATATATAATTCTTACATATTATAAAATATCATATTTGTATAAACCATTGATTCAGTGGAATTTATTCAATAGAAATACATCCAAGTGCACATAAAATACTACATATTCCTCAACTAAGTGGCCTTTGTATATAAGTGAATATTGGATCATTAATCAATATAATGAAACAAAAAACCACACTATAATCCCAATGAAATCAATCTTTTTCATCCAATTAATCCATTAATGTTAACATTTTCAATATTCAAATTTTAGGATTTATGATTATTAAAAAAAATTAAAAATATTTTCTACTAATGGTGTTATTACATTGGTCACTACTCTTATCTTCTCTCATTATTCTCTTTCAGTATTTTTTTCACTACATCCTCACGCACCATCTCCATACAATACTTTTGAATTTCAATTTCAGAATCTAAATCCAATAATAATTTCTATCTTATCCTTATTTATTCATTACATTTTTATTAATCTACACTATTGAACATATTTTTATATAACGTTGAGATGTTGATGATCAAGATAACATAGTTCATGTATAATCCCCAAAGCTACATCCTAAAAACTACTAAAATACAGAATTATTAAATTTATATTGTAATTTTTTTTGTACTAGAGAAAAATAAACTTAATTACCCTAGTGTTTATCTCATCTAATACTATTAAAAAAAATTATTACAGGGTAGTACAATATATTATGATGTAATACACTGTTTACCACAATTGGGGCTTGTAACCATGAAAAAATGGTTTTTCTATAAACTACTTACAAAACACATATTAAATTATACCCATATATAATTGTGTAACTACACACCATAATATCTTGTAACTCTACTCAATCAATTATGACACAACAAAATATTTTAAAATACAACCATATTTTCTCAATGTATACTAATAATATATTCAAATAAAAACCATGTAATTATAGTATGACATATTTAACATAAATTCAAGTAATTGAATAATCACTTATAGAAAAAAATTTAGAGTATAAATTATCAATTTTGTACAATGATATCATTATTGTATATATTTTAAATAAATCCAATAATAGATTTTGATATAAGATACTTTTTTGTTGTTTTTTTTCTTTTGTATCAAAAACACATCAGATACACATTGTTCAATTTTCATATACAATACTAATACACCGTATAAACATCTATAATATTCTTATCAATAAATTTTGATAAAATTATTTGATGAGAATAACTTTATATATGGTTATCTGATGAAATATAAAATCAAACACAAACTATCAAAATCAGTTTCACGTAATACTCATACTATAATTTTATCGTCCTTTAATACATATATATAATGGGGGTATTAAAATTATCTCATATAATGTGTTGGTCACAAAAATATCCCCTTTTGGTTGTTTTCATCTACCAACAATGATACTTCATCTAAAAAATTATTAACAATAAATCAATTAATTATTTTTTCCCTCTGTGAGTAAAATCATTATAATAATTATGAATTGAAAATAATCATATCAAACCTACCAATAAGATTAACAGAAATTCCACTATAATCATCAATCAATATAAAATTTTAATTAACTCATATAGAATGAATGTACTTGTATATACACCACACCAACATAATTGAAAATAGTGGTTAAATACATTTGATTAGTTCACAAACTAACTAACACACAAAAGAAAATGTTAGTATATTATACATAGATACACACAACAAGTGTATATTGAACTGGAAATTTTATTCATTTAGAGATCACCGCAAAAATAAGAGATTTACAATTATAAGGGATGACATATTTATTTTTATTTTTATTTATATATTTCACCCTAGCATATATAAAAATTACGATGAAAAATTGAGAGTGTGGATGATAATTTAGATCCGAATCTGCAAATATAATGCATTCAAAATCATATTATTGACTTCTAATTTATACTTAATTAATTAGGAAATATTGTTTGATAAGAACCCTAACAAAAAGTTCATTTATAGAAAATTTTCCCTCAATAAAATAATCATAATTATTAGTTCATAATTTATTAGGATATTAATGTTATTTGATCTATAATATTTAAATAGATTTCTCAAAATTTTGAATGCACATGGATTTCCACATCCAAAAAAGAATGGTAAATTTTGTTCACTCATAGGATAATCATGCAATTACATAATCATTGGGAAGAAGTGAAATAATCTACTTCAATAAATATTATTTTCATAAATTATTTATTATTTTTATTAATTGATTAAAAAATTACACATTAGAAAATGACACCACCATATGTAATCTTCTGATCATTAGAAATATAATCCCAATTATCATCAAAATATAAAAAAATGTTATCATAAATATAATATTTTTAGAAACAGATTTTTATTCCTTTTACATGCATTATAATTCAATTTTTAATTATTTAGTGAGAATCAATAAGAAAAAATTGATATAATATAGACAATGTTACATTATAAAAAATATGTTTTCTTGTATTATTGATTTAGATAAATAAACATAGTAAAATCACTAAATTACCTGCAATAAACTAAATTTCAACATTTATCATTTGAGATTTATATTCCCACTTAAATTTTTATTGAAACACGATTCTCATATTTTAAACTATACTTAATCAATAATTCATATAAATATTTCACTCACGAAATGAAACATGTCATATATTTCATAAAATAAGTAGATCATCCTTTATAACAATAGAATATAATTCATATTCATATTATGAGTGAAAACAAACTTAAAAACATCATCATCAGTTCTAGTAAATATAATATCATCATCATTGATGAAAATATGTAAAATTATAACATCCTGAAATCCACACTCCTGAATCCAATGATAAGAACAATATCAAAACATTTCATGAATTTTACTTATATTTATGCCCAATTTTTTGTAATCCAACACATATGAAAAAAATGAAATATTGGATCAATTATATTAACAAGGACTATTTAGGTTTAGTGTGTTAAAGTAATATGAAAATATCTTACATAAAAAAATATCCATGAAATCGAGATAGTATTTTTTACACAATATATATATTTTCATATTCCATATTAGGTCATTATTAACATCCACTTGTAACCATTCTAGACATACATAATTGAAAATCATTCATGATAACCTATGGAAAATTAAAAATAATAATGGTGAGAATAAGTTATTAGTAAGGGTGAATATGAAAATAAATAACTAGAACTCATCAGTGATAATAGAATGAACATAAGGCTATGATGAAAAAAATAAATTTCTATAAATATATCATAAAAATATTCACACCCATATATACATGAATTGATATCCTTGATTCATGGAATGAATCTATATGAAATTCATGAGTAATATTAATAAATAATCCTGATCCATGTGATATCATAAAATAATAATGGAATCCGTAAAACCCCATAGAATGTTGAACTAATATAGGTTGTTCTCTTGGAAATTTTCATTATAGGAACCTTATAGATCCCTTACAAAATAGAAGTATCTTATGTTTTTATTCTAATATAATATTCTAGAAAACAAAAACACTATCCAACACATTTGAGAGATTTAATGGGGCTCACCGAGCATATCATGACCTATAATGGGGATCAACCCATTATATATTGAGCTATAATGGGGCTTATCCCATTATTTCATGAGCTATAATGGGGATGGACTTTCCTTGTAAATTGTATCGGGATCACCTAACACAATCAGGGTGCTCCCATAATATAAGTTATATTGGGAAAACACAATAATATCTGGGAAAACCCATGATCATCAACAACGTAAAAGTACAATTCAGGGAAAAAAATTAGTGTTATTCATTTTTATATATTACAATAATAATTGTTCTTTGATACCATGATTCAACAAAGAAAAAAACAGGTTCCCTAACAATATTATGATTAATCTAAGGGTATAATAACAATTGTATCATTTCAAAATATCCCTATTAGACCATAAATAACATCTTTAGTTGTCGATATTGATGAATGGTAAAACCATTAAATGTTCACTATAAACATTCATGAAGAAAAAATTGATTTCCCATGAAAAATTACGCATAAAAAATAAATATTTTCAAAATATTATAATTTTATGATAATCAAATAATCATATAATTCATGGTTTATTAAAATTATGTTCGTGATGGAGGGAAACATTTTTCATGTCATAAATGTTAAAAATAAAAATTATTTTCTAATATTTTGTAAATATATTAAAAAGACTCATAAAAAGGTAAAAATTCTTCTTAAATTTTTTAAAATATGGTAAAATACTATGTAATATAAATTTATTAAATATCTCATCATTAAAAATGAACTTTTTTGATAATTAAAAAGAAAAAATGAATATGAAATAAGAGGATTCCTGATCTAAAAGAACCTATAATATTAGTGTCACATATTATAGACATATTTTATGTTTCATTAATCAATATAGGTGTAATGAGATACTAAATTTGTAAAAAATAATTACTATATTATAATAAAAGTTATTTTATTCATGAAAATGAGAGCATTTGATATACTTTAAAGGAACCTTGAATATAAACAACCTCGAAGAGAAATGTGATTGTAACCTAATTCCATTTCCCTTTTTTCACCTTTTCAATCATAAGACCCCTGAAACTATAACATAAAATGATATATTAAAAATCATTAAATTAGGAGATTAATGATATAAGTATTCTAAGGGGATGTTTATACACATTATAAAATAAGGTATATATATATCGTAAATCTTATATCCCAATGAAAAGGAATTTACGATGAAGATCCTTTATAATGATCGTATCATTGAATTGATAGATAATAAATGGAGATATTATTTTTTAAAAATTTAAGCCATTAAAATATAGATATAAAATCTCATTAAACAGGTTATATAAAAGTTAAAACATAGTCATGTCATACCAGATCAAATGAAGTGATTTGTGACCCAATGAAAGGAAATTGAGTTATGAATCCCTTTAGGACTATGAAACATTCAAGTCAAATAAAATTAGATAAATTTATTCATGTACAAATAATGAATATAATAAATTACAAAGGATTAAAGATATTTAATACAAATAGGTAAGAATATATAAATCTATTAAAAGTAACCAGACTCATAATAATAAAATTTCCCTCAATCAGAATAAATTCAGAAGAAATAACTTATAGTTTTGCTAATATTTAAATCAAAACCAAATGAAAAGGAGAAAATAATATTCAATTGAAATTAAATTAAATTTCATTATTAGTATCATCAAATTAATTAATGATAAATATATAGAAAACATATAAAAAATAACTAGTGAATTTCAAATAATGTTATAAAACTAAAAATGATAGGAGAAATAGTTACCGTGTGTCCATACATTCCACATATGTACTTTTACATATGTATAAGAAAATTATGCCTACTATTTTATTTAAGAATAATATTTATTGTTTTAACACCTTATCCTTAATCCATTTTTTTTCATTTATTTTAGTGACATATATAATTAGTAATTTTGTTATGTCCAAGTCAGGTCTTTATGTCATGTTCAGTCCATATTTGTTCATAAAAAGAAAAAAAATCAATTTTTAATGAAAAATATATTTGAAGAATAAAATTACATTATAGAATATTTATTAATAATTGACTAATAATTTATCAATAATTCTATATTGAGTATGAAAATTATATATTTAAATAATTTACAATGTACTTAATAATATTCATGAATTCTAATTTAACGTCTAAATTATAACAGACATTTAATTCTCACGATATTCTAACTCGGTGATCAATGTCAATTATGGTATAGAGCATAATTAACTTCTCTAAAAATATCATGGTGTTATACAAATTGATTTTTTATGTAATTAGATATTGAATATGTATCCAAAAATAATATTATAAAATTAATGTATATTTAATCCTTACAAAAAATCAGATACTATTCTATGAAGTATTTTTCAAAGCATAAAAATTTTTGATAACCTCTAAAAAATATCATAATATATATCAAAAAAATACTTCATTATTATTTATATAAATATATTATTCACAATTATCAATAATGTTATCTTAGAAACAAAATTAACCATAGAAAATGATATTCTTAAAATATATTTATAAAATATATTGATTTATATTAGTAGTTATATAATATAATATATTTATAATTTATTATCTTGAAACCATTATAGATGTTTAATTAATTTTAATTCCGTCAAATAAAAAAATACCGATAGAATACAACTCCTATATTATTATGTATCCCTTACTATTTGACATTTAATTTATTATTGAACACCCACTCTTTAATTAATATTCTTTTTTTTGGTTTTAAAACTAACATTATATTTTTAATCTTATAAATTTTATCAAATTAATTATTCATTGTATTAACAGACTCTTAACACAATTTTTCTCCAATAACAAATATGGGTTTCAGTTCAGAAATATATAAAGTATTGTCAATATCCCTCGATATCTTCAGTTCTTAAACTAATTCTATGGGAACTCCAATGATTTTTTGGAACTTATCATATATCCTTATAATCAAATAACATGGAATAGTTAATTTATCACCATTATATAAGGTTGAATATTTTTTTCCTTGTTGACCAACATTTTAATCTTCCATATTTCCCAAAATTTCTCAATGTTATCCAAAATATTCATCATTATCTATATCTAATTCATAAGGTAATATTTTTTATTAATCATTATATAATAGGTGTTTTAATACCTTAATATAAAAAATATACATAATTCCCCATGATTATATTTTTTAATAGTCATATCCACCTACTCATGTCCATCATCGATGACGTATTCCATTGACACCACTCATATCAGACATACTTATCTTGGGTCCATTGACATTGATGATATAAATGATATTAAATAAAAATAAATATTCAATTAATGGGTTCCAATTTTAATATTAATTATGATGAAATATAAAAAAACTGGTCCAATAAAATAAAAATTTCATCATATAAAACACACCACTATTTCAATTCATATAAATGATATAAAGTTCCCATGTTCCACAATAATGGATTAATCCAACTCATTCAATATTTTGTTAATATTCTATTATACATAGTTTGATTTCATGTTATATAATGTATTGAAATCATTTATAATTCCATGAATCAATAAATATTCATTAAACATGTCACATATTTATCGATCCCTATTATCTAAATCAATCATATTAAAGGAATAATCACATTCATTTTCTAAAATTATATTTTAAAATGTTAGACTATTTCAATAGATCATATTTTCTCTTCATGAATTTAATAAATATGATCCTTGTAAATTCATCCATATTTTAATCTATTTATTAATTATAATTTTCGAACTATTATTTCTTTTGATTAATTTTTGTATTAATTTTTTTTAGCTTTTTTTGTTTGGTTTTCTTTTGATTTTTCAGAAGAAAATGATATATTTTGGGTAAATAGTAGCATCCACACAGTTGGTGCATAGTTTTTGAAACCATGCACCCTTACCTCAGTAACCATGTGGAAAAATGGTATTTTTAGACAGTGGATTATCACATAGTTAGCACACAATTTGCAAATAGTTCGGCTAAACTGTTTAGTATGTTCTGCTTGCGTTGTAAGTGGTGCACAGTTGAAACTCTGTTTAATAAATTGTGCGGGAAAATCATACAGCCTTTATATATAATTAAAAACTGGAATTTTCTTTTTCACTACTCCCAAATTTTTCACCACAATCACCCATTTCCACTTGATGATTTTTTACCCTAAAAGCCTCCCCTATCTATCTTACTCCCTTGGATCTTCAATTTCATTGAGGATTTGATGTTGTTTCTTTATGATTTCTCATGTAAGTCCCCTCCTCGCATTTTTTCTCCTTCATTTCTTGATTTTCCCTATTTTTTCTTAGGTTTCAAATTCTGCATTGGGTAGTGTTCCTTTTTTAAGGTTATATATTTTTTATGGTTTTAATATTGTTTTTTATGGGATGATATTTCCTTTAAAGGTTGTAGTTGAGGTTCCATTGTTGTTTTGTTCCATTTTAAAAAAGTTTATTCACATGAGGTAGGTGGTTCTGTGATTATGAATTATTTAATGAATTTAATTTTCTTTCATTAGTGTTTTAATATGTTCTATTAATTGGATATGACGTTCAAAGTGTATTTTGAAATTATTCAAGGAACTTTAGTGTTGAAAAATGGGTTTTCAAATGAATTAAGTTATATTCCACGAGTGTTTCATATGTTCTTCCATGTTATAAACCATATGGGTGATTGATAAAATTCCTAATCGATAAAATCCATTTTTTAAAATGGGTTTGGTATGCGTTTGGATTTAAAAGATGCTATAGATGTCAAAATGGTAATTTAATAAGCATTTTTATATTTTTGTGGATTCTGTAGGTGAAAGTGGTGATGTATGTGATATTTGGAATGTGAATTGAGCACATATAAGAATTATAGGTGACTAGTTTCAAAGACTAGTTCTATTACAGTAGTTGATTCAAAAAAAATTCACTTTTTTCCTTTTAGGACTGACGATTACAACAAAAACATAATATTGATAAGCATTGGAGATCACTATAATTTTGGATGTGGATCAACTCTAGTGGATCTTTCTTGAGAACGAAGATCATTGTTGTTATTATACCATGTTTCTCCGAGATACAATGTTAATTTGGAACCACTATTAGACAATTCTTACAAGGATCTCTCATGATATAGTTCACTCTTGTGAAATCATACACAATGTCTAAATACACTACACTGTTTTGGTTATTTAAAAAGCATGCATGTCTTCCTTTAAAAAATGTTTTCTATAAAACGTCTTTCTATAATATTTATCAGATATGAATATTATATTGTATTATAATTTTTATAGCATGGATTCTTTTTATTGGGTAGAATTATACAGTACTATAGATCACACCCTACTTACACCTTTGGGTGTATGTAGTATTGGTTATGTTTGACACATGAAAGGGGATATAGTTTGGAGTTTCAATTCCGGGATACTAGTTATATCCCCTTATGGGTGTTGTGGTGGTGGATTGAGGATGATTCTCCTCTTTTACATGGGTTGTTTTTTGAATAGTGATTTGTAATTTTTTTATAGTCATCTTATTAGTTTTTATTTAAATTTGTACACTGAATATCAAAAAAAATTTATTCCATGTTAGGTTATCATTGTCAAGTTTTTGTTTATTTATTATTTTTGGTTATTAGTGTTTATATTAACGGGGTAAATAGTTCCCAAGTGATAGTGTGGATACAGGAGAACTTTTATATAGTCCGTGGAGATCGGGAATGATCCTTACGTAATTCCATGGATTCGGTCAGCTCTAGTTTAGATGACGCCTCAGTTGGGTTCTTGAAAATATGGTGTCAGTGCCAAGTATCATTCTTTTGGGTATAGTTCTGTGGCATGATTCTGGATAGACTGAATGTATGATTGTTAGGGATTGATGTTTTGGTTGTGGGTAGTATTCTTGAAAAATAATCCTCATGATAGATTTTATTTCTCCATGTGATATTGGTATTTTTTTATTTGAATTTCTCTCAAGCTGATACATGCAGGCTGCAGACTATATATGGACACTAGGTGTGGGGGTCGAGAAGTTTGTCCTTGTTTTCATGTTATTGTGATGAGTTTCATTTGATTGTATTTATATAATATTAGTGTTTGTTATTATTTCTGAAAATTTTCATAATTTTGGTATTAATGGGTTTATTTGTGATTGTTGCTTCTTGTAAAAAAATGAATTTATAAAGACTTATTATGCTACCTTAAGAAGAGGTCAGAGAGAGTTCTCCCTCACCTGTTGATCATAGATTAGAAGAATCTCTAGTCCACGATGTCCATGATTTGGGATAGGAATTGGGTTCTAGTCCTCCACTACTTTGTGAAACCAATAGTTCATGTAACAGACAAAGCTCATGTGTTTCTTAAGAACAAACCTCATTGTTTCTAGGGAAATGGTGAACCTATAGAAGTAGAGGAGTGGATTAAAAATATTAAGTTGATGTTTTAATTCCTCAATACCTCTAGGTATGTCAAGGATAAATGCATTTAATTCTTATTATAAGGTCCCAGTCATAGGTGGTTTGACTCATAGGTTCAAACTAGGAGGACTGAGAAGATTAGTTGGAAAGATATCATGATGGTCTTCAATGAGCAGCATTTTCCTTATATCATGGCTTGCACCATATCTTGATTATTATTAGATCTTTCCCAAGGTGACTAGTCCATGGTGGAGTACTCTAACCATTTTACTGAGTTGGTGTGGTATACGCTCATGTCGTTTCCAACGAGTACATGAAATATCTAAGGATCTCTCTGGGTATGTGATTATAGATTTATTCTTATGTCTTTTATATAAGAATAATACTTACAAAGAGGCAGTTTACCATGATTTCAGGATTGAGATTGATCAGAATGGAATTTATGGTTTCCGTAGTGTAGTTTCATCAATAGGATGAGGAAACTCATCCAAGAGGGAGATTAAGTGGGATGAGTTGGTAAATACAGGTAGTGGTAGTTCATTCCATCCTTCTCGGTAGTCTTCATCCATGGATTCAGGTTTAGGTTTTGTTGTGTGCCACCAGTGTTGTAAGGTAGGTAACAAACTCCCTACATGCACATCTCCTACCAAATCATATAACCATTATGGTGAAATGGGGAACATGATGTGATTCTATAGATACTTGAATTCTTATCAGATTGGTGAATAAAAATTGGGTACTAAGGGGATGTCAGCCCAGTCAGAGCCATCCAGGAGAGTGGGATCACAGTTCTCTGGTCATGGTGGTAGGGATGTATCATTGTATTGGAATAATAAGGTCATGGATGATTCACAAGGTAGTGGTAGTTATCACACTGGCTAACATAAATAATATTCATGTAGTGGATCCATCAACCATAGGATCAGATACATGGCCTTCAACAGTTCAAGGTTTCATTTTGATTGAATCATTTGTACCTATTATTTTATTTGATACTGGTGCTTCTGTTTCATTTATCTCTACAAATAATGGGACCTTGTTGAGTTTTCCATCAGAACTCATGTAGTACGTGATGGGGTTAGTGACACCTCTTGGTAAAAATATATAGGAGGATATCATGTGTTTTTCATAATCAATGACATTTTTAGCGGTCAAATTTGATTGGGATTTCACAGTCTTAGAGATATAACTCTTCGAGGTAAACCCCAAGATGAATTTTATGGTTCACTTCTAGGTACAAATCAATTTCCATACGTGGTGAGTGAGTCTTGTGCAACCTGATGTAAGTACCAAAGTTCTTCAACGTGAATGGGATACTCGGTCGGGTCATGTTGGACATTCACTTTTAGAATTGGGAAATATCATTTTTTAGTTATCCTCATTTTCATTATAGGATGAGAGTAGTTCTTCTAATGGTGGATTACCTCTTATATTGGATGAGTTCCCATATTTTTTTCAAGTGTATTTTTTGAGTTTTCGTCTGGTGTGGGATGTGGAATTATCTATTGATTTGGCATGAGGAACATCACCTATGTCTCTTCCCAGAAACTGTATATCCCCTTCAATATTGAGGGGGAAAACGGTACAACTTGACTATATGGATTCCAAAGGATTCATTCACTCATTTTACTCACCTTGGGCTTCCCTAGTCCTATTTTTGAAAAAGGACGATATATCTCTCTGGTTATGAATTGATTACCAGAAGCTGAAAAATATAACCATCAAGAACAAGTATCATTTTCCCTACATTGAACGAATTTCCAATCAACTTAAGGGGAATGGTGGTTTTATAATATTTTCTTTTGTTCTGGGTACCATAGAGTTAGGGTAAAGGAGTAATAAGTCCCAATAATCCCTTTCTTAAGAAGGTATGGCCACATCGATACATGGTCATGCCTTTAGGGTTAAAACATGCTCCAGTGGTTTTTATGGAAATTATAGACAAGGTGTTCCACAAATATCTCGATTATGTTTCTATGGTATTCATGGATGAAATCATAGATTATTTTGAATAAAAATGTTTGTGTAAGAATCATTTGAGAATTGGATTGGGCACTCTTCGGGACCAAAATATGTATGAAAGGTTATCTAATTTTAGCTTATTAATTAGTGATATAATGTTTTTGGGTCACGTGATCTCATAGAGTGGGTTTTAAGTAGACCCCAATTAGATCATTTCAGAGATTTCATTATTGTAGGTAAAGAATGTGTTTGAGATTGGAATCATTCTTATCCTCGACATATATTACATGTAGTTTATTTTTCGAGAATTCTCTTGGATTTCTTCGACCATGAAAGAACAGACCTAACCAAGGGTGAAGGTTGAGTGGACCCCATAATGTTAGGATTCCTTTGAGGAGTTAATGCAGTGGTATACTACTGATACTATATTTATCTAGAGAGAATTTAGAATGGTCTATGTGGTTTATTGTGATGGCTTAGGTGCGGGCCTCAGGTGTGTTCATATTTTGGATGTCCATCTGGCCGCATTTGGTTGTCACTAACATCGACCATATATTAATAAGTATCTGACACATGAATTGGATTTTGATGTGGTGATTAATGAGTTTAAGACGTGGTGTCACTATCTATTTGGAGAAAATTTGTGGTTTATTATGATCATAAGTTATTAGAATACATTTTCTCCCTGAATGATTTGAATTTGTGGCAACATAACTTGGTGGAGTACCTTTAGTGGCTCGACATAATTATATTTTATACCCTAGAAAAAGGAAATGTTATTAAAGACTCTTCGAGCGTAAAATTGCAGGAAAATAAGTTAAAAGTTTCCAATGATGAGTGGAAATTAATTAGAATATTATCTTTGATGTACCTAGATACCAAGGAGCATTGTGGGGGTGAATTACTGGCTAGTGTTCAGTTGTATCCATCCCTTCTGGAGTTGATTCAACAAGAAAAACCAAGTGATAAGTTCTACTAGTATAATATTTATTTTATTCATGGTGGGGAGACACGTTGTGATTTTTAATATCCCTCGAGGGAGTTTTATGATATAAGGGGTGCTTTGTGGTGCCATTATCACTGAGTAAGGTGGTGATTAAGGATATAAATTATTCTTTGTGGGATATTAATACATGGGAAACTATTATTTATTGTGATGTTTTGTTGGTATTTCTCGTGGCTAGGAATGAGGCGGGATATAGAATACTTTGTATCGAGGTGATATACTTTTCATTCATTAAAATAAGAGCACCAAAGGCCCTCTAGTGTGCTTTAGCCACTACCCATTCCTACCTAGAAGTGGGATGAGATAGCCATGTACTTCATTATGGGGTTACCTAAAACACCTCTAATAGGTAATTACATTTGGGAGGTGATTGATCCTCTGACGAAATCATCCTATTTCATTCCGATAAGCGATTTTGTGAAGGTGGCTGGGTTTTGTGGGAGATATTATCATGATGTAGTGAGGATTCAAGGTGTTCTGTCAAAATATATTTCTGATATGGACCCCCATTTCACCTCTAGGATTTGTTAAGGCCTTTAAATAGTGATTGGGTTGCATATCAAAACGAGCATGTAATACCAACCTCAATTGGATGGTCAGATAGAGCTGGAAGAAAAGATTTTAATAAATATTCTTCAGGAAAGTGTATTGGATTTAGGAGGCTCTTGGGATAACCATTTCATATTTTTTTAGTTCTCGTATAACAACTACTAAAAATTATAGATCCAAATGGATCATTTTGAGGTGATCTTTGGTAAATTGTTTTGGTCTTCTTTGTGTTGGACTGAGGAAGGTAATACCTCATCGTTGGTTCTACGACATAGTGTAAGAGACATCTGAGAAAGTCAATATGATCTTGTAATTTTTTTGATATCTCAGTGTCAAAAAATCTTATTTTTATTATTGGTGCTAAGATATTGAGTTTAATATGGGTAACCGAGTGTTCCTTGAAAGGTAACCTTGCTTGTGTCACCATCATTTTGGAAAGTGAGGTAATCTTACTCCATGTCATGTGTGAAATTTCTAGATCATAGATCTTGTTGAAAATAAATTATAAATAGTATCATTTAATTTTACATTGATGTAAATTCATGTTGTGTTCTATTTATTCCATTTGAAAAATAATATCCTAGATCTTTATTATATGCTGATGTGGGAAGAGTTGTAGTGGTAGCCTGATTGGTCTATGTTTGAGTGGCTAGTGTGGATTTTAGATTCACTAGAGATAATGATTAATGGGAATTCAATATCTATAGTATGAGGTATTTGGTGTCATGATAATTATATTCATGATACATAGTAGTGGAATTTGTGGGTTGAGAATATGTACCCATTCCTATTCTCTAATCATGTCTGAGTAGACTTTCCGAGGGTATAAATATTTCATGGTGGTGAGAATTATCACTCATGTGATATTATTAGGTGGGTTTTTATATTTTTTTTGGTCTATAATATTTTCCTTTGTGTTTCCTTTGAGTTTTTGGATGAAAATGAGGATATTTGGGTAAACATAATATTTCACACAATGAGCACATGATTTTTCAAATGAGTGCCCTTTCCCAAGTAACCATGCCGCCAATTGTTGTTTTTGGATAGAGCCTTATCACACAGTTTGTAAACTATTTGAGAATATTGTGTATCATTTTTTGCTTATATATTAAAGGGTCCATGTTTGCTGCATAGTTTAGAGAACCATGTGGGGAAACTATGCGGCTTGTCCATGTAATTAATAATTGGATTTTTCTTTTTCTATCTCCCTGTAATTGTTACCATAACCCACTATTTTTTTCAACCTTTTTTATTATTCATCCAAGGTGCCTCCCCCAAGCCTTATTCCTCCCTTAGTTCATCAAATTCATTGGTGTATTGTTGTTTGTTCTTCATGAATTCTCAACTAAGTCCCATATTTTATTGGTTTATTCCTCATTTTAATGGGTTTCCAGATTATTTTTTGGTGTTTCACTTATCAAATGGGTCGTGTGTCATTTTTATGGTTAGATATTAATTTATTGGGTTTAATCATGATGTTTATGGTTTGATCATACATCTAAAGTGTGTGATTGAGGTAGAGTTGTTGTTTTTCACTATTTCCAAATTTTTTCACTTGATTTACGTGGTTTCCTGCATAACCATTATTTTATTTTTATAATATTCTTTCACGAGTGGTTAAATATGATACATGAATTGTGTGTGAGGTGGGAAAAGATTTTTTGAAATGATTCACGGTTCTTTAGTGTTAAAATGGGATTTCAATGGAAATGAGTTGTTTTCCATCCGTGTTTCATATGTGCTTCCTTGTTATGTGCTTTAATGGTGTTTGGTAAAATGTATAAGTGTTGAATAACATATTTTGAAATTGTTTTTGTTTTCAATTTTATATAAAACTGGTTTTGGTTGTGGAAATGGTTATTTAATAATCATGTTTATATGTGTTTGGTTTCTCTGTGTACATGTAGTGATTTTTGTGATATGTGAAATGTGAATTCATCACAAAGGAAATCCTATGTGACTGGGTGGGAAGACTTAGAATAGTACACTAGTTGATTCAGATATGGACTTTCTGAATTTATTCTAACATGATTGATAATTACAACACTAAATAAATATTTTTTAGGATAGTAATCTAGTAGAGTTTTTGATGATGCTCTTTTCTAGTGGCTCGTATATGAGAGAGATGTCCAATGTGGTTATTATACCACATTTCACTGAGATTTGATGCCACTAGGTCCCACTCTTATATAATTCCTATTGGGATCTCTCGTGGCTTAGTACACTCTTGTAATATCATACACATCATCATCATATGGTAGACCTTGTTGGTTATTTAAAAAAAGAACATTTTACCTTAAAATGTTTTCTATAAAAAAATTATATCATTTATTAAAAAAGTTCTTTTTATTTTCTCTTTAAAATTTTATATAATGGAATCTCTTTTTTGGGATACATCCTACTGGGATTTGGATAACACCCTAATGACACCTTTTTGTGTATGAACACATTGTTAGTTTTGACACAGGAAAATGAAAAACATTTGGACATAATGGTTCATGATGATAGTGAACTCCCCTCATAGTTGTTGTGGTGGGGGTTGAGGATAAAGATCCACTTATCATTTGGTGGTTTTGTGATATTTATTTGTGACCTTTTTAATAGAATTGTTTTGTTTTCATATCATATTGTAAGCTAAATCTGATAATTTTTTATGCCATCTTTGGTTATAATTTTTCATATCTAGTTTCATTATTATTGTTGGTTGTTTATGTTTATGTGATCAAATTAAATCATTCCAAAGAGATATTTATGATACCTGGGACTTGTTTCTGTCTTGTGGAAATTAGGATAACTCTTTGAGTCACACAATGGATAAGGTTGGGTATCAGGATGGGTTACAGCTTCCCTTGGTTCATGATAGTAATTCATCAAAATATTCTTCATTAGTCTACAAATTTATTTAAAAACTAAAAGAAATATAATATTTGTTTTAATGTAAACTCATTATTGTGAAATCCTCATAAGAACAACCATTTGGAAAGTGATTAAATCCCATTTACATCAATATCTTTTTGCAGTGGAAGATACAATACCTTTTATAACTTAATATATTTTTTCAAGCTACTTTATATCATGTAATAGTTTCTGGGATCCCATAATTCATTCCCCACTGCCATGCCGAGAAAAAAATAATTTCTATCCTCGCCTTTTTCAAAAAGGTGACCTTTAGTATTATATCCACGAATCATAAAGTGTAAATATATAATATATACATTTATCTAAAAAAATAAAAACAATTCATTAATAGATATATATGTAGTTATCCTCATAATATGTTTTTTTGAAATATACAATGAGAGTACACAATTTTTATCTTCTTTTCTCTAATTTACAATAGTTCAACAACATCAATTTGGATTCAAAAAATATTTCAAAATGTAATTTGTGATTATAAATACTTCTCAATAACATTGATAAACTGAAATTCACAAAAAATAGGTAGTCAATATATATTTCTAATTTTCCATGAAATTTTGATATTAAAATATATTCAATTATAATTTCACAACACAAATATTTTTATTCCTTTATATATTTTTTTATGTTTATATATTATTTATAATATATTTTACTCGAAATGGTATAAAAATATTTATATAAATGACTCGAAAGATCAAAGTATCCATATACATCATTCAAAACATAAAACATTTTTTACATGAACATCAAAATTGTAGTCTTTCTTTAAACGTTCCATGATTGAGCGGGTTACCACCTCCTTATATATAACATTATAACACCTATAGAATATTTCAAATTATTTAATTTAAACAATATTTATTTTACACATTCCTATGGATAGAATTTCTCAAATTATAAACATGAAATATAAGTTTCATGAAAAAAACTGATTAATTACCCAACAATGACACATTTTTTCATTACCAATAGAACCAATGACATTAGGAAATTTATTTTGAACCATGATTATGTATTTTTAGGAAAATTATCCCTGATTTTTAATTTCAATTATTTTTTCATAAATTTATATTTTTTAAAAATTTCATCTTTAGGATACCATCATCTTGATTTAGTTTTTGAAAAATATTTATAATGTAATATTCTCATAATTCATTTTGTTATTTTACCATCACACCTATTTTCTTTATCATTATTAATTTTTGAATAAAAATAATGGGATTATTTATGAATATAGTTATCCCAAATATTAATAATTTTTTCACCAATCATCGTATGATTCTATGAATGTCCACCATAATCATATATTTTTTAAAAATACATCATTATCTACATAATTTTATCATCCAATGATGAAGCATGGCTCTAAAAACAAATTATTTATTTTTAAATTATATTTATATTTATTTCATCAAATCATTCATCTTATTCAATTTTTAATGTATGTAATCAAAACACACAATTTCTTTCTATATTTTCATTTCTCATTTGATGAAGATCCTAATGTATTGACTTTTTGAATTTATTATGTATGTTTTTCAATAATAATTTTAATTGGTTTATTTATAGTAATATTAAAATAAGATTTATTGTATTGAAATTAGAAGATATAAATGCTCAATTGGTCACCCCATACATCAAACAATTTTTTTCCAGTTCTACTACTATATGATAGGCGATTGGTTTAGAAAAAGTATTTTTTGTTACATCCCATAAGAGTAATTTCTTGTTTATCATTATAGATTCATGTACTACTTCTATTAGGGAGGAAATCTAGCTGATTGGGGTGACTAATGACCCATAATGTTAAAGAGTACATCATTATTTCTTTTTTGTAATGTGTGTGGAACTAAGTAAAATATGCGTATATATTACATCATAGTATATGAATATTCATCATAGATCACTAAAATATTCACTTCAGAATGATAAAATATTTGTATATTTGGATTCTAGATACATGATCATATAATTTATGATATATATTTAATATATCCCATAACAATATTCTCACATATATCCTTTCTTAGACACATCACACACAATGTCATTCTTTCTAATTTGGGGAAAGTGTAACATATGAAGTGGTGAACTACAATTCTAGAAAACGGAAATCATGAGAGATATAAATCGACCATAAATGAGTACGACATACCCATAAGGCTATGAGATCAGGATCAAAGTAAATAACAATTACACAAGATATTCATTCCAAATCATTTATATATCATAAAATAAGATTCATTAAAAATGATTTGGAATATAATAAAACATGAGTCATATAAGAATAAAAGTTCAAGATTGATGATAACACCTCGTAAGGATAAGAATAATTCTTAAACATTATTTGGCTAAAATACTATATAAAATCATTAAATTAATCAAGGATAACATAAAATGTAATTATTAAAATGTGTGAAATTTCGCATATTGGATTGACTTCACTACCCAACATATTTTAATTTGGCAAATTGGTTCTCTCCCTATCTTTATTCATTCATGGATTAGATTCACTCCCTATATACTTTCATATTATCTCATGTAACATAAGTCCTTCTATAAATAATTGGGGGGATATAATGGACCCACCCAATAAATATTGAAACCATTCATATGTGTGATATAATATCATAAAAATAATGACCATTTAATCAAAACTTAATTAAACCATGCAGAATATTTTGGTTGATGAAAACATATATAAATAATAACTATCATAAGAGTTATAGGGAAATAAATTGTATTTTATCATATGATCATATTAATAGTGAATCATAATGAAAAATAAAAGGAAAAAATGTTGAATAAATTTTCCACTAGAATAACATTCGAGATTTACATTAAAAAATAGAAATTGTTTAATTATTTCCCTACAATTTTTAATAAATATAAAAACTAATTAAATAATACATAATATAATTTGATTTAATGAAAATGTGGGATATTTTAATTGGATATTTAAATAATTTAAAGGACTGGATAGTGGTGAATAGTGTCCATTCTATATATGTTAATAACATCATTTTCATAATTTTATATAAATTTGAAAATGAATTATTCATAAAAAATTTAAATAATTCATTTTAAAAAAATAGTTAAATTTCAAAGAGAGATAAAAATAAAATTACTAAATAATATGATAATAATAAATTAATTTTTTCTTACATTTTTATACAATATTGAAATGGAATAATATTATTTAATAACGAAAAAATAAGGTCATTTTTTATAGGCACCATTACAATAGTTTTTCAAGAGAAAAGGTGTATCATTGAATTAATAGTTGAAAAGTCCAAAATAACTAGTGTATATGGACATCTATGAGTTTTATGGGAAATATATCATAAAATACTTTAAATGGAAATTTAATCTTGAATAGAACATATTATAAGTGAATTTAAACACAAACCCATACCTTTAATCCTTATAATCATTGTTATCCATATGAAATACTATATAATAAATATAAATATATTATAAATATATTACATAACAATATTTATTCATCTCATAACTGATATTATTTAAGTATAATTTTTAATTACTGAATAACTAATAATTCTATCTTAAAATCTTTATTTTGGTTCTTAATTGTTTGGTATTTCATCCAAGATTTGGTTCTGATGTTGAAGTGATTTCCCATTGATGATGGATGAAATAAATAAATAATGAGAAAAATTATTCATTAAAAAATATATATAATAACACATCAATATATCATTCCTTAATAATTTTTGCAACAATATTTTTCCCATCATTCATACAGGTGGTAAAAATTAATAAATCATGATCTTGTTATAAACCTTTACTAAGAAAGAGAATCATTTTATAGAAATATAATACATATTTATATGGTAATAAACATATATTTTATCATATATATTGATTATATAATATTTTCGATCTATCCATAGATGGAGGATGTTGAAAAATTAAATATATCTAATCGAGATGGTATACCTACAAACATATGATTGAGACGTTCATTATCTAATGAGAAAAAGGAAAATATAGTGGATATTATATTGTCGTTAAAGAATGAAAAAATTAACATAAATATCATGTATATTTATAGAATCCATAATTAGAACCACACATGAAAGGCAATGATAATAAATTAGATCATTCCCTTTGAAGATATGGTTGTTTTCATTCATTCACAAGTGACAACATCATTTTTAATAGGATGGAAAGATGTAATAAAATAGAACTTCCTTCATAATAATATCATTTAATTATGTTGAGTATAATTATTTGATTTTATTATAATGGATTAAATAAATTAAATGTTGT
This sequence comes from Viscum album, assembly GCA_963277665.1. Classification (NCBI taxonomy): domain Eukaryota; kingdom Viridiplantae; phylum Streptophyta; class Magnoliopsida; order Santalales; family Viscaceae; genus Viscum; species Viscum album. The sequence goes on from OY728162.1 coordinate 666,823,172, forward strand.
TATACACTACGAGAAAATGGGTATTTGCGACGGGTTATTTGCGACGGGATTTATTCCCGTCGCAAATAGCCCTGTTAAAAACATATTTGCGATGGGGGTATTTGCCCGTCGCAAATAAGTATCCTTTTGCGACGGGATAGCTTTCCCCATCGCAAAAGGACTGGCGCGCTTTGCGCGCCAAATCGCGGGAAACATATTTGCGACGGGGGAATATTCCCGTCGCAAATAACCGGCGGCGGTAAAAGGTATTTGCGACGGGAATATCCCCCCGTCGCAAATAGTATGTTGGTAGGTGGTTATTTGCGACGGGTCCCATCGCAAATAACTATTTAACCGTTGACCGTAATAAAAGATGGCAAAGGTATTTGCGACGGTACCCGTCGCAAATAATCTAACCTATAAATACCCCCATCCGTTTTTTCAAATCATTCTCAAACTCCATCTTCTTCTTCTCTCAAAATTTTATTTCTAAAGTTCAGTTTTTGTCATGTTTAATTTTTTTCTCCGGAGTTGATATTGATGTTTTGAAGAACGATCAGAGATCAACCTCAGATCAATTTTCAAGGTATTTATGTTCATTTTAATTTAATATTTAATTTTAATTTTTTATTAGTTTCAATTATTCTTAATTAGTTGTAATTTAATTATGTTTACATTGTTTTGTTACTTAATAAATTTAAATTATTAGTATTGTTCATAGTTAATGGTAATTAGGAATAATTAGTAATAATTTTTAATAATTATGAATAAATATTAATAATTAGTAATAAATACCAATAATTAGGAATAATAAAATTATTACATTATTAGTATATTTTATTATTAATATTAAAATAATATAATGTTTTATATATATACAATTCTCTTTTCATCTGTGTGTTTACTGTCTCCACATGTATTATTTGTATGTGGAGATAGAAAACACACAGATGAAAGGAGAATTGTATATAAATTAGAAAATTATATTATTTTAATATTAATAATAAAATATACTAATAATGTTATTATTCCTAATTATTGGTAATTATTCCTAATTATTGGTAATTATTCATTTAATTACTAATAATTAGGAACAATTACCAATAATTATCAATAATTAGGAATAATTAGTAATAATTAGTAATAATTACCAATAATTAGTAATAATTACCAATAATTAGTAATAATTACCAATAATTAGTAATACTTACCAATAATTAGTAATACTTACCAATAATTAGTAATAATTACCAATAATTAGTAATAATTATTAATAATTATCAATAATTAGTAATAATTAGTAATAATTACTAATATTTACCACTAATTACTAATAATTAGGAATAATTACCAATAATTACCAATAATTAGTAATAATTAGTAATAATTAGTAATAATTAGTAATAATTATTAATAATTAGTAATAATTAGTAATAATTAGTAATAATTAGTAATAATTAGAAATAATTAGTAATAATTAGGAATAATTAGTAATAATTAGGAATAATTAGTAATAATTACCAATAATTAGTAATAATTACCAATAATTATCAATAATTATCGATAATTACCAATAATTAGGAATAATTATCAATAATTAGGAATAATTACCAATAATTAGGAATAATTACCAATAATTAGTAATAATTACCAATAATTAGGAATAATTTTCAATAATTACCAATAATTACCAATAATTACCAATAATTAGTAATAATTACCAATAATTAGTAATAATTACCAATAATTAGTAATAATTACCGATAATTAGTAATAATTACCGATAATTAGGAATAATTACCGATAATTAGTAATAATTAGTAATAATTAGGAATAATTACCGATAATTAGTAATAATTAGTAATAATTATCAATAATTAGTAATAATTAGTAATAATTAGTAATAATTAGTAATAATTAGTAATAATTACCGATATTTACCAATAATTACCAATAATTAGTAATAATTACCGATAATTACCAATAATTACCGATAATTAGTAATAATTACCGATAATTAGTAACAATTAGTAATAATTACCAATAATTACCGATAATTACCGATAATTAACAATAATTAGGAATAATTACCATTAATTAGTAATATTTACCAATAATTACCAATAATTACCAATAATTAGTAATAATTACCAATAATTACCAATAATTAGTAATAATTACCAATAATTACCCATAATTACCGATAATTATCAATAATTAGGAATAATTACCAATAATTAGGAATAATTACCAATAATTAGGAATAATTACCAATAATTAGTAATAATGACCAATAATTACCAATAATTACCAATAATTAGTAATAATTACCAATAATTACCAATATTTAGTAATAATTACCGATAATTACCCATAATTACTGATAATTACCAATAATTAGGAATAATAACCAATAGTTAGGAATAATTACCAATAATTATCAAAAATTAGTAATAATTACAAATAATTACCAATAATTACCGATAATTACCGATAATTAGTAATAATTAGTAATAATTAGTAATAATTACGAATAATTTGTAATAATTACCAATAATTTGTAATAATTACCAATAAATAGTAATAATTACCGATAATTACCCACAATTACCGATAATTACCAATAATTAGGAATAATTACCAATAATTAGTAATAATTAGTAATAATTAGTAATAATTACCAATAATTAGTAATAATTAGTAATAATTAGTAATAATTAGTAATAATTACCAATAATTAGTAATAATTACCAATAATTAGTATTAATTACCAATAATTAGTAATAATTAGTAATAATTAGTAATAATTACCAATAATTAGTAATAATTACGAATAATTAGTAATAATTACCAATAATTACCAATAATTAGTATTAATTAGTAATAACTAGTAATAATTAGTAATAATTAGTAATAATTACCAATAATTAGTAATTATTAACAATAATTAGTAATAATTACCCATAATTAGTAATAATTACCAATAATTAGTAATAATTACCAATAATTAGTAATAATTACCGATAATTACCAATAATTACTAATAATTACCAATAATTAGTAATAATTACCAATAATTGGTATTAATTAGTAATAATTACCAATAATTGGTAATAATTAGTAATAATTACCAATAATTAGTAATAATTAGTAATAATTAGTAATAATTACCAATAATTAGTAATAATTACCAATAATTAGTAATAATTAGTAATAATTAGTAATAATTAGTAATAATAAGTAATAATTAGTAATAATTAGTAATAATTAGTAATAATTAACAATAATTAGGAATAATTACCAATAATATTAGTACTGTGAAAATAATAAAAAATTTATACAATATTAAAATTATCAATATTTGTAACATATTTTGCTTTATCGTCAACATATTTAATTCCAGCTCGAGAGGAGCTCGTGCATCTTCTTCTACTACACAGTATGAGGATCAGTTACGATCTCAGACTACACTGATAGAGAGTCTCCGAAAGGAGCAGGAGAAGATGCGTCAGCAGCATGAGGAGGAGTGTCGACGCCAGTAGCAGCTGTACGAGCAGCAGACGAGTCGGTGGCAGCAACAGCATTAGGAGCAGATGGAGTACATGCACCGACTCACTCATGATTTAGGGATGGAGTTTCCTCCACCACCATCTGCAGATCCCCAACTCCCCCCTCTTTCAGATTAGAGTTTGTATTTATGTTATAAAATTTTTGAAATCAAAATATGATTTTTTTTCTATTCGTAGTTCCTGTCTCATTATAAAATATTAATAATATTATATTTTTAAATAAAAATATTAATATGAATAATAATATTATTTATATTTTATAATATTAAACTATATATATATATATTAAAATTTTATAATATTATAATTTAATTATATTTTTTTGTAATACTTGAATTATTTTAATATTTGAATGTAAAATAATTCTATTATTTTTATATTAATTAAAATAACTTATTAATATTTTTTTATTTACGAATTATAATTCTAATACTATTATATTAATAAAATCATTTATTAATATTCTATTATTTTTTATTTTTTATTTATAATTCTATTATTATTATATTAATTAAAATAATTTATTATTTTTATTTGTGAATTATAATTCTATTATTATATTAATTAAAATCATTTATTAATATTTTATTATTTTTTATTTTTGGATTATAATTGGATTATTATTATATTAATTAAAATAATTTATTAATAATTTATGTTTTTTTTATTTTTTTATAGTATTTGCGATGGGATACTATGCCCGCCGCAAATAGTATTATTATTATATGCATTAGAATAATTTATTAATAGTTTTTTAATTTTTTTTAAAATAGTTTTTGCGATGGGACCCGTCGCAAAAACTATTTGCGGCGGGCCCGTCGCAACAGGTATTTGCGACGGGGCCCGGCGCAAATAGTTTTTGAAAAGTTTTTTACAAATATACGGAATACTAGTTACGACGGGGATTCTCCCCATCGCGGAAAAAGGATTTAGCGACGGGCCCGTCGCAAAAAATTGTTGTTGCAACACCGTTTTCAGCAACGGGTCATTTGCGACGGCCCCCCATCGCAAAAATCCATTTGCAACGGGATCCCGTCGCAAATGACCCGTCGCAAATACCTGTTTTTCTAGTAGTGATATGATGTGATATATTTGAAATTATTTATTTAACATTATTACCATTTATTCAAAAACCCTGTTTTGGATTACACCTTAATCCTACAATGAATGGCGATTTTAGAGGATCAATGTCTATAGTAAAATGGTACTATAGATGAGATTTTATTTTTTTAGTAATTGACCATGTTATATGTCTCCAAATATGTGATGGATTGAGAGGTGTAGGATCACATTTATAAGTGGTCTGAGAGGCACAATTGTAAATATTATGAACATTACAATAATGTAACTCCATATTTATAGTCATCAGCCTCCAAATAAAACCGTCATCACAAAAAAAGATATGATAAGGTATAAATACCATAAAATAGTGGAATTGATCTTAATATTTTAATTTGACCCCCCCTGGGTAAACCCTTTTAACCATTATCACAATGACCAAAAAATTTACCGTGGAAAATATTAATTTTGAAACATACTAAATTGAAATCATTAATGAATTTTTTTTAATGAAAATTAATAATTTAGACTCATTTTAATATTATTCTATTTCATGAAGTGGTATAAATTTCCAACAAAATAAATACGTATATGAAAAAGAAATGCATTCTTTAAATTTCTTTTTAAGATGAATTTTTTAACATGTGTATTGTTGATTACCATTTTATTATTTGGGTTTTTATTATTTAAAGTATAAATATGTTTATTATAAATAATACCAAAACTATAATGAACCACATGGTTTATGGATCAAAACAGAGGTAAAATAAATAGTTTTAATTTCATCAAATACATTACATAGATTTTCGAAATGAAAATCATAAATCATAAAATTAAACATAATCTTTTAAAATTAAATATATTACATCCTAAAAATATATTTCATATTTAAAAAATTCTAATAAAAATTAATTTCTTTATCATTCTAATAAAATTTCATAAAATTAACATTATTAATAAAATCGATATACTTTAGTATTCTATAAAAAATTATCTATACAGAAAAAATTCAGAAGTCACCATTTTCAAAATTTTAAATTACTAATTAAAAATAAAAAATAATTTTTTATAATTACAATTATATCATTCATAATTTAACATTTGTTTAAATAATATATAAAATATAATAAAAACAATGCTATTAAATGAAAATCTCTAATGCAATATGAATTAAAAAATAATATAATTATTATAAATAAATAAATAATTTTAAAAATTATGATTCATTTAAGTATCCCATAATATATGTAAATTTTATTATAAAATAGTTATTCACCTATGTTTGGTTTTCTATTCATTAGAAGCATTCAAACATATCTATTTAATAAAGGTAATTACATTCCAAATTTTGGATGGTTACATAATACCGTATTAAAAATATTTTCCATCAAAATTATATTATTAGGTAGAATTTAATTAGGATACATATTCCTCATAAAATCTTCAAGTACAATACAGTTAAAAGAATATATTGGTATTTCTATAAAATTAATACATAAAAAGAATTATAAACCTAAGAATGGTTAAAAGGATGAAATGAAAAACAATATTCCAACATATCATGTAAAGAATCTCATAGGGACCAATATACCTAGGGCTAGACTTCATCTTCTTTAAAAATATCATTATATTATTTTAATGAGAGAGTCAAAAGAATGTCTAGATTCTAAATTAAAATTTCAAATCTATTTGATGTTTATCAACAAAACGCTTCCATGGACTCTATGATGCATGATTATTCAACAGAATGTATGTAACTATTTGAACCATTTCATTAACTAGCTCTAGTAAAAATAGTTATATTCCCCAAAAATCATCATATCATGTATTAGTTTTGTAATTATTCCATTGATATCATCATAATGTTCCATATGAATTCTTTTGTAAAATAGATTATTTTATGAAAATTCCCCTAGAAGATTTTATTATTCTGTAAATCCATTGAAAATAAAATATTATACTATCAACATATATTACAATATATGAATGTTTCAGTTAGAAGAATCATTTGTTTATGGATAAGAGGTAGTACTCAAAAATAAATCAATATACAATGGTTTTTAAAAGAATAATGAGAATATCTAGGTAATCCCATGATCTTGAGAAGATACATTTGAGAGTGCTACTTAATTCAACCTCACATCTATCTTAATGTACATTGAGGAAATATAATCAAGTGAGAAATCATATATAATGGTAATAAGATGTATCTAATTAATATTATAATGTTCAATGACCATAATATAATATATCCATTAAGATATTTTTTCGAGTCAATTGAGAAAATATATGGTGATGATTTTAAATTTCAATTGATGTTTAGTGAATTCATGAAACATCCTCTTAGACCTTTTTTCATCCATAATTATCCGGTATATAAATTAATATTATAAAAATTCCACAATATCGCTCATTATGTTGACCACCATGAAATTATTCATATAATATATATATATATATATCATTATACATCAAAGAATAAAAGTAAATGATGATCTATTTATTTAATTTAATAACTCAATCATCAATTCTAGTATTGATAGGATACATAATTAGTACCTAAAACTGAACTTTCCATCATAGTCATTATTGATCTCATAAAAGTTCCTTAACTTTATTTTTAGATTATTGGCTTAATTATACACCTCATTAAGCATCAAATGAATGAAGTTTGACACTTACCTATGTAATATATTCTTTCTCCCTTTCCATTATCATAAATATTTCTATCTTTTGAAATCCATATGTAATGGAAATTTTATAGTGCTCAGCATTGAAAATATATAACAACCCATATATCTCAAATCATCATCCATTTTTTACCTTCCATTAGTGGAAATGTATTACATAAAAATAATCCTTAACTAGATCCACCCATCACCTTCTATGAGTATTCAATTCATTCTTGGTTAATATTTACTTTGATCAAGTAGGATCTGTATATGTTTAACACCATTATACAAAAAAGGATACCCATATATATAAATTTAAAATATTATCACTACAAAATCTAAATCATGAGTCAAGAATTTATTATTATAAATCATGATAAATAATTATTTATAATCTAAAACTTTGTCATTTTACAGGATAACACTACTAATTCACTTCTATGATACATCCCATAAAATAAAGAAACATTCACTACTCCTTGGTAATGTCATCCATTGTACACTGAACAAAATTCTATTAAATTCCTTGAACATTAAAACACATTAAACATTATAAAGGATCATGACTCTCTTACATGTTAACCTATTTGTTATATTTGATATTTGTGAGAAAATTCTACCAAATAATGGATAAGAAAACTCCAATAAAAGATAACTACATATTTTAACCTTTGTTTAATATATGGGACAATGAACAATAATATCTATCTTCTAAGGATCAAAATATATATCCTTGAATATAACTAGATGATCAAACAATGAAACATTATATAGATACACTATACAAATTCAAATTTTCACATACATATTATCCATTCTAAACTTATTTAACATCATTTATATATGATCATCAAGATCTTCATTTCTCATTAAATATGTCAAAATATTTTTTTATAAATACTCACAAAAACTAATCATAGATATTTATAAATATTATTTTGAAGATATCCAAGATGACAAGTGTACGTCCAACTATTATCGCTATAAATTCATAGTTTTTATACCATATACAGATATTTTTCTTCTGTATGACTTGATTCATCACCCTCAATTGATATTATTTAGATTTAAAGTAAAAAAATTTGCATGATTGAACCCCATATTTTTTGTAATGAAAATAATGAAATTGTGTTGGTGGATACAAATTATTTATTAGGATCTTTTAATTTTTATGATAATCAATGCATATATTCATATACACTTAATTATTCCTAATAAAAAGATCTAGTTCACCCCATGGAGGTGCACTTGGGATTATGAATCCCTTACCTTTATGCTCATATATTTTTATATTATGCTCCAAAAAACCGATAGTGGTCATTATATGATTATTATATGAAATAGGAATAGAAATATGTATCAGTTTTATTGAATATATACCCTCATGGTTTGAGGGAAGATAAGATAAATCCTTAATAAATACATATTTGTATTCCCGAACAAAATTTAAATATTCAATCATAATTATATCCCTAAAAATTAATGATAAATACCCCAACATTAAAATGTAGTAAGACCCTTGTAATGTATAATGAATACATTAATATTTCATATCCACATTCACATTAATTGATGATATAAAGATTATTTTGAATATAGAATGTGACTTATCCTCATCAGAAATTAACAAGGTATCTATATAATGAAATTTAACATTCTAAAAAAATCAAATCAATTTCTATTTAATGGAGAGAAAAAATGATTTTCAATAATAACATTTAACATATATTGTATTGGGGAAGAGATTTAAACACAACATTAATTCATAAAACCATTAACAATTTTCATGACTAACTCAACAAATACATATTTATGGGGTTATGTTTTCAATAATAAAATTATTTATAAATATAAGTGTATATATAACAATAATAATATTACATATTTATGTTTATATTCATCAAAATATGAGAACCTTTAACCACATTATTTAAATAAACAATAGAAGTAATTGTTATTTCAGGGTATTTTTTATTATCTCTATGTTTTAGAGGATAATAATTTCAATTACCATAAATCATTTTCATTTGATATTTGTTTTCATAATTTATAAAATCTATCTAAATTTATCATTATAGTGTGGTAAGTGCATTTATGAAATCCTTCTCCCTATTGTATTCAAGGGCACGCCTAATTATATCAAATTATCAATCATTTTATCGATGAGCATCCATTACAAACATGAAACTTGTACTAATCCGTTAGAAAAAATTTCCCACCAAGATTCTTTCCATTATTTGGGCATAAATGAAGAATATTTTATTTTTTATCTTGGGTTCATATTATAAATTTATCAAAAAAATTATTTTTATTCTTATTTAATCCATGAGAATATCCTAAATTTCTCGATTTTATTACTAACTCTATAGAGCTTCAAACAACTAAAACATTGTTACTGATGTATCATTTGGTTAAATACATTTAGAAACATGATTTTAATCCAAATAATAGAAAAATATTTCTTTTAGGTCCCTTGATAAAATAGATTACATACCTCAAAAGTATACTTAAATTTATATAATTTTCATAAAGGGATTCACCATCCTCATACATTATCATGAATAATTTCCTATCTGTTTTAGTGTCAGTATTTGGGAGAAAGTACTTATTAAAAAATAAATTCTTAAACTCATCCCATTCAACGGATTTAGTTTTTTCCTATTTAATTTTATTTTTGATAAGAGTCCACCATGGATTACATTCCCCTCCTAAATGTTACACAACCCGAAAACCATGATATTATCTAAGAACATGGAATGGAAGATATCATTTTAGTGGTACTAATTAATTATTCATCAATTTCCCTATTGGGGGAACACTATAGGAACATGTGTGTTAATCCCTGAATGTATTAATGGGACATTTCACATATATTTTTTTATTTAGAAGTTTAACATTATTCATGGTTTGAGATTTTTCCTCTAGCATGGAAATATTTTTTTTACAGTATACAATTCATTCAATTGATCATGGGATAATTCATTGGACTACCTGTCAAATTTTTCATGAAGATGATTCCACTAGGATCTATCCATTTTCTAAAACCAAAAATCACAAGTATGTGAATCTTAAATTAATTCGATTAAGAAATCATATAATAAAAAAAATAATTCATAATACTCTTTATGTTATGTCTCTTTAATATCATCCTATTATAGTTATGGTGCATCTTATATCTCATTAATTTCAATATAAGACATATTAGGATCATTTTACATATTACTCAACACATAAAAACAAACAATAGATAAACATTTTTCTGAAACCAACTATTGTGATGAGACACAATCATAAATTAATATTGAATCTCATTAGATGAACATTCAGTATATCTAACCAAAATGCACAGTTATGATCGTTATGGTTTGTTATCATTGGTTACTTTATAAATATTCATCCTATATGTGAACGTTGTTTGACATATCAAGTAATTTTAATCTTACACAAAACTAATATTATGTATAAGATATAGAATATCTTTTATCAAAACACGAGGAGATGGAAACATATGAAAGGGGAGAAAAATGCTCAATAATGGAGAAAAGGATATATAAATTGATAGTTTTTCAGAATAATCTAATCATGAGTTTATCCAATCATGATCAGAGAAAATAATAATAAATTTTTAAATTAATACACTATTGTTTATGGATCACAAATCGTGATTCATTGAATATGGATATGAAAATAATGAAACATGATCATTAATAGAAAAAAATATCAAGATCCATGATGGTATATTATAAGTATAGGAATATTTCATAGGAATTGTGTTCCATAATCAATAGCATATAAATATTTTTAAATAGTTATATATATCCTCTATTACATTATTCATAGAGTTAAAAAATACACATGATATGTATGGTTAAATACAAAACCACTTTGGAATCATGGAATGGGTTCACTCCTTATCCTTTCTCATTAATAGAGTGGATTCACACTCTATCCTCAATCATTCGTGTAATAGGATGAATCCCCATCCAATTTCATAATATATCCATATATATAATTCATTAGTCAATTCATTGAATTTATACAACATACCAACCTATCACATTTTTAAAATACTTCACATATTTTCCACATTATCATAAAAAAATAATCATTTTTTCATAACTCAATTAACACATGAATTTTTTTTTCAGGAATACAACCGAAAAATACCAACATAATAAGGAATCATAAAATAGAAATTGAAAGTATCATAAAACCATATTTAAAGAGAAACACAATAAAAATAGTGTATATTCATTTAGACAGATATCTATTTAAAAGAATATGTGAACACTATGTAAGATAAATACACATTTCTATATATAAAAATAATTTATAATGAGAAAACATCCACGAATAATGGGAAAATATATTCCATCATAAAGTTTCATGATTTTGTTTAAAATATTATTCAGGAAAAATAAAGGTTTTGATGGATGGAATATGTAGAAATGTTTTATATGATAGAAATAATAATCTTCATACTTTTGTAAATATTGTTAAAAAACCATATGGGAAATGATAAATATTATACTTCAAATAATTTTGTAAATTTTTTTGATTGTAAAAATGGATTTTATCATCAATTTAAGTATAAATAAAGAAAAAGTATGATTATTGTTTTAAAAAATATGGATATATAAGTTAAATATTCTCAACATGAATGAAAAATATGGTTGTATTTTCCTATACACAATAATTCATAAATTTACAAACCATAGAGGTTAATAATGTAATGAATACTTGAATCCCACATAAGTAAATATAAAGGGAAAAATTGTATATATTTAAATATAAAAATCTAATACAATTTCCTCAATGAAAATTCAATTATTAACAATATTAATTAAATTTATGAGTGCAATATAGGCACTTAACATCAGTCCTAACATGGTTTTTATGTGTTCTAGCCTCCGAAATAATTAATTTTAATTTTAGTATAAATATATTACATAATTATATTAAATAATATCCTAATAACATTTATTTTATTATATATTTCAATTACCCATTAAGTAAAAATTCTATTTAAAAATCATTATTTTAGGTGTTCACTATTCATTTTTTCATTCATTTTTCAGTTTTATAGTTCTAATGTTTTGAATTTTATAATGATTTAGTAATCTGTTGAATGTAAAAATGCTTCAACGTGAGTATTATTTTATATAATATCTATTATATATAATTATTTAATCAATATTTTAATAATCATTATAGAATCAATCAAGAAGGATGTAAAACCTACACAAACAAGAGTGTGTTATAAAGACAAAATGCGTATGAACATACTAATGTATAATAAAAAAATTAAAAGACTCTTCATGTCATAAGTATCATATATTTTCATTATATCTTTTTAAAACCATACATGGAAGTAATATATGAAAAAATGAAATATATCCCACATCATGATCATACTACATACATATGTGTGAACGATATTTACAATTTCTAATGAGAAAAAAGAAAAATAAAGTGGTTAATATTTTATCATTCAAGAATAATTCTTATATAATCAATATCATATGTATTTAGTAAAACCATCATATTAACTATCTATAAGATGTGGTGATAGAAGATAAAATATTTCTCTTAATTGTGTTGGTAGTTCTCATGTACGAATGAAAACTTCCTTCACTTTATAGTTGATGTAAATGAAAAAGAAAAATGTTTTTCCATTATCCAAAAAACAATTCTGTATATTTTGGATAATGAATTAATTTTGTAATGATAATAAATATATTTCTATGAGAACCAAAATAATAATAATTTGATGAGATTCATTTAGTATTATTACATGTTTTATTATAATTATACACCGCAAGCCATCAGTAGATGGTATTTTGAGAAACAAAATATAACATTGACATTTGGTGGGTGGAATTTTGGATGATATTTTTTAGTTTTTTTCTAAACATGATTTCATATGATTTTTATGGAGTAATTGGAGGAGGATCTATTTTATAAGTGATGTGTGTGGGACACTAGTAAGTATCAAGAATGTGAAAATAATATTATCCCATATTTAAGTCTACACTGATAAAATTTTGACCATTTTCACTAAAAGATAAGCATTGGTAAAAACCACTTAAACCAGTCAAAAAAATATCATTTTTGGATTATTTTTTAACCCATATCTTTTTTTTCACACCCTCTTTAACCCTATCAGCTCACCACGATGACAAATTTATTATAATGGTCACTATTTTTATGATCAAAAATAAAATTCACCTCATTTCAAAATTTCAAAATTATAATTCCAAAAATATAATAAATTTTATATGATTATATTAAAAATTAGGTAAATTGTTTTTTATAAAATAAGAATGCTTATCACAATGAAATATAGTTAATGACTTAGATAAATTATTTTTATTTAATAAAAAAATATTTTTAATTTATATTATTTTTTCACATTGAATTAATAAGGTTATGTTTCATTAATGGATTTTAATTATCAACTAAAATATGTATACAAAACATAAATAAACATTTTTAATTTATAATTAAAATAGATGAACAAAAAAATTTGAATAAAATCACAACATTTATTTTAAAAATTAAAACAATATATATTTAATTTTAAGTTTATATTTTGAAATGAAACATATCACTTATTAATTTTATATAATTTCATTAAAAAGGGATTCAAAAAATGTTAACTCTTTATTATGTGAAGTAAATTTCATAAAAGTGAATATATTAATGGAATTTGAATTTCTCACTATTTAATAATAAAATAATTACTTCATTGAAATATAAAAAATTCCCATTAAGATAATTTTTAAATGATATATAAAAAATTTATTTGTTTAAAAAATATTTAAATTCATTAATTTATAATTTCCATTTTATGTAATTAATATATATCATTCAATTATAAAAATTAATAAAAAATATTTTTTACCTATGTATACATAATATATTATCTCTTTTAATTATTTTATTGAATTTAATTATTATGTTTTATTTAATTTTATCATAATATATTTTAGTTTATTTAATGATTAATTATTCACAAAAATGATGTTATTTCATGCATCATAATCCATATAAGGGATTAATGTATTATGAATAAATATATTCGAATGTGAAGGTGTGCTAAGTAATATCTTTTAAAATCTATATTATAAAACACTTGGATTAAAGATTTAACAATCTAATATTAGGATAAATGAACAAAGGCATTAAATATTTAATTGTACTATATGATTTTATAATTAAAAGTTAGTATCTTCTTGTTAATGGAGTTAATGTGTGTCACAATTCCACCTCATTAACCAAATGCACCAGTACCCAAACCAGTACTAACATTCCCCAAAGGGAATTCTTGATCCCCTTTTGATGTCGACTAGTTTTAGTGTATCAATAAATGGTCCGAGTGAACTATTTCAACTCAATATCCAACAATAAATATAAAATAGTTGAATATAAAACAATGTATAGTGTTAATTTCAAACACTCTAAAATGAGAATGAACTAAATGTAGAAAAATTTTGGTCCAAATGATACATATTCCATAAAGGATACACAGTTATCCCACAAGATGGGAAAAAAATCTCTATATAATGATTATATCGTAGATACAACAATCCATACTATTCCGAAGCTCTAAGGAATATAGAACACCTTCCACCTATATGTTTTTCTATCCCATTTAATGAATCCTTCACAACATAATCTATAACCACAAGAATGAAATGTTAGGGCTTTAGAATCACGAAGTACTAGGATTTCATCCAATTTTCCATTACCTATACCGTAAAAAATAAACCCTATATTACCCAATTTAAATTATAATAAGTTTTTTAAATTATTTCATATTTCTAGTCAAAACATTATTGTAAATCATTTATTTGAAAAATATATATTTAACTAGATGAAATTGGGGTTTTAATAAAAAAATGTCCTGAAAAAATTCTATAATCACAGGTTTATAATAATCAACTCAAATTAATAAACATGTTAATATAACATAAGTAATATTTAGTTAATGGATCATGTATCTTTACACTACTCAGTAATTATTCATGTATTAAGTTGTGCACAAATCTCTAAGGCTTCGAAAATCATGATAGAATCAATCAACACACCATTGGGGACTGTCATGAAAAATATGGTTATGATAAAGTTATCATCTTAAATACATTACTAGGGGTTACGTTCAAATAATAAATTTCATATTCACACACTGACAACTCATGATCACATGTTATTTAAATAAATAATTAAATAAATAATGGGAAAACATTATTTTCAATTCCATTCACCATTAACAATACAATTTAAAAAATTCATGTTTTAATAAGACATTTCAAATTAAAAACTAAATCATAGGTCATTATCAAAATTCATGTAACAGAAATTCATAATTCATTTTCACAATCTTTTGTTAATAAACATCAATACATTTATATAAATCATTTTAATTCAATCCAAATTTTTCTATAAATCATCCTACTATTTTTAGATCCATTAAAAAAGATTATATTTCACATTTCCATACATATATATGTAAATAAAAATCATTGATAATAATTTAATTGAAAAAAATTTAAAATATATTCTAATTATACCATGTAATCATGATTTCATGATTAGGGAAAACACTCACTGAACTACCTATCGTTAGTCAGGTGATTAACATAACACCTAATAGAGGAACCAACAATGGATATTATAAGGAGGGGATGATCAATGTTTAAACATAAAATATCAATTCACTAATTCAATGAATAGATCTATTAACAAAATTAGGATCCATTACTATGTATGGTAGGGAACATAAGAAAGTGGGATTCCAAATCAAAAGGTCTACACTTCCCAGAGAAGAATCAGTCACATCCATCCACTCTTCAATCTAATAGAAATGTGTTTTAATGAGTTAAGATCCTCTCTATAGATCTTATAAAATCAAAAGGGATTAATTAGGTTCAATTAAAATGTGTTATGATTTATAAATGTTCCTTTGGTATATTAATTACTATTTTAGGGGGATTAAAAATCAATTAACATGGTTTCCTAGGGTAGGCCACACAACTAGTCATAATTGTGAACCTAAATGAGCAACCTCACTAGGATTTTGAAGAATTTGTCCAGGTTAAGATACATAGTTAGAAAGAAAATTAACCAACCTATTTTCAATCATGGGATACTAGATTATGGATCCATGGTCGGGGTTTATGGTTGTGAAATTATGTTCCTTCCTATCTATCCCCAATGATTCAAGTTGCATTGATTTAGGTAGATGATGCATGGTTTGTTGTAACTGTGAAACCCCTCTAGAATGAAAATATAAGAAATAGATTCTCTTATGAAACCTTGCATGGTTTTACTTAATTTTTTATCCTATCCTAATATCCCCAAAATCTTCTAATAAATACTTTATGGTCCCTAAAAACAAACAATTAAATGATCCAAACAATGTTAGATGAAAAGGGGTATGCGGTACCTTAAATATAGCAATGGGATGTTACCATACCTCCATTGTGACTACGTTATTCAGAAAAAAAATTCCAAGATGATTCCTTGTCATATTTACAATGCCAATAATATCCCATTAGTGACTCACACTCTCATGTATTATTATAATAAGGTCCATTCTTCGGTAACATTCCTCCCAGAGGTGTGGACTTCACATGAGGACAATTTATCTCAAATTCAAAAATATGTAATAGATTCTTATAAATAATCAATATAGGTAGAAAATTAAATTAATACCTTATCAATATATTATATGATATAGATAGATAGTTTCTGATCCATGGAACACAAAAAAATATTTTGAATTGAATAATAAGGAGGTGGATAATCCACATGGAATAAAATCATATGAACTTTATAAATATTCATAAATAGTCACACGTATCATAGAGGATGAATCCCCTATTTTCCTAATAATTAATGACCCATGTAAGGTGAATCTCTTAAAAACGCATTTCACCAATTTAAAACTCATATAAGAATTGACGATGATCATTATAACATTTATAAAAGATTTAACCCATCACCATTATTTGAAGAATCAATGGAATCTCTATTTTTATCTCTTGCACTAAACTAGATTCGACCATGAATTCTTCATCAACATCTAACCAGCATAATGTAGATTTATATGAACTCCTATATAATTACACATTTTTCCTTCCTATTCGATTAATGGAAATTAATGTTGAAGAAAAACTCAACCAGTCATTAGTGGTTATCCTATGATCCACTAAGGTAGGCAATAGTAGCACAAAAAATGTATTCTAGGATATATATTGAATTTTTTTATGTCCATTAATATGGGTACGGTATTCCATCCTTATAATAACATGAGATATTATAGACCCCATACATTACCTCTTAAAACATGTATCTAAATAGGGATCCCTATAAGAATCAATAACCGGGGGAACTCGATGGAATTTGATGATATACAATACATATAGACACCCCAAGTCCTCAATATTGTGTGTAACAAAAAGGAAAATGAAGTGATCTAATTTGTTCATTAGACTTATTACTACACATATAAAAATCTTCCCACATAGTGTATATGGTAACTAAATAACAAAAACCATCATAATATAATTCCACATCCATGTTGGAACTATAAGGGTATAAAGAAAACATGAAAGTTTCTCGTGATCTTCCGTAAACTATTGTAGTGTATATCAATCTGATACCAATTTATAAAAATCTAATCCCACCCCAAGACAACAAAATTATAACCTTATATCATATAACTTATTCATGAGGCCAAGGTTTACCTCTCAATGGCTACTATATTATTCCACCATCGCACCTTTCCAAAAAGATATGGGTGTGATGTATTTTATTCAAAACAAAAGGATACTCTATGACGACAATAACTACTCACCAATGGTCTCCCTATTAATAAAGGATTATCATCTATCATAAAACAAGCCATCAAGATACTATTACTAAAGAATAATCGTGAAAATAATGGATACAAACTGAATACAAGAATGATTAATATCTATCTCTACCTCTGTTACTCTCAAATATAGATGTCAAAATAGAGAAAAAAACATCACTACACTAATTATTAGATAACATTCTTGGTCAAATGAATATTATTCAAAACATTAATGAAGATATTACTTGTTCTACTAGTGTAAAAAAAATTTAAATTATAGGATTTTAGTTGCTCCACCTGTCATCACTTATGGGGATTGAGATATTTTTAATTGAATATTTAACTCAAGCTTTTGTTATCTAAATATATGGTAAAACATTCCCCAAAAATAAAATTAATCTGTATCATAATGTAATGCATCATGGTTGGTAGTTTGATATCATATATAACTATCATGGTACCTCACTCCAAGATCTGGTGTGAAATTTAAAAAAAAATTTTTTTTTTCTGAAATTAATATCAATTAAGGTGAACCAATTTTCCCCATCAAAAACATACAATATCTAATGTAAATTTTTTATCACATACATTATCAAAGACCATTTAAGTTTATATTATTATAGAAATATGAAAAAAAATTAAAAAAAATTACCATTGAATTAAATAAATTAACATTCCCACTATACCCATGTTTTTATATTCCATAATAGGTGATCAAAATCTTCCATATGAAATCCTTATAGAAATAATTTATTCAACATTATGCTTGATAACCTAGTGAAAATGAAACATTATAAGGGTGATATCAAATGATCAACTATGGTAAACATAGTCATTAATAATTAAATGTCATTATGGAGTATAATAATAGAATAAGGTTATGGTTAAATAATAAATTCCATGGTAATACATAAAAAAATTCATAACCATGAAAAAGTGGAACATGAAACATGAAAACTGAAAATAAAGAATTAAAAAATGAATGATTCATCAGAATAAATAATAATGATCCATGTCATATCAATAATGATAAAAAGAATCATTATAAACCAATATATATCATAAAAAAGGTTGTTGTTATCATGGATCATTATCTTCACGTCGCATTTTAAAAATAGAATAACCATTATTATATACCTCCACCTCTAGAGTACCCAATGAATTAGAGGGATATATTGGACACACCAATACTTAATTTATAACTGAACTACCCATATATATTTATTGACACAACCACCAATCCATGGTTTATAACTAAACCAACTATCCTTGGTTTATAATAGAAACATCCATTGACATTTAATAACAGAACCATCGATCAATGGTTTATAACTAAACTAAAAAACATTAGATTATAATAGAACCTCTTTCCATTGGTATATAACGGGACCACATATTATCATAATAAATATTCAAGAACTGTATCATGAAAAAAGTACTTAGGTCATTTTTTTGTCTTAATCTTAATAAATAATCATTATTCATTTCATAAAATTATTAACTCATGGAAAACTAATTAGTTCCAGAGCACTATTTTTGAAACATGGTTAACTAGTTGAAAATAAAGGGGATTCCTTACAATTCTATTTGATAAAATATTAATCCATCTATAGAATCAATGAATATGATATCAATAAAAAATATCCCCAATGGATAATAATTAAAAACAAAGATTTCTGACTTTGATGCATACAAATTTCATTAAAAGAGCATTTAAAACATTATGTATGCAAATAATGGTTCTGTTTTGTAAATTATTTTTAAAAACATATTATTCAAAAAATATATAAAATATAATAATCATTAAATAAAATATAGGAAACATATAAATGAATGTCCAATGTGACTAATTTTCATGATAGTGGGAGAATTTTATATATTTTTAAATTTTTAAAATAAATATTTATTTCAATGAATATTGTAACAATGATTTAAGGACACCCCTTTAGATATTGGTTTAAAATTTCAATTAAAAACCATTTAGAATTATGTAAATGATCATATGAAATCGAGTTAAAAAAAATTTATTTATAAAATAACATTTTGGAAATCCTTATATAAAATAGTTATGTAGAAGATAATGATACATGATCTAAAATTAACATACTAGATTGGTATCACTGAGAAATGAATTAATTGATGATTCTGTAATCAATATTGGAGGAAATTAAAACTAAACATGTGACCCAAATTAATAAGAAGAATATTAAAATATATAAGTGGTTAAAAAAATAAAATCATATTATTTTATCTAATAGAATCCTTATCGCAAGTATTTATGAAATAATTGAGATTGTATCATAATGTATTTTCCACTTTAGTAAAATTTTCAATCTTAAACCCAATGAATGAATAACGTCTAATAAGACATTAAATATCATTAAAATATCAATATACATTATATAGAACTAAATATGTTCTTCATATACTTCTTATTAAAAATATACGTTTATATCATAAATATATGTCCCAAAGAAAGGAATATGGGTTGATTAAACCTTACAGAGTTGATATCTATGAATTAAGGGTTAATAAATGGGGATATTATGTGTAATATATTTAAATACAAAAAATAATGTGTCAATAAATAATAAAATAATATATATATATGAATTCAAAAAAATTGATATCATAACTGTTCCAATGAAGAAGTTTCATATCAAATTGAAAGGGAATTGAGTGAAAAAGAACATTACATTTTATAAAACATTCATGTCAAATACCCATAGATAAATTAATTATAATTGAAACATAAAATATCAATATGTATAAAGTATTCATGAAATAATATATAAAAGGTAAGTTATATACATCAAAAAACACAAATAAATAGTGAATACAACATATGTTTCGCCAATATAAAATGTGAGATAAGAAAACCCCTTATCCCGAGTCCAGAAATTTCATGAATTTCTACTAACTAAATTATAATAAATATATATAAATTAATAGATTTTATAATAATATTTTCCCTTTTTAACACCTTATACATAAATTATAAGGCCCCATCCTTAAACCTTACTTAATCTTGAGTTATTACAAGATTACACGTTGAGGATCTTTTCTGGTTTAGAGTTTTAGAGAATTAGATCATAAAACTTGAATTACATTCCACATATAAACAAAGTGGTTACATAAAGATAGTATTCTTCATTCCCATCAATGGAAACACATTTAAAATAAAACATGGATTATTTCTTGACACATCCTTGACTCTATCATCTTATCATGTACCTTTCCCTTGACCTGTGAAAAGCATTTCAAAAACATGGGATGAGCATAAAAACTCAGTATGGTTTATAAAAAAAACATGGAAAGGAAACATGAGTTCATATATACATAAGAATGAAATCATACTTTACCCATAAAACATAGGCACTTTAACATACCTCATAAATAATGAATAAATCAAAGAAATCATAAGACATAAAGGTAACTTGAGGCATTCATAACATTCTTACGTAGGGAGTAACCCTCTTGGTTACGTTTGGAATACCCATCACAGTATATTCCCTAAAATATCTTTGGAGAAACCTTAACGTTTCACTCCTTCGCGTTACCCAATGCATTGGAGAGCTATATCGGGCTCACCCGCCCTTAGTTTATCACGAAACCACCCGTTTACATAATAATGCCCATGAACCTCAACATAATCATATCACATAAAACATGCATAAAGGAAACATAAAATTCCCACCTTTCAATCACAAGATATCAATACAACACATTGATATAGAAACATTATGAAAACAATTTTCAATACCAAAATAAAAGAAAAGTAAAACATGGTATTTATTTTTCTTTTAAAAAGAAGGTATGGCTTGTAGTGGAAGCCGAAACTCAAATAACGGTTACGATGGCGGAGAAGTCGTTGTCGCCTCATACGTACGACAAAAACATTCCCTTTTTTCGTTTAGTAAACGCTTCGTATAAAAAAGATTCCTTTTGAATAAACGTAAAAGTCAAAGGGGTTTATACACCATATAAAAGAAAGTTGTGTATAAAATAAAATATGCCTCAATGAAAGGAGATTGAGACGAAGTCCCATACCTCGTATCTGACTTGACCCGACCGTTCTTTAATCTCCTGAATAATAAACTTGAGTTAATCTCTACTTTCTTATGAATCCTTTTCAAGTTCATTATTCCTTTTATACCATGTTATGAACATCATGTAATCAGTTAAGTTAATAATGTTCATTTTGTCGGTATTTGGTTCTTAAGTCAAAAATAGTCTTCTTACACTTACATGTTGTTAATTTGGTCAAAGGTTCATTATATCCAGAATGGTATTCATGATGTATATATCATATATGTCATATATTTCCAGTACATACAAGCATTTATAATATTACATAATCATTTAGAGGTAAGAAATGAAATGCACCGTTCATGGAGACGGTAAGCCGTACGTACACATGAACGCTACTTTCATTTCTATTTCGTATTTTATAGAATGGAATCATAATTATATAAAGTTATATTATAATTCCAGTATAATATCATATATAATATCATAGTTCCATCCTTTATATGTCCCACATATGGTATTTAACGAATCAAATCACTTTGAGGGGGCGGTAGTCCGCACTTCCTAAAATGAAGATATCGTGTTTACCCATAATGGAAACCATAAAGTTATGACCAAAATGAAAAAAACATAAGCTTAAGGAAAACATAAACATATTATATATCATATATAAAAATAGTGACATCATAATGGCCACCTTTGAAGGTGTTAAATGAGTATTGAACAATCATCGTTTCGGGAGGCAGAATTTCGCCATCCACGGAAACCGTATGTTCTTTAACCATTTGATGTAGTTGTGTGAGAGTGTAGCTCGAATAAATCTTATAACAACATCCTAGTATATTGAAGATACTGGTGTTGTTACAAAAGAAGTAAATAAAAAGAGTTTAGGTGGGTTGGAGAAGCAAAATAAAACAAATGAACATGAGAGAATGAATTACCTTTAAAAGTGTAACTCCTTTTGATTTGAGTATAAAGGCTTCCTTTGAAAGGATTATGCCCAAAGGGAATCCTATAAGATTAGGAGAGGGATGTGGAGAGAGTAAATGGGCAGGGTTTGGCCGAGCCAAAGGCTTGAGTAGTGTGTGAAATGAGGTAGAGGTGGGGGCCTTTTATAAGAGGAGAGGAGGGGCACTTTTGGAAAGTAAAGAAATATTACTTTATTTGAAAATGTGTTTCGGTTTCAAAAGGTCCCAAATTGATATAATTCGTGGATAAGGTGATAAGGGTTCGAAATCCACTCATCCAATTGGTTTTGGCCATGTGTAGTTCATAGATTTTACATTGTCTTTCCATTTTATTTAAATCGTCAAATAATGATGTCATCGCTGCATCATTATTATGTCATAAATAATTTAATTTATTAAATGTCTAAAAATCATAAAAAAACTACTATGATGTAGGAAATATTTTTAGATTTCCAATAACTATTTATAATCAAATATCTGATCTTTATAACCCCATGTTAAAATTGTTTTCGTAAAACATCTCTTGTTTGTGTCATTTTTACTTTAACATTTAA
Organism: Viscum album; assembly: GCA_963277665.1. Taxonomy (NCBI): domain Eukaryota; kingdom Viridiplantae; phylum Streptophyta; class Magnoliopsida; order Santalales; family Viscaceae; genus Viscum; species Viscum album. Next base: position 666,846,863 of record OY728162.1, read on the forward strand.
TAAAAAGTTATTTATGTCACTTCCAAACCAAAGTGTCTCCATGGGGTCCCCAAGTTGACCCATGGCATGTCCTGGTCGGCCATTACACAACCAATAAGGTTGGGACACGTGTCTAGGTCATTTCATATTATTAAAGCATTATTTATACCTTAAACTACCCTAATTACCACTAATCGCGATTAAGAACTTAATAAGTTACTATTTACCAAAAAAATTATTATAATCTCATTGAACCACATTTTACTTCTTAATGACAACCATGTATGTCGGATTTTCAAAATTCAATACACATTAGTGGTAAAATTTCATTTAACTGAAAAATCAGTTTGCTTGATTACCACTTAGTGGTTTCACTATTCATCAAAAAATGAAGTTTTTCAGAAAATTTCCAAAAATTCACCCTAAGCTATATTTGATATTATGAATTCAAAAATGAAGTCTATTTTACAAAATTAAAATCATATAAGTCACATTAATTAATTTAATAATTAATTCCCGCTGCTAGAGCAAATAGCGTGTTTTTACAAAACAATAAGTATCAAAAGATTGATACTAGTTTAAGTCCAATTTCAAAGTGAAATTGATTCCAATGACCACCATTGGATTCATATTACACATTAATACCAACTCAAAATATAATCTAATCATATAAATAAATTAGATTAAAAAGCAGTTTTGATGTAAAATGCAGTATTTTTCACTATTCATTAAAAAATGAACATTGTCAGAAAAATACCAAAAATTCACACAAAGTAAATTTTTATGTCCCAATCATAAATAATAGGTTTATTTTGACAAACATAGTTTATAAAATTGTCAAAATATAGATTCAAAAATGGTTTGCCATCAAAAGGCACTAAAACAATCTTTTAAGAATATTAGTGTATTCCATGCATAAGATTGTATTTATTTTCATTTTAAGCCTCTATAACACTATCTTAATCATTAATAGACATAGATAAAAATATCTATTATTCATTACTTACTTGGGATGTTACATCCTTCCCCCCTTTAGCAAATTGCGTCCCCGCAATTTATTTACTTATCGAATAAATGGGGGTACTTATCCCTCATTGCATTTTCAGATTCCCATGTTGCCTCTTCAATCATGTGGTTTTTCCACAAAACCTTTACCTGCTTAATCACCTTATTCCGTAACACTGGCTCCCTGTGGTCAAGAATCTGGACCGGTTGTTACTTATAAGATAGGTTCTCTTCCAGCTGAACTACCTCTGGACTCAAAACATGAGATGGATCTGGCATATACTTTCTCAACATCAAAACGTGAAAAACATTTTGTACCTGAGATAAACTCGGAGGTAAAGCCACTAGGTATGCAACTGATCCAACTCTCTCTAGAATTTCATATGGTCCAATGAACCTTGGACTCAACTTTCCTTTCTTACCAAATCTCATCACACTTTTCCAAGGAGAAACCTTAAGAAAAACATGATCACCTACCTCAAAAGATAGATCCTTCCTCCGGTTATCCGCATAACTCTTCTGCCTACTCTGAGCTGTTCTCATGTGTTTCTGAATCAGCTGAACTTTTTCTGCCATCTCTTCTACCAATTCTGGTCCCATCAACTTCCTTTCACCCACTTCATCCCAGAAAGCTGGAGTTCGACACCACTTCCCATATAATGCCTGAAATGGTGCCATCTGTATACTGGAATGAAAACTGTTATTATATGAAAACTCAACCAAAGAAAGATGTTGGTCCCAACTTCCCTGATAATCCATAGAACAAGCTCGTAGCATATCCTCCAATGTCTGGATTGTTTGTTCTGACTGCCCATCTGATTGAGGATGAAAAGCTATACTAAAATTTAATTCAGTACCCAACGACTTCTGAAGGCCTTTCCAATAGTTAGAAGTAAACCTGGGATCACGATCCGATACAATGGAGAGAGGAACTCCATGTAACCTGACTATCTCTTTAAGATACAAACGGGAAAGTTGATCTAGATAGAAAGTATCTCGTATAGCAAGGAAATGAGCAGATTTGGTCAAGCGATCAACAATAACCCAGATTGCATTATTACCTCGAGATGTCTTCGGTAATCCAACAACAAAGTCCATGGATATATTCTCCCATGTCCACTATGGCACTGGTAAAGGCTGAAGCATCCCTTTCGGTAACTGCCTCTGTGCTTTAACCTGTTGACATGTTAAACACTTCATAGTAAAATCAGCAATGTCTCTTTTCATTCCATCCCACCAGTAATACTCCCGCAGACCTCTGTACATCTTAGTACTTCCAGAATGAAAAAACAACTCATTCTTCAACTGTGAATCACAAGGCACACATAACCTCTTCACAAACCTCAAAACACAAACACAAAATTATCCAAGAACTCATGGAAAATTTTATTCATAAGGTCCATGAATACAGCAGGTGCATTGGTTAACCCAAAAGGCATAACTACAAATTAATAATGGCCATATCTAGTACGGAACGCAGTCTTCGGAACGTCTGCTTCTTTTACATTCAACTTATGGTACCCCGACCTCAAGTCAATCTTCGAAAAATACTGAGCTCCCTAGAGCTGATACCACTTCATTCGATGGCCCAACATCTGCTGAAGTTGTGGCAAAGGATTTCGCCACCCCTTTCTGCTTGTAGTCTGGCTGCATTCCCCCAGTTGAGTTCTTCGTTGGACACTCATTTGCATAATGACCCATTTCATTACACTTAAAACATCTTACCGTTGGCTTTTCATTTCCTGCTTGATCATCTTCCTTACAGTTACGAGCAATATGACCAGACTTACCACACCGAAAGCACTTACCAGACTTGGATAAACATTCTCCAGGATGCATTTTACCACACTTCTCATAGGATGGATATTTGGTTTTCTTACCTCCTTGCTTCTTTGATGAATTCTTCCCCTTTTCCTGCCAACTAGACCTCTTATTCTTTTGTTTGTCATAGAACACCTGATCATCGAAAAACTCCATTTCCACCTTCTCAGCACATCGAACAAGCTTTTCATAACTTTTAAACTCACGAGAAGCTAATGCCCTTCGATATTTTCGCTTTAATCCTGAGTAAAAACGATTGATTTTTCTATCAAGGACCTGGATAAAATTTGGAGCATACCGTTCCAATCGAGTGAACCTTTCTTCATAGGCAGCCACTGAGTCTTCCTCTTGCCTCAATTCCAAGAATTGCTTTTCCATCCAAAGTCGAACAGCCTTAGGAAAATACTTCTCAAGAAACATACCTTTGAATTCATCCCAGTCAAGAGCATCAATCTCATCGGCGTCCCTGATATTTTTAACCATAGACCACCACTGATCTGCTTCACCCTCCAAACGGTAAATAGAAAGACTAACCTTTTGATTGTCTGAACACCCCATGACATCAAAAATCTTCTCCAGTGATTTAATCCACCCTTCAGCTAGCACATGGTCAGATGATCCTCTGAATGATGGTGGATGTTGCCTCATGAAATGTTCCACCACTGACATGTTCCTCTGCGGTTGATCTGGCTGATCTCGTGCATGGATACCACCACCATTTATATCCTGAGTCAACTGTGCCATCACTACAACAAACTGTTCAGTTCCGATTCCGACCATCTCAGGTTGCTGATTTGGAAGGTTATCTTCCTCCTGACGTCGTCCCATCATAGCTGCTTTGTTTCCTCTGTGGAAAACCATTCTGAACATAGAAATATCTTAGGCGAAGCAACATGGTAATCCGTAAATGCTATATCATTTCAATAATATTATAATTTAACACTTTTCTAACTCCTAAAGTTGTCTAAACCGACCTCTGATACCAACTATAAGGCCCTAGCCTTAAACCTTACTTAATCTTGAGTTATTACAAGATTACACATTGAGGATCTTTTCGGGTTTAGAGTTTTAGAGAATTTGATCATAAAACTTTCATTACATTCCACATATAAACAAAGGGGTTACATAAAGAGAGTATTCTTAATTCCCATCAATGGAAAGACATTTAAAATAAAACATGGATTATTTCTTGACACATCCTTGACTCTATCATCTTATCATGTACCTTTCCCTTGACTTGTGAAAAACATTTCAAAAACACAGGATGAGCATAAAAACTCAGTATGGGTTATAAAAAAACATGGAAAGGAAACATGAGTTCATATATACATAAGAATGAAATAATACTTTACCCATAAAACATAGGCACTTTAACATACCTCATAAAATCATGAATAAATCATAGAAATCATAAGACATAAAGGTAACTTGAGGTATTCATAACATTCTTACGTAGGGAGTAACCCTCTTGGTTAAGTTTGGAATACCCATCACAGTATATTCCCTAAAACCTCTTCAGAGAAACCTTAACGTTTCACTCCTTCACGTTACCCAATGCATTGGAGAGCTATATCGGGCTCACCCGCCCTTAGTTTATCACGGAACCACCCGTTTTCATAATAATGCCCAAGAACCTCAACATAATCATATCACATAAAACATGCATAAAGGAAACATAACATTCCCACCTTTCAATCACAAGATATCAATACAACACATTGATATAAAAAAATTATGAAAACCATTTTCAATACCAAAATAAAAGAAAAGTAAAAATGGTATTTATTTTTCTTTTAAAAAAAAGGTATGGCTTGTAGAGGAAGCCGAAACTCAAATAACGGTTACGACGGCGGAGAAGTCGTTGTCGCCGCATACGTACGAAAAAAACATTCCCTTTTGTCGTTTAGTAAACACTTCGTATAAAAAATATTCCTTTTGAATAAACGTAAAAGTCAAAGAGTTTATACACCGTATAAAAGAATGTTGTGTATAAAAAAAATATGCCTCAATGAAAGGAGATTGAGACGAAGTCCCATACCTCGTATCCGACTTGACCCGACCGTTCTTTAATCTCCTGAATAATAAACTTGAGTTAATATCTACTTGCTTATGAATCCTTTTCATGTTCATTATTTTTTTTATATCATGTTATGAACATCATGTAATCAGTTAAGTTAATAATGTTCATTTTGTCAGTATTTGGTTCTTAAGTCAAAAATAGTCTTCTTACACTTACATGTTGCTAATTTGGTCAAAGGTTCATTATATCCAGAATGGTATTCATGATGTAGATATCATATATGTCATATATATCCAGTACATACATGCATTTATAATATTACATAATCATTTAGAGGTAAGAAATGAAATGCACCGTTCAGGGAGACGGTAAGCCGTACGTACGCATGAACGCTACTTTCATTTCTATTTCGTATTTTATAGAATGGAATCATAATTATATAAATTATATTATAATTCCAGTATAATATCATATATAATATCATAGTTCCATCCTTTATATGTCCCACATATGGTATTTAACGAATCAAATCACTTTGAGGGGGCGGTAGTCCGCACTTCCTAAAATGAAGATATCGTGTTTACCCATAATGGAAACCATAAAGGTATGCCCAAAATGAAAAAAACAGAAGATTAAGGAAAACATAAACATATTATATATCATATATAAAAATATTGACATCATAATGTCCACCTTTGAAGGTGTTAAATGAGTATTGAACAATCATCGTTTCGGGAGGAAGAATTTCGCCATCCACGAGAACAGTATGTTCTTTAACCATTTGATGTAGTTGTGTGAGAGTGTAGCTTGAATAAATCTTATAACAACATCCTAGTATATTTAAGATACTGGTGTTGTTACAAAAGATGTAAATAAAAAGAGTTTATGGGGGTTGGAGAAGCAAAATAAAACAAATGAACATGAGAGAATGAATTACCTTTAAAAGTGTAACTCCTTTTGATTTGAGTCTAAAGGCTTCCTTTGAAAGGATTCTGCCCAAAGGGAATCCTCTAGGATGAGGCGAGGGATGTGGAGAGAGTAAATGGGTAGGGGTTGGTCGAGCCAAAGGCTTGAGTAGTGTGTGAAATGAGGTAGAGGTGGGGGCCTTTTATAAGAGGAGAGGAGGGGCACTTTTGGAAAGTAAAGAAATATTACTTTATTTGAAAATGTGTTTCAGTTTCAAAAGGTCCCACATTGATATAATTCGTGGATAAGGTGATAAGGGTTCGAAATACACTCATCCAATTGGTTTTGGCCATGTTTAGTTCATAGATGTTACATTGTCTTTCCATTTTATTTAAATCGTCAAATAATGATGTCATCGCTGCATCATTATTATGTCATAAATAATTTAATTTATTAAATGTCTAAAAATCATAAAAAACTACTATGATGTAGGAAATCTTTTTATCTTTCCAATGAATATTTATAATCAAATATCTGATCTTTATAACCCCATGTAAAAATTTTTTTCGTAAAACACTTCTTGTTTGTGTCTTTTTTACTTTAACATTTAATAAAAAGTTTTTTATGTCATTTCCAAACCAAAGTGTCTCCATGGGGTCCCCAAGATGACCCATTGCTTGTCTTGGTCGTCCATTACACAACCAATAAGGTTGGGACATGTTTCTAGGTCATTTATTATTATTAAAGCATTATTTATACCTTAAACTACCATAATTACCACTTATCGCGATTAAGAACTTAATAAGTTACTATTCACCAAAAATTATTATAATCTCATTGAACCACATTTTACTTAATAATGACAACCATGTATGTCGGATTTTCAAAATTCAATACACATTAGTGGTAAACTTTCATTTAACTGAAAAATCAGTTTGCTTGATTACCACTTAGTGGTTTCACTATTCATCAAAAATTGATGTTTTTCAGAAAATTACCAAAAAATCACCCTAAGCTATATTTGATATTATGAATTCAAAAATGAAGTCTATTTTACAAAATTCAAATCATATAAGTCACATTAATTAATTTAATAATTAATTCCCGCTGCCAGAGCAAATAGCGTGTTTTTACAAAACAATAAGTATTAAAAGATTGATACTAGTTTAAGTCCAATTTCAAAGTGAAATTGATTCCAATGACCACCATTGGATACATATTACACATTAATACCAACTCAAAAGATAATCTAATAATATAAATAAATTAGATTAAAAAGCAGTTTTGATGTAAAATGCAGTATTTTTCACTATTCATTAAAAAATGAACATTGTCAGAAAAATACCAAAAATTCACAGAAAGTAAATTTTGATGTCCCAATCATAAAGAATAGGTTTATTTTGACAAACATAGTTTATAAAATTTTCAAAATATAGATTAAAAAATGGTTTGCCATCAAAAGGCACTAAAACAATCTTTTAAGAATATTAATGTATTCCATGCATAAGATTGTATTTATTTTCATTTTAAGCCTCTATAACACTATCTTAATCATTAATAGACATAGATAAAAATATCTATTATTCATTACTTACATGGGATGTTACATAAATCAAATATTTTATTTCGTTTTAATGAACTATTTCAATAATTATTCAATTAAATCCACGATAGTTGTTTTGAGGACGTTAGGTTCATTGATTCCAGATGGATTTAGTGTGTTGACCATTTCCACAAAGTAAATTATTTTAAATTCTATAAAATCATAAAAATAACTTTTTTATGAAATTTTTATGAAAAAAAATCACATCACATCATGGAGGTGGTAGTCCACATGTACACGAATGACGTTATCATTTTCTAGTGTAAGAAAGAAAATGATATGTTATAATTTCGTAATTATAAATATTTCACTAATATAATTATTATATAATATATATATAATATATTTATTTAAATTATAATTATTACCTTCCATTTAATATGTGAGTTAAAAATGAATCACATCTCTTTGTGAGGTGGTAGTCCATCATACACAAAAGCGATGTTATCATATCACCCACATAATGGAAAGTAAAAAATGTATATGTGATATCATCACATAATAATATTAAATATGTAAAAACATAATATATATATATATATATATATATATTATATATTTACAAAAATTCATGAGTGGTGATGATGGAAAATAAATGACATCGGTTCGCGGGGTGACAGTCTTCCGTACATACAAAGGATGATATAATATTTCATTTGATGTAAGAGGAGATTGATTTTATTTATTTTTATAAAATAATAACATATATCTTTTAATGATATACTATTTATATCATATCATAATATTTGAATAATATTTTATTACAGGAAAATGAAATAATGGAAAGACATTGTTTTTAGTTGTACCTCTTCATGGACATCCACTTTAGGATTATACATAATATACTCCTAGAATAGATTAAAGACAGAAAAATGGATTCTAGGATGAGGTTATATATGTTCTAATGTGATTTGTGTATGTATTGTCCTATAGATAAGGCTTTTATTGATTGAAAAATGAATCTTAGGGGTTTCCATTTATAAGTGTCGTAAGTGACACACATGTAACTTTTGAGGAAAAAAAGTCTTACCAGGTTTTTCACATTCTAAAAGTATATAAAATGGAGAATTCAATGTAATTAATTATTATAAGGTCGATATATTTCCACAAAAAAATTATAAAATATTTACGTCGTTTTTACCATTATCATTTTAGGTTACCTCATAGGTTTGCATATTCCCAACATAACCAAAACAAATTATATTTTATGTTTTCAATAATTTATACGGTAAAAAATTAATTTATAATTACGAGATAATATAAATTGTTCTGAATAATAATATGGAATAGATTTTACCTCTTTATTTTCATAATAATAGATGGATTTAATTTAAAATTAAATCCTCATATGCATAGTAAATGTGGGTTTTATAGAATTTTATTTTTTATGGAAAAGACGACATTATATTAACTCTATGAGTAATAATTACTATGATATGAATAAAAATTAATATTTATTTATTTCAAATATATAAATTTAAATTATATAATTCCACATTATGGGGTATTTAATTATATAAAAATCCTAAAAAAATATGATCATAAAAACAGTTTTCAGTAATGACTTGTTTTTATTCTAAATTTAAAATGAATACTAAAATAAAACATGCAGTTTTTTTGAAAACAAATTATATAGAATAAAAATAAATAAATAATAAAAATTTCAGAAAAAATAATATTACAAAAATATTTTCAATTTTAAATATCATAATTTATTGAGATTAAATGATATCTTTATAAAAATATGTATTTTCACTATTTACAAAAAATCAATATTTTCAAAAAAAAATCATAAGTAAAATTTTAATTTAAAATTCCCAAAATAAATTTAATTTTATCAAATAAATTTATATAAGATTTAAAAAATATAATATAATAATTTTTTATGAAATGAAATAAAAATCAATTTTGTATAAAACATATTTTTGAAGGATAAAATATATTACAAAAAATTGATTGTCTATTTAATAAAAAATTTCAATAATTTATATTGAGTAAGATATATATATCATAAACTACTTAATATTATGAAAAACTTTTAATTTACCAGCTAGGTTATAATTGATACATATATATATATATATATATCATGGATCGTTTAAGGTTTGTGTTGTGTGTCAAATACAATATCAAACATATTTTTCATTTATAAAATATAAAGGTGTTTCATCCTTCATCCTAGAATATATTTCATTCTCAATATATCATTTTTATCTCGATAATAGTGGCATGAACATTTGGAGTACATATTTTTGAATCCAACATAGTAAAAAATGGTTAATAAAACATAATATTCATGAGTTTGAAAAATATGTACCAAGGTATTCTAGAATAACACGTAAATGGTTTACTGATTGGAGAATAAAGGGGGTGTCAAGATTTGGAGATGATAAAAAAATATTACGGAAAAAAATAGTATTATAGAGTGGTAGATATCATTGTTAAAAAAAAAAATTAATGATCAATATAGTTTTAATGAACTCAAAATCATGAACCAAGGTGGTTTGAAAATGGGAATTGATTTCTTAATAAATATTAGTAATATGAAAAAAATTATTTTAGGATCTTTTTACTACATTTTATTAATTCCTATCCCATATTAAATTAAATATTAATTATATTTACTTGCTTTCCTATTTTAATTTTCCCTATTAATCAACTTATAATACACTCTCATATTTTTTCCAATTATGAGTATCCATGATTAATCCTTGACCTCTAAAGTACCTAAAATCCTCATTTGAATGACCTATTCCAAATAAAAGTGTATGTTAAGATATTCTACCTATCTTTATGCATTAATGAAATAAATGGTTATCACATGGTGAGATTTTTACCAATGTGATTAAACCATGATATGCTGAAATAATACCTTAATTTACAAAATTCAACACTAATACCGTATGTTAAAATATATTTACACCTTAATAACCTTAGCATTGAATATTTTTATAACCTAAAATTTTATTTCATATGTTTCAAATTTCATGGGAAAAAAATATGGAGTTCTTTTTTTAATATCATTAGTATTTTAGTAACCAAATCACTTTTCAATCCCATGGTTATCTGTACAATAATATTTGTGTTCCCATAATAAACTCAATATTCATGATCATATAAACCCTAATGGTTATCAATAAAATAATTCTTATATAAATAAAATATAACTGAATTATTCATGTTAATCAATATGTTAACATATACCTCAACATTAAAAATGCCTCTGAAACATTCATTTATCACTTTAAGATCTCATATCTTAAAATTTTAAAGGGGTGTATTTGAAATTGAACATAGTATCATCTATAATATTTTAGTCTAATGAATTTATAAAAAAATAATATGATAATATAATATGAATATATCGAAATTTATAATTTTATTTAATCCTACCTCTTCTTCTAACTATAAACTCACAGACATTCACTTTAGAATATGGTGTTGAGATCCTAAACATTCCATTTCATGATTTGATATTGGTGAAGGTAACTATATTTCAGTATTCCAAAACATAAAATATCAAAAGGAAATATTATATAATTTAAATTTTCAAGGACCTTTTAGTTTTATGGATTTATTGAATTACCAAAATCTCTTACATAATAATTAACATAATATTTAAAAAAATATCATTCGCACTATAGTCAACTCTTCATATTCCATATTATGTCATAAAAAATAATTAATATTAAATCCTTTTTCGAATAATCCATTCTAAAAAATACTTGATGAGCTAGTGAAAATGAATCATCATAAGGGTTAGATGAAGTCTATAGTAAGGTTAAATAAAATCATTAAATATTATATTCCATCAGTGAGTATAAGAAGATAATACGGCTTTGATGACATTATCGATGTGTAGGTGAATAACATAAAAAGTATAATACACATAAATACATAGATCATAAGACATGAAAACATTGAATAATTATTTAACAAACCCAATAGGCCTCAGAATAAAAAATCATAATCCATGGGATATCAATGTTGATAAAAAAAGATATAAATAATTAAAAAGAATACATAAAACATATTGTTATCATGGATTATTATCCTCACATAACTTAATAAAAATAGAATAACTAATATGGTTGAATTATATATCAAGAGTACACAACAAATTAGAGGGCTATAATAGTCCCACCTATAATGGGATTATAAAAGAATCATGTATCATTAGTTAACAACATAATCACACTTACTTAGGTTATAATAGAACCACCCATAATTGGTTTATAATTAAACCACTTTTCATTGGTTTATAATGGATCCACTATTCATCATTAAAAAATTCCAAAACCCATATTAAGAATAAATTTTATATTGAAATCATTTTATCATCATCTCATAGAATCAGTCGATATTACTTTCATATCATTATTAACATATGTAAAAGATTTGGGATTAACAAAATTATTTTTTGACGGTTGATTAAACCTATGAAAATAAATAGGTTCCATAATAATCTCTTTGAAATAGACATTATCCATTCCAAGAAAGAATCTGTTTGGTATAATTAAAAGATATTCATAGTACCACATAACTAAAAAAGGGTTGTTTAAATTGATGAATATAAATAAAATTTAAATATCAATAAAATTAATTATCATGAAGATAAATATTGCTTTTTAAACTCAATTTTAAAATTATAAAATTCAAAAAATATTATGAAACTTTTTCCATTTTAAAATAACCATAGTTACATATAAATTATGGTTAAAACTAAATAATGGGCACGGTGGAGGTAAAATACATTCTTGTTTTATTTTTTATGAATAAAAAATCTTTTTAAAACACGTTATAAAGGGGATTCAAAAATAAAAATTTTGTAATAGTTATGATATTTCATTTTAAACCATTTTATATAAAGGTAAAACTACATATAAATTAGATTTAAAATTGATTTTAATTTTTTAAAGGAAAATTTATTAAAATATTTTTGAAATCATAGATATATAAGAAAAAGTTACCAGATATAAAAGAAAAATATTAGATCAATTTCACTTACATATTAATTTATTGATTTTTCATTAATCAATAGGGGATGAAATCAATAGTTTTATGAGAAAAACCCTTACCTTAAAGCCACACCTTCTAACATGTCCTTTAACTCATGTATAATATGTTTATATAAATTATATAATTTATTAATGAAAATTTAAATATTTACCTCCTTATACATATATATTTTATTTTATTTATTTTCATATTTAAATATTTAATATGAAAGTCTACTTCTGGAGTTTTGAAGATATTTGGAGAATTGTTTCAAAATTATTTCGGTGTGCTGACTATGGTAAAAGTGGTAATTATTTAAAAATTTATAGACTAATAATAATGAAATTATAATCTTATTTATTAATCAGTTATCCTTTTATATCCAATCATGAAAAATGGTCAATAAAATTGATTTACATTATGACCATGGATACAGTTGGCCACACGTAAGTTTGATTACATTCTCCATTTTTCAATGATCATCATTGAAAGATGTTATATAATATTTCATCGTTATATGAAAATAAGAATATCATAAATTATATGTTAAATCATTAAATATAATTTTATATATCATTATTTTTATTTGATTGTGAAAAAATAATCACATCGCTTTATAGAGATGATGGTTATTATGTAAACGAACAATGTTATAATTTTTATGATTATGAAAAAATGACATATTTTATCTTTATAATAATAAATTTGTCATGAATATAATTATTATTTTATTTATAAAAGATATATTGATTAAAATTATCCTTATTACCTTCCATCTAAAGGGTTAGTTAAAATGAATCACAGTAGTTCACGTGGTCCTAGATTCTCGTAAACACGATCGTTATTATAGTATCCCCCATGGAATGGAATTTAAAATTTTATATGTGATAATATTATAATATAAGTATTAAGATTATACAAATAATATATATATAGATTAATTCCTTAATTACAATAAGCTATGACAGATCATTAAGGAAATTGAATGACATCGCCTCGTGTGGTGGTAGTCCTCCGTACACGTGAATAATAATTTCATTTCAAATTTGAAGAAAGAAGATATTGATTTAGGTTAAGAAATTAATATATTAACATTAATGTTAATATTATATACCATTTATATCATATGATAACATTTTATGATGATTTTAATGATTTGGAATAATAAATAAAACAAAATGATACAGTTACGAATTTTAACTCTTTGCGGGCCACTTATTTCCGATTATACCAAAATAATTCCATGAATGTATATTTTTCCAGAATAAGGATTATATCATCAGGGTACATAATTTTTGATATTATTTTAGTAGTTTTTTATAAATTAAATTGGTTTTATGTTATAAATAATAGTGGATAGGGGTGGCCTTTTAGACGTGAGGTGAGTGGTAAACTTGTAATTGTTGAAAACAAGATGATGTATGCATGAATTTTTCCTTTCCAAGGTTCCAAAATATATAATTGATAACAAATAGAAATTATAAGTTATAAATATATCCATAATTTAGTTTTAATACAAAAAATTGACATCATTTTTTCCCTTATCATTTAATTTTATCCTCTGGTATACAAGTTTTCACCTTAATTACAATAATTTATTTTTATTCTTTTCACTATTTATTTGGTTAAAAAATAAGATAACATTATTATATAATAAAAATTATTATTAATAAAATTATTTAATCCATTTAATTTAATTAAATTCCCATAAGTTCACAAATTTATTTTAAAAATTATCTAATAGGTGCGATAGAAAATAGGGGTTCTAAGATGTACATTTTTCTAGAAAAATATGATTTAATAGTTTACTTTATGACTAAAAATAATTATTAAATGAATATAAATAAATATTTTTTTGATATATAATCTTTATTATTTTTTATATTATTCATAAATATGGTGATTTTTTATTAGTCAAAAAGGAAAAACATTATAATTCTTAAAACAGTTTTTAGAAAGAAAATTACCACTTTTAAACCCAAAGTATAATATTTTAATAAAATCAAAAATAAAAATGATTCAAAATAAATTAAGTGGTATATAAATAAATAAATAATACATAGGTTATTTAACATAATATTAAAAATATTATAGGGTATTTTATTTTATTGATTTATTGATAATTAATGGTATTTTTAGTAAAATATATATTTTCACTATTCACATGAAAATCAATATTCTGTGAAATAACCCAGATTTTTTCCCAAAGTAAATATTTATATTTTGATTTCACTAAATAATTAATATTTTTAAAATAAATTTTCAATCACTTCCAAAAAAAATAAAAAAAATTGGTTCATAAAATGGAATAAAAACATTTTTGAATAAAAGATATTTTTAAAGTATAAAATTACATTACTAACAACAGATTTGTAATTTTATAAAAAATATTCAATATATTATATTAATTAAGAATATATATATATATATATCATAATTTATTTAATAAACTTCACATTCATTTATTTAATGGTCCGATTATAATGGTTATATATATCATGGCTCGTTTATGCTTTGTGTTGTGTGGGAAATACACTATCGAATATTGATTTCGTTTATAAATATTATACCGGTAAGTCCTCCCCCTCACAAACCCCACATTAATAAATTTAATCCTAAATTTTTTTTCTATATATTGGTAATAATATCATAATCATTCTAAATACATTTTTTGGAAACCAATATCATAAATGTTCTTAATAAAACTATCTCTTCATAAGATATAAAATGAATTCCAATGTTCATATGAAATAACACATACTAGGATTCCAAATAGGAAAACATATGTGGGAAGTGAGGATTTTTAGATATTGAAAACTATTAATTTTCAAATAATAATGTAGTATGGTAAGATCATTGATCAAAACAAATTGAATGATTAATATAATGTTAATGAAATCCAATCCATAAAATTATGTTGTTTAAAAAATGTCATAGATTTCATCAGATATAAAGGTAATTGGTCAATATTTTGTTTCAAAATCCATTTCCCAGGGATTATGATTTCATTTAACATCTTGATTAATATAATAACAAAATGTATGTACCTATCTAGTATAATTTTCATAGTAAATAATTTTCCACCACATTGAAATAGTTTTCAAAATGATGAGTATCCAAGATGAATCCTTGATACATAAAGTCCTTAAAATCATCATTTTAAAGACCAAATTAAATAAAAATGGTTTATTATTACATTCCAAAAATCAATAGAAATTAACAAAGACAAAAATTCCTATCACATGGTAATATGACTACCAAAATGAGTAAACCATCATAGATGAAAATAAATAATTATTATCCCTTATTAATCTATAATATAAACGATAAAATTGAATCATTCTGAAATAAAAACAAAATTATATATTTTTTTTTAACATCAATCATTATATAAATTCTTTTATTATTCAATACAAAAAATATGGATATTTTTTAACACGAAATTTATCACATTTCCACCAAATCACTTTTCAATATCATGGTTATTTATATGACAAAACATGTTTTCCCAAAATTACCAAAATATCTAGATCATAAAATTTCTAAATATTATAAATAAATTAAAATTTAATTTCATAAAATGAATATTTATATTTTACATTAAAAAAAGTCTATCTATATAAATAAACATAATAGAATTTCCTTGAAAATGTGATTAATAACATTAATATCTCATGTTTTAAAACCTCGAAGGGTATTATAAGACTTTGAACTTATGATAATTACTAATTTCATTAAAAAATGTTGGTAATCATAACAATTTATATAACCTCACATAAAAAAATAATCTGAAAATTTTCTACACATCCATATTATACAATTATAATATCCCTAGACTTATACTCCGAGATCTAGTGATGAGATCACAAACATTACATTTCCATCTTTGATAATAATGAAGGTGACCCAATTTTCTCCATCCAAAACATTTAATTTAAAAACTCAATAATGAGACACATATATTATCAAGGAAACATTGTATTAGTGTTTTAAATAGTTAAGAAAAAAAATATACGTAAAAAAACCCTAGAATTCAATAAAGTATCATTCTCACTATACCCAATTTTTCATATTCTGTATTTGGTCATCAATATAAACTATATGAAATCCTTATAGACATAATTTAGTCAATATCATTCTTGATATACTAGGGAAATAGAAAATAACAAGTTAATGCTAAAATCACTACTAAAGGTAATCATAATAACGAGTCATGAAATTTTGATTGTGAGTATAAGTATTGAATAATGGTATGTAGGAATAAAAAAATTTGTATGAGAATAATATATAAAAATTCATACCCATCAATACCAGGATCATTAAGTTGAATACATGGAATATGAATTTAAAAAATGAAATATTTAATCAGAATAAATAATCATGGGAAAAATTATATTAGTATTGATCAGAATAAATGTTATTAAACCATATAATGAATAAATAAAACATATTAGTATCCTATAATATTATCTTCAAATAAATTATTACAATCAAAATAACTAGTATATACGACTTCCATCTATGGAGTACCCGATGCATTAGAGGGTTATGATAGACCCAACCATCCTTGGATTATAATAGAACCACTCGTCCTTGTTTAATAACATAACCAACCATACATGGATTCTAACAGAACCACCCATCCTTCGTTAATAATAGAACCACCCGTCCAAGGATTATAATTTAATCTACCATAATCATAAACAATTATAATAACTATATTAGGAATATATTACATTGATTAATTATTTGATAATAAATGTTTAGAAATAAGAATTATTACATTCATAAAATTATTAAATTGTGGATTATAAATGCCATCTATTACATTCTTTTTGAATCATTATATACCTATGAACATGAAACAAGTTCTATAAAAAATTCTGTAAAACATAATTAATCAGCCATATAATGAATAAGTATCATATAAATAAAAAATATCCATAGTGGAACATAATTCAAAATAATGGTTGTTATCAATGATTAATGTCAATAACTTAAAAGATCACTAAAATATATTTTTTGGAAAATTGAAATTCAATTGTGAAAATATATTTAAAAAAAATTCTCAAAATACTGGTAAATTAATTTTATTTGAAAGAAATAATTAGAAACATATAATGAATGAATCTTATAAAATAATGGTTATAATGGTTAGAAAATATTTTGTTATTATAAATGTTAAAAATAATCATTTATCAAGAAATATTTTGTAAAATTGTATTAGAAATGATCCATTTGGAACGATGTATGATTTTTTTCAAATAATTATAAAATAATATAAAAGATCATGTAAAATAGATTAAGTAATTAATTGATTTTTTTGGAATAAAAATTATTTTGAATATTTTTTAAAAAACATGGATATATAAGATGAATATTTCCACTAAAAAGAAAAATAAAATGTCAATGTCATGTAAATTTAAAATTTTAGGTATTTTTTTTAATTAATAAGGGAGGAAATAAAAGTTAGAAATTTATTCCAAATTAATTAAAATATGAGAATAACATATATTTTGGTTTAGAAAATATTAAAAAATTATATCCCCTAAAATAAAATTGATCATAATCAATCCCGAAATAAATTTTATTTTAACAAAAAACATTTTCATCTTTAGTAATATTTTCAATTATAATCCTCTTGAATTAATAACAACAAAAAATTTAAATATCATATAAATATTAAAATCATTGATATAACATTCCAAAAATTGTTTACATACTCCTCATAAATATTTTATCTACGTATCATTATCATGTGTACCATTGAAAGGAATTCCTGATGATTAAACCTTAAAAAAGCAATATCAATGAATTGGGAGTTAATAAATGAGGAGATTATGTGTTACAAATTTCAATCCATTCCAAAAGGAATTATATATAGAATAAGGAAAATTTGATATAAATTCAAACATAATCATATCATAATATAGTGTATGAATATGTTTTATTACCCATCAAATGGAAATTGAGTTAAGAAACACTTTACCACATGGAAACATTCAAGATTTTCCCATAGAATAAATTAATTCAAAATTAAAATTAAAATAACATTATTTATAAAGGATTCATCATGTCATATGTAATAGGGGAAATATATACACAACATAGAATAAATAATTTTTTAATATAGAATCTGTCTCTCAAAAAAATGTGACACAAAAAAACCCATGCCTCATGTTCATATTTTTCATCCATGTCCATTAACTAATGTATTTTAAGCATTAATAAATATTTAAATTTCATAACAAAACTTATCTTGTTTTAAAAATTATAATCAAATCATGTGGTTTATTACTTTTAATTTTCATTTTTAAATATTTAATCTCATAAGTCTATGTCAAGTGTTGTGAGGGTTTATTGTTTATATTTTTAAAATGGATTAGGTGTGCTGAACGTGGTCAAAGAGATAATTATTTCAAAAATAAATAAAAAATTATCATGAAATAATTAAATTATGTCTTCACCAATTATAATTTTAAACCCAACAATGAAAAAGGTAGACATGAACATTGATGTACATTACAATCATAGAGACGGTCGGTCGTACACACACATGAGTAGTGTTTCCATTTTTGAATGACCATATTGGAAAAAAAGAATATATTATTTTATATTTACAAAATGATAATAATTTATTTAATTCTATATTAGTTCTACATAAAAAAATTTATATATCATTCTTGTGATTTTCTTTTGAAAAAAGATTTGTATCTCTTTGTAGAGGCAGTAGTCCACAAAAGCACAAATGACTTTTAAATTTTTCATTATAAGAATAAAAATGATATATTTTCATTTAAAATTTATAAATAATTCATTAAAATAATTGTTATTAAATTTATATTACATATATTCATTAACATAATCCTTATTAAATTACTCTTAAAACATTACATGAAAATGACTCACATCGCTTCGTGAGGCTTGGTCCACTGTACAAATGAGTAACATTATTATATCTCCAATGGAAAGGTGACTAAAATATTATATTTGATATCATAAAAATATTTGTTAATGGTTGAAAATATAATATATATATATATTTATTAAATCAATCATCTCTTTAACCCGTGAGAGTTTAATGATGGAAACTAAAGGTCATCTGTTTGCGGGGTGGTAAATTGTCGTACACTCAAATAATGATTTCATATTCCATTTGAAGGAATGTGAGATAGATTTAGGATATTTCATTAAAATAATTACATTATATTTTATAACATACAATATTTTTATCATATTTAAATATTTAAATATTATTTTAAGGAGGTGGGTTTGAAATAAAATAGAAACTCATAGTTGGGAATTTCAAGTCTTCTATTAAAACAACTTTAGGATTATACAACAATTTTTAAAAGAATGTATTTATATCCAATAAAATGAAAATAAGATGAGGGTATGTGAGTTTTGAAGTGATTTATTTAGGTATTTCTTTATTAAAATTGGTTTTATGGTGTGAATAAGAGAGGAGAGTGGGATTCCTTTTATAACTGAAGTTATTGGAACCCTTTTAATTTTCAAGTATAAAAATATGTAGGAACTTTTCTCATAAAAATAATGCTCCAAAATATAGTATTTTGTGTTCCTATTAATTTTATGGTATACATATTACAATTGAATATTTTCTGGACTAGTTTTATTTCATTTTTACCCTTATCGTTTTAGTTAAACCACCCCCTGCAAAACCCAGTTTCTCCTAAACCGGTATAATTTGGTTTTACTATATTCACTCTTCATGATGGTAAAATTACAATTTAACCATATTAGATATATAAAATAATTTGACACAAAAATTTATTATCCATATTACAAAAATCAAGTCACATAATTGGAAATTGTTTAATTGAAAATTATAACTACAAATACAACAAAAATGCGGGTTTTCAAGAAGTGTATTTTTAAAGAAAAAAAATCTCATATTTAATAAATGACAAGTAATAATTATTTTAAAAATATAAATTAATATTTAATTACATATAAACATTAAATTTAATTTAAATAGTATCTAAACAGGTTTTATTTTAATTAATTAAATTGGATAAATATTATGCAATTTAAAACATTTTGGAGATAAATCTTTTTTTAAAACCAAAGAAAAACATATAATAAAATAAAATATGATGTTTAATAAAAATTATTTATATGTATTAAACATATTTATGTAATAATTATTTTACATTAATTCATATTCAAGTAATATTTTTGATTTATATTTTTTTACTCTATTGAAAAGAAATGATATTTTTAGAAAAATTATTTATTTTCACTATTCATAATAAAATCATCTTTTTTTTTGAGAAATAGAAAACATTCAACCAAATTAAATTAAAATATTATTATTTTAAAAATTATGTTTATTTATCAAATAAATTTTATATTAATTAAAAAATATATCTCTATAAATTATTTCAAAAAGCAATAAAAATCTCTTTGGAAGAAAAATTATTTTTGAAGAATAAAATTAATTTACTAAGAATTTATTTACTAATAAATCATAAATAATTTATATTAATTAGGATATATATATATATAAATATATATAATTTAGTTAATAAAATTCATACCCTTAAATGCATGGTCTAAGCTACAAGAGCTAAATGGTGCATGTTGATTACACTATTCAAGATAATTGTATTTTCATATATATCGAGGTGTATCATCATGGGTGAAATATTTCATCACATGTGGAATATTACTCAAATATCCAATTCCAACCATGTAGTAATGTGATAATTGAGAACAACCTAATACCAAAAATAATAAATCACAAAAGACGATATAGCCCTGCGTAGACTCCAGAAAAGTCAACATTGGTGCATACGTTGAAGGTAACGTCAACTCATAAAAATAATTTTGAGATTTAATATCCCATAATAATCATTATATTTTCATAGTTATAGTGGTCATAGGATATTTAAAATTTTATATATCTTTAAAAAATTGATGGTAATACCTTCTAAAGACAATGAATATATGAATATTTGAATCACTGTATTATAGTTCTCATGTCATAACCACATTCACCTTTTAAATATCAATTGATATACCAGGTTCTAAAAATACATTCAACAAAAAATTACTCCTAGAATACGAGAAATATAATTCAATATCATGGTATAATATAATTTATCTCTGTAAATATTCAGAACTACTACGAGATAATAAACAAGTTGTTCAAAAGTTTTAGAGAAAACCATTATGTCATCCACAAACACCACCATAATTGAATTGAGAATGTATATAAATATAATATTCATTATACATCAAAATCTTCGAGAGTTCTAGTTGACAGAAATTTTTAACAATTTACTTGAAATAAAGAATGTCCTATGTAAAATTCTTATTTTCATTCTAATGATGCTCTAGTACAAGAGTCTAAACATGAAAGGGTGTGGCTACCTATCCCAATTCATGGAGTACATGATACAATATATCATTATAGTTCCAATCAATTGTATTGTTCATATAGAAAGCTCTATTGAAAACACCGTCATGTGTTATTTCAGAATGTCTTCCTTGTGTAAACATACAACACAATATAAATAAATAACATGAAATATTAGTATATATACTACAATAAAAAACACAATCAAGTAAAAATTCAATATATATTCCACCATGTGTAATTCAAATTTTCAAAGATTTTCTTGAAAAATACTACAATAAATTCATTTTCATCCACAAGAATATTTCCTACAAACTCAAATGGTGAATTATGTTTTTATACATTGAGCGATATCCATGAACTCAATCTTAAATTAACACTTATTTCCCAAAAATTAGAACTAATTTTTACTAGGATATCCATGACTATATAAAAATTTTGAAAAAATAGAAAAAACATCTCTTTATAATTACATTTTTAAAAAACTAACCAAAATAACCTAGTGCTTTAATACCTGAGCTGGCTCTAACATAACATAAGGGTCATTCACAATCCCAATGTATTATAGACCATTTACAATGAATCAATAATTGTTCAAAGGGAATGATTTTCTCATAAAACCAAATATCAGAATATAATAATGGAAAATATAGTAGGGAAGATTCATCATGCCAAATACTACAGAAATATATATTATAATGTGTGGATATATATGTGTAGGAACAACTCATCATCTAAAAGGTGGAATAAATATCAAAAAAATAAGACACAGATTCCTCATATAAGGAGAGTATTAAATTGACACAATTCAAATACATCACAGATATTCCCGTTAACCAAGACCAACCACCACCTCCATGTATAAATTTCCCTTATCATGGAAATTTATTAAAATACTATATATGCTTCTAATAGAAATGTTAGGGTGTGAGAAATATAGCATAACAGGATTTTAGAAAATGTTCCAAAAGAAGATGTATAATTAATAAACTAATAATTTTCAATTAAAAATAAAAATAAGGCATGGTAAATAATCCTATTTCTCTCATAGAAAAGTTCTCTCTAATCAAGTGGATAGAGAAAATATAAATAATATTATTAAATATTTATTTAAATAAAAAATAACATGAATAAAAATAGTTCTAAAATCACTAGCACGTAAAATAAAATTACTAAAATCACCATTGTTATAGTCCCATAGGTTTATTTTGTTCCTTCCTATAGGATCCCAAGATAACTACTCTAATAATAACAGCTCAAGGTTTGCACATGTCTTAGAGGCTGAGGATAATGAGATAGAATCACATATCTCCTACTTGGAAAATGTAAAGAGAAATTTTGATTAGTTAGTGTTTTAATCTTATATCATATTATAGGGATATGAAATCCTATAATTCATGTCATATTCACCCCACTAAAAACTTAGAATCACATGTTATTCTAATTAATTAAAGAATCAGTTTTGGGAAAATCATAATTTTCAAAAAATTTCATTATTCAAAGTTAAATTTCCCAATTTTATGCATCAACATTCCATTTTAATTACAATAAAAAATCTTATTAAATTTTCCTATGGATTCCATTAAATTTTTTTGTCAATTAAATATATTTTTCATTAGAATCAACAACAAATAATATAATCCAATCACATTACATTCCATGCAATATTTTTTTGAATAAAGCTAATATTTTTAATTCATATGAAAAACAAATTTTATACATAAATCTATGTCTTTAAAAAAATTCAAATAATCTATAATGATGGTTTATAAATAAATTAAATATATGTTTAAAATTTAACAAGATATAATGGTAATATATATAGGGAAATTTTTTACGAATCCACATACCTTTTTAACAAAATCAATATAAACACTAAATTGGAACATCTAATATGTAATCAATGGAATGGAAGATCAATGAGTAACCCAAATAATTTAATTCCAAAAAAAATTATTTTTAAGATCCTACATCAATGTGAGGATCCATGAATCTCAAAAAATAAGGGAAGATAAGAAATAAGGGTTCAAAATATAATTGAATAAATTTTAAAAATAGGGATCAATTGTATCTACCAACCATTTGATATGAGATCAATTAGTCTGCAGGAGACCATATGCACTCTATAGTCCCTCTAGATTCTATAAAATCCAACTACATTATATTAAGAAGTTTTTAGAATTTTAAAGAGGTGTTTTAAGCCTTTAATTATAATTTTCAATAAAATAAAACTTCCATCACATTATTTTCGATAATAAGAATAATAGTAAAAGGTAACTATGTTCTTAACCATAAACACTTACATGGATTCAAGAGAGTATTTCAAGGGTAGGCATCAGGATAAGAGAAAATGTGTTCCCAGTATTTTCTCCATCTAGATAGCTTGAGAAGGTATTATATTTTTTTCATATAATTCGGAAATCGTGTTCCAACAAAGCTCTCATCACTATTCCATGTTTCATAATTTTACGGGGATATTGCACAATTTGTTTAAATCTTGAACCCCCCCATAAAAAACAAGATAATTAACATTTTCTTTTAGAAATTCGTACATAGCTTTACCTAATGGTTTGAAAATCTTGCATTACCCCCAAAAACATCCAAAAGCCTAAAATTTTCCCAAATAAACGAGGTATAATATCTAAAAAATAGATGTTGAAAATTATTAATCAGATGTACTGAAAAGATATTACTGATATGTTATAAAGAGTCTCCAATGATTAATAAATTCAAAAAATTGTTTTTAATTTATTATAAGTATAAAAAATTTTCTTATAGATATTTAAGGAAATATATATTAGATTATATTACTATAAATGTGATCAAATGAAATATTATTAGAATATATGACGTTGTATCATTATACGAATTCTCTCCCATCATAGGCCTCCATCATATGACATTTAGCTCGTCATATGAATTCTTATACTTTATATTAATTCATTATAAGGCTACTTCAATAAATTTTAATGATCATATGGCATAATTATTAATCATATTAATTATTTAAACTCTATGTATAACATTAAAATGGCCTTATGCCTTCAGAAAATATAATACAACTTTAATGTCATATTTTATTATGATAGTTCCTAAAATAATTTTTTCATGATGAAACTAATTGGGATGAGGATTGAAAATAATATTTCATAAAAATATCACAAAATAAATTTGTTATCTTCATTAATAAATGAGATGATGGTATTAATGTAATACCAGAATAAGATCAAAGACGATAGATATTTTAAAAGACTTTTAAGATGATAATATAATGTTTTATGGATTTATTATATTTGATGAAAATAAATCTTTTGGTGCATGATGTATTACAATAGTATCAAAACTACATGAATAATTGGATGTTTATGATACATGAATTATTTTTGGATGATGTGAGAGATGGAAATGAAAACTTTCATTGTTTCAAATAATGGAATTTCAAAAGAGAATATTAGATATTAAATATTGGTTATAATAATTTAGAAGGAAATATAATGATGCATGTGTTGGTTTGAAATATTTGATATATCATATGGAATATTGTTATTAAATCTTAAATTGGGGTAGAAGAGTTGATTCATAATATTTACATATATTTTCTTTGAAATCAGTTCCAATTCTTGTTTTTCGAGCTATATATAAAATTATATATATTTTATAAATTTTTTATGAATTCTAAATGCATATTTACATTGGATTACTTTATATGTTATTAGTATTTTAGACTAAATATAAAAGAATATAAATATCAACTGATATATGAAAAAACTACTATGTTCATCTATAAGTAAATAAATTTAGTGTTGAACTAGTTTAGTTTAAATGAAAATGAATTTTAGGAGATGGATAATAACTAAAATACATTTCAAGACATTGGACGTCTATAATCGTATGAGAAAAATTATAAGAATATGTGTGAATAAAGAAAATTAGGGTAATTATTATCACTATATGGGATAATGTTTTTATAAGAGAAATTTCATTTTTTAAAACTAGATAACTCCCACACATGTAAATGTTGGTGAAATTATTAATAAAGGATCATGTAAACCGAAATACATGAATGTTTTTATAAATTTATAATGATGAAAATATTATTCAAGTGACCTACCTATAAAATGAAAATAATGCTAGTGATATATTATATGATAATATTGGTAATCATGACCTGTTTCATGTGAGAATATATAAAAGAGATAATTTTAATTTGAAAAGAAGATATATAACTTATTCTAATTAGCTAGATCAAATTGGTATTGAAGATAAATGAATAATAATTACTCTTACATAATTATCTAATTAGTTAATGTGCTATGAATCCATGGGAAAATTTAATAATGATTAGAGAAAAAATATAGTATCATTATTCATATAATAAGTGTATCGATCATTTTATTGATTGATATGTGAGTTGAGGAAGATATTTTAATTTTTATGAAGATATAAAAAACTACTCTACATGTAAATATATAATTAAATATATTAATCATGAAAAAGTTTTGTAATTAAAGAAATCTATAATGAGATGAAGGAAATTTGGTTTGTAGATTCAATGAAATAATTTTTTGACATGTTAATCACCTCAAATTAATTATATTAATATAAAAACATGTATGAACATGGTTCTATTCCATAGAACCTATGTGGCTCTGGTAATTCATTAAAATCACAAAGGGACATGTTCAATTTTTTGGGATTCTATTGAATGAATTAATGATATAATATTTCATATTTATGTATGCTAAGACATTTTATTAGTGTGGGAATCAGTAACCATTTCACTCAGCAATTGATTATGGTAGAGAATAATTCACTTGGGTGAATAATTAATCAAGGTAAGGAGTATAAATTTTTTATTTCATTTCATAAATATTTATATCTCCATATATTTATTTACTACATAATCCATTTGATGTTCTAAATAATAATCATGAGTTGATCGATATAGGATGTAGTACATGAGGGTAAATTAAAACTAATAACTCAGAAAATATTTTTTTGTCGAAACTAATTTACACAAACCCTCTTAGTGGTCGCCACATAATTTATACACTTCAAACAACAAAGACATTTTCAATATTATTATACATTTATGGTGTGTTCATCAAATTTGTACTATCATTTTTCTATTTTCAACATATTTATACTAAATTCACTAAATTCTAAGATTTTCATAATTTTTAGGATATCATCATCATACACTCCATCACTAGAGAAGTATAATTTCCCTTTTTAAATAATTTATAATATTACACTATGTTGAGGTGTTGAAATATTCTAACACCCTATGATTTATTGAAATATATTTTTTCTAAATTAAATTTATTCTTCTAGATATTTTCAATTATATGAATCATTGATTTTCCTTGACATTACTTGAAACATTTACTTTAGATTTCAAATCATGTAACACAAATCATAGATTCAGTTTCATATAAAATTATGTTTAAATGAAACACGTCGCATGATTAATATATTATTATATTGTATAATCATTTGGAAGTATCTATTGGAAGGGTGCTTAAGAATAATATTAAATTAATTATTATAATATAGTGTTTAGACATGAATTAAAAATATTTTTTTGGCATCGAGTTTATTATTAATGAAAATTAGAACAATTTTAATATAATGAGAATATTTTTACATAAAAAATTACCTATTTAAAAACAAGTGTCATGTAAATAAATAAAACATATAACTTTTGTGATTTATTTTAATGATAATTATAAATTTTATGTTCAATAAAATGGTTAACCTTAATATTATGTGTTCTCCATAAAAAAATGAATAAGTCTAATTTTACACTAATAACTATATTACTCTAAAAAGAAGATTTTTCATATTTCCTGAAAATATTTTTACATTAATTTCATTGATATCCCCAAAGTGCGTTGTTAATTCCCGAAAGTTTTACGCAAAAAATAAATTCTTAAAAACTCAAAATATTCTACTCTATTAATTATAATATTTTATTGGTATATTCATTTTCTAACCTAGAGAGATGGTTAATTATTTTATCAGGGATTAATAAATATTTACATTTAATACTTTTAAGATGAATGTGAGAATAGTATGATTTTTTGAGAAATAAATGAAGAAAGAAGATTAATTAGGTTGTTTGAAAATAGATTTTTAATGTGTATTGGAATAATGTAATATCGGGGATCAAGTACAATTAGATTTTAAAATATATGTTGATTAATTCATGATCAGTGTTAGAGTTGAAATAAGGACGATCCAATGGTCATGGTATCTCTTTCATAACACAAAAATTCTGAGTTTTCCTTGGTCTGATAATTGTTTGTATTGCTGAATCAATATTGTCTTGATACCATTTTTAAACCAGATCTTCCCTAAATTCATCAAGAGTAATTTATTTTCTATGGAATTAATTTCCACTATTTAAATGTTCTTTTTTAGTAAATAATCAATGATCATGATAAAATAACTATAAATAGATTATAAATTGAATGTAGAATTGTGAAAAACCTAAATACTTGAAAGAAACAAAATCAATACAACAGAACCATCCCCCATTGATTAAATCACCCCAGAAAAATTTGGTTTTACCCCTTCATCCTAGTATGAGAACAATGTTGGGAAATATAAAAGTAAAAAATAAAGTATAAAGAAAAATAAATTACTTAGGGAGGGTGTAGTGGCCTCTCACTGTAGGATTTGTCTTTGACTTTGAAATTCCCTTTACTTCGGAAAACAAGCGATCCATTTATAGGCTCTATAGAGGTTCTTCATGGTCCATATCATGACTTGTAATGTGATCCTATTTCATGTTATCTTGATCCAAATTTGGTTCGATGATTTCTGGTTCTAGGTTAATTTCATTCGAAGACTTTGAACATCGACTCATGTCATGACATGTAACTATGGCACATGGCGTGTAACTGTAGCTCAGGACATGTAATATCTTAAAGACATGGAATTCCACAACATGCATCCATGGTATGTGGCATCTCATGAAATGATACTACATATCGTATAATGATGATTCACGACATTTAATTCTTTCTTCTTCTCATAAATGTCATCATTCCTTGGATTCTTCACCTTCCTATCTTAGAAGTGGTCGATGTTTATTATAAAAAATCCATTGTCGAACCACTTCTCTTCTCTCAAGGAACAAAGTGTCGTTTTTCACCAAAATATTCCTATTTTTATTCATTTTCTAAATATTCACTGTATCCTGACAAAAAAAACATATAATAAGTTAAATAGACCAACATTTTTCAAACATTTTCATGTAAATAAAACAAATCAGTACTTTAAATTACTCTAAAATTTATTAATGAAATACACAACTCATTCATATACATTTAGAAATTTCATTTCACAAAAAAATATTCAATTATGAAATCATCATGTAAAAATTATATTTGAGTGTTATTTTTTTAAATCATTTTTTAGGGTTATGTTTTTAAATGTATAGTGAAAAATATATGTTTTTATTAAAAATAATAATTTCTTTTAATTCATTTTATAACATAAAATATATTTTTATAGAGTTTTAAAAGTAAATTAGTTTAATTTTATTTCTATTTATCAAATTTAGTTCAGTAGAATCAATTTTATATTGATTTTTGATATAAATATATTTTAACATTTCTCTAATTTCTATTTTTAAAAACACCTTTTCAACCCATCCATGTGATTAATATTATATCATATTTTTTCAATTCAATATATGGAATTTGGTAAAGGGCTTCGTTATTATGAATCATAAATACTTATATTTTTTTTAATAATTCTAGCTTATTCTTTCACAATCAATAATAAATATATTGAAAATTAATGACCATGGTCAAGATGAAAATGGGTTAAAGGGGGTTAAACTAATAATATATTAGGTAATATGATCTAGAAAAATCTATAACACACATTTTTCTAATGAAATATTTTTTCCTTATCACATATAATCATTTATAAATTATTTTTTGGGATCCTTATTTCATGTTAAAAATGTGGGTACTCCTTTTTATTTTGAAAAATTAGAAGTGTGTTACTCATCTCAATAATAAAAGGCTTCCCACTATCATTTTTGATTCAAACAATTAAACCCTTTTTTAAATACAATACTTTTACCCATTCTATACATCCATTTCCTCATCCATGAAGAATTATGTAATTTTTTTGAGCTCCTATGAAGGATTTATGTGTAAAACTAGAGGCTCTCCAATAAAAAGGTAAAATTAAAAAACATGGGTTTTTTTTATTTCTACTTCTACCTCATTTAATATTATACCACTATGAAAAAACAATAACTCCAATAAATAAAAATTAATTATATGTTATTATTTAAATATATTAACATAAATCCATATCTTCTTTAATAAAATGTGATACAAAATCATAATTCTTGTGTACGACAGACAACCTCTTTATGAACCTATAATATTTTCATTCCATCACAACCACTCACTTATAAATATAGTGATTAATTTTTTATTTATAGAATATATTTATGAAGTAAATATAATTATTTAATTATAATATCACACCTACACTTTTACCTCCCAAAATGTTGGAAAACCATACAGTCGCTCTTGTATATGGTGGACTATCTCCTTCTCAACCGATGGGATGTGTTTTTCCTTTGGGTTTTACAAATATGGTAAAAATGATGGAAGAAATGAATATATAAAAATGATATTTGAAACATAATTTATCTTATTTAATTATTATATCTCATATAACATCTTATATTCCATAATGTTCGAATATAAAAACACCACTCTTGTGTACAAAGGATAATCACCTCACAAAGCAATGTAATTCCTTCTTAAAATTTTCTTTATGTGGAAGGTAAAAAGTAAAGGATTAAATAATCATATTATATATATATATATGATAAAATATTAATTATGTAATCTATATATATTATTTTCATTTATTTCTTTAAATCCGACGAGAAAATGGAAACAACGTTCATTGGTATGCACAACTTACCGCCTCCATGAATAGTGTATTACATTTTCAATATCTAAATATTATCTATTACCCTAAATAAATATATACTGGATATGAAATAAATTTAAATTGGATTTAAAATTATATATATTACGTAACCATTATCAATATAATAGGATCAAAAAAATCAAATCAAACATGAAAATAATGTTGTTAATGCCAAAACATGATTTTCACACGGAAATCTTAATAAAAGAGAAATAAAATGTCATTAGTTTACTATAAATGGTATTATATATATAATTATGGTTCTTAAATACATGTTTTATAAAATTTTATTTATTATAATGTAGGTTCAAATATTTATGAAGGTAACTGTTTGTTATGATAAGGGATGTTTAGTCTCTCTTTTCTATTTGGGAGACATATGCCATTATCCACCATTATTTATATTGATTGGTTTATATACTTAACCTTTTAAATATAATATCATTAATATAGAACTTTTCACGATGTTTGAATATTATTTTGATAATATTATTTAATGGGGATTATGGATGAAATGATTACTAAAGCGGTAAAGGATTTTCATCTCACATTTATTATCTATGAGACACAAGCCATATTCACAAAATGTTTCATTAATGTGATGTATAGATTACCCATTAATGTATTTTATTATTTATCTCATGAAAATTATGTGGATTTACATATATATTTTTGTGTATCTCTTACATAATGATTAGAGATAAAAATATACAAAAGGGGTATGAGATTTTGTTTCAAATTTTCTTCATTGATATATATTTTATGTTATGATCCTATCATCCTTTTGGAGAAGCATATATTGATACATTGAAATTATATATATATAATTACCTTATGTTACTTATATTTAATGGTTCATTACATTTTATTTTAAATGATTTTACTCTAGTAACTTATAGTTGGTGTCACACTTTATTACATTGGCATAAATACCAAGGATCAAATCCCAAAGGATTGTTAAATTTTGTAGTTATGGATAACTAGATTCATATATTATTCCAATTTTAGATTTTTAATTTAAAATAAAACATAATAAAATCTAAAATAAAATGAACAAGACCCTTGAAATCTCATTCCAATCATTCTTCATTATATCATGGGGAAAGGAAACAAAATAATGGTCAGCTGAAATGTATAGTATTGGTTTCGTACAACTTATTCTATCGAAATTAATTGAAATTATAAAAATTAATTAAAAATAATTAACACATATTCCATTTATATCACATTACTATCATCATATGATAAGGTATAAGAAATATGGAATGTTAAATAACTGAATACATATTCTTTATAATAAATAACTGAAAATGAAATGCATTCTCAGATAATATCATAGAAAACATATCATATATAATAATAAAAAATGTATTATATGTGAATTAAATTCATAATAAATTTATTTCATGTCTCAATAACATGATACCTCTGATATCAAGATATATCAACTAGATATATTAAAACTACCGGGTAGAAACATATCTGATTATGCCAACCGGTTTACCTTATGAGAACAAATGATGCATCAAGGGGATATCTTTATCTAGTACCCAAACGTTTTTTGGTCCAAATAAATCCTCATATATCAAATAATATAGTTAATTCAAGATCAATTTGACTTATCACAAAATATTTGTATTAAGTAAAGGATTGAAATTTATTAATATCTCATCAGTTAATCATAAAAAATAAAAGTAAAAAATGTATCTAAAAATGGAATAAAATTTATTAAATAATAAAATATATCATGTATGATTATGTATATTTAATATATGTTTATTTTTCAAGGGATGTTTTATATAGGAAGGTGATTTGTTGAAAAAAATTGACACTCAAAATAGAATGTTAGAGTGTACAATACCATTTACAAAATGGTAATTTTAATGTAAAATATCCTTAGACGAAATTATTAAATGTGAAAATAAAATACAATATATTATGAATTAATATTGATATTATATGTAAATTGGAAATTATATACACCTCATAAAAGTGAACTGGTGAATAATAACAAATATGTCTTAATGAAATGGAAATTGAGATGTAATCCCCCACCATACACTTCCTTTTGGTTAAATGTTCATTATTCTTTAGTATAGTGGTTTTAAAATATTTATTAACTTATACCGAAACATTATTAATAATTATATTATTATATATGACCATTTCATATTATATTATCATTTTTCAATTAATAGTCATTCAGTATTTTTGTTTTTTGGGGGTTAATTGCCTTATTTTCACATTTGTTTTTAACAAGAATGTTATATTTAGTTTATATAGTATATTGTTAAATCATCTCAATAATAATTATCATAATATAATGAGCATAACTATACATCAAATATACTTTTAATTTCAATCATTTATTATGGTTCATATAAATTAATTACATTACGATTAGGGAGATGCTATGTCGTACGTACGCAAGACTAACATTTACATTTTCCAATAAACATTATATAAATAAGGATAGTACCATATAAAAAATATATAATTATAATAATATAATATTCACCATATTAATTATTTAAAAATAGATATATGTTTCATCTATGTTCGGTGGTTATGAAAAGAGAGTCACGTCGTTACATGATGTCAGTAGTCCACACATACATAAATAATGTTATCATCATTCATTAAGTGTAATGGTTACAAATTAAATGATATAAATTATCTTTAAATAATAGAAAATAAGTAATTAATAACATAATTATTAAATTTTTATGACATATAATAATAAACATTGTCCTTGTCACCTTCAATGTAAAGCGTTGGAGAAAGATGAATCACATCTCTTTACAATGTGGTAGTCTATTATACACATGTATGAGGCTATGGAATCTCTTATGGAATGGAAATAAAAATATTATATATGATAAAATAATCTACATAGGAACATATATTTAAAAAATATAGTTTATATATTCAATATACCTTTCATCATACCAAACTGTGAGAGGTGGTAATGGAAAAATTAATTCATCAGTTCGTGAGGCTACAGCCCGCCTAACACATGAATGATGCTTTTGTAACACTTTTTATGGATATATGGGTAGTTTTAGATCATTAATTAAGATAAAACCATATGTTTATATTTATTATAATTATGTAAATATATTCTCTTGGTTTACTTATATTTTATGGTGGCAGTATAAGATATAAAATAAAAACGTTGGCTGAAGAATTTCGTCTCTTTTTCTTGATCCCTCTTTAAGACTATACTAAATCCTTTCTACATTATATTTATGAGAAAAATATATTTTCTAGATTTATATCATGGATTTTGGGATTTAATTTTTGTATCTAATGGATGAATAAAATGGTTTTTATTGTGTGAATAATATAGGAGAGTTGGTGGCATTTTAAACGTGAGGTGGTTGGCACAATTGCAATTTATTGACTGAAATGGTTTTCCAAAATTTAGCACATGCCAAAAGGGTCTACCATAGTGTATTATTGATTCAAATAAAATATAATGTCCAAATATGAACATAAAATATATTTTAAAAACATTTTTAGGTCATTTAAACAAATATATTCTTAGTTTAACCCCCGGTAAATCCTATATTTCCATAACCGCATTAATTAATTTGTACTATTTTCACTTTTAATTTTTGAAAAATATTATACATTCCATATTAAATAATATAAAATATTTTTATTTCAAATATGGAATCAATTTTTATGAATTCAATTCACTTAAGAGAAAAAATTAAATTTAATTTTAATCACACATGTGTAATGAGAAAAAAGGTTTTTAAATTGAAAACATTCAATGGTTTATAATTTTTTATATATCATAATATAATAGTAAAATTATTAAGATGGAATAAAGTTGATTTATTGATTTAAAATTGAAAAAGTTTTAATTCAAAATAAATTACTAATTTAATTTTACATTATAATTTATTAAAATCAAAATTTAAATTTCAATAAAAATTTAATTTTTTATCTATTCATCAAAAAATGAATTTTCATTTGAAAATTCACAAATATAAACCCTTAGTTATTTTGAAACGTTTTTTTATAAAATTAAGTTTATTTTAAAAATAAATTATATTAAGGTTGTAAATATTAATTTTACATTATTTTTTTATATCATAAATAAACGATCCTTTGGAAAAAATATAGTTTTCCGAAGAAAAAAAAATTATTTTAAATTTTTCTTATTTTATTTCTAATAAATAGTTAACCATAATTTTCATATATATATTTAAAACCTTTCATACCCTCCAACATAATGGAATGGTTGTTATGTTATTGTTTAAAAAATATTATAATAGTTTTTTTGTTTAAACCTTGTGTTGTGTGCCTCTCAATCTACTAATGAAATTAAATTTATTCTAAAAGAAGTGTATTATAATGAATTGGGGTGTTAAATTATTCTCAACTAAAAAACATTCCTCCTAATAATTTCATGGATATTTCCTTATAAATATATTAGGGTAGTTTTATTAAACAATATTCCTAGTTCCCAAATTCCTTCCTCTTTTTTGTGATATCTCCATGGTAACATTATTAGATATTTTATATGGTTTCTCCACCCATACTATATAGTATCAATAATATGGATGGTTTCTTTATAGTATGATGTATAATGTTCCAATTATATTTTATCTGAGGTGAGTGCATGAGTTTATTCCATTATATACTTATTTTAAA
Organism: Viscum album; assembly: GCA_963277665.1. Lineage (NCBI taxonomy): Eukaryota > Viridiplantae > Streptophyta > Magnoliopsida > Santalales > Viscaceae > Viscum > Viscum album. The sequence continues at coordinate 666,882,215 of OY728162.1, forward strand.
ATTATATATGGAATACATCATATACATTTGATAGATTTGGTGGAATTTCAAAATAATAAAAATATCTCCAATTATTTCTAGAATTTAAAAAGTTATGATATACCTCAGGATCATCTTCCATTTATTAAGATACTGTAAAACACCCATCTTTGGATATACATTCATGATAACATGATCTCCCGCATGGAATTTGAATCCATTACATAGATTATCAACTTAACACTTTTACCTACTCTTAGATGATTTAATGTGATCAGAAATATCCTTTACCATTATTATTGTCTCTTCAAGAATTATTGGGACTATGAGTTTCAAATCAACAACTTTATCCATTGAAGTTGGAGTACAAAATTTTCTTTCATATAATTCTTCTTATGAAAACATTTGAATAAATTAATGTAAAATATTATTATAGGAAGACTCTAAAAAATTTAAATACTCACACTACATACCTTGAAACTCATTTGATAAAGATTTGAACATGTATATCATTGTTTGAATCATCCTTTATAACTACCCACCAGTTCGAATATGGAAGGAAATTATCAAATAAATCATTGTGTCATGTTCCTTATAAAGATTCTTCCATAATTTCTATCTATAAACGATATCAATATGAGACACAATTGATAAAGCTGGACCATGGATTCTTACAATTTCAATAATATAAATCCTTTTTAGTTTATCAAGAGGTAAATATTAACATATAGTGAGTAATTGTTCATATTTTTTTTGGTACTCAATGATAACCTATATTTCATCATTCCTTAAGATATTCTTCAGTAGTCCATTGAAAATTACCATAATAATGTCATCCCATTTTTTTAGGATTAAGAACCGGTTTCTTGAGACCTCTAGAAATTTGTCTCGCCACATTCACTTGTTCATAAACAAAACATCCTGAACCAAAAATCATCTACATCTAGAATCATGTTATCCCACAAAAATTTTCCATGAAATCCATGTACTTCCTTGTGATACTGGTATGTATAGGGAAATTTGATCTAGGGTCATCATCAATTAATTACTTTTTTAGCACATGTTTAGATTTATAACATAATATTTTTTTAAATTTATAAATAAGAACAAAAAATTCTTCTAATTTCTCATCATTCAAAATATTAATTTTATTCTTAATTTTCTCCTCATTAGATTGATATGTTTTTATATTTTATAATAATTATGGGTTAAAAATGAGTTTAATAAGGAATGTTTTCTCCCCTTCCTTAAAATTCCCATATCCATATTTACTATATCACCAAACATAGGATCCCTACCAATACTCATGGGGAATAGAACATCATGTTATGTATGACTGGATTCATCTGTTACCTAAGGTTATTTTTTTAGGTGGTAGTGTATTTATCAATCATAAATCTTAAGTTTCCTAAGCCATATATATTTTCAAAATTTAATATCACTTTTTGAAGAGATGTTCTTTATGCTATTATGGTATACTTGTATCATAAATCTATCACATAATTGATAATGTCTATATATAATCATAGATAATAATACAAATACCAAATAAATATCATTGGTTGGATATTTTTTATGAGTATTCAATTGACTTAATTCCTATTCAATAACATAATCATTTTTTAATGGTAAAAAAATATGTTCCTTATTTGATGTACCATTATATATCACAAACCCATCATTTTCATATAGTAGGGTATAAATTGGGGAATTGAACAATCACCACCGTACTTCCCCAAAAAATTATTTACATTCTACTATCTATAAAATCTTAATCCCTTTACATGTAATATAATTTAATTTTTTTAAATATCATGAAATTTTTTAATGGATCATAGATAATTAAATGGAAAACTAATGAAGCTATGCACCATAGTTCTGTTCATAGCTGTTGGCCATTATCTAATAACCATTTTATTTATAGGATAAAATGACAATCCATTAATATAGACAATTTAACTTCTTTAATCCATAAATCTCAGTTACTAAATTAACATATAACTATTTCCTTTAAATAGTATAGAGAATTATCAGTATGTGATTTTCATGGTCCTTATAAATTTTAGAATACACCAACATGGAATCGATGAATTTCATATTAAAATCATCAAGATATTCCATGAATACTCTACCATTAGATCCATCAAATCCCAAGGTGCATCAATCAATTTAAATAGTAGTAATATAAAATAATAATGTCTATAACTTATTCAAAGAGTTAATTTAGAGGTATTCCTTATTTAATTTAAATTTATGATACCCATAATGAAGTTAAATATTAAAAAAATTGATCAATGAAGATGATCAGATTGGTCATTAATGTGACGAAGAGGATACTTTTTCTATATTTTAATATCATTGATTTACGTATATCCAATTCAAATTCTCATAGATCAATATTTATTCTTAATAAAGAGAATAGAGTCTCCCCATAGGGAAACACTAAGGAGAATAAATCTCTTATCATCTAACACCTATAGTTGTTTCTTTAACTCCACTATTTCCTCAGTGGAAATTATATAGCGGGTTTTTGATATTTTTATTGCATAAATGATTAAATCTATGGAAAATTCAACTTCACACACTTTGGGATGTGCATTTAATTCCATAAGAAACATAAGAATGTATTATTATACAATAGGTAGATACTCAATATTACTACTCTCTTCTCTATCCCTATATTTTTTTATTTCTCTTCTTCCAAAATAATCGTATTTATTATATTAAATTGTAGTGGATCTATATATAAATATGATGATGAAGTCTATTTACTAATGAAAATAAATTATATATATTCCATTTAAATTGTAATTAGTTTATTATTAAAAAAATTAATCATATTTTGAAAGACTATTTATATTGAGGATTTTATCAAATTCAACCATATGTAGGATAATATGGTCTAAAAATAAAAAAGAATAATGTGTCGTAATGGGGACATCCCTACAAATATTCATAATGGAAAGACATAACCTAGTAGTTTTAACTATAATATACCTTCTTAAATTAAATGGATAAATGTCTAATTTTATTAAAAGACTGTGTAAATATAAAAGAGTTATATGATGCAGAATAAAATAACATATTCTATAAATATTAATATTGGATTAAGGTACGTTCCACTACATTATTGGGAACTCCCACATCAGTTTTAGTGATTTTATTAACATTTCCTTTTTTCCATATCCTCTTCTGTAAAGCATTACCCTAACACTTAGTACAATGTTTTTCATAGAACCACCCCCTCTACTATTGAAACTTTGAATAATAGTTTTTTATTATCATGATTTCATTATTTCTCATAGTGACCATTGTCTCTATCATTGTTCCATACTCAAAACCCCTTCATGAATTTACAATGGATAGTATTCTATTATTTTCAAATGATGGATTTTTTTTCATTTCTTATTCATTTAAACATTCAATTTTTTATGGTGTGTGGATAAAAACAACTTCTCTTGATTTCCATTGAATACATATGATGTAGTGAATTCCATATCCCATTTCATGGCACAAAAAAAAACAATTTCATCTTATAATGAAACTGTCTAATTGACCAATTCCCTCCATTGACAAGGGTTATTCCCTTTGATGAAATATTAAATCATTAACTACATCCATTGTATGTAATTCATATCACGGCAAGATAACATTATAATGGTTTCCTTATACTCAAGAAGACTTTATTCTTTATTATTCTTTTAGCTAAGGAAAACTCTATAAGATTTAGTTTGTTTCATATGAAAGAAATCTTTATAAAATAATGTCTCTGTAAAATGTTTCCATTCCATGACTTCTATTTCTTCTTCCTCTTTAGCATTTTGTATCAATGATCACCATTTATCAAAATTTTAGTTATGAAAATACACTACAATATTATCCTTTTCATTTTCACCACATACTAGCAAAAAATATTTCATCTCTAGTGACATAATGCATTTAATAAATACAATTTTATTAGTATAACAACCATACTATGGGGTATTATTTAATATAAATAGAGCTATTATAGGAGAATATTTTTGAGTAATTGGTTTCACCATCCAGGAAAGTATATTTTTCATTTCCATATTTTTCTTCCCTAATATAGCCCTAATTTTCACCATTCCAATACTAGTAATATTGCTTCTCTGCATGGTAGTATCTATATTATCAATGATTAATGATACCCATATTTCATGAAGGTTCCATTCATATAGAATGGAATTAACTAGATCAACTCATAAAATTAGGAATTTAAACCATAACATATAATTCTATATATGGGGTAGAATTTAGAATAAATGGAAATTTATGAACTACTAATATCATAATCAAAAACATGATTTCATTGAGAATATAGTTAATTACAATTACTTTATAATGGGTTTTGATGAAAATTATAATTATCCTAATAAAATGCACTTTGAGTGTCAAAGAAGGTGTTATGAGGTTATTTTGTTGCTAAATCTTTAGTAAAAATATTCTCCTTTTGAATGTTGCACAATAATGTCCACAAAGATGTCTCTCTAGGAGGTTATAGTGTGATTTTCAATTATGTTAATATTTGTTGTGTTATTTTTTCACAAAATGGAAATGGGTGAATTGATTAATATTTTTAAAATAGAATTTAACTAAAGTTAATGATATTTAGAGTGAATTATAAAAAAATTAATGAAAAATAATGTGGTCTTAGAATCAGATTTTATATAGTGGTCATAGACAAGCATCAACCTCCCAGACGCTCCCCTCTTCCTTGTTTAAATAATGATTTCACAATTTAATTTCTAAATATTCCCTAAGTATCCCTAGGTGAAAACTCAAATTTATATTGATATCATATTAAGATCATAATATGATTGGTATCTCACTTACTAAAGTGATTAAATTTCTTGAAGATCTCCCTGCAATAAAACCCAATCAATACAACTATTCTTAGGGAAAAGATCTTAATGAAGAAGTATAAAAAGATAAATTGATTGATTTAATCATATATGGAACAATGATCCAACAAATTTGATGAAAAATATAATGAAGAAGGAATGCGATCACACTCATTCAGAAGTATATCTTCAAAATAAATTCATTGAGAAATTACACGATAAGAACGAAACTCTGAAGAGTGTGTCTATTAGGTGTCCCCACCCACAGTCACATGTGTATTAGCTATGAATTGCTCAAACAGCCTCAGGAATCTCTATTGCAACCTCGATAGTCTGCATCTCTATCAGGATCTCGACCTCCAACGTGGCTATTAAAGGATCTAAATGGTTTAGGGGAGCTTTGGTGTTGTCATGTTACTCCATCTCATCCAGAGTCCACTAATATAGTGTCTAAGGGGTGTCTTTTATAGGTTTCCCTATCATAATGCTAGGCTGCATCAATTTCATTTTTTTCTATGCATCTATCAGGTTATGACATTTTATTGGGGTAAACGACGTGTACCCCAGATACATCTTCTATGTTGCGTCCTATGAATAACACACACTAGTTTGAGTAGTTGAATCACTACACAACATGTACTATGATTAAATGACACATACTTCCTTTTCATGATTTGTTATGAAGTCATGACACATCCTTCTTGGAAAAATGTATTTGAAAAGGTCACAATTTTTATTTGGGTTACACGACGAGTATGAATTCTACTTCAGTTATCCAACATCACTTCATTTATTAAAAATATGTTGTCGTGCTACCAGTATTCCTGGAATACGTCAAGTAATTATAAAATACATAAAAGTCCAAAATTATTATATTTTCACAATTAATCTAAAAAAAGAATTATTCCAATAACAATGAATATGATATAAAATGAAAAATTGGTGGGGTTTAAATCCTTAAATTCGATATGAAAATCATTGGAAATATTAGCACTATCAAATACCCCAAATGTATTATTTGGACTCCTGAATAAATGAGCAGTCAATAGTCAAATTCAAAACACATAATAATGGATTTTACCAAATTTATCACTAAGAATAAAATCATATCTTGACACATTAAAAATAAACATTTCAAATTCTCTATTCGGATCCTTCAATCCATTTCCACTTCCTTTCTCTTCCCACGCACACAAAACACTTATCCCTCATTACGTTTCTCTCAATACACAAAAATGGATTTTTGAAAAGTCTTTTCTCAACCCAAACCTAAAATAATTTCCATAGGCTTGATTAATTTCTAAATCCCTACCTGATGTGAACCAAAAAATTGAGATTATCATGTGTAATTTTACAAGGATATTCAGTGTCTTGGGGTGGGTAGGTTTCAAATGAATAATCAAATCTATTTCTGAAGAAGGAGGGTTTGGATCTTTCTGAATAAAATATTCATGATTATAATTATAACAGAAGTATGGAATCCTTCATATTTGGGTTCACAGGGTTTCTAGAATCTTTTTGATATCCCTATTGGATAAATAGACCATTCCATTTGTTAATGGATGATAGGTTATAATGACCATATGATTAACTCTATATTTCTTCAAAATAGTTTCAAAATTATTATTGAAAAAATTGTTACCTTGACCTGTAATCAAGAAGATTGGGAATCCAAACCTAGAAAATATATTTCCTTTCAAAAATTTGGACTCAATTTTGTCATCTTCTGTTCTTGTGAGAATAGCCTCTACCCATTTGGACACATATTCTACAACAAGAATTATATAAGGATATCCAATGGAATTGGAAAGGCCACATGAAATATATTCCCCAAACATTAAAGGAATCACAAAGTAGAAGAAGTTTTTGTGTAATCTCATTCCATTTGGAAATGTTTCCTTGGAATTGACAATTTCTACACATTATACAGAATTAAAAAGAAACTATGAAGATGGTGGGCCATTATAAACCATAATAAATAACTTTTACTACTTTAATTGTGGGACGAAATGTTCTCCATAGATCAAGGTGAGACAAAAATGTAGGATGGATTGAAATTGATAATTTGGAATACATCTATGTATCTTTTGATCACTACCAATGTGCCACAAGTAACGATCATCACAGATATTTTTCCTTTAATAAAAAATGAGTTCATCACATTTTTTCTTTGAAAACGAGTGGGGATGTACAAAGAAATCCTAATAGTTCACAAGATTAGTGAACCATTGTTTTTCACTTTGGAAAGAAAACAACAACACATCGAGAAGGTTTTATTTAATATGTGGAAAAATATAACGTTTTCGAATCTCAACAATTGGTGTCCAAATAAAATGATCCGTAGTAAGGTTCTCAAATTCTTTATATTCCTTTATTTTAACATCAAAATCCTATAACAGAATGATCCATCTCAAAAGTCTTGGTTTTGTATCATGCTTCTTCATCAAAAATATGATTGCAGAATGATCTGGGAAAATAATCACCTTAGATCTCAGAATGTAGAACATAAACATTTCTGACAGAAATAAATCCACCTGAAGATCCATCTTAGTTGTTGTGTAGTTTTACTGGGCCTGATTTAATTTTCTTGACTCATGTGAAATAACATGAGATTTATTTTCCAATAATTGACTTAATATCTCTCCAAGAGAAAATTTAGATGCATCAGTCATAGTTTCAAAGGGAATCTATCATTTGGGTTGTTGAAAAATGGGAGTGGTTATTAAATATTATTTCATCTCATGGAAGGCCTATTTACAATTGTCATCAAAGGAAAAAATGGCATCATTTTTAAGAAATCATGAAAATGGAAGTGCGACCTTGCTAAAATCCTTAATGAATCTCTTGTAAAAACAAGCATGGCCAAGGAAGGATCTCACATACCTTACTATTTTTGTGTATATTAATGATTATCTGACCTAAAAATTAGTTTTATTAACATCTATTCCATTGAGGGAGACAAAATGGCAAAGAAAAATTCCCTAACCAACCATGAAATGGAATTTTTCATAATTGAGAAAAAGGTTCTTATCAATGCATGTTTTCAAAACATGTGACAAAATTTTCAAACAACTTTCAAATGATGAACTATAAATAGTTAATTAGTACATAAACACTTCCATGCATGTTTATATATATTCATAAGAGATTCTCATAATATACCTTTGAAATGTTTTTGGAGAATTACACAGACTGAACGGAATCCTTCTATATGTAAAAGATCTGAAGGGGCACCTGAACGTTGTATTATCTTGATCCTATGGTAAAATGTGAATTTGTAAATACACATAGAATCCATCAAGAAAACAATAATGGGGTTTCCTAACTAATTATTCATGTACTTGATCAAGGAATGGAAGTTTGAAGTGGTCATTCCTTGCAACCAGATTGAGCATCCTATAATCAATGAACATCTTCTAGTTATTTGGAATCCTTAGAGGGACATGCTAACCCAATTCATTTCATGAAATTTTAAATGCAATTTTTTAGGAACTTTATGGACTGGACTTACCCATTTACTGTCGGGTATGGAAAAAATAATTACAGCAACCAATAGATTGGTTAATTCTTTTTTGAAAACCACCAACAATTTTGGGTTCAATAAACATTGACATTTTCTCACAGGTTTAGAATTGTCCTCCAGTATAATTTTGTTCAATGAAACTGAGGGACTGATTACTGTTAGATCATAAAGAGTCCTTCCTATATATTACTTATTGGACTTTAAAAATTCCAACAATTTCTTCTCATAGTTTCAGGACAAAACTTTCTAGATGATGACATGGAATTTTTTATTCTCCTATAAGAAGGAATATATGAGGTTCTCAGAAAGGGGTTACAATTATATCATGGCTAGGGTAGTTTCAGTGACCATAGGAAAGTTATCAGAAGTTATATTTTTTCAATGAAGATCTATGTCCATCATGGAGATCACTTTCCATGATCATAAGACTTGTTTCATGTGGAAAATTAGAATCTTCTCTGTGGATACCACTAATAGGTTTAGAGGTTTCCAAAAATTATTCTGCATAAATGCTCTGATATTTAGTTTCAACAACCATAGCCTCTTTGCATTCTTCAATCTCAACCTCTTGTCTATCAAAATCAGTCTCATATGAATTTCTATCTTTCAAGTCATCAATAGGAATTTCATCACAGGAAAAAGTCGGCAACATGTTAGAGGGAAAAGAAATACCATGATTTCTTAGGGAGTTGAATGATCGTCAACTGGGTGTTTCATTGAATTAAAAATGTTGAAATAAACAACATCTCTTCCAAATTCTAGAAAAATTATTCTTTTGTCAATATTGATGATTACTTTTTCTATTTTCAAAAAATGGTTTCCCTAGGATGAGGGGATAATGTGTGTTGAACCTATCATCTTCCTTATCCAAAACATTTAAGTAAAAATAAAATATCATGTCTCACACCAGGACAAGAACATCCTCTATAACCCCATCAGGATTGGTGGTACTATGTTTGGAAAGTTGAATGAAAATTATAGATAATTTCAAGCCACCACCCAGAAGAGATTACTATAATGAATTTGTAATTACATTGATGGAGGACCCTAGATCAAGCATCACATCTTTGAATACACATTTCACAATTGTACATGTAATGAAAAATGATCTTATGTCATTAAACTTGATAGGATGATCATGTTGAGTCATGGATGAAACATTCCTCCCTAGGATTCCATTTTCATCTCCTTTAAACATTCCTCTGTTCATACAGATATCTTTCAGAAATATGGCATACCATGGAATTTGTTTCACAATTTCAAGAAAATGTATGTTGACATGAACAATTTTAAATGTGTCTAAAACATCCTAATCCATCTCTCATTCATCACTTGAATTTATTGGTGGTTCACACCTCAATAAGGTAGTGGTAGTTTTGAGGTTTCTAAAATATTATTTATAAATTTTGGAGAAACATAATGACCAACATCCTCTTAAAATCAACAAATGTCCTTTCATAAAATCTTTATTGTCTTGATGTTGTTTTCCTATCAACTTCAGATTTCTCAGAATTATTATTTGGGGAGGTATTTTTATCAAATGTATCATCACCAGTTATGGTTTTCTCATTTTAGGGGTATTCAACATTGTGCCACTCCAAATTTTATTTTCACTAACATATTCTTTTCTAGTTTCTATCAAATCTACTTGAGGATGTAAGGTAAAACCCTAATCAATTGATTTGTTATGCAATTGATACCAGAGGCAAGTTAACCCTGTTGAATCATCATGGAATTCATCATGTTTGGTTGTTGTTTTGATAATTCTTGTTGTTGTCTCATGTACTCTTGTTGTTTTTTCATGGCCTCTTGTTGTTTCTTCATTTCCTCTTAAAGGATACTCTCTAATATCATAATTGGAGGGGTAGGTTAAAAGTTTTTTCCTGAGTGAGAATTTGGATACAAATTGAAATAATTTGGTTGGTTATTACCTGACTGCCCTTGGAAGAAGCTTCCTTGTTGTTCAGGTTGTGGAAAACTTTAATTACACTAGTTTCTCCTACCCTGAGTGAAATTTTGGGTTGTTTTTAGATTGTATTAAATGGTTTGACTGAAAGGTTCTTCTAGAAAAATCTGAATTGTATTTATCATATGGCTCTTTCATTTGTGGGAATGTTTCACTAAAGTGTTTTCTAAAAGAAAAATTCCCACACCGAGCATGAATTTGAAAGGTTTCTACTAGTTTGGGTTGGGTTTGTGTGTTGTTAGATGACATCTTATACATTCACATGGTGGTAAGATCAGATAGTTAGATTGTAACCATGCAATTTTCTAGATTGGATGTTTGGAATTCATGGGTATACATGGCCTGGAAAATGACTCCTAGTGCAAATTATTGAGCATTTTGGTCCATGTTTGCAATCAAGATCCTGGAAGTCATTGGTTTCTTGTCTACAAAAACTCATCCTGTAGCAGCATCGATCATAATTCCTTTAGTGAGACACAATCCCTCATAAATATATTGAATGAGAATTTGGTCAATGAATTTATGATGGGGATAGTTAAAGTAGTGTATTTTGAAATGTTCCCAATACTCCTGCAATGTCTATCATTGGGTTTTTCTATTTCTACAAATCAACATTCTAATTGAAGCTATTCATGAAGTTGGAAAAAATTTCAAGGAAAATTTTCATTAATTCATTTTAATATCTACTTAGGGTTGAATTTTTACAGAAGAACCATTCATTAGAAAATCCATCTAATGAAAATATAAACGACCACAATTTCATCTGATTGTCATCGACTCCATTAGGATTCATGTCTAAAAAATGTAACAGAATTATTGAAGGTGTTTGTGTGGGTCTTCTCTAGGAAACACATTGAACATTGGTAGCTGGTGGATGAAACTAGAGTTAATATCAAATCCCACATGTACCTCAGGATATTCCATATAATTCCCTTGTTTTTAATCATAGGATAAAGTGAATACCTTTAGTGATAGGTTTTTAAAAATTGGGATTTTAGTCTCAACTGAGTTCCTCAAAGGAGTACTGGTGGAAAATTATCAACATTGTATAGGGGCTTTATTATAATCTATAACCTTAGAATAACAATATTGATCTATTTCAGGGTCTAAAGGAATAAATTTTGGGTCAACGTATTGGGTCAAAAATACATAATAAAAATAAAATGAACTCAAAAAACCTCCTAGAAATGATTCTAGTTAATTCGATGTGTTTTAGTCTCTAAATGATCAATTATCATTTTCCCATTTGAATATAGCATAGGGGTGACCATAGGGTTGTCTCCTGAGGGGGGGGGGGGGTAGTGTGAGTTACAATAAAATCACTATTGTTTGGGATATTTTTTCATTAAATGTAAATGGGGTATTTTATTAACAGTTTCAAAAAATGTATCTAAAGTGAAAACAATTTAAAGTGAAAGACATAAAATTTGATGAAAAATAAAGTGGTCTAAGAATCAGATTTAATACAATAGTCACAAAAAATATTTAACCTACTGAACACTCCCTTTTTCCTTGTTTAAAACAATATTTCACAATTGAATTTTATAATTTCCCCCAAGGATCCCTAGCTGAACACTCAAATATATATATATATATATATTTCATGTAAATATATTAATATGACTTTTTTCCACATATTAAATTGATTCCATTTATTGATGATCTCCATGAAATAAAACCCAAATGATTCCATTATGCTCAATTCCAATATCATTCCATAGATGTTTAAATAGAGAAATCGATTTCTTAACTCATATATGGAACAATGATCCACCTAATTTGATGAAAAATATACTGATGAACAAAAACAATTGCATTCATTCAAAATTATTTGTTTAAAATAAATTCAAAGTAAAATTACATGATAACCAGACAAATCAAAAGAGAGTGTCTGTTGGGTATCTATTTCCTTTATAACATGGGGCTTGGTTGTGCATCGCTCAGACAACATCTGTAATCCCTATTTCAGCTTTGATTGTCACACCCCAACACCCAAGCATTAGGGGCCAATGACATAAAGATGATCAAATTTGGTTCGGGCTCTGAGAAACCAGTTACTGCTTATGTGTTTCATCGGCTAAAAGATGTTACCTGAAAATTTTTATTATTAATCGTTGGGTGAGAATACGAATGCCCAGTAAGGGATTTAAAAATAACATACTATACTCAAAAAAATTAAGACATTCTTTAAAATTTCTATAAAACATTTCCTTTAAAAAAGATGTAACACATTAAACATACTAATACAATTGTCTAAGGGATATAAGTGCACAATTTAAAACATACTTACATCATCATAATTCAATTATGAAAATTATAATTCAGTATAATAAATAAATGAAATTTCATGTTAAGATGAAAGTATAGAATTAATAACTAAGTGTAATTCATGATCAGAGTTGCACCTAAAATAGTAACATCAATTTTATCTATAACTACTATGAAACATACACAAGCCATAAAATCTCAGAATATGGCATAAAAAATATGCCATTATTAGACTCCTTTAATTCTCATAATCATAAGATCCTTAACCTAGAATATTCCACAAGTTGAGTATTCATTTGGTTTATTAATTTTCATAGTCATAATGAAGAAAGTGCATATATAGGACTGTGTCAAGGCCTTGGGACAAGACGTATAATGATTAAGGTGTCGGCCAAAATCTATAACTCATAAATAGGAATAGCCTCAGAAAAATCCTCTACTAGATATCTCATGATACCTACCAATGCATCAAGGGGATATAGGGGGCCCCACCAGTCACATAATAAGTCCAATGCATTCCTCTGACTTCTTAAATCAATGTGCACATACCACTTTGATTTATTAAATCACTTATCATTTCAAATACTCATAATTACTTGGTTTTTCATTTCATTTTTTTAAAAGTGTCCCATACCAATTTGAGTAATAAAATTCTTATCTCACAAAATTTCATGTAAAACAAGTAGTTTGACTATCACATAAAATGAAAACTTTACAACTCCTCCATAGTTACAAACTTTTATCACATCACAATACGTGTTCTTTATTCATGCTCAATTCATGCATTGATAAAAGGAAATTGAAACAGACTTAACCATATTATGTCAGTTATTATTTAAACAATAATTTTCCCAATGAAATGCATAAAATTGTAATCATTCATTGTGCATGTGATATTAATTTAAAACACACAGGTAATGAATGGATGAGGTTACCACAAAAAATGATAGATCCTTAATTTTCAAAATCCATGATTTATAGAAATGAATATTTATAGTTTAAATTGACCAATTTTAAATTATTATAGATGTCACATGTACGTATACATGAATCATTGAGTACCACTATATATAAATGGAAAATGAAACCATTTAATCCAGATATACATATTATAATAGATTACATTGAAAATGTAGCAGATTCAGTTTATCGAAGGTATTCATTATTTATTACACATTCATTACACATGAGGCAATTACTAAAGATAATATAATAATTGATAAAAATGTTTTGAAATATAAAATTAAAACAAGGAAAATACAATTAAAATTTATTTGACTAAAACGAGTTTGACATAGGACAAACATATTTAAAAACTAATGTTTCTCATAATATTATAAATCCACTTGAACCGAGAACTATATTTACATCCATGAATTTATTAAATAGTAGTAAGTCATATTTATTAGAATAAAATAAAACTATATTGAATTATGTGTACATGTCCAAAAATATTCTAAGTGTTTATCCATTTTTTTAACAATCCATACTAAACACACCCATGTATAATTTTCAACCATAGAAAGTATTTACACATACAGCTTTTAACCTTTGAAAAACAAGAATTCACATATAGATGATATATGTAGCTATAAACCATTTATATATATATATATATATAGAATTAATTATTAGACCTTTTCATTTCAAAACCAAAACGAGTACCGCTTCGTAGGTTAAACATTAAAAATCACTTTTCGAAAACTAGAATATGGTTAGGATGGAAAACTATATGTGTACATAGATATGTGGTTAAGAACATATACATGTTAATATATTACAATCATATATATATGTGTGTGTGTGTTTTCTCACAAGGAGTACCAAGTATAAAAGTTGACCTTAATAATTAACGATTACCTTTTTAGCATTGTTTAATCCCCAAGAGTCAGAAATATGAAATCTTTTTTCGGATTATTTTAAAAAGAAACATATACACAAAACCTTAAGAATATATATATATATATATATATATATATATATATATATTCATACAACTTGAAACCAAAAGGAATGAAAAAGGTAACCCCTTACCTTAACTCATGTAATAGGATGAGGATCTCGAGAAGGCACTGGAAATCCCAGAGGAAACATGCTGGGGTATGCTGGAAACTGAGAGTGAAGGACCAAGAGGTTTTTAGTTGCGTCATGTATTTTTTTTATAAATTATGTTGAATAATTTAATTCAAGTGTATGGAATAAGAGGCCCAAGTGGGCTTAATAAAATTAAATGTTAGTCCTTGTGGAAACCGTGTGAAGGAAGGAGACCAACAGATAACACGGGAGAAGAAAAATGATGAAACATAGGGTGTAGGGTTACAGTTGTGTGGAACGCAATGGGAGGAATAATACAGTGCCATGAGTGGAGAACCGGGAGGAATTTTGATAGCTAGGATCAAATATGGCTTGGATTCAAGTGTTGGGATGCATCCGTGGTATATAAAAGTAAAAACGGCTCTAATTAAATCCGAGTTTGAACGGACATCATGAGACTGATGTGGCATTTATTAAAAACATCGAACGACCATGATTAGATCGTACTAGATCGAATAGACCACAATAAACACGGTGATGCAGCATAGTTGCTAAGGATAGAATGTGAGGTTAGGATGAACGGCCAACATCGTGTGCCTCATGATCCAACGACCATGATCAAATTTTTCCTGAAAAAACGCATCCCACATGGAATCAGTGGGCTGTTTTTTCCTCCCTTATATGCCCGAGCCTGCCATCATCTTCTCCGAAAACACACTGCACACATGAAGGGGGAGCTATACATGGGATCCTGCCCTACCCATGCAGGCCTTGGCCTACCCTTTCTCACCGCAGCCTTGCGGCCACGTTGCACACTCTCAAGCGTTCCTACAGCGCTCACATGTTCTTGTGCGCCCTTCAAGGGACCTATGCCCGAGCTCAGGCTGGACCAGGCTTGGGCTGAGGGCTAGGCTCATCCACCAAGCGTGACCTACATCCCTTGGCCGGGCCAAAATATGGCTGGCCTTATTGGGACTAAATTTGTACAAAAAATATAACCTTAAGAGAAAATATATAAAATAATTCATAACGTAAATAATAATCTATAGAAATTTCCATTTTCAAACCAGAAATTTTTATTTAATATTATTGAGGGATTAATGAACACCTAACTATACCTTCTCTAATAATATTTCTAGATCCATTTATATCACCAATGCTTTTACATGAATTGAAATTTGTTATAACAATGTAAATTTATTTGTACCAATAGTAGTAAAAACTAACTAAATCAAGTACATAGTTTAATTAAAAGAAATGAAACACAACATAAAAAAACTGAATGAAAATTGTTACAACATATTTGCATTAATTGCAACATGTCTTTAATTCCTTATTACATTTAAAAAAACACCAACGTATAATTCAAAACATTCCTTTATGCACTTTTAATGTTCTCGGTTAGGATTAGTTTTATAATAGTTTTCCAATTTATAAACTAATTACATGGTGGACTAGAATATTCTTATATGTTTTCAATTAATATTCCATTGAGGACAAAGGATATATTTATAAACATTAGATTTCCATGGTTTCCCAAGGCAATAGTCACATTAGTGTCTTATAAATCCAAGACATAGGGTGTCCTAACACTCAAATTGATTAAAGAAAATGTGTCACCTCATTCCTTTGGTTCTTAGTGTGATCGTGGTGGCATAGGCCATTCTTACGTTCATTAAGAAGAATTCTAAGGACCCATATTATTTTCAAGGGGATCTCATTTTTTTATGTTGTCTCCCTATAATTCTGATAGGACTCTTAATAAGTGTTTTTGGTTTGCATGATTACTCCATTTATCTCAATGTATTGTAAACATTATAGTGTTCTTATTTAAATGAAAAGTCTTCTATCCACTTGTGTGTTTTAATCGGTTGCATTATAATATAAATTAAAAACATATTATTAACTTCTCATGAGATACCCATTTTTTCAGTTATTCAGAAAAAATTATTCATAACATATCAATACATACGGTTCGGGTTTTGGGGTGTTACATCATTCCTCCATACGATGAATTGTGTCCTCACAATTCGTTCCATAACCACCAAAGAAAGATCTCTGATATGTTTACCACATCCACCATCATAGAGGATACTCAAGTTCATTCATTGAAAAATGAAAATTAATGCACATATCCTCTAGTACTCTAATCCAGACATACCTTAGACAGAAGGGGTTGAACTCTTATATCAAACACTCGGACTTCTAGAGGGAGTCTCGAACGGTTGAAAGTTTGCAAAAGTCTGAATGGACCACCACATGAAGAACTAACCATACTATGTCTTGAATGATAACATCCATGTCGTAGATGTTGTTGTACAAGATAATACTGAGGAGTTGGTACATGTAGGCTGCACAAAGGTTTCCCTCCAAAACCTCCTCTTGAAAACATAACCTGGTCGTTTAGTTCAGGCCTAGGGTGAAACAAAAGAAAATCCCTTCATGGTATTTTCTTTTTCACCTATACTCAGACAGTTGGGCCATGTCTATGTGGTAGTAAATGGAATATTTCCCTTTACAGGTGCGGAGAATGTCCGGACTATTTGTTACTTCATATAGTGGTTTACACGTTTCTCACAATATTGCGAGAGGTTAGTACTCTTCTTCAGATGTTTTGATCAAAATAATCTCCAATACCTCAAAAGGAAGTGATAACATATGGGTTTTTCCTTAAATTTGAAAATTTATTATGAACGTTCACATAGTGATAGTCATTCAAAAGTATCACTGATTAAAGGATAACAAAATAAGAGATAACAAGTCATGTTCTTATATAACTATTGGTAAATAAAATAAAACAGTGCTAATAGTTTCCCAAGTTTCCTAATACATGAATCCCCAAAACTAATTAAAAACATTCAATTTCCCTTTACCATATGAATCCCGAGTAATCTAGTTGATATTGTGAGAGAATTTGTGTTTTCTCCATAGTATGACAAGTGGGGTGTACAACTGAGAGAAGTCTGCATGAACTTGTTTTCTATACACAGAATGAGAGGCTTCGTATTGAAGGATGTCAAAGTCCATTACCTGACCAAGATGGCCATAAGATAGGACTAGAAAAATATATGTCGCACGGAGGTCTCCTGTTACTTTAGCTTCTTGGAAGGCCATGAAGGACAGGAAGCCTTCCGCTACGGTGAAATATCTAAAAAGTCCCTCGAAGTATTTTCCCTGTCGTGCATAGGATGGAAACTGGGCTTGCATCATAAAGATGTAATCCTGACCCACTCTTTGGTGGAGTTGAAGTACTCAGGGAGAATTGGATATGTCTTAGAGTTGTTTGTATGACATACGGATATGGGCATAGTTTATAAAATTTTCATGGCTTTCTATGGAAATTATGCTTTCCAAGGCCTCCTTGGGAAGAGACTGAAGGTTAGTACCCTCAATTCCCATCTGAAATTAAGAATACATCATTATTAGTATTGCTTAAGTAAATTCTCATTGTTCAGTTAATTTTTTTTGTAGTGTTATCAAAACCGAATCATCTGATACCAACTATCACGCCCCATCTTTCAAGCACTTGGGGTCGGTGCCATATAGAGGATCAAATTCGGTTCAGGCTCAGTGAAACCAGCTACCACTGAAATGTTTCATATGCTAAATGTTGTTACATAAAAAGTTTTAATTAAAAACATAGAGTGATAATACGAATTCCTAGTAAGGGGTTTAAAAATTACATACTATACTCAAAAAAAACTTCTGAAAACATTTTTAAAATTTCTTTAAAACATATCCTTTAAAAAAGATGCAATACGTTAAACATACTAAGACAATTGTCTAAGGGATATAAGTGCACAATTTAAAACATTCTAACATCATCATAATCAAATTAGGGAAATTCTCGTTCAGTATAATATGTAAAAGACATTTCATATTTAAATTCAAGTACAGAGTTAATAACTAAGTGTAATGTATGATCAGATTTGTGCATAAAATAGTAACATCAATTTCATCTTTTACTCTTGTGAAACATACACTAGCCATAAAATCTCGGAATATTGCATAAATAATAGGCCAAACTTATTCTCCTTGAATTATCATAATTATATTCTATTTAACTAGGAATATTCTAAAAGTTGAATATTTCTCTGGTTAATTAATTTTCACAGTCATAATGAGGAAAGTGCATATGTCGGATTGTGTCAAGGCCTCGTTCCAATACGTCTAATGATTATTTCCTCGCCCAGAATACATAACTCAAAAATAAGAAAGGCCTCATCCAAATCCGCTAATAGGTATCTCATGAGACCTACCGATGCCTTGAGGGGCTATAGCAGGCCCCACCTATCATATAACAAGTCCACTGTATTCCTCATACTTTCTAAATCAAAGTGCACATACAACTTTGATTTATTAAATAACATAACATATCAAATACTTATAATTACATGGTTTCTAATTTCACTTTATTCAAAGTGTCCCATATAACTTTGAATAATAAAATGCTTATCTCACAAATTATCTTGAAAAACGAGGTGTTTGATTATCACATAAAATAACAACATTACAACTCCTCCATAGTAAAAAACTTTTAACGCATCACAATACATGATCATCATTCATACTCAATTCATGAACTGATAAAAGGAATAGGAAATAGACATAACCATAATATGTCAGTTATTATTTAAATGTTAATTTTCCCTACGACATGCATAAAATAGTAAACATTCTTTGCACGTGTGATATTAATTTAAAACACACAAGTAATGAATGGATGGGGTTACCAAATAAAATTATAGTTCTTTAATGTTCAAAATCCATGATTTATAGAATTGAATATTTATTGTTTAAAATGACCAATTTTAAATTAAGATAGATTTCTTTTGTATACATTCATTAATAATTGAGTACCACTATAAATAAAATAGAAAATGAAACCATTTAATACAGATATAAATAATGTAATGGATTTCATTGAAAATGTAGCCATTTTAGTTTATATAAGTTATTCATGGTTTACTACACATTCTTTCCACATGAGGCAATTACTGAAGAAAATAAAATAAATGAAAAAAAGGGTTTGACATATAAAATTATAACAAGCATAATATCATTAAAGGTTCTTTAACTAAAAAAATGTTTGACATAGGACATACAAATTAAAAAACTAATGTTTTTTTAAATATTTTAAACCCACATGATCCAAAAACTATTTTCGCATCAATGAATTTATTTAATTGTTGTAAGTCATCTTTATTAGCATAAAATAAAACTATATCTAATTATGTGTACAAATCCAATTATATACTAAGTGTTTATCTTTTTTTTAACAATTCATACTAAACACACCCAAGTATAATTTTCAACCATAGAAAATATTTACACAAAGTAATTTTAACCTTTGAAAAACTTGAATTCACTTATAGGTGATATATATAGCTATAAACCTTATATATATATAAATATATTTATGTATATGATTTTTTCATTTCAAAACCCAAATGAGTACAACTTCTTTGGTTAAACATTGAAAAGTTCTTTTCAAAAGTGAGAATAGTGTTAGGATGGAAAAATATATGCGTATATATATATATATATATAAATTGTTACAAACATATACATGTTCGTATATTCTATAAATATATATATGTATGTGTGTGTGCGTTTTCTCACATGGAGGACAAAGTATAAAAGTGGACCTTAACAATTAATGATTACCTTTTTAGCATTGTTTAATCACCAAGACTCAGAAATACGAAATCTTATTTCGGATTATTATAAAAAGAAACTGATACGCACAAACTTATGCATATATATTTAAACACTCATACAACTGGAAACCAAAGGAAATACAAAGGTAATACCTTACCATAACTCAAGGAACATGAAGAGGAGGAGCTCGAGAAAGAACTGTAAATCCTCGAGGAAACTTACTAGGGTATGCAGGAAACTGAGAGTGAAGGACCGAGAGGTTTTTGGATGCCCCAGGTATTTTCATATAAACTATACTGAATAATTTAATGCAAGCATATCAAATATAAGGCCCATGTGGCCTAAAAAAATTAAAAGTCAGTCCTTCTGAAAACTACATGAAGGTTGTAGTCCAGCAGCTTCCATAGGAGAAGAAAAATGAAGAATCATAAGGAGTAGGGTTACTGGTACATGGAAGACCGCGGGAGGAGGAAGAAAATGCCAAGAGATGAGAATCTAGAGGCATTTCGACTACCAGGATCAGATCTGGCTTGAATTCAAGGGTTGCGATGCGTCTGTGTTTTATAAAAGTACGGACTACTCAGATTAAATCTGTGTCTGATCGGACGACATGATACTGATGCGACATTTTTTAAAAACTTCAAATGACCGTGATTAGATTATGTCAGATTGAACAGAAAAAAATCCAGGTGATGCGCTGGGGTTGCTGAAGATTGAATGCGAGGTTGTGATCAATGGCCTAGATCATGCGCTTCTTGATCAAACGGCCATGATCACGTTTTTCCTGAAAAAATGCTACCCACATTGAATATGTTGGCTATGTTCACCTCCCTTATAAACCTGAGCCTCCCATTGTCTACTCATAAAACACACAACACAAATTAAGGTGGCCCTTTACACGAGCTCCTGCCCCACCCATGTGTCATTGGCCTAACCATGCTCAACGTGGCCTTGCGCCCGCGATGAACACTATCAAGCGCTCCTGCAGTGCTCCCATGCTATTGTGCGCCCCTCGGGGAACCTACGCCTGTTCTCGGGCTGGCCAAGGCTTAGCCTAAGGGCTAGCCTCATCCACCAAGCATGAGCTACCTCCCTTGGGCCAGCCATAATGGGTTGGCCCTAATGGCCCCACCTTTTTACAAAAACATAACCTTAAGAGAATATATATATATATATATATTAATTCTTAAGGTGAATAATACTCTATAGAAATTTATTTTTTCAAACCTTACTTTTTTATTAATGCTTCAGGAAGGATTAATGAACACCTAACTATACCTTCTCTAATAGTATTCTATATCCATTAATAGCACCAGATATTAAACATGAATTTTAATTTGGTATAACCACGTAAATTCATTTGTACCAATAGTAGTCAAAACTAATTAAATCAATAATATAGTTTAGTTAAAAGAAATTAAACAAAACATAAAATCACTGAATGAAAATCATTACAATATATTCGCATTAATTACAACATGTTTTTAATTCCTTATTAAATTTCAAAAAACACCAGTGTATAATTCAAAACATTCATGTATTCCCTTTTAAATTTCATGGTTAGGAGTAGTTTAATAATTGTTTTCCAATTTATAACCTAATTACATGGTGGACTAGGATATTATTATAAGTTTTCAATTAATTTTCTAGTGAGGCCAATGGCTATATTTATAGTCGTTAGAGTTCTATGGTTTCCCAAGTAAACATTAACATTAGTGTCTTATAAATCCAAGACATAGGGTGTCCTAACATTCAAGTTGATTGAAGAATATGGTTCACATCATACCTTTGGTGCTTAGTGTGGCCGTGGTGGCTTCAGCCATTCTAATGTTCATTATGACGAATTATAAAGACCCATATTATTTACTTGGGATTCTCATTGTTTTTAGATGTCTCCTAGTAATTCTGATAGGGATTTTAATTGGTATGTTTGGTTTTCATGATTACTCTTTTTATCTCAGTGTATTGTAAGTGTTAATGTGTTTTTTATTTAAATGATATGCCTTGTATCCACTTGTGTGTTTAGATTGGTTGAATTTAAATATAAAATAAAACCTTATTATTACCTTCTCATGAGAAACAAGTTTGTTCAGTTATTCAGACAAAAGTAAACATAACTTATCAATAAATAAGGTACTGGTTTTGTTGTGATACATCGATGGTCCACATCTCCTTCATGATCTCCACCTCCACCATGGATAAGAAAGGATCTGAATGGATTGGGGGAGTTTCAGTGGTGTCTTGGTTTTTCGTCTCATTCAGAGTTATCTAAAATTGTGGCCAAAGGGTGGGTTTTATAGGTTTCCCCATTGAAACTTTGGGCCACATCCATACCATTTTTATGTGCATCAACCAAGTCAAGATGTGTACTTTGGGTGTATGATGTATACCCCAGATCTGTTTCTTCCACTGCATCATGTGAATCTCTTATTCATATTTGACTAATTGAATAACTACACGATGTGTACTAAGAGTACACAACTTGTACTTTCATTTCACAGTGTGTTCTAAAGTCAGAGCATGTCCTGCTCATAAATTTATATTTGAAATGGTCACAATTTTTTTCTTGGGGTACCAGACGTGTATGCATTCTACATCAATTTTCCAGCTTTGCTTCTTTTCTAAAAAATATGTTGCCGCACTGCTTCTCTTCTCTTTCTACACAAATATTCCTTTACCTACAATCCTAGAATACCTCGAACAATTAATAATATTAAAATTCCAAATTACATCATTTTAACAATTATGATAAAAAGATTTCATTATTCCAATAGTGATTCAATTCACACAAAATTTCCAATTAGTGTGGGGTTTAAATCCTTAAATTAGATATGGAAAACACTATAAATATTATCACTATCACCATGTTCATAGTGGGTCCGATTTTTTCACCTTTTGATGGTCATGTCTAGTTATTGCACTCTTTTTAGAATTTTTAACCCTTCATTCCTCTATGAATGAACCCCTCCCATTTTATTATCTATACAGTGATGTATTTCTAGAAATAATCACAAAATATCTTCCTTAAAAAACCATATGGATCATGATCTTTAATTATCTTGAAATAATATGAAAGTAATATGATTAACTAAACTGTTTGTTCCTTAATATAGTTCCTCTGGTTTCTTCTAAACATCCTATGATACCATCATTATATACCTAACACAAATAAACTGGATCCACGATCATAGTTTATTACATTGGCATGGATATATGAAAAACAAATCTTGATGGACCAATTAGTTTTGATATTTGGGGGAACTATATACAAAAATGATAACTATTTTACATGGGTAGTAGAAAATAAAATAAAATACATTACACATATAAATGAATGGAATGCATAAAAACTCATTACGGTAATTCTTCTTCATTGCCTCATGATAGGAAAAGAAAATAAGACTGATCTCAAATTCTCCATAATAGATAATTACAAAAAAATATGTTAAAGAATAAATAATAATAATCATTGTGGAGTGTTATATTACAAAACATTCATCCAATTTATATATCATGCATATCATTATAAGATATGTCACATTCAATATGGGAAAGTAAATAACTGAAAAGTCATTCCATTAAATCAATAGCTCAGAATCAAATTCATATATATATAACAACATAAATAAAATCACATAGATAATATAATTAATTGAAATATAAATTATATAAATGATTGGTTTTTTAATATTATTTCTCATGAACATGATACCTCCACCATCGATATAAACAATAAATACATTTTAAAACAATTGGTTAAAAAGCCATCTGATTTCAAAAATAGGTTTGTCACATTAGACTCATCGATGCATAGAGGTCCTATCAATAACCTATAGATACATATTTCATGCATGTATAGAGAATGTATCATATATAAAATAATTTATTTAACTCATCAATAATCTTCCTTACAATCCAATGTCATTATTGATAGTGGATACTAATCTGTAAATATTTTCGGAGTGAATCAAAAAAACATTCAGAGTAATAACTATATGTAAAATAGTTACGCTATTTAGGAAATAATCATATAACTCATGTGGTAATATGGATATTTAATAGAAATATTATTTTCAATGAAAATGATTATATTAAAGTGATTATTTCAAGATAATGTTAACTATCAAAAAAGAGAATGGGATTGTACAAGAATTGTTACCACATAGTTATTTTCAATTGAAATACCCTTAAATGAAATGATTTATCATGAATATAAAATTACATAAATTATGAATAAATAATGATATTACATTTAAATGGTATCTTATATACACTATATAAAATTCAATTGGTTCATATTAAAAAAATTGGTCCCAATGGAATGTAAATTGAATCAAAATCTATTACCTCATAATTAATTTTGGTTGAATGTTATTTAACATTTTTGTATAGTTTTTTTATGAATGTTATTTACTTATACCAAAATCATATTAATGTTTATAATGTCATAAATTATCCTTTTATTTCATCTTATCATTCATTCATTTATAATCATTCAATTCTTTCATCGATTCGTGTGTTATTTTCTTTGTACATGATTCATCCATCTTCATGAATTTCATAGTTCATGTAAATATTCTATAATTTTATCATGTATATACTAAATATAATGATATAATAATAATTATTTATAATCATTATGACTTTTAAGGCCAAACATAATGTATTTTTTGAGAAAGCATGTATGTTATGATCATAGAGATTTTAATATGTATATACGTATAAGTAATGTTTAAATATTCAAATGATCATTGTGGAAATAATCTAAGTAATATATCATAAATAAAAAATTATAATAATATAATATATATGATATTATTTATATTAACATACATATATATATCCTCCATTTGGTGTGGTGATAAATAATGTGCCTGATCATTTTGTGAATGTGGTAGCCCACACATACATGAACGATGTTGTCATATTTTATTGAGTGAGAAGATATAAATAAAAATTATATATATTACCTTTCCAGAATGAAAAATATTAAATTAATTTAATTGTTACATCATTGATATCCTATTTAATCATTAACATTAACCTTATCACCTTTCATTTAAATCATTAGTGAATGAAAATTCACATAAATTCTCCCAGAGGTAGTCTGTTGTACAAATGAGTGACCTTATTGTATATTGAACAAAATGGAAATTAAAAATGTATAAATGATATAATTATTATTGAGGTATAATTTTTTAATAATTTTTTGACATATACTTTATATTCATCATCAGACCCAATAGTGACATGTGGTAATAGAAACAACATTGGTTCGTTAAGAAGTAATATGCCTTTTAGAGAAATAATTAATCCATTACCCATTTGATAGAAGTAGATGTGCTTTTAGGTAATGAAATTAACAAAACAAAATATCATTGTATAGAAAATTCTTGGGATGTTGTATCAAAATTGTATAAAAATAATATAAGTGGTTGGAAGAAGAAATAAACTAAAATGTCTTATTAAAGAACATCAGTTCTTCTGCAGGTATCCTTCTTATGTTTTTACTAAAGCCTTCCTATATTGGATATATACCCAAAATAAGGCTTTTGGATTAAATTTTGGATGCTGGAATGTTATTGTTTTGTGGGATTTTATAACATTAAAGTGTTTTATAGTGTGAATAAGATAGGATATCTTGTTTTCTATATAAGTGAGGTTAGTGGCACACATGTAATTATTTAAAAAAATGTTTTCCCACATTTTCCACATTAAAAAATGTTCCAATATATAGTATTTTATATTATAAGACACTGATATTTCTAAAATGTATAATAAAAAGTATATAGACATGTGATTAGGCCATTTTTACACTTATTTATTTATTTTAACCCCTATGTAAATTTTTTTACCTCAATCATAGTAATTGACTTTTATTGTTTTCCCCATCAATTTGGTCATAAATTATGTTGATATTATTAGATAATATATGGTATGATAACAATATATATAGAATAAATTTTTTAAGTTCCATTATAATAATTTGGAAATTTATTTTTAAATCAATCCCACAAACATGATGAAATAGAAGGGTATTTGTAAGGACCCAAATCATGACGTAAATGGACATTACATTACATTTGTGGAATACTTAATATATAACAAAAACCAACACTCAAGGATCGTAATAGTTTAGTGTCTTTGGAAACTCGGAACATAATCTTCTAATCATGGTGAAAGATCTTCAACATCACCCATAAAGATATTCCCCTTTTGTTTTCCTACATAAAACCTTTATTTATATCCTGGGAAAAAGAAAACATATAAAAGGGTGAGATAAAATTCTCAGAAAGGGTAAGCATGGAAAAAATAAGAAAAACCATATACATTTGAACTTAAAAACATGAACATAATATTTATAGATCAAAATCCTGAGAAATGACATAAAACATGGTAGTACATAAGTCATAGACCATAAAAGAACATTAATCAGGATAAAATAGCATGGTAATAAATCATGTAATTGTGTAAAACCATTAAGAACATTATATGGTTTCTATAGTTGCCAAGGCATTTCGGCCAAGACCATCTTAGTGGACAAAGCCCCATCCTGAATCGAGTTCACTCCTCGTTTGAGTCCTGTAACACTAAACCGGATTAACATAGCATTATATCCATGTCTATCTCATGAGATATTAATCTTTACCCAATGCATAGGAGGGAGATATAGGTCCCACTAATCTCATAAAGAAATCATTCTTACTTGTGCCACAAAATAAACATAAAACATGCATCATAACCCAAAGAATAAAATGGGTTTCATAAACATCATCCCATCATAATATTATCCATATATAACAAATGGATATAATTTCAACATAAAAGAAGTAAACCCATGTAAATAATAGAGAAATTATACTTGAAACATACATATATGAAATAATGTCATCTTAGATGGAAAATGGTTTTGATAAAACACTTGAATTGAATTCTTGAGAAAAATAACCTTTCTTCTTCAAAATAATTTTCTTTTCACAAAATAACATGAAATATTAAAAGAGAATTATTTTTTCATAAAATTTTTTAGAGGAAACTTCAGTGAAATATGTTGTTATGAAACCGTGAAAATTCATTCACACCGTATAAGTTAAAAATAACATGCTTCTCGTACTTTTGTCGGAAATGTCAAAAATTTCCTCGTATGGTCAACAAGAGAATGATTCCTTTCATAACACAGAGTAAAAGTCAAAGAGGGGTAAAAATGACATTAAAAAACACGGAAGAATATTAAACACATTATGAAAAACGTTTTATGGGCATGGATGAAAAATATAACCCTAGTAAATACTTACGTATAAGCAATCTCGGATAAAAATGAGATTTGCAAAATTATCCCTTACCTTATATCCGATATGATTTATATGTATTAGGAACACCTATATAATTATTTAAATAATGTTATTTACTTATTACCAAATCATATTCATTGTTATGATATCATATATGGTTTAATTATGACATTATAATACTCGTTCTTTTATAAATTCCATGGTAAAGCAGTGTTTTGGGTAAAATCCTTTCATTTATCGTACGTGTTTCGATTTGTTGTTCTTGATATTATTATTACATATATCATTATTTACATACTTCCAGAATTTAAATCATGATTTATATATCACACGTATTCATTATATATATATAATAGATAGATGAATGAAATGAAATACACCGTTCGTGGAGAGGGTATGCCGTACGTGCGCATGAACAGTGTTTTCCTTTCCTTATTGACTTGAATGGAACTAAGTAGATGAAATACATATATATATACATAAATATAGTACCATTATTATGTCATATATTTCATTATTAATTATTATATATACTTTATAATCATTCTTGAATTGTAAACATGGAAAATGATTCTCATTGCGTCGTGGAGGCGGTAATCCGTTCGTACACACGAGCGATGATATCATTCCAATATTTATTGAATGGAACTGGAGTGGATGATATAATATCATAGAATCAGTATAATGTTATAATAATCATATATAGTTATTCTTTACACCATTATACCCTTCAAAGTAAGGTAGTGGTGGAAAAACAGATTACACCACAGCGTGGAGACGGTCTTCCGTAAGTTCGCACGCCCGGTGATTTTGTTTTTTATGGGATGGATAGAAAGAGAAATGGGGTCGTTTCATATTTATAATAATATATCAGTATGTAAGTAATACTTATTTTATTACATTATAATTAAACAACTAATTAATAATAATTTTAAGAAGAAAGAAACTTGAAAGAACCGTTAGAAGAGATTACCTCTTCTTCGACGCACCTCCTTTAAACGTCTTCTTAGGGAACTAGAGTTGGTCTTTTTAGAAGACCATAAACTCTATGATATGACTATATTGGTTGATAATAGGAATTTATAGGGGTTTTCCGAGCTTAAATGCTCAAATGGGTGTGAAGAGAAGAGGGAAGGGGTGCCCTTTTTATAAGGGAGGAGAGGGGCACCTTCGGAAAACATAAAATAT
Organism: Viscum album; assembly: GCA_963277665.1. Classification (NCBI taxonomy): domain Eukaryota; kingdom Viridiplantae; phylum Streptophyta; class Magnoliopsida; order Santalales; family Viscaceae; genus Viscum; species Viscum album. Next base: position 666,910,988 of record OY728162.1, read on the forward strand.
TACTTTATAATAAAGTAATATTCATTTTCTAATAGCTCCAAATTGATTTATTTAGAAGATAAGGTGGGGATGGGTCTAAATCCTCTCAACCAATAGGTTTTAGACAAGTTTAGGTTACTATTTTGTCCTTATTATTTAGATTTAACTCTATGTTAAATAATTTAACTTTTACGGAGTCTTTTTGTTTTATTACACTATATGGTTAATAAACATACTATAACAAGCCAAAAGAACCCCAAGGGGTTAATTATTAATATATACATCCATATCTACGTTATTTTGATGAACCACATATCTTTAGGAATAAAATAACAATTAATAATATAATATTTTTTAAAAAACTATTTTATGTCAATTTTGACACTATTTGGTACTTGATTTTTCTGAAAATTATAACAGCATGATTTGTTAAAAAAAGATAATTAAATCAATAATAACATGTCATATTAACCTATAAAATTACTTGAATTCATAAAAAGTCTAAAATTACATTTATTTGGTTATTTATAACATCAATTATGTTAATATTTCATTAATAAGGTAATTACTGCATCATCATTGTGTCATAAATAAATTACATTATTTAATGTCTAAAATTTATAAATAAAATAAAATTATGTAGGAAATATTTTTATCATTATAATGAATATTTATAGTCGAATTTATCTTATGTATAATCCTATATTAAAAATGTTTTATTTATTAAACATTGATTTTAACTATTTTAATTCTTCATTAAATAAAATAATAATAAGTGTCCTAATATAATCCATGTGGACCTAAAGTGTAATATTTTATTCCTAAGGTTTTTTTGTCTAATTAAATTTATCCAATAGAATTAGGACATGAGTTAGGGTAATAATAATATCATTTTTACACTTAATTACCCTATTTACTTTTAACAATGGTAAATAAAAGTAAAAAGATACTATTCACCAAAAATTATTTTTATCTTATTGAACCACATTTTACTCCTTTATATTAACTGTTTCTCTCTGATTTTTTAAATTCCACTCATAGAAGCGGTAAAATTATGTTTTATGTAAATTTTCAAATTCTCCTAGGAGGTGGGTAAAAGACGGTGAACAGTTCAATAAAAATTTTATATATCTAAAATTTTTAGAGAATGAATCAAATGAATTACATTGAACTTATATAGGTATTATATATCAATTTTAAACTAAAATAAATTTAAATTAAATAAATAAATATTTAAATAAAAATTCCATTTTTAAATAGTAACCTAGTGTTTTTACTATTCATCAAAAATTGAAAGTTTTCAGAAAAATACCAAAAATTCACCCTAGGCTAATTTTGATATTCTGAATCTAAAAATGAAGTCCATTTTGAAAGATAAAATTTATAAAATTTCAAAAAGTGGGTATTACTATTCATAACAGCTAGTTTATAATATTATTATTACAATATATCGTTGTTTAGTGAAACCCTATATTGCGTACTACACACGCTATCGAGGAACATCGTGATTGCGTGTAACGCAAGACAAGTCGGGGTTGCATTTAGTGCATGAATCCTTTGTTGTTGCGTATAAAAAGACCCAACCATATTTAATTTATACATTGAATATATATATATATATATATACACACACACTCAATTTTGCGTTGAATAAATACTATCAAACAAACTTGAAATTGGGTTTAACACGATCCAAGAATAGTTTTTCGTATACTGCATGAAAATACGGTGTTGTATATAGGGAATTATAACCTTGGTGTAGTGTACAACAGAAGTTATGAAAGAAATTAAAAAGAATATATCTTATAAAATCTCGGGGTGTTACATTCTACCTCCCTTAAAATGAATTTCGCCCTCAAAATTCATCGGGGTTATAAATGGTTTATTACATGAGATTTTATTTCATAGAAACCCACATCGTAAGAAGGAATACCAAAACTTATCTTTAGAAACTAAAGTATGAAATGTAACGGTTACCCAAATTAACTAATCATTGGGTTTCCACAGAGGATAACATAGGTGAAAATATGGATATGGAAGAGAAATCTATCCATCAAGTTCTAATGGAGAGTGGTAGAGGAAATAGGTATGATAAATCCAACAGTCACAAAGCCATAAATATGTGATGATCTAAGGTACCATCTGATTCAGCGGATATAAGGACACTAGGACAACATTTTTTTATTCAAGATCATTTCCATAAATTTGAAAAATTGTCAAATTAAAAGAAATACATACTTGATTTTGGTACAATCTTACTTTTTTTGTGCGTTGAAAATTTCCACATAATATCTTAAAGAAATGAAGTTGAATTAGTCTTCCGTGAAGTGTTATCAGATCATGGGATAGAACGATAGGTCATTCCATCTATCTCAAACAAAAGGATAGTTAAAGTTATTAAATATACATAAGTCCATATATATTGAGATTAATTGTATATGGTTCTAAAATGGACTTATGCTTCATATATCATACCGCGTAATATAATAAAACAATTTTCTACTAACCAGGGACATCATGTAGGCGAGTGGTAGGCGATAAAGGCCTGTCGGACTTTGGTTGTGGGTTCGATTCCCACTGTCTTGTCTGACATGATAGATTGTCGCCCATTCTGCATGTTCTCCATTTTCCTAAACTACACTATTAGAACATTCCATGAATAATATAAAAAAATTTATAGCCTTAAACAATACTAACATATTTCAAACATAATTAATTTCAGTCTTTAGGATTATCTAAAATACTTCTGTCCAAGATCATAGTATAAAGAAAACAATTACTAGAAATGTCATCTATCGATAATGTGAATACCATCATTTATCCCCCATATATCATAAGATATATCCTGTTGGTCACATTACAAACACGTGAACACCTTAATCATGTATTCTTTTTAAAAATGAATTACCATAGAACCATAGTGAAAACATTAATAACAAAATCCCAAAAGTTTTATATATTCAAACCATGATATCACTTTGTCCTTATATCAGTCCCGAGCTCATGAATACTATCAAACATTTCATTTTATTCTTATCCCTTCATTATGAGCATATCATCTGCTTTCCAAAAATATATGAATAACCTTTCATGGATACCAGTACCATTCAACATATATGTTCAAATACTTTAGAAAAAACAATAGTGTAACAATCCTTATATGTGTCTTTATTCCATAGTTCAATTACCTATACAACATAACTCTTGATAAACATAAATCATTCCACTACCTTATTAAACCATTGACTGAGAATGAAAAATTATTTCATCTCACATATCATTTGTAGTCTCTTCATCGTCATCATCATAAATACTACCCATACGGCCATGCTGATTCTCTTCATGAGACATTCCCTTAGGGAATTGGTTTTCATAATTCCCACACATTCCTCATTTAAAACATTTAATCGTTGTTGATGTCATAGAAATACCATTATCCTTGTCAATGGTGTTAACCAAACCTTTTCCTTTACACTTACTGGCTTTGGTCCTTCTTTTCCACACCCAAATCATCTTCCAGTTTCTTTAAAACATTCCCTTGATTCCTCTTCCCACATGATTTACATGAGGGAAATATAACTTTCGTTCCTCTATGATCATCATGAAACTCCATCTTTCTCTTATTACCTGAGTCTGGAAACTCACCAATGTTGATATTATTGATCATATTATCAGATTGCTGATTAGGCATAATAACGATATGTGGACCTCGAGATCCAATTTTATTTGGTTGCTCATGAAAAATATCATGTCATTGTCCATCATATCCTCCATTATCGTGAAAATTCTTGTTTCCATCCATTTTCTAAAACCCCAAAAGAATAGTGTAAAAGAAAAAATCATACTCAAGGGGGAGTAACTTCAATATCTAACATCTAGGTTTAATTCTAATATCCTTACTGTAATTCTAGGACTATAACCTATACTTATACTTAACCTTAGGGAAATCCCTAAACATACCTTAGAAATATCTCTAGGGATCTCACTAATGTTTTCGCATCCTAGTTTCCAAAGGTTAACTAAACCTTTCCTCTGATACCAACTGTAGAGACCCAAAGCTTTATGTCCATGGAAATTAAATTACTTTTGTGAAATACTTAATACATAACAAAAACCAACACTCAAGGATCAAAATAGTTTAGTGTCTTTGGAAACTCAGAACATAATATTCTAATCATGGTGAAAGATCTTCACCATCTCCCATAAGGATATTCCCCTTTTCTTTTCCTACCTAAATCCTTTCTTTATATACTAGGAAAAAGAAAACATATAAAAAGGTGAGCTCAAATGTTCACTAAGGGTAATCATGGAGAAAATAAAACCCACCATATACATTTGAACTTAAAAACATGAATATAATGTTTAAACATCAAAATCATGAGCAATGACATAAAAAATGGTAGTACATAAGGAATAGATCATAAAAGAACATTAATCATGATAAAATAGCATGGGAATAAAACTTTAATTGTGGAAAACAATTAAGCACATGATATGATTTCCATCGTAGCCAAGGCATTACTGCCATGACCATCTTAGTGGACAAAGCCCCTTTCTGAATCGAGTTCACTCCTCGTTTTAGTCCTGTAACACTGAACCGGATTACCTTACAATTACAGCCATGTCTATGTCATGAGATATAAATCATTACCCAATGCATTGGAGGGAGATATAGGTCCCACAAATCTCATAATGAAATCATTCTTACTTGTGCCACAAAATAAACTTAAAACAGTCATCATAATCTAAAGAATAAAATGGGTTTCATAAACATAATCACATCATAAAATAATCCATATATAACAAATTGATATAATTAAATCATAACAGAAGTAAATTCATGTAAATCATAGAGACATTATACTTGAAACATACACTTATGAAATAATGTCATCATAGATGGAAAATGGTTTTGATAAATCACATGAAATGAATTCTTGAGGAAAATATCCTTTCTTCTTCAAAATCATATTCTTTTCACAAAAATCCATGCAATCATAAAATAAAATTATTTTTTCATAAACGTTATTAGAGGAAAATTCATTTAAATAATTCGTTATAAAATAGTAAAAATATATTCATGCCGTATAAGTTAAAAATAACATTCTTCTCGTACTTTTGTCGGAAAAGTCAAAAAGATCCTCGTATGGTAAACAAAAGAAAGATTCCTTCCATAACACAAATTAAAAGTAAAAGAGGGGTAAATATGAAATTAAAAATACATTTAAGACTATTAAACACTTTATGAAAAACATTTTATGGGAATGGATGAAAAATATAACCCCAGAAAATACTTACTTATAAGCAATCGCGGATAAAAATGAGATTTGAAAAATTATCCCTTACCTTATGTACGATATGATTCATATTTATCCAGACCTCCTGTATAATGATTTAAATAATGTTATTTACTTATTACATAATCATATTCATTTTTATGATATAATATATGGTTCAATTATGACTTTATAATACCCGTTCTTTTATAAATTCCATGTTAAAGCAGCATTTTGGGTAAAATAGTTTCATTTATCGTACATGTTTCAATTTATTGTTCTTGATATTATTATTTATTATATCTTGATTTACTCACATTCAGAATGTAAATCATGATTTATATATCACATATATTCAGTATATATATATAAATATAATAGATAGATGAATGAAATAAAATACACCGTTCATGGAGACGGTAGGTCGTACGTATGCATGAACGATGTTTTCCTTTCCTTATTGACATGAATGGAATTAAGTAGATGACATACATATATATATACATAAATTAAGTAGAATTATTATTTCATATATTTCATGATTACTTATTATATATACTTTATAATTATTCTTGAATTGTTAACAAGGAAAATGAATCTCATTGCGTCATGGAGACAGTAATCCTTACGTACGCACAAGCGATGATATCGTTCCCATATTTATTGAATGGAATTGGAGTGGATGATATAATATCATATAATTAGTACGACGTTATAATAATCATATATAGTTATTTTTTACACCATTATACCCATCCAAGTAAGGTAGTGGTGGAAAAATAGATTACACCACGGTGTGGAGACGATATTTTGTACGTACACATGCACGATGATTTCGTTTTCCGTAGGATGGATAGAAGGTGGAATGAGGTCGTTTCATATTTATAATAACATATAAGTATATAAGTAATACTTATGTTATTAGTTTACAATGAAAGAACTAAATAAGAATAAGTTGAAGAAGAAAGAAACTTGACAGAATCATTAGAAGAGATTACCTCTTCTTCGACGCACCTCCTTTAAACTTCTTCTTAGGGAACTATAGTTGGTCTTTTGAGAATACAAGAACAACTATTATATTACTATAAATTTTTAGAAGAGAAATTTTTAGGGTTTGGACGAGCTTCAAGGCTCAAAAGGGTGTGAAGAGAAGAGGGAAGGGGTGCCATTTTTATAATGGAGGAGAGGGCACCTTACGAAAACTTAAAATATTTTTTTTATAATAAAGTAATATTCGGTTTTTAATTTCTCCAAATTGATTTATTTATAATATAAGGTGGGGAGGGTTCTAAATAATATAATAAAATAGGTTTTATAAAAGTTTAGGTTACTATTTTATCATTATCATTTAGATTGAACTCTATGTTAAATAATTTAACTTTTACCGTTTCTTTTTGTTTTCTTACACTATATGGTTAATAAACTTACTATAACAAGCCAATCTAACCCCAAGTAGTTCATTATTAATATATATACCATTATCTAATTCATTGGTACTATCCTTATATTTTTAGTAATAAAATAACAATTAATAATATAATATTTTAAACAAAACAATTTTATGTCAATTTTGACAATATTTGGTACTTTATTTTTTTGAAAATCATAACAGCATGATTAGTTCTAAAAAAGTTAATTAAATAAAAACTAACATGTCCTATTAACCTATAAAAATATTGGAATTCATAACAAGTCTAAAATCACATTTATTTGGGTATTTATAACATCAATTATGTTAATATTTCATTAATATGGTAATTACTGCATCATCATTATGTCATAAAAAATTATATTATTTCATGTCTAAAAATTAAAAATAAAATACCATTATGTATTAATTCTCTTTAGAATTATAATGAATATTTATAGTCTAATTTATCTTATTTATAACCCTATATTAAAAATGTTTTATTTATTAAACTTTGATTTTAACTATTTTAATTCTTCTTTAAATAAAATAATAATAAGTGTCCTAATCTAATCCAAGTGGACCTAAAGGGTAATATTTTATTCCTAAGGTTGGTTTTGGTGTAATTACACTTATCCAATAGAATTAGGACATGTGTTTGGGTAATAATAATATCATTTTTACACTTAATTACCTTATTTACTTTTAACCGTGGTAAATAAAAGTAAAAAAAATACTATTCACGAAAAATTATTTTTATCTTATTGAACCACATTTTACTCCTTGATATTAATAGTGTGTCTCGGATTTTTTAAATTCCACTCAATGAAGACGTAAAATTAGGTTTTATGTAAATTTTCAAATTCTCCTAGGAAGTCGGTAAAAGACGGTGAAAAGTTCAATAAAATTTTTATATATCTAAAATTATTATAAAATGACTCAATTGAATTACATTGAACATATATAGAAATTATGTATCAATTTTGAACAAAAATAAATTTAAATAATATAAATAATTATTTAGATAAAAATTCGGTATTTAAATAGTAACCTAGTGTTTTCACTATTCATCAAAAATTGAATGTTTACAGAAAAATACCAAAAATAAACCCTCGGCTAATTTTTATATTCCGAATATAAAAATGAAGTCCATTTTGAATGATAAAATTTATAAAATTTCAAAAGGTAGGTATTACTATTCATAACGGCTATTTCATAATAATATTATAACAATATATCGCTGTTTAATGAAACCTGATATTGCGTACTACACACGCTATCGAGGAAGGGTGCGATTGTGTGTAACACAATACAAGATAGGGTTTCGTGTTGTGCAAGACTCCTTTGTCATTGCGTATAACAAATTCAAACCATATTTCATTTATACTTTGAATATATATATAAATATATACACTCAATGTTGCATTGAATAATTACTATCAAACAAACTTGAAATTGTGTTTAACACGATCCAAGATTAGTGTTGCGTATACTGCAAGATAATATGGTGTTGCGTATAGAGAATGATAATATTGGTGTAGCGTACATCATAATATATGAAAGAAATTAAAAATAATATATCTTATAAAGTCTTGGGGTGTTATAGTATTTAAGAGAAAACCTTCCCATGTATACAAATTGTTTATATCAGAATTAAATAGGAACACTACTGAAATAAAATAATTTAGATTAATTTATCTAAAATTGAAATATTATTACTATAAAAACAAATAATATATAATTTAAAATTATAAATTATTTAATTGAATGTGATTTTTTCAATTCAAAATTAGTATTTCTCACTATTCACAAAAAATGAATAATATTTGAAAATATCCCATAAATCCACCCTGTGTTAAATTTGATAACGTCATTTCACAAAATAATATTTATTTTGAAAAAAATATAATAATATATTATAAATTAGTATTAAATTATGTGCACAATGAATGACTAACCTATCCATTTGAAAAAAAATTGTTCTAAAAAACATATTTTCTCATTTAAATCGTAATTATTTTATTTTAAATTAATAGGTAATAATAATTTTCATAATTAATTAAAACTATTCATACCCACCATCTAAATGAATTTTTTTTAATGTTTAGGTTTAAATAATATCTTAATAGATTATTTTTGTTTAATCCCAGAATTCTATGTGACTCATTATATTAAAAAAATGAAATGTATTATAAAATACTTGTATTGTATGGTATAGAGGTGTTACATTAATTTTTAATGGTTCTTTTGATGAAAATGTTTACAATGTATTTTGTTTTAGATTTTAAAATCTAATTTTTTATTTTTCTTATTTATGATTGTGATTTCAATGGTGAAATTTAATGACCAATTTTTAAGTAAATTATTGAATTATATTATCCACTTCTTGTTTCTCGAAAATAAATTTTCTCCCTTAATTTTACTCTCCATATGAACTATATATTACCAAATAATACTTTTGATGATAAAATATGTTCTTTATATTTACTTAAAAAAAATTATTTTTATTCAACATCCATGTTTTCTAAATATGATTCAAATAACATATTAATATTTTATTGTTTACTGGTATTTTTACTGTCCATTTAATTTTTAAAAAAATTCAAAGGAATATTATTCTATTATTCAAACTGAATTCTTATTTTTATATAACCAAAACATTATAAGGAATTTTTATTTTATCCTTAATGGTATTAATTGGATTTTCAACCATTATAACAATTAATTGATGATAAGATTCCTTAATTTGTTTTCAATGTAATTTTCAATGAAAATTATTTGGAATATTTTTTATTTTTAAAATTTTTTTTTTCGAAATAGAAATGATATTTTTCTAATGAAATAATTAAAATTATTTTAATATATTCCTTTATTATATCTGTCGACTATTTTCAAATAAAATGGTTTTTAGAATTTTATGGGTTTTAAAAAGTGTTTTAAAAATATGGAAGGATATTTTCCTTATGATATATTCAAGATGATATTTAAAAATAATTTTCCATCTAAGATTACTAATTTTACATAACATATGATTTATGGGGGATATGATTCAATTATACAATATTTTTTCTTTCTTATGATGATTTATGTTTTTGAGGAAAATATTTTTATGATACCTTTTCCTCTTCCATGGTTTATACCGTGATAGAATGTATATGAAACATACTTCTCCTACATGGTTTATATGATGATAAAATGTAAATGAAATCTATTTTTATTCAATAGGTTATACCATGATATAATTATTTTGAAACATGATTCCTTTACTATAATTTATGCTATAATTAAATGATGAAATGATTAGGAAAATTATTCTTTCCCATTTTTTATGTTATGAAGAAATGATTATAAAACCAATTTTATTTCATGATTTTTGATAAAATAATTCTTTTATTATATTTTGGAACACATATATTTGATTTTTAATATGTGATGGGTTGGAACTTCATCTACCTCTAATTAATTGGGTGAATTTTAATATCTCTTGTGATAAATAGGTTGCACATAAGTAGTGAACCAAGTTCAGTAAATGAATTTTTCCACTATTAAGGTCTATAGAGTAATCTATTACTACAATGATGGTTTAGGGGGTGAACTCATTTCACTATTATAGTTTTTGAAATTATTATTGACTATTATGGAAATTATTTTATATTGTTTTGTGTATATAAAAAATCTATGCCTTATGAGAGTATTATGTTCTGATGGTTTATGTTCTTTGACTGCATTACAATTAATGTCTAATGAATTTCCAACATGTATACATTGAATAATTCTTAGTATATATGATATGTAGGGTATACTTTTCAATTTCCTATCATTTTTATACCCTTCATTCCATTATATGTTGATTTCTCCCTCTACTACCCATACAATTATTCTGAACCCATCATTTTTAGGTTTTCATTCCCCATGTTATGATGAAATCATTTATGTGTGATATGTCTAATAATGAACTTATTTATTAAGAAAATATATGGAGATGATGTGGCCAATTATGGACTAGTTTTTTTATGTGTTTGTGTTTTTAATCGCACTATACCTATTCAATTATATAGTGGATCATTATGTTATGTAATTAAAATTTTTATTTTAAGATGTAATATTTATTTATTAATTTTTTTGGAAATTAATGTTGGTATCTGAGATATGTGAATTTAACATCTTAAAACATGGATAAGAAAACATTAGACATATCTCTAAGTATATGTCTATGTGTAAGTGTAATGATTAGTCAATGTATAAGAAAATATCTTATAATTTTGGTAAATGATAGAGACAGTGGATTTTGATAAATTACATCATTTTATGGATATAAAAGTTAGATATTCCTTAGTCAAATAGTTACCTAGGGGTAAAAAATATAAAAAGGATGAATTTTTCTTAACTTAATCATTTCTTGAATTATAAAAATAGCAATTATTATACATGAATTATAAATTTTGTTGTTGATATTATTTTGAAATTATGAAAAAAATTTGAAATATCCTGAAGTATTTGAATAATTTCCATGAATGATCAATGATATAACTAAGGATTCTTATATTAAATTTACTATTTCATGATTTTCACATCATATAAATGATTATTTAGGATATTGTTGTTCTCATATTGTATATTTTTATTAAAAATAATATTTTTTATTTTATTTAGTTGAGGGAATTTTAATGAACATGGCTAATATTAAATGTGATAAAAAATGTGTTGATGAGAAATAAAATGGGATTATAACTCGATTTAATGTTATTGTGATTATTCCAAACCATTTTCATGTTATATGATTAAAAACATGAACCTTAAACATCTCACAAACGCACCGAAGATGATATATACTGTTTTTAATTGATGTTTGGGTGCTGGATACCATATAAGAAAGAATATTTTATTTCCTTTATTTAGATAATTCATGAACAAAAACATTAAGAAGTGACTCAAAGTAAGGAAAATATGGGTTGATTAGGGAAAATAGGGACACAATGAAAGTAATTGCAGAAAAAAAATGAAATGTTTATTTTATGAAATGGATTTGAGTAATAGTGTCCTTATGATATCATTGAAAGTTAAATGTTTAAAATGTGTAAATTATGGTTCCTATGAAAAATTATGTTCTTAGCTGAGATCTTGTAAAGAAAGTCAGTATGGTGGTGTGAGTAATAGTTATAATACGGATGATGAAGATACCAATAATGAAATATGAAAGGTGTGGGCAATAATAATATAAATATTTATGTTAAACATGGTATGGTTGGAAAAATTGACGTTTATGGATTTTATTACATGATTAATATTTCATATTGTGGGAATTGGATATTATTTAATAAGATGGGGATACCTAGTAAAGGGTTTAATAATTATGTTTAATTATTGATGTATTTTTGTATGGTAATTCAATAATTAAGAATATTGATAATTAAATATATAAGGATTTATGTGAAAAATCCTCACATTATGTGTATTAATTAATAAGTTTAATAATGTTTATTTATAATAAACTTTATTTAATGTAATGGTGAGATGTTATTTAAAACAAAAGATTATGGAAGGAAACCCTTTATATGATCTTGATGTTTAGAAAATTGTGTTTATCTTAGATAATGATATGATTGATATGGATAATGTAAACTGGATAGTATTCATGACACAAAAACTGATGAATGATTTATTTAAAAAGTACAGAATGATATCAGGGGTGGAGTTTAAAATATTATTGGATTTATAGAATATATTTATTAATTATTTGGTATTTTAAAGGTATGAGTAATTGTTTATCATTACATTAATGTTTTTGGTAATTATATTTATAACAAAAATTTGACGAAAATATATGAACAATGCATTAACATCGTTTTTATGTGATAATTAAGTCATAATTTTTTAGAGGATCACTATTATGTTTATTTTTGGAAATATAGTGTCCTTAATTTTACATATAAACTTTTTTTAACACTTATATGTTTCTCCATTTATGTAATTGTTTATATTGATATTTGGTTGTTGTTTTAGTGATAAATTTATTATTTTACCATATCAATATTTATGCATGTGAAATAACCTATTCAAACCATTTTTTATGATGATAAATATAGATATAAAGAATATCATGTCATTCTTTTATCTTCTATGTGATCTATAACCTCTTCATACAAAAAATTCATCTTCATTTATTATATTTATATATGATGTATAAATTTATTTTGTGCAAAACCAAAATATGAGAAAATTTTGACATTATAGAATGCTAACTCATATATATATGAGTCCATTTGGTATTTTTGATAGTATATGTATGGTATTATTTCAATTATATATTAAAATTAACCTCTCTCACGTCTAAGATGTGTTCCATGAATATATAATTGAAAATTACATACTTGATCCATAAAATTTATTGAACTCAGAGGTTTTACCACTGGAGTATAATCTCTTGAATAAGAAACAGCCGATGGATATTATGGATCATAAATATGTTGTTATAATAAATCGATCCAATACCAGTTTAAAAATTTTAGGGAGAACCCACATGGGTTTATGAAGGAAAGATGATTTAATAAGGTATATGTATCCTCATTTTTGTTACCAAATTGATGAATTTGGAGGGTGAAATTTCTCTTATAGAGGGTAGAATGTGACACATTGAGATTTTTTGAAATACATCTTTTAAATAAATTTAACATTTTCAATACTTTTAATTACATGAAACAATGATTTTAGACTGTTTTAAACATAACAAAAAGTTTATCTTTCATCACACACAACACTAATTTTTTCTTCTGTCACAAGTAACAATAGGATTAATTGAAACATGAAAAAATAATTGAACATTCTAATTTAATATGATTTTTTTCACCTATTCATTTTAATCAAGTGTAGGAAAAAGAATACAAAAATTCTGAAAATATATTTTTTAGACATATATATAAAATTAATTTTTTGGTGACTAATTATTTATAAATGAAAATAAGAAAAGTTTCGAAATAAAAAAAATATTTTCAATACACTTTTTATTTATCGAAAATATTTTTTAAAAAATAAAATATAAAAAACTTTTTTTAATTATTTTAAAGAAATTTATATATTATATATTCAATAAAATATCTACAATTCATCATATATTGTTTTTATAGAATAGACAAAACTATATCCAATTTTAAGCTTAAAAATGAATTATTATAAAAAGTTTTTTTTGTTGCCTTTGTAAACATTTATTACAAATAAATTTTCAGCTATTTGAATTTTTTAAATAAATTATCTTTTAAAATTAAATTTTACAATTACCATGGAGTTAATTTATGAAATATTCTTGAAAATATTAATATTATGATGAATAAATAAAAATAATGGTATTTATTTAGATTTTTCATTTCTTATAAAACATTTAAAAGAATTGAAATTGGTTTAATTTTTTTAGATTTAAAATTACATAGATTATAATTCTATAATTTTAATTCAAGAAATTATTATTAATTTCATATTAAATTTTAATATAAAAACATACTGAGCTCTTGAAGCATTTATCTTTTGAATACATTTTTTTATCGCATCTCTAGAAATCATTTTGAATTAAATTTTCCTAGTTATGTGAATGAAATTATAAAAATTGATTACATATTTGATATAAGTGTAATTTATATTATCTAAAAATTTCATATTAAATTTTTATCATAATTAATTGAAATAACAGCAAAAAGCAGTTACCATGTTTACGGTGAAAATGGGTTTACCAAAGGATAAAACAAAAATATAATGGGTTAAACAACTTATAAACATGTAAAAAAACCCATTTTATGGTCAAATGTAGACATTATAACCACTAAAGATATATATTTTCCCATTTTTCTCCCTTTGGCATGAAAATATGTTGGTGACCTTTTTAAAATATACAATTATTCTAGTCACCTCACATATAAAATGCCACCGCTTCTCTCCTCCTCCTTAGACACAAAATTCTGTTTTATTTGGAAAATAAAATATCAAATTCCTTCCTTACTTCACTCCACTCATTAAAAATGATTTATTTTTTATTTTTCACTTATATTAAGTATTTAGTTGCAAACCTAAATTTTCTCTCCAAAGAAGACGTAAAAATTGTAAACATTATTTTTTTATTTCACTTTGAAACACATTAACTAATTTTAAAAAATTATAAAATAATAAAACCATGATATAAAATATATTTAGATCTTATTATATTAATTTAAGAACAAAAATTGATATCATATCCCATCAAATGGGATACAAAATCATTATTCGGGCGTATGGGGGACTATCACCTCACAAACTAATGTTATTTGTTTTCAACTACCACTTCTCATGGATGGCTTCGATAATGTATTTATTATTTATATGATATGTTTATAATATTAATATAATTTTCTAATTATAATATCACACCTACCTTCCTACTTCCAAACCCATTAAAAAACAATTACACTACTCGTCTGTTTGGTAGAGTACGACCTCATGAACTAATGTTATGTGTTTTTCTTTTATGTTATTATTTTGATAATTATATATTAAATATATGTATTTGAAATTTATAAAATTATTTTCCTCGCAAATTATTATTTCACATATATTTCATTAGATTATGTTCTATGGGAATACGATAACATTGTTCGTGTATATGATCGACTACAGACTCATGAAGTGCTTTGATTTGTTCATCATGTACACTTTACATGGAAGTTAATGACTTCAGGATCAAATAAAAACATGTGATATATATATGAAATATAATGGATTCTATAATTTTTATATATTATTTATATTTTTTTCTTTTAATCCATTGAAAAAATGGAATAATCATTCATGTGCACGTATGACCTACCATTTCCATAAGCAGTGTATTTCACTTTCAATCTCAAATATTTATTTATTACACGAAATAAATATTTAGTGAATATATATGATATTAATATCATGGATAAAATTTTACATATGATGGAATCATGATCTCTATAATATATCCAAAAATTAAAAATCGTAACACACAAGAAAAACAAAACATATATTAAACAAAATATAATTTTGACAAGGAATTAAAAATAAATGGGTGATAATATGGTACTAAAAAATAATATAAGGAATAATATATATAATTATGGTTATATTATATATTTATAACATACTTAGTTTTATTTTATAGGGGGTTTAAATGTGTACGAAGGAAGTCAAGAGATATGGTACTGGATTTTTGGTCTCTCAGTTATTTCTGGGAGACATATGCCATAATCAACACTGATTTAAATTTGGCGGTGTATATACATATCATTTTACTTGTTATATCATTAATATATTTTCATTATTTATATTTAATGATTAGTTTTATTATATTATTTAATGGTTCTAAATATTGAAAATATCACCAAAATTATATGGGATTTTGCCATGTATTTATTTTCTATGAGGCACGATCCATATTCACGAATTCTCTAATTTACCTATTGTATATAATATCCATGAATGTATTTAATAATTATTCTAATGAATATTAGTTTTATATAAATATCCATTGGAGGATATCTGTTTCATGGGTATTATAGTTAAACTGTTACCTAAAATGTAATGGATTTTGGTCTCAATTTGTCTTCAAAAAGAAATATGTTGTCTTATACACCTTTCATCCATTATGAGGTGTATATACATCAAATTTTACTTGTTATATCTTTAATAACCATCTTTTAATTAACTAAAATGATTCATTTTATGTAATTATTTACCCATGATTATGAATTAAAAAGGTACCAAAGTTGTATGATTTTGATGTTTTAATGTCATTGTTGATTGGGATTGTTTATGATTAAGCATTCTAGGATGAAATGCTTTTATATATTTAAAATATAAATCACGAATAATTCTTATAGTATGTTTATCTAATGATAATACATGTTCCCCCATAATTTTAATCTCATTATGAACTTATTATTCTAAAATATGATACTAACTTAAACGAGTTTATTTCTCTCTTCAGTAGAAATCCATTTTTCCTCAATATACATGATTTTTCAAAAATGTTTTCAAAAAATTTTAAATGGTATTATATTATTTTATAATGAAAATTTTAACGCATTTGTATTTTTTAAAAAAAATCAAAAGGAATATTCATGTATTTGTCAAAAATAAGCCTTGATTTTCATTTACCAAAAATGTTAAACGAATAATTGTTTTTACATGTACAACATGAAAAAAAACTCACTACCATTACAATTATTTTATTTGATAATTACTTTATTATTTTTATAGTTAATTTTAATTTTTTTTTCAAATGTTCAATATTTTAATAACTTTTTTTAAATATAGGTATTATAATTTCATATTGAAATGTTTTCAATGATTTTTATATATTCCTTTATATAATTAAAAGTTTCATTTTTAATGAAATGTCTTTTTGAAATGTTTCAAGTTGTAAAAAAACTAAAAGTGGAAAGGATTTGTTCATTAATAAATTATACATGATTCATTCAAAATAATTTTCCATCTAATATAAAATCCTTTAATGTTAAAAAATATTACTGGGGATATGATCCAATTATTCCATATTTATTGTTTCTCATTATGATTTACAATTATGATTAAATTATGTTTAGGAAACACCATTCACATCTATGAGTTATTCAAAAATAAAACTATTATGAAATTTTTTGCTATATCATTGGTTGTACCATAAAACATTTTATGAAACCTATTACCATCCCATGCGTTATATCATGATAAAATGCTTCTGAATACTATGATTTTTTCAATGGGTTATTCTATGGTGGTGCAATGAAATGTTTATGAAACATATTTATTTTCCAGGATTTATAATCTGTGGAAATGTTTTCTGAAACCCATTTAAATTCATGGGATTTATATAATGATTTATTATGATCAGAGTGAACACATTTTTATGATCATCATTATTTGACATGTTGGACTCAAATGTATTTATATTGTATTGGGTAAAGTTAATATATCATAAGAGAAAAGCGACCGAAATGGTGTGTGAGCACTATTTTTTAAAGGGCCAATTATACTACGCAAGTATTTGGAGAGAACCATGAATACCGTAATGGTTTGGGTAGAGAACCCATTCCACTTTTATAGTTTGCTAAATTCACCTCGACTAAAAAAGAAGGAATTTTCTATAATAATGTATATACCATTGAATATAAGCCTTATGAAAGTGTTATGTTCTCATTGTTCATGTTATTTGATTCTATTATGATTTATGACTTGTGAAATTCCAAGATTTAATCCATGAATCATGTTTATGATCTATGATATCTAGGGTATGGTTTTTAAATGTTATTATCATGTTCCTATACAATAATTCTCATGATATATTGATATATCTATTTTTACCCCTAAAATAGCTTCTAATATCAAACATTCTAATGCTTCTAATTCCTAGGTTATGGAGAAAGGTATTTTTTATACAATGTCTAAAAAGGGTTTTTTTATTAGGTATGTATTCAGAGATGGATTAATTGATTTATGGACTAGTTTTTTATGTACCTATATTTTAAAAATAATGATCTAAAGGATACTAGCATGGTTCATTATGTTAGGTAATGAATATTAAAATTTTATGATGTAATATTTATATATGAGAAATTTAATTCATTTCAATTTTTATTTGAGAAAGTTGTAGTTAACCTTCAAAAGATTAGGTGAGAAAAAATTAATGATATATCATAGGATATGGATAAGGATAATTCTATGGATGAGTCCACGTATTGGATAATTCCATATAATTTTTCTGAAGTATATATTGAGTGTATTACTAGATATTAAAAACCTAACAAGACAGTATAAGTGGATAATGATCTAAAACAAAGCTAACTATAGTTAATAACTTTGAAAAGGTTGTATTGAGTGGTTAAAAATTTTCATAGGGTGCATGTCAATAACCCTAGTTGGACCCATGATTTGACACTTATAAGGGATATTCTTTGTACATTCAATGCATATTTTTGATTTAACATGTTGAATTTAAATAATTACAATGAATAATCTTGGTTAAGCCTGTGATTTGATATATTCAAACGAATGTGTCAGGATTTACCTATCTTATAAGTGATTTTTATTGATTATTTAGTTTCCAAATATGAATACTATTACTCACACTCTTATTTATATTTTTATTCAATGGTAAAAATAAGATTGATTTGGATTAATAATCAGCATGATATAAATTATCATAATGAGAAACCAAGGGGGTTAATTTCTAGAGTGAAGGATATTGTGATTATGCATAATCACCTATCATGACATATCATTAACATCATGCACCTTAACCAACACTCGGAATCACCAATGAAGATAAGGATAATTTTCATTTAGGGATTAGGTAGTGGAAACCATTAATGAAATAATATTTAGTTTCCTATATGTCTAGAATGTTCAAAGATGCAGTTTAGGGAATGCCTTAATAGAACGAGAAGATGTTATAATTATGGAAAATATGGGAACAATGTAGGTAATTATAGAAAAAATGATTCTATTAATAAAATATATGATTATAATTGTATTCCGGATATATCATCAATGATTTATGGTTGAAATTATGGAATGTATTGTCATTATAAAAATCAATATCCCAGGGGGGATGTTATTGAAGAGAATCAACATGCTGGTATGATTAATGGTACTACATATATTGATTAATATAAAAATAATGAAATATGAATGGTTTGGGTTATTCTAAAACTATTTTATATGTTTTTTAAAGGTTGAGGCCAAATATATGTTAAATGTGAGAAGAATAACTAAATTGAACATGATGGAACGTAATACATGATTCATATTTTGTACTTTAGGAATGTGGTTTTAAGGAATAAGATACCGAATCGTATAAAATGGTTTTATAATGATGTGGAATGATTAATGTTTTGTGTTTGGAAACTCCAACATTTTTTTACTTGAATGAGGAAATATATAAGTATTTTTATTTAGAAATTTTTCATTTTGTATTTTGAATAATATGTTGAACTATACTAATAACCTAGAAAGGTGATTTATTGTAAAGGTGGTAATTTAAAGAAAACACCTGATGATGGGAAGATAACCATTATTATAATCCTATTTTTGATTGAATGTTTATCAATTTTTGTAAAGAGATTATAGATATATATAACATAAAATGTCTAGTATTGATGACACTAGAACTGATTAACTATTTGTTAACAATGTGGTATAAGTAATAATTCATGGATATTTTGTCATTTTTTGTATTTAATAAATATATTCAATAATTTTTGGTTTTATTCAAGGAATGATGATGTATATATATCCTAATTATGGAATTATTGAAACTATTTGATTTACCATATTTCAAGAAAATATATTATTAAGGTATGTTCATATTTTTTATGTGACAATTAAGTGAAAATTTCTCATATTGATGGGATTAATGTTTAGTTTATTTGGGGAAATATAGTGACCTTATTTATAAATTTGAAAATTTTTAAGGGTTATATGGTTAACCATTTATATAATTATTTATGTTGATATTCGAATTGGGTTTTAGTAATTAGTGTATTATTTCACCATAAGAATATGTATTCATATTTGATAACATATGGTAACCTTTTTAATGATGATAACTAGAGATAGAGGGAATTACATAAAATTATATTATAGATATTATCTCTCATTATTGTTTCATGAATAAAAAATTCAATATCATTTCATGGATTATGATTTTATTTTGATATATATCAAATTATAACAAAAAGATGATTTTTTTTAAGATATATAGAAAATATAATCCCTAGGTATATCCAAACCTTTGACTTTCATTAATATACCGGGATGGAAGATTATTTATTTTCACTTACTCCAAACCTCAATCATGTTTATGATGTGTTCCATGCATCTCTATTATATAATTAAATACCATGTCATTCACATTTATTCAATTCATATTTTTTTCCACTATTTCATGATCTTTAATATGATGAATAACTAGTGGAGATTCTGGATAATACATAGTATGTTCTAATAAATAATACCTCCACTCTATTAAATGTATTATTGTGAAACCTCTATATTTAAGAATGCATAATGATGCACTGATGTTGAATTTTCCATCGTTGTGGTTACAAAATTTACGAATTTCAAGGGATAAATTAATTTTATGAGGGGTAGGATGTAAAACCATGAGATTTTGTGATATATATTTTTATTAAATATATTATTTTTTTCAATTTTCATTACTCACAACACTAATATTAGATTTTGTTACAGGAAAAAGTGATTTATGCTTTAGTTACATGAAATATGGAGTTTAACATGTGTTACTAGCAACACTGAGTTCATATAGAACCTAACATACTATTTAAATAATATTATTTAATATGGTAGTTATCACCAAGCTTTTGTAATTAGAGGAAATAATATTATTAAAAATGTAATGAAAATATATGTTTTACACTTTCACATTAAATAAATTATTTACTATGTAACTCCCCATCCCCAATTACCTAGATTCGGTGCATTATTACATTACATTGGCATGATACAAGGAATCGTGTCCTTAAATACCGACGTGTTTAGTAGCCTTGGAAGTACTAGATACATTCATAAGGTTAACATTACAACATGAAATAAAAAAACAAAAACATTGTATTCATTAACCACATTCATATCCAATAGACTATCCATGCATTTCAGTCATAACATATTTCTTCGAATCATGGGATACATAGAATGGGGTGAGCTCAGATTCTAATTAAGGATAACAATATAGCAGAAAATGTCATAAATAAGCATAAACATATAAGAAAATGTATAAGACTAAAACAAAATCCTTTTAAACAAAAACTTCATCATAATATGGAAAATATAAATCAAAATAATTCCATATACTTATTCACATGGATAATATAATAGTCGAATAATCACATGAAATATCAATAGCCACATTCATAATGATGGAATGCATAATGCCAGACTTCATAACCACATAGTCAAGGCCTTGTGCCAAGAATATAAAAGATGATTTTTCATGGCCTTGTTCCAAGACGCTAGTTTGTATCATGAGACCTACCGATGCCTCGAGGAGATATAGCGGGCTCCACTCGTCACTTATTATGTCCAATGCATTCCTCATATGAAAAAGTTTAACCATAACATAAACATTCGTATTAGAACTAGCATACAGAATTTCAAAACATTATCCATAAACCATGTATATTATAAAAATAACACATCCACATTAAAACATATCACAAAACCTTCAATACAATATGTATGATTTGTATCATAATAAATCAACTTCGGTCAACTTTAAAATCTATCAAAGGTTGTTGACATAGATTAAATGAAAACTATTTGAAATAAAAAACTCTTTATATTTTAAAACCATTTAAAATAAAACTTTTATTTTGGAAATATTCTTATAATATTTTAAGGGAAGATTCAAAGGTGTTATAATGGCATAAAACATCTGCACCCGCCGTATAAGTTAGAAAACATTCTTTCCTTAATTTTGTCGAAATGGTCATAAAGATCCTTCTTTGAAAAATGACAGAAAGATTTATTTAAAACCATTTTCGAAAAAGTCAAACACGGGTATAAATGACTTTAACCCATAGTAAAAATGTTTTGAAATACATGTTTAGGAAACATGGATGTGTATGATGAAGAGGAAACTCTAGATAATTATGTATAAACAACCTCTGATAATGAAGAGATTATAGAATGAATCCATACATTGTAAATTTATTTAGTTTATGGTATGTTAACCTACTATATAATAGTTAAAACATTTCTCTTAAATTATATATGAACCATGCACAAAAATATTATATCTTATATGATCTTCTAATATTTATTTGATAATAGTATTTTAGTATTATCGTTGTTTCGAGTGTAAACTAATTCGTTTTCCTTTATGTGTTTTTTACATAAGTTCTGTTTGTTATAAATAAGATGTA
Organism: Viscum album; assembly: GCA_963277665.1. NCBI lineage: Eukaryota > Viridiplantae > Streptophyta > Magnoliopsida > Santalales > Viscaceae > Viscum > Viscum album. Next base: position 666,933,571 of record OY728162.1, read on the forward strand.
TTTGATTCATATATATAATGAATTTAAGTTTTTAAACATTATTTTTAATCATCAAATGAAATTTATTCTTGAATTGTTACAATGGGGAAATGAATCTCATCGCGTTTGTGGAGACGATAATTCATACGTACGCATGAGCAACAATATCATTCTTTTGATATTAAAATCGCATCTAAATGGACGGTATATAAAATATACATAATCATTAACATATTATATTTATTATTTAAATAAATTATACATCATTGTTATAACCATCCCAATAATAATTTATTAAATAACAACTACACCATGACATGGAGAAGATAAGCCGTACGTGCACACGTATGGTGACTTTTTCTTTCATATGATGGTTAGAATAATGAATATGGTTGTATCATTTTTATAATAACATCACATTATATATATGTCACTATAGTTATTAATTTATAATAGAATCATCATAGAAATATGAAGTGTAAGAAGAAAAGAACTTGAAAGTGTTGATGAATTATTTACCTCATCTTCAGGTTCTTCATTTTGATTTGATCAAAAGGGATCCATAGGATGGGTTTCTAACCAAAATAAGGCCTCTATGATTAAGGGACAATAGTTGATAGGATATTTGGGATGCGGTTGTCTGATCCAAAAGGCTTTGGAGGTGTGAATTTTAGAGAAGGGGAAGAGCCCTCTTATTAGAGATGTGATAGTCACTTTAGGAAAAGAATGAAATATTATTTTATAATAAAATAATTTTAGATTTATAGTGGCCCAAAACTGATTTATTTTGAGGATATTGTGGTTATGGGTCTAAAACCTTTCAACCAATAGGTTTTAGATAGGTTTGGGTCATCATATTAACCTTATTTTTTAGATTAACTCTTAGTGAAATAGTATGAAATTTACCATGTCTCTTTTTATTTGTATATTATATGTTTAAGAAACATACAATAAACATCCAAGAGAACCTGAAGTGGTTAATTAATTATAAAACTATCATTATATAAGTCCTTTGGATGATACTTAAATTTTTAGGAATATTATATCAACCAATAAAATAATATTTGTTTTAAAAACTCTTTTATGTCAATTTTGACATTGATTGGTATTTTGTTTTTGTTAAAATAATAACAGAATTATTACTTCAAAATAAATTCATTTAATCATCTCTAACATGTAATATTAACCTATAAAATATTTTTAATTCATCAAAAGTCTCAAATTAGATTTATTTGGGTATTAATAATATTAATTATTTTATTCTTTCATTAATAAGGTAATTAATTCATCATCATTGTGTCATAAATAAATTTAATTATGTAACGTATAAAAATTATAAATAAAATACCATTATGTAGGAAATATTTTTATATTTACAATGAATATTTATAGTCTAATTTATTTTACCTATAACCCAATATTAAAAAAAATTAGTTATGAAAACTTTAATTTAACACTTTTAACTCTTGATTGAATTAAATAATAATAAATGTCCTAATCTAATCCAAGTGGACCTAAAGGATTATATTTTATTTCTAAGGGTTTTGTGGTTGAATAAAACTTATCCAACAGAATTGGGACTTGTGTCAGACAAATAATAGTAATATCATTTTTACTTTTAATTACCCAATTTACTTATAACTGTGGTAAAATGAAGTTAAAAGTAACTATTCACCAAAAAATATTTTCATCTTATTGAACCACATTCTACTTATTGATATCAATCGTGCCTCCTAGAATTTTGAAATTCAATTTATAGAAGCGGTAAAATTATGTTTTATAAAAATTTTCAAATGCTCTAAGGAGGTGGGTAAATGATTGTAAAAAGTTCAATAAAATTTTAATATATCTTAACTTATTATCAATTGACTCCAATGAATTAAATTGATATTATATATGTAATATGTGTCTATTTTGAAATAAAATAAATTTAAATAAAAAATAATTATTTAAATAAAATGTCATTTTTAAACAATAACTCACTGTTTTTCACTATTCGTCAAAAATTTAAAGATTACTGAAATTAACAAAAAATTAACCCTAAGATAATTTTGAAATTCCGAATCAAAAAGTGATGTCCATTTTGAAAGACATAATTTATAAAATTTAAAAAGTGGGTATTACTATTCATAATGGCTAATTTGATTGGTTGTGGTTTGTTTGAACTCGATGTAGTGTACAACACAAGATATTGTATAATTCATAAGGAAACGTACGTGGAAGCTTGGGGATTTATATTCTCCCCGCCTTAAAATAATTTATTCATATAAATTTTGAGAATATTACTACATAAATTTATTTGGGTGGTTCGTCATATTATGTTCATTGGGTTCCCACGTTGCTTCATCCATCTTATGGTTTATCCATCGAACTTTTACCAGATGAGTCTCCCGGTTTCTCAGCACTTGTTCTCTTGTATCAAGAATCGTGACATGCTCTTCACAATAAAACATCTCAATTTCCAGTTCAATGTCCTCATAGGTGTGTATATGCGTTGGGTCAGGCATATATTATATCAATAGTGATACATGGAATGCATCATGAACTTTTGAGAGACTTGACGGCATTGCCGAATGGTATGCTACAACCCCAATTTGTTTTAGATTTTTGAATGTTTTGATGTACATGCAACTTAATTTTCCCTTATTACCAAATCATATAACTCCCTTCCATGGACATACCTTCAAGAAAACATGATCTCTTACATGAAAATCTAAATCCTTTCATCAGTTACCGACATAGCTATTTTTCCTTTTTTGAGCTGATTTGATGTGTGTTTGGATTACCTTAAAAGTTTTAATCATTTCCCCATCAATTTCTGGGCCTATGAGTTTTCTTTCACTAAAATCATCCCATAATGTTGGTGTGCAACATATCTTTCCAAATAATGCTTCATATGATTCCATGTGAATACTTGAATTAAAGCTATTATTATAAGAAAATTCTACCAGAGGTAAATATTGATCCCACATATCATGAAAGTCAAGTGATCAAGATCTCAACTTATCTTCTATGGATTTAATAATCCATTCTGATTGACTATCAGTCTGAGGGTGGAAGGTGATGCTCAAAAAAAGTTCAGTATTTTGGGCTTTTTAGAGACTTTTCTAGAATATTGATGTAAAATGACGATCATGATAAGAAACAATCAATAGGGGCACTCCATGAAGGCTTAAAACTTCATTAATATGTATTCTTTCTAGACGTTCATGTGGTAAATATCTTCTTATAATAAAAAAGTATTTTGACATGGTAAGATGATAAAAATTTACCCATATTGCATCATTTCATCTAGGAGACTTTGGTAGTCCCATGAAATAGTCCATCGTAATATCATCCCATTTCCACTCAGGTATGGGAAAATGTTTCAGGACTCCTCTAAGATGTTGTATTCACACTTTCACTTGTTGAAAACCCATAAATCTCTACACAAAATCAGAAATCTATCTCTTCATGTTATCCCACAGAAAATTTTCGTTCAAAACGTTATACATCAAAGTGATACCAGGGTGTATAGAGAAATTTTAGATATTAGCGTCATCTAACAATTCCCCTATCAGATCAGGTATATTGGGAACACAAAGCTTCTTCCCAAATTTCAAAATCCCATCTTCATATATGAATTCGATCAATCTCCCATCATTAAAATCATTAATCTTCCTTTGAAACTCTTCATCACCAGTCAAATAATTTTTTTTCCTTTCTTGTAAATATGGTTTGGAAAATATTTGAAAAAAAAAATCATGTTTCTGTTGGAGTTGGTAGACTAAAACCATCTACTTTGTACATTATTCATTAATAAATACCTTATCAGATCTTGATTTTTTATCTGCATGACAATGCATGTGATAATGTCCTAAGGATAGATTTTTAATTAAAGGGTCATAGCAGATCCCTGCTATGATGGGAACCCAGAAGTGCAATAACACTGTTCTTGAATATATTTTCTATGTCTAGATGATTTTATTTGAGGGACACAAATAATACATGCCATTAGATGTGAGGACTCATAAAACATTGAGGAACCTTCTCTTGGTTTGCTCCCTTGGTAATATCTAGGATGATATGATGAGAATGAGACCCGCCAGTAGTAAATCCACATTTCATCATGTCATTGGATATACCTATGTGCGGATGTTTGTATTGGCCCTTAGACACTAAAATTATTATTAATGGGTATTACCACCTGCGCACTTAGATCTATTGGCGAAAACTGTGATGACACACATTTCACAACGTGGTAGGGTATGTTGGGTGCGTCATAAGTGATACTTAATTAATATATAATGAGAGAAAAACCTTTTTGGTTCTATTCCATAAGGTAAATAGATATCTCAGGCCATTTGATTGAATTGATATAGCAAAAATAAATCCCTGGTCAAGGTGTTGAATGAGATAGATTAATTTAGGACAGTCAAAGAATGAATAATCGAGCATATGGGTTGATGGCACTAGCATGCAGCCTGCCTGATTAGAGATAACGTGAGAAAGGCACTATATTACATGGGAAGTGTCCATAGGAGGTGACATGTCATTACGGCGTTAACTTCTTTCTCTATGGGTGCCTTGGCATGTTGCTAGAAGCTATCCATGGACATTAGGCAGTCTCTTCCTAGTGACACATAGAAAGATGCCTAGGCGGCCACACACTAAGTGTGTCCAGGTATCTAAGTAAAATACTAATTAAAAAATATGAATAAATATTATTCTCGAGTGTGGTTTAATAATTATTCAAAAATTCATGATCACATTTATTTAGACACTAATTATTCAATATAATATATTGTGGGAGAAATATGATATTTGTTAGAGAGCAATGAAGGGATATTTATTTTAGAAATAAATACCTAGTATTCAAGGTTTAATAAATGTGGTGGCGGAAATAAAGAAAAATGAAAAAATAAAAGTACATGTTGTGTATATTAAATATACATGTTGTGTATTTTTTTGAGAATTTATTATAAATAATATTATTTATTTAAGTAAATAATATTAGGTATAATTCGCTGGGTTCATGTTATTTAATAATAATATTCAACTGTTATTATTAAGACACAGGGTATTGCTAAAAATTAATTGAAATGAATAAATTTTTTTGGGTAATTAATTTATGTTATTATTCTGTGTAATTAAAATCCCAATAATATATTTCTCATTAGCCGAGAAATTTTGTGGGGTTGTGCACAATGGATTTGGAAAAGATCTCAATCCAAGAGAGAATTACATTTCCACCAAGAAAGCTCTCAAGCTACGAGAGAGAGATCCTCCACTACCGGATCAGAGCGAACGAAGTTGGAAATCGCAAGAGGATTCTCTTCCATGCATGCACCCGGATATCCCTTCGGCAATTTCTAGAGATTTTTGGAGCACATATGGATAATCTCTAGAGAAATACTACACTTTGATTTTATGACACAGTGACAGGTCACATCAGATCGTGACCGTAAAAATCAACGATGAAATAATTCCATCAAGGTAATTCATTTCAATTAAATTAAATTAATAATAACCAACATATGATGATCCTCTATTTGGTTCCAGGGATCCCTTTTTCTTTTTTGTTCTTTGTTCTATTCCGAAGATCGGGCCTTTTATTATCGTGACGAATCTCAGATTAATCATTGTTAACGCTAAAATTAATGTTGGGTACACCAAATAATGTGCTTCCGCTGCACCTGAAATTTACAAGTGGTATCATAGGGGTAATATCGTTGATTATAATTATTTAGTTTTTTCCTTGATAAATTACACATTTAATAATTTAGTTATTTTAATTCAAGTTAATAATTCTTTAAAATCTAAATCGTGATATTTGTTTATCCCCTCCCATTTATCATTCACCTTTAAAATGAATTTTTCTACAAATTTTGAATAAAATAAAATTGAGGATCTCATTAGGAGGTACTAAACGTTCCTGGTCATACAACACCAGAATACACGACATGTATTTGGTAGTACATGATGTGTAGTCTAGTTTCAATGCATTGGACTGGACCTCCAAATTAGTCCATGTAAATGGATCTTATCTATGTTTTTAAGACTCTGTGTGTTGACCAGTAACAGGTGGCACACAGATTACAGATTACATGGCGTGTGGTCCACTGAACATGTCATGCAGTCCCGTCGGGTTAGGGTTAGACAATGTACCCCATACATGGCTTGCCTAGCTGGTAACCGTGTAACACAGAAACTACATGGCGTGTGTCTGAAAGAACACGCCGTGTACTATGAAAATTTCCAAAGTATATCTGCATTCCATGTCCCGATGCATGTTCTTCGGATGGATAGTGAACAAAAGTACCCAACTTGTAGTCGGAACTAAACGCCATGTAATCCAAAAAATTACACAGATTTATTAATATTTATTATTATATTATAAAAACCCTTGTAATGTGTACCATAGTGCGGGAATAATGTTGAGGCACAACACATGATAGGTGTTATATATTAAATTTTTTTAATTTAACAATATGAAAAATGTTCATTTATACTCATTTGGTAGTTATGAATGGGAATTCACCAGGTTTCCTCTAAGGTACAAGGTACGTAAAAAGATAATTTTAAATGAATCTATTTGTTTAATATTATTATAGATGAAAATATGAAGGAAATTTAGAAAAGGGTTTAAGATAAAATGATTGATTAATTAATGTTAATTAATTGATTTGTGCGTGATTTATCTTAAATAAGAATGATTAAATAATTGAATTATAGTTTTATTTATACCTAAATATCATTGCTTGCATGGATGATCATGAGGTAGACCAAGAACTTTGTATGATAAAGGTTTTTTTTGATTTATTTATTTAAATTAAATATTTTGGCATGTGATCCTTCTCCACATTAATATGTAGGGCATGCGCACCCAAGGTTTCTTTTATGTAAAACCCCCTTTTTACCCCTCACCTGTGTGTGAGATAAATTAATATGTAATGGATGGAGCTTCCATGCTAGTGGAGGCGGCTCAAGTCAAGAGCCAAGGTGAAACCAATCCAAGGAGACATAAAGGTGGACATGTGGAAAGCTATAAACACGAACCTGAAAGGTTCAAGGTGTTTATCCCATAGCTCTTGGGTTAGTTTATCAACCACTAGATAAACTAAAAAATAGAAAAATCAATTGATCATAATATTTATTTTATTTCTCTCAATTGCATGGTTTATTTATTAAGGGTTTGTTTTCACGATCACACAATTAATGAATTAAACAAGCACACAAGATGAATCTAAAATAAGAACGACTTATGCGTATTATATTTTCATAGAAATGGTTAACCACTTTAGTATATTCCTCTTAATATTAACAAGAATTTATTCAATGATAATAAAATTGAAATTTACATACAAGGATAAAATCCCTTAATGATATATTAAGTCGGTGTAGCCTTCCATAATTTTGGTTAGAATCGAACAATAGTTCCAAGTTCTTGACCAACCCTAGTTGGGGTGCATTCAATTATCAAGGAATTAAAATTAAAGGTTTTTGGGTAACATGACATGGTTTGAATCAAGGGTTGACTACCACAGTAGGACTTCATGTGACCAAGAGGCAATGGTTGAGGAAATACAAAATAAAAGGTTTTCAAGAATGGGGAGTCTACTCAGCAGATCAAGGAGCTACAAGTTAATGCAGTTTGCATTTGGAATGCCTACCTAAAACCCTTCAAGTTTCTGGACCAACCCTATTTGGGATAATGTGAATGGAAATATTAATCGTTTCCAATAGAATATTCAAGAAACATAATATTCTGAAGTCGATGATGGGGGCTATTGGATTTCGATAAAATAGTGGCGGACAAATAAGTTTAAATATATTTCTTTGTGTCAGTTTTGTCATGATAAAGTAATAAACATTTTTTATCTTAATTTTTAGAAAAGGAATGAAAAATGACTTCAAACATATCATGGTGAACCTAACTTGAGAAGGAAAACCTTCTCACCGGCACAAATTTACAAAGTTGCAGAGGAATTTACGCGTCATCCTTCTCCACGAAAGGAAATTGTATGACCTGCAAGAGCCTCTTCTAGTTGCGCCTTGAAAAGAGTCCAGTGATGCAGAATAATGTCTCAATATGAAAAATATGAATGATTCCATTGAGGTCAAGTTTTTCATCTTTTCAGCCATGTGTTTTGAGCTATTGAAGCAACATGAAAACATGGAAATGTATAGCATGATGTCTCACCTCAAGGATCTCAATCACGAAAAGGAAAGACAGGAGAGATATGAGATCTCCAACGCTTTGATTAAAACTATTCTTGGAGATTCTGTGCCAGATGGGCCTCATGTTTTTAAGATTATTGGATACATTGAACAGTTGGACATCTTAGAGATTAAGTTCCCAGATGATTTGCGTATAGATCTCATCCTATCATCACTGCCCAAGACCTTCTCTAGCTTCATTTCAAACTATAACATGAGAAACAATTAGAAGAGCCTACCAGAACATCTAACCTTAATTCTCCAGGTAGATAAGGACATGGGGCATGACAAACCCACAGTCCATATGGTGAATTAAAAAATTAAGGACAAGGAAAGGGGTCCAAAGAAGTATAATCGGTCTGAAACCCCTAAGGTTTGTCCCTCTAAGAAATGGAAGATCCAGAGGCATGGCAAGGAATGGGAGGCAATAAGTTTTTCATAATTCAAGCATGGCCACTAGAAGAGAACTGCACCAAGGAGGGTGGGGACACTAAATGTGTGTTCTTTATCTAGTGCAATCCTTCCATTTCTACACATTGGGTATTAGATATAGCTTTTGGGGATCACATATATATTCAAATGAAGGAACCAAGTAGATTTAGAAATATTGATAGAGGAGAAGAGGATCTTCGAGCTTCCAATGGAGCGAGATTGGATGCGTTAGCCATTGAATATTACCACCTCTCGTTGGAAACTAGGATGATTTTGGTTTTACATAACTGTTATTATGTACCTAGTTTTACCAGAAACATATTTTCTGTATCTTCTTTGGATATGTATGGATTTATTTTAATGTTTGGAAATAAGGGTTGATTCATTTATAAGAACAATTTATGTTATGGTATGGTACATTTAAATAATGTTTGGTATGTATTAAATTACGAAAACCAAGTGTTTTGAAATGATAACGAAACAAACATACATGACTTATACATCACCCAGTTGTGGCATCATAGTCTCGGTCATGTAAACGAGAAGTGCTTGACAAAGCTCAGCCCAGATGGCTATTTAGACATTAATAAGCTAAAACAACTTGATAGATTTCATACTTTTTTATAAGGTAAAATGACCAAGCATTCTTTCAGTGGACAGTGTGAAAGGGCCTCATAGCTTCTATGATTGGTACACACAGATGTCTGTAGGCAATTTCTAGTAGAATATATAGGTGGATATTCTTACATCATTACATTTACTGAAGATTTATGTAGATATGGATATGTCTACATTATGACGTATAAGTAAGAAGCCTTAGATAATTTTATGGAATTCCAGAATGAAGTACAAAATCAGATTGGTATGAAGATAAAGAAGCTTTGATTGAAATAAGGAGGAGAATATCTAAACCAAGAGTTCATCGATCTTATACGGGGGTATCAGATTCTATCTCAGCTCACTCCTCCTTATACACCACAGTGTAATGGTGTTATTGAAGGGAGGAACCGCACCTTATTGAACATGGTGAGGCCGATGATGAGTCATCCAGATCTTCCACTGTCCTTTTGGAGATATGAATCACAAACTGTAGAATACACATTAAACCGAGTACCAACTAAGGAAAAAAATAGAATTTCCTCCAAGTTATGGAATTGATAGAAACACATTTTATTGAACACACATGTATGGAGATGTGAGGAATTTGTTGAGGCCTTTTCAGGCAACGAACTAGGACCTTGGGGCTCGAAGTGTATCTTTATAGGAAATCCCAAGGAAACGAAAAGATATACCTATACAAACCTTCAGAAAAGAATGTTATTGTCACCAGGAAATCTATCTTTCTTAAGAGGGAGCACAACCTCAAAAAGGATATTGGGATCAAGATTGACTTCCACGAAGTTGATGCTCAATATATATAGGAGTTGTTACATGAACAAGTTCCACATGTCCCCATAGAAGAGGTTCCAGAAATACAAGTATTGCGTAGGAGATCAAGAGAGGTAATAGAATGCGGGAGATTTGGTTTCCTAGTCCCTGAGGATGGTGAATCATTATTGTTGGAAAATGATAAACCTCTCACCAACAAGGAAGTAGTATAAATCTCAAAAGCTGCAAGATGGATGGAAGTTATGAATTCTAAGATGGATTCTATGTATCAGAACCACGTCTAGGTTCTGGTCGAGGAGCTAATTGATGTAAAGCCTATTTGATGCAAATGGGTATTCATGAGAAAACTGGACGTGGATGGTCATGTTAACACCTATAAGGAAAGGATATTGGCTAAAGGATTCAGATAGAATCAAGAAATTGAAAATGATGAAACCTTCTCATCAATTTCCATGTTTAAATCCATAAGAATCTTCCTTGTCGTAGCAGCTTAACATGACTACGAGATTTTGAAAATGGATGTCAAAATAACATTCCTTAACGGGAAAATTCTTGAAAAAATATATATGACACGACCGGAAGGGTTTGAGAAACTTGGTGAAGTAAAACGGGTTTTCAAGTTGTATATATCCATTTATGGATTAATGAAAGAATCTTGGTCATAGAACATTTGATTTGATGAATCCATAATGGAATTTGGGTTCCTTATGAATGAATGTGAGCCATGTTTTATAAGTAGTTTAATGGGAATGTAATCGTTATCCTAGTTGTATATGTTTGATGACATATTTCTTATTTGAAATGATGTATCAGTCTGACATTCAGGTAAGCACTGGTTGAACAAGTGTATCTCCATGAAGTACTTGGGGGAAACATCCTACATTCTTGGGATCAAGATCATTTGTTATAGATCCATGTCACTGCTTGGACTAAGTCATGGTACATACGTTGACCAGATACTGAAGAGATTTAGTATGGAACTATCCAAGAGGGGATTTCTTCCAGAGTCACATGGCCTCTAACTTCCTAAGAAAAAGTGTCCTCAGACGCAATAAGAGAAAGATAGAATGATTAATATCCCATATTCATCGGTTATAAGATCTATCATGTATTCCATGTTATATACCGGTCTTGAAGTTGTCTATGCACTGATCATGGTAGGTAGATATCAAGAAGATCTATGAGAAAAACATTTAATTGTTGTTAAGACTATCCTTTCGTATCTATGAAGAACTAGGGATATGTTCATATTGTATGGATGATACGAGGAGCATGTCATCAGAGGGTACGTTGATTCTGGTTTTTAGGTAGATCAGAAAGATCTGAAGTCGCAATCTGGAAATATTTTCTGTCTAAATAGAGGAGTAGTGAGCTCGAAGAGTTCAAAGCAGCCAGTTTTCAGTGATTCTATAGTTGATTCTAAATATATAGAGGCTTTTGATGCAGCCAAGGAAGCCGTTTGGATTCGGAACATTGTCCAGGATCTTGATGTGCTGCCTAGAATTAATGATCATATCATGTTGTTTTGTGATAATACTAAAGTGGTATCTCTTGAAAAAGAACCAAGGTCACATTAGGGGGAAAAGCACATACTCCAGTAGTATCACCTTTTGAGGGATTTCGATCAAAAGGTGTGATGTTGAAGTGAGCAGAGTTTCCATGAAAGAGAACATGGAGGACCCCTTACTAAAGGCCTATCTCAGCAAAAGCATGAATATCATGTGAGATCTAGTAGGTTAATGGTTGTTAGCAGTTAGCTCTAGTCCATGTGGGAGTCTGTTTGAGTTGGTGGCCTAGAACCAACTACTTTTTACATTATTCATTAATAAATACCTTATAACATCTTGACTGTTCTTCTTCATGACAATTCATGTGATAATGTCATAAATATAGTTGTTTCATTATATAGTCTTTGCGGATCACTGCTATGATGAGAACCTAGAAGTGCCGTAACACTGTTCTTGAATATATTTTCTGTGGTCTGATGATGTTATTTGAGGTACACAGATAATACATGCCATTAGGGGTGAGGACTCATAAAACATTGAGGCACCTTCTCATAGTTTGCGCCCTTGGTAATATCTAGGACGATGTCAGGAGAACGAGACCCGCCAGTAGGAAATCCACATTTCATAGTGTCATTGGATATTCCTATATTCAGATGTGTGTATTGGTCCTTAGACATTAATATTATTATTAATGGGTATTAAAACTTGTGAAATTATATGTTTTGAAGAAAACTGCGATGACACAAAGTTCACACCGAGGAAGGATATGGTGGGTGCGGCACAATTGATACTACATTAATAGATAATGTGGGAAAAGATGTGTCCCTTATGATCCATAACAGAATTAGATATCTCATGCCCTATGATGGAATTGATATAGCCAAAATAAATACATGTCCATGGTGAGGAATGGGAATGTTCAATTCCAGAATGTCAAACAAAGACTAATTGAGCACATGGGTTGATGGCACTAGCATGAAACCCACTTGATTCGAGATATCGAAACAAAGGAGCCATATTACATGGAAAGCATTCATAGGATATGACTAGTCATTGCGGCATTAACTTCTTTCTCTATGGGTTCCATGGCATGTTTCTAGACGCAAACCTTGGACTTTTGGCGGGATATGCCTAATGCCACTAAGAAAGAGGCCTAGAGGGTCACACACTAAGTGTGTCCAAGCATCTTAGTTAAATATTAATTTATCAAGTTGAATAAATATTATTCACGGATGTGGTTTAATAATTATTCAATAATGCCGGATTGGATTTATTTCGACACTATTTATTCGAGGGAATATATTTTGGGTGAAGTAATATATTTATTAGCGATTAATGCAGTGATTTTTATTTTAGAAATAATTTTCCACTATTTAATGTCTAATAAATGTGGTGGAGGAAATAAAAAAAATGGAAAAATGAAATCACAAGCTGTGTATATTAAATATACACGTTATCTATTTTTTGAGGAATTTAAGAGAATTAATATTATTTGTTTAATTAAATAATATTAGGTATAATTATCTAGGTGCATGTCAAATAATAATAATAGTCAAATTTTATTATTAATATATAGCAAAATACTATGAATTAAATAAAATTAATAAATGATTTCGGGTCATTAATTCATTTTATTATTCTATGTAATTAAAATCCCAATTATATATTTCTCATTAGCCTAAACATTTTTTGGGGTGGTGCACAATGGATATGGAAAATCTCTCAAGCCAACAGATAATTCATTTTCCACCAAGAATGACCTCATGCTATGAGAGAGAGATCATCCTCCACCGGATCAATGGGATCGATGGCAGACATTGCAAGCGAAGGCTCTTCCGCGGTAGCACCCAAAGATCCCTTAGGCGGAATCAAGAGATATGTGGAGCATATGTGGATCACTTCTATAGGAATCCTACACTTGGATTCTACGACAGAACGACGAATCACAACATATTGTGATGAGTAACATCAATAAAGAAATAATTTCTTAAAGGTAAGTATTTTCAATTAAATTAAATTAATTATAACCAACATATGATGATCCTCTATTTTGTTCCGGGAGTACCACTTTCTTTTTTTTTCTTCATTATATTCTGAAGATCTGGTGTTTCATTATCATGATGGATCTCAAATTGATCATTTTCAAAACTAAAATTACAGTTGGGTACAACCACCCACGCGCTTCCACATTACCTGGAACCTACAGTTTCACCTTCCATGGTTATTCCCATATACAACTTTACCAGATCCATTTATATAGGATCCTTTTCAAGTCTCATCTTGAACAAATCTCCATGATCTTTTCTGTTCAAAGAATATGCCACATTATTTTCCTTCCCTGGGTGGTAGTGTATAGTGTAATCATAATCCTTGAGTTGTTCAAGCCATCTCCTTTTCCTCATGTTGAGTTCTTTTTGTGAGAAAATATACATTAAACTCTTGTGATCAGTAGAAATATCACATTTTTTACCATATAGATAGTGTGTTCGAATCATCAAAAAAATGATTACAGCTGATAACTCAAGAACATGAGTAGGATGGTTCTTTCCATGAATATTTAGCTGTCGTGATGCATATGTATTAACTATATCATTCTGCATAAGGACAAAACCAAGTCATTTATTTAAAGCATCACTATAAATAACAATCCCATCATTCCTTTATTGTAGATTCAAGATAGAATCATTGAAAAATATTCTCTTTAGTTAACCGAAACATTCTTCACAGTCTTTTATTCAAACAAATTTAACCCCTTTACCTGTGATATTGGTTAATGGGTTTGCTAATTGGGAAAACTTCCATAAGAACGTTCGATAATAACCTGCTAAACCAATAAAACTACATAACTCAGTTATACTTATTTGTTCTAGACATTCACGGATTGCCTTGGTCATAGAAGGGTCAACACAGATTCCATCCTTAGTGACAATATGGTCATGAAAAGAAATCTCAAGAAGCCATAATTGGCACTTGCTAAATTTCCCATATAATTAATTTCTTCTAAGAGTCTTTAGGATAATGCACATGTGATATTCAATATATTCATATCGTTTTGAGTACACAAATATATTATCAATAAACCCACTGCAAAGTCGTAATGATTTTCCTTTAAAACTCTTTTCATTAAATCCACGAAAACTGTGGGTGCATTAGTCAGTCCAAAAGGAATTACTGTAAACTCGTAATGCCCGTACCTAGTTTGAAATGCTGTTTTCAGAATGAAATCCTACTTCACACAAAACTGATGATATCTAGATCGTAGGTCAATCTTTGAAAAATATTGATCTCCATGAAGTTGGTAGAATAAATCATCAATGTGAGGTAGGGGATACTTGTTCTTTATTATTATAGCATTGATCTCCATGTTTTCAATGTACAAACTCATAGATCCATCTTTTCTTTTTAACAAAAATTACAGAGGCTCCCCTTGGAGAAACACTGGGGAGAATAAATTCATTATTACTCAATTACTCTAGTTTTTTATTTAGTTCCACTAATTCCGAAATGGCCATTCTATAAGGGGTCATTGATATGGACCTTGAACGAGGAATTTAATCAATAGAAAACTCAATTTATTTTTCTAGTGTATATCCAAGTAAATCCTCTAGAAACACGTCAACATATTCTTTCACAATAGGTACATCCTCTATTCGAACATTATATTCCTCACCCATAGTTATTTCATTCTCTTCATCCCCAATAATTTAATTTAGTTTAGATACTAGGGGGATCTAGATTAGAATCAGGTGTTGATGTTTCTTCTCTGAAGATAAGTTAGTCCTTGACATCATCAAAAATTGTAACATCCTTCTTCATACAATAATTTTTTACATCATGGTCCTAAATCCAATCCATACTGATGATTATATCAAATTCAATCATGGGTATGGTGATGAGATCAGCAGATAAAGACCATTTATATGTTTTAATGGGACCAGATTTAGAAAACATTGTTTCAATGATACTTTCCTTTAGAGTTTTGACTGAAATGTCCCTTGTTAAATCAAATTGGAAATATCTAATATTCTTAGCAATATGGGAAGATATGAAACAATTTAATGATCCATAATCAAATAAAGAATTGACTAAACTTGATGAAACCATTAAAATACATGCCACCACATCTTTCAGAGCTTCAAACTCAGATTTAGTGATCACATAAGTGCATCATAACTCCCTTGGTCTTCTCTGAGGTATGTTTCCTTGGCGCTTATGAAAAATATATGCATAATTACCCTGTTATCTACAATTGTAGCATTCAAAATTAACAACCTCTTTCTTTCCTTTCCAATCATGAGCTTGGTAGCCATTTTCACCACACTTGTAACATACTCTCATTCCCTTCAGGCAAGTACCAGGTTGTTTCTTCCCACATTTATTGTAGGATGGACATTCAACTTTTTCCTTCTTCCCCTTATTTTTATTTCTAGAGTGTTTAGTAAATCTCTTATTCTCCTACTTTGATTAAAAGTAGTAAGACATAGAATTATTTTTATTTCTTGATAGAATATGAGACTATATATTCGTACGATAAGAAGGATTGTGAGACAAATTCTCGACAGAGAAATGGTTTTAACTCATCAAAGTATCAATCAATCTTACTCCTTGGGTTATGTATATAATCTGCAACATGCCTTTCTAACCTTGTAAAGTTAGCCTCTTACATTGCGAAATTCTCGTCCTCCTTCTTCCTTAGATTCCAAAATTCCCTTTCAATATCTGCTCAATGTTCACGAGGAAATTATTATTATTAAAAAAGCACTTTGCAATCCCTATATTCAATATTTTATACTCTTTCATCTTCTTTTGTGTTTTGTATTAATGACCACCATTCATATGCATCTCATGTGAGGCGATAAACTCCCATGACAACTTTTTCTTTTTGCTACTCCCCAAAGCATGAAATATTTTTTCTAATTAACTTATCCATTTCTCGGATACAAATGGATTTTTAGTCCCATTGAAATGTTGTGGTTGTCACCTCATGAAGCGGTCTATCATTGATCCTCCACGTTGTGGATCAGGGTTCTCTATACGGGTAAGGTTTTTATTCATAACAAGACTGACTTGTCCCAATATGGTGATAAGCTGATCAGCACCAGTTAAATCACCATCTCCACTGTAATTATCTTGAGTTGGAGGGAAATATCTACATGGAATATGTGAATTGATACAGTTTCCATTCCTTCCACTATGAACAATTTATAAATAATGGCGTAGACTAGATTAGTTTATGAATAGGAATACATAATTCCAAACTTGTAAAACAATTAACATAAATTGAATACTTTATGGATATAATCCAAAATAATAAAAATGTTTTCATTGAGGAGGCATATACTCATAAAACCTTCATAATTGTTTGTAAAAAATGAGAATTATCCTAATCATATCCACCAGGAGTGTCGTAACCAAGAGTGCAGTAAGGCACGTTGTCGTGCACTAGTTCCCATTCGAGTCTAGATTAAAGCTGTGTTATTGGGTATTACACCTAGGTACATATGTTCCAGAGTCACCTCTACCCACTCTTATCCAGACATGGATATTTTTCTTGGGAAAATCACAAAATCTTTACATTAAAAAAATTCAAGGATGTTCTTCAATACTAATCCTCAAAGTCTATCTTAGGGTAATGTGCTCTAATTAAAATTTTTCTAAATATATCTTCCATGGTTTGTATTAAACTTCATCTGATACCAAATGTTATTCCTCGACCCCAGTTACCTAGAGTCGGTGCATTATTATATAACATAGGCCTGATACATGGAATCATGTCCCGAAAGACTGGATAGTTTAGTAACCTTTGGAAGTACTAGATACATTAATAAGTTTTACATTACATCATGAAATGGAAAAAAACTAAAAAATTTCCTTCATTAGCCACATTAATATCCCATAGAATATCCATGAAGGTTAGTCATAATATTCTTCTTCACATCCTGGAAAAAATAAATCATAGAAATGCGTGAGCTCAAATGCTTAGTAAGGATAACAATATAGTGAAAACATTCATAAATAAGCATAAAAATCTAAGGCAACGTATAAGGCTAAAACAAATGCCTTTTAATCTTAAAATGCATTATAATATGGGAAATATAAATCAAAACAATACCATTTACATATTCACATGTATATTCTACTGGTCGAATAATCACATACTATATAAATATCCACTTTCATAATGATGGAATGCATAATGTCAGACTTCATAACCACATAGTCAAGGACTTGTGCCAAGACTACAAATAATATTTTGTCAAGGCCTTGTTCCAAGACACTAGTTTGCCTCATGAGACCAACCGATGCATCAATGAGAAATAGTAAGCTCCACCCTCTACTTATAATGTCCAATGCATTCTATATATAAAAAAGGTTTAAACATAACATAAATATTTATATCAAAACTAGTAAAAAAAATGTTAATACTTCATCCATAAACCATTAATGGTATAAAAACAACATTTTCACATTCAAAAATATCAGAAAACCTTCAATACAATATAGAAGCTTTATATCATAACAAATCAACTTCGAAAAATTATAAAATCCATCAATGGATGTTGACATAGATAAAATGAAAACAATTTGAAAGAATTATATATTTCAACTTTAAAAATATTTAAATTAAAAATTTTATTTTGGGAAAATTATTATAAGCTTGTAAGTTATGTTTCAAAGGTGTTATAATGGTGTAAAATACTTGTGCCCGCTTTACAAGTTAAAAAACATTCTTTCTATAATTTTGTCAAAAGGTCATAAAATACCTTATTTGGAAAACGATATAAAGATTCCATTAAAACCAATTTATAAAAAGTAAAACAAGTGTATAAATGACTTTAACACATAGTAAAAATGTTTTGAAATAAATTTTTATGAAACATGTATGTGGATGATAAAGAGATACCAGTAGATTATTACGTAATAACAAACTCGGATAATGAAGAGATCGTAGAATTATCCCTCACCTTGTACTTTTACTTAGTAGATGGTATGTTAACCTATTTTATAATAGTTAAATAGTTTTTATCAAATTATAAAACAACCATACACATAAATATGAAATAATTTATGGTCTTTTAATATTTCTTTGTTAATAATATTTTATTACTATCGTCATTTTGGTTGTTAACTGATTCATTTCCCTTTATATTTTTTTTGTTAAATAAGTATTATTTGTTATTGATAGGATGTACTTGATTAATATCCAAAAACATATTATATTTTTAAATATTATTTTTATTCATCAAATGAAAATTACTCTTGAATAGTTACGAGGGCGAAATGAATCTCATCGCGTTCGTGGAGATGGTAATCCCTACATACGCATGACCATCAATATCATTAATTTGATATTAAAATTATATATAAATGGATGTTATATCATATATACATAGTCATTAACATATTATATTTATTATTTACATCAACTATATATCGTTATTTTACCCATCCATATAATAATTAATTGAATAACTTCTACACCATGACGTGGAGATGGCAAGACGCAATTACGCACGTATGATGACTTTGTCATTCATTTCATGGATAGAATAATCAATATGGTTTTAAAATTTTTATATTTACTTCATTTTATATATAATATACTAGTGTTATTATTTTATAATGGAAAAAACAAAGAAAGAGGAAGTGGGATAAGAAAATAACTTGAAAGAGGTGGTGAAATATTTACTTCTTATTCAGGTTCTTCCTTTTGATTTGATCAAAAGGGCTTCATAAGATGGTTTTCTGATTAAATTAAGGCCTATAAGATGAATGGAGGTTAGTTGAGAGGATATTTGGGTAGGGGTTAGATGAACCAAAAGGCTTTGGAGGTGTGAATTTAAGAGAAGGGGAAGTGCCCTTTTATAAGAGAGTTGAGGGATTACTTGAGGAAAAGCTTGAAATATTATTTTATAATAAAATGATATTCAGTTTATAATGGCTCAAAAATGAATATTTCTTGGATACTGTGGGGATGATTCGGAAACCTCTCACCCAATAGGTTTCATATAGGTTTGTTCATCATATTAACCTTATCATTTAGATTTTACTCTTAGTTAAATAGATTGACATTTACCACGTCTGTTTGTATTTTTAAATTACATGGTTAATAAACAGACAATGAACTTCCAATAGAACCCCATGTGGGTCATTAATTATACAGCTATCATTTTATATGTCTTTTGGCAGAACCTTATATTTTTAGGAATATTATATCAATTAATAAATTATTATTTTTATAAAAAAACTATTTTATGTCAATTTTGACTCTTTTTGGTATTTTGTTTTTCATAAAGTCATAACAGCATTAATACATCGAAAAAAATTCACCTAATAAAACCTAAGAGGTAATATTGACCTATAATATTAGTTTAATTCATCAAAAGTCTCAAATTAGATTTATTTTGATATTTTTAATATTAATTATTTTAATCCTTCATTAATAACGTAATTACTGTATAATCATTGTGTCATAAATAAATTTAATTATTTAATGTCTAAAAATTATTAATAAACATCCATTATGTAGGAAATATTTTTTTATTTCTATTGAATATTTATATTCAAATTTAACTAATGTATAACCCTATATTAAAAAAAATTAGTTATGAAAACTTTAATTTAACACTTTTATCTCTTCTTTGAATTAAATAATAATAAATGTCCTAATATAATCCAAGTGGATCTAAAGGATCATATTTTATTTATAAGGTTTTTTTTGGTTGAATAAAATATATCCAATAGAATTTTGACCTATGTTAGGGTAATTAGAATATCATTTTTAATTTTAATTACAATATTTACTTTCAACCGTGGTAAATAAAAGTTTAATGTTACTATTCACCAAAAAATATTTTCATCTTATTGAACAACATTTTACTTACTGATATCAACCATGTCTCGAGGAATGTTGAAATTCAATTCCCAAAAGAGGTAAAATTATGTTTTATTGAAATTTTCAAATGCTCATAGGAGGTGGGTAAAAGACGGTAAAAAGTTCAATAAAATTTTTATATATCTAAAATTAGATTAAACTGACTCCAATGAATTACATTGAAATTATATAGATCTTATGTATATATTTTGACCTAAAATAAATTTAAATAAAATAATTATTATTTAAATAAAAAGTAAGTTTTAAACAATAATTGAGTGTTTCTCACTATTCATCAAAAATTGAATGTTTTCAGAAAAATACCAAAATTTCACCCTGAGTTAATTTTGATATTCTAAATCCAAAAATGAAGTCGATTTTTAAAGATAATTTTATAAAATTTCAAAAAGTGGGTATTACTATTCATAATCGCTAGTTAGATTATTTGTGGTGCGTTTGAACTCCATGTTGCGTGAAATAGATGTTATTGTATTATTGAAAGGGAAACATACCATGGAAGCATGGGGTGTTACATTATATCCAACTAATTATAAATAAAAATATGAAGAAATTATAAACAAAGTAATTCTTTTTCTGAATAACTATTTTTATATGAAAAAAATGTGTTTTACCTCAATAAAATAAATAAAATAAATTTTTGGGAATTATTTTTCTAATATTTATATATTATTTAGTTACGTAAATGTTAACATTAATATTATGATTTTTTATTCAAAAAGAGATGTGAATAAGTACAATTTTACTCTTAAATTCATACTATTCTAAAAAAATTACTTCTTTTATGACATTATTTTAAAATGAATTTCCAAAACATTAATAAATAATTTTTCAAAAATTAAATACATTTTTTAAAATTAAATTTTTAAA
Organism: Viscum album; assembly: GCA_963277665.1. Taxonomy (NCBI): domain Eukaryota; kingdom Viridiplantae; phylum Streptophyta; class Magnoliopsida; order Santalales; family Viscaceae; genus Viscum; species Viscum album. The sequence goes on from OY728162.1 coordinate 666,954,841, forward strand.
ATTATATTGGGTATATTTTTTGAAACTTTTATACAAAGATAATTTTTTTTGATAAATACCTAAAAGACTAGTATTTAGTAAGAAGTGTGATTTATTTGAAAACATTTAAAAATAATAATAATTATTTTAATAATGTTTTAAAAGTTAAATATGTTCTATTATATTTTCATTAATACAATTTAGGTTATTTGACTCAATTTAATTTAGAAAATTAATTTAAAAACTATTTAACATTTATTACTTTTCTCATTGGAAAAAAAACTATTTGTTGTGTATGTAACATTAATTAAAAAATATAAATATTCAACTTCTATGAATATAATTTGAAATAATGAATTCTATAATTTGGATAATACTAATATATACTAAATTATATGGCCAACCTAATTTTTCCCCCAATTAATAGTAAATAAAATAAAAATTAATTAATGGGGTTATGTTGGAAATGGGCATACAAGGTGGTTAAACAAAAATGTAATTGCTTAAAATGAACCACAGTATTGTACCAAACACATTGAATGAATGAATTTAAAACTTATAACCTAAATAGTTATTTAATGGAATATTTTTTTTGGCTTATATAATGTGAAAAATGTTGATACACATTCTCCATTTCAACAACTACAAGTGTGAAACTCAACTCACGTAAAAAGGTTCACCCCAAATCCTCTCAAATTTACACATTGAAACTAATTTTTATAGGGATTTAACTTCCCAAATATATTAAATACATCCACAACCTCATAAAATATTAATTATTTTGTCTAATAATAACTCCTATATATAATTAAGGTGTAAATCTAAAAATCAACTCATAAGTAGAGTTTAAATTTAAAAACTTATCTCTATGTTTTATTTCTTATTACAAAACCATTTATCATTTAAAACTACTATATAAAAATCCCAAAATTCTAATAAGATATTATGTTAAATATAAAATCTTAATCCTTCTCTAATATAATAAAATGGGATACAAAATCATTATTCGTGTTTACAATAGACTATTGGCAGGCGATCTACAAAATTTTTTTCCCATCAACAACTCTCAAAGAGGGATGAAATGATGAATTTAATATTTATATAATATATTTTGGTTATTATTATTATTCTTTATTCCTAATATAACACCTAAATTCATATATACCTATCTATTGAAAAATAATAATATCACTTATGGAAACATAGAACTTCAACCTTATGAACCAACTTGATTTTTGTCATTTCTCTATTATAAGGAAGATAATATCTATGTATTAGATGAATATATATGTTTTTTATAACATATTTATACTTATTTTATTTTTATAACACATATACCTAAATACTTATAGTTTCACTTGAATATGATAATGCCATACATGTGTATGACATACTACCACCTCGTGAAGCGATGTGATTTTTTCTTCATGTATTCTCTACATGGAAGGTAATAATGATACATTTAAGAAAATATATCTTATATATATATTAACAAAAAATATTTATTCCTTTTTAATATATTATTTACATTTATTTCATTCAATCCATCTAGAAAATAGAAAAATTGATCATGTACATGTAGGACGTGCTGCCTCCATAAATATTGTATTATTTATTAAATTTATAATGATTATAGATAACTATAAATATAAAACTAATTAATAAATTTTATATATATTTAATTTTTTTAATTATTTCTATAATTTTACCACGATCAATGTGAGAGGAATGAAAAAAAACATAACATACATAAAATAAGCAACAATTAGCCAAATGTCATATTTAACAAATAATTATTAATAACTAAGTAATAAAATGTCATAATAAAATAATTTATTGTATGAAATATATAATAATGGTTATTTATACTTGTAAAATAAAATTTTATTTATTATACAATACTTTGTTTCATGTACTATGGATGTCAAGACTTATAATAAGTGATTTATAATATTTATTTCTCTTCTGGGAGACATTTGTCATAATCCACACTGGTTTATTTTTCTTGTTGTCTATATTTACTATTATAATTATTATATCATGAATATGTATGATTTACACAAATTTATATTTTATTAATAATTTATTATTTAATTTTCCTTAAAATTCAAAATATTACTAAAGTGGTATGATATTTTCATCTAACTTTTATTTTCTTTTGAGAAACATTCTATATTCACCACATGTTATATTTATGTTTTTTATACACAAAAAATAATTGAATGTAATTATTATAATCCTAATAATTAAAGGTATTAAAATATTCATTTTATTATCTCTCATTAGTAGTTTTTAAATTTAAATATTTACAAATGTGGTAACTCATTTTTGCCATAAATTCCCATCTTTGATACCTATGTTATTTTATGAACACATCTTCCATAATGATTTAAATATACCACCGCATTTAAACGTTAAATCATGAATCTAATTTATTCACTATATATAACATGTTATTTGATTTTTTATATAATGGGTTTTATTATGGAATAGTTACCAATGTTTTAAGGTTATGATGTTAGAATCTCGTTGTTTATGAGGATTTGTTCTCATTTTTCTCCAGATGATGTAATGTATTGCTCTATTTATAAGTAAATTCTATAATTTTATTCTCCATTAATTATTTCTTGATAATTCATGTTTTCAAATCATTTTATTCACTTTTTTAACTCTATATTCAAAGAGTTTTTTTAAGGAAATAAATCATTGTTTCACTCTTCGGTAAAGACTATTTTCCTTCCATATCCATGTTTTATTAAATTTATTGTTAAAATATTACTTGTTACTGTATGATTTAATATAGAAATTTTTAATATATTTCAAAATTTTAAAAACTATTTTATAAGGAATCATCATTTTATTTTCCAAAAAACATTCCATTTTTGGAATTTTTAGAAAATGTGAAATCATTCAATGTTTTATGTTATAGAATGAAAAAAATTTCTTCTTTTCAAGACCATTATTTAATCTTAATCGTACCTTATATATTTTCATAGTAATTTTCATAGAAATTGTTTTCAGAAATATTTAATGTTTAAAAACTCAATGTAGAAAAGGATATTTTCCACATTAAATGTTTGAAATAGTTATTAAATGTTCCTTAATAAGTTTACCGGAAATATTTCAAAGAATATTATATGTAAAATCTTTTATATTTTTAGATGTGTTTATCAACATAGAAAGGTTATTTTTGTCATGAAATTTTCCATCTGATATTTTATAATCATTTTCCATCTAATATAACATCCTTCGATGTCACATAAGATTTACTGGGGATATGATCCATTAATACCCACATTAATATTTCCCAGTAAGGTTTATTATTATGCTAAGGAGAAAAATATGAATCCTATTTCTTGACCATGGGATATTCCATAATTAAATTATTATGAATTTTTTTCTCTCCCATGAGTTATACCATGATAACAATTTCATGAAACCTATTTCTCTTTAATTAATTGTAAATTGTTATGATTCCTATAAAACTTGATTCTATTACCAGAGGTTATAATACGATGAATCAATGAATTAATTCTGAAAAATGTTTATTTTCCATAGTTTATGTTATGATAAAATGGTCAGAAATCCCATTTATTCATGTGTTATCATATGATGAATGTTTTACAATATTATGTAAAATGTTTGTATAATTTTAGTTATTAGATTAGTGGTGCGTATATCCCCCTCCAACTCATTGGGTAATGATTTATATTTCATGTGTTGATGTGGAGTGGAATGGGGTTTAAACTGGTATTAGTAAGGGAATTTTTACAAAATGATATTAATGGGAGGGAACCATAACTACAATGATGGTTTGTGGAGTTTTCATATTCCATGGTTATAGTTTTGGAAGGGATCCTTGACTAACAAGTAAATTATTTTCTATGTTTTTGTTTATAACTAAAATATCATCTTTATAATAATGTTATGTTCTAATGGTTCATGTTCATTGATTCCATTATGACTCATGTCTTTTAAACTACCAAGATTTAATCAATTATTAATGTTTATGATCTTCAATATGCGTGGTGTGGTTTTAAAAGTTCATTCTCAAATTAATATACCCTTATGATTAGGATATGTTTATATCTCATTCATTTAACCTTAATGGGAATCTATGTTCACCCTTTCATATGATTCAATTCCCCATGTTTTGATGAAAGGTATTATGCATGAAATTTAAATCAATGTTCTTAGTTCGGAAGAACATTGTGATAGATGATGTAGATCACTTATGTTCCACTTTTTTATGTTCCCAAGTATCCAAATGCACTATAAATAGATTATTACTGCACAGATCATTATATTATTTAATAAATATTTATCTTTTAAGATATCATTATTATATATGAGAAGTTTTTATTATTATATAAATAGTGTTCACATTTATAAGCATCGGGTTATTCTTTTTCCATTATGGGAAAATAATAAAATTATATATTATATTAGTTAATTTTTCCATTAGATGGATAATTATTATTTTAAAATTATCAATTCATTATCTGAAATTACTTTACTAATAAATCTCTTTCAAATTTAGAATATTCTTAAATTAGTTTTGTATAATTTACAGTAAACTTTTAATGACCTTGATAAAAAATTCACTTAAAAGGATGTTTACCATTATATAAACCTAATATGTTTTGGATTCAAATTTTGATATATTAAATGAACCAATAAAACATAACTATTAAATATTTATATGAATAATATTTTATTTATATTCTTTAACCAATATATATTCATTTTCATTCATTATTTATTTATAAGAGATTTGATTCTCTCAATAACCCAGCATACAATTAAAACATTTCAAAATCTTATGTGAAAAAATACACTATTCATTTCACCAAATATAAGTATATATATATAATAATTATTATTTAATGAAAATTAAGCATAAAATCATTACAGAAATATATGAAGAAGAATCATGAATATGATAAATCATTCTAGAGATTCTATAAATCTTATCAATTTGGAAAAAATCAAAATAAACACATTAAATAAATCATCTATCATTCCTCAATCAATGGTATAAAAATCATCAAATTGGGCATTAGAGATTACAGGTTATTGTTTGTCACAATGACAATATCTTTATGAATTTTTCATATCTTATCCTAAAATTAATTATATAACTTTTTACTATAACCATTATGAATTAAATATATTAAAATGTTTAATAATATTTCATTTAATTCCTGATTATCATACAATCTAAGATTTTATAAGTTGAACTTTCAATGAAAAATAAGAAAGAGATTAAAACCATTTGTTAAAATGTTATTCAATTATTTTCCCAATTATAGAATGTGTATCAACATTATTTTCATCCTCACATTTTTTCATGTCACACAAAAATTAGGTAAACCCTTATTAAGAATTATGATATAATAATCCATGATGTATATATGAATTTAGACAACAACTGCAACATCAAACCAAGGATAAAAAGACCTCAAAATAAAAGGCATATAATATTTTCTACATCTTATATTTTTTTTTGAAACAAATAGAATGTTATAGCACCATTTTTAGATTCCACTATAAAAAAATTTCAAATGTTCACAAAGAAACTATTCCGAATGAGAAGGGGTGATTTTTTGAATATTATATTTTATAATTAATGACTAATAATCCTTTTATCACACATATATTTTATTTAAACCTAGATATTTTTTATTCATTTATATTTATAAGTAATGTTTTGTAATTAATAAATTAAATTAAACCCATTATTTCTTAAATACACACAATGGAATGTAAGAATAATAATTAATATGAATTTTCTTTGAATATTTATTACAATATTATTAGTGTGGCATGAAATAATCAATTCTAATGTGGTCCATTATCATTATATTAAGGTTAAAATAAGATTGGTAAAACCTTAGAACTATGTGAATACAATTTTTTCATTGAAATCAAATTGTTCACCAAAAAAATTAAATGTGACCCCACATAGTAAAATATATTTAGTTGAATAGAAACTAGTATTTTTTATTAGAAATTATAATCATTATATATAAATTAATAATATTATCAAATTTTCTCTTTTCTTTGAAAAATAAAACTCTAATATAAAAAAAAATTAATATCCAAAAAATAATGACTAATATATTCATTAATTCTCAATACAGTGAAACTAATCAGAACACAATTCTTCAATAATTTAATAATAATAAGTAACTCAACAACACAATGTAAATGAGAAACATTTTATCTCATATACATATAATTAGTTCATGATTTTAGGATATATCCATTATGATTTGTGTTGACGAGAAAAAATCATAAATATTGACTTCATTGTGGGTAATACCCTTACCAATTATACCTTATTTTCTACTTATAATCATTTATTTTGTTTTGTTATCTATAATAGAGAAAAAATACCCTCCATTGAATATTCAATTTCAAATTAAAAAAAATGTTTCCATCCAAATTTCAATATTTTTTCACTTCAATAATATCCTTGGTATATAAATGGACTATATAAAATGTTTCATAGAAAAAATATATAGGATAATTATTTAATATTCTACATAGAATACACATGTCCACAAGATATAAAATTTAAAAATATAAATTCATTTCTAAATATCATCATTAACATTAATATTATGATGTGATAAATATAATTTCTATGTGGTATTTATAAATTATTCCTGATACAATATCTCAAAGAACAATAATTATGGTTAATATAATTAATTATAGTATAGTACCTCTTACACAATTATTGATCGTTGAAATCAAATCATTACCTTTATTGAACAATAACCAACAAAAAACTATTTTATTTCACCGTTGAATTTTCAGGAAGGAGTAATCCATAATTGGTAAAAATAGGAACATTATAAATCATGCTTTTGAATTTTTGGGGAAAGTAAAATCATCATAGGGGAACCACTTCTTTTAACACACTCCCATCTCATCATAATTTCTAGTCTCGACACTTGAAACTCAAAGACCTGTTTTGGTATCATCAAACATATATTATTTTGGATTGTATATGAATCATCAAATATATCAACAAAACATTGTCAAATATATTAGTAGTACAACATTATTTCATTGTCATCAATTTATTATTTTCATCCTTTGAAAAATATTAGGATGTAACACCATATTTTATTGAAAGTTTCTTATAAAACAAAGAAACATATTCTAATAAAATATTGATTCATTGAAATATTCAATACCCTCTATAATACCAGCTGCATCATTATTAAATGAAATTTCAACAATTATTTGATTTAAATATTATGACATATTGAATAATGATCTCATAAAATATCTTATATAAAAATTTTAAAATCACTTTAAAATTAATATAATCAACTAACTACCTCCTCCATTATATCATAAATATCCTTAGAGAAAAAATCATTCCTCATGTAAATTTTCACAAGAAAAATTGAAGGGTAGGTACTAAGTGAATCGGTTAATTGTTTCAGTCATATGAATTTCATTATCATAAAGGAATATTTGAATAACTGTACATATGAGTTATTTTTAAAAAAATTCAATTACAACTAAATTATGTGAACCACATATAAAAAAATCATTTTTTAATCGATACATTTGGATGTAAAATAATAAATTCATGTATTCATGTTTACTAGGTTATTCCTTAGTGGGTATGAATGTACATTGGTCAATTAGAGTACATTAGGGTAGTTATGTTTTTCAGTTTGTTTTAATCACTTTGTTACATAGTAATTATTATTATTATTATTATTTTATTATACTAATAACCACACAGTTCAGTAAAATTTACTAGGGTATGACTCATAGGGATTGGGGGTTTAAATCCTGAACCTATTCAATTTTTAATTTGTAATTCATGTGAGTTGTAATATCATTCTATTATTTTTGGTGGAAAAATACTATTCAAATGGTAGTTTGATTTTAAATTTGTTTGAGGATTGCATTTTTTATAGCCTGACGATATATAGAGTGGAAAAAATAGTTGAGGTACAAGTTGGTGTGAATAGTGGGGTACACTAGCTGATCGTTGTGAAATTTAATTTGATTAAATTTTGGGATTCAAAAAACATATTAATATATTGATACATTGACTATCGTAGCCAAAAAAAAATCTTGTAGGGACAACATAATGAGGATATATTGTTTGTGAATTTTATGGATATAATAGTTATGGTTCTGTAATTCATGTCATATGGAGTATATATAATGTATGTTTCATTTGATATGTATCTAAGTATATATATATATATATATATATATATATATATCTGTGTTGAAAATAATATAAAATAATTTTAAATATAGGTTATCTATGTGTTGTGGGTTGAGGGTTGTAATATATGTACTTTGATATAGATATATATTATCAATTAGGGATAAATAAATTTAATTCCATCTAGTTATTGATAAGGTTACCAATATTTATTTCACATGAATGGGTAGATGTATTTTGGGAATATTAATATGATTGAGATTAATATTACATATATGGAAGATGGTCTCATATTCATGTTCAAGTATCTCCAAATTTTTTTTGGTAGGATGTTATATTGTGTATCCACTAATAATGATTGATATGATTGAACATTGTTCTTTCCTAAAAAAATCAAGGGTATCATTCTAAATTTTATGTAATGTTAATCATGTTTGAATATCGAGTAAATTGAGTATTTATCATGTATTTAATGTAAGGATTCAATTATGAGGCTATTAAAATATATATTATATATTATTATTATTTATCTTCATCCAATGATAGTTTCTCCATTCAATTTTATTTGATATTTTTTGAAGTATTTTGACATTTTAGTGTTTTAAAATCATAAAATTACTTTTAATGGGAGATTGTTTTATCTAAAAAACCATTCACATATTTGAACTAATGTGAGTAGATAGTTTTTTGGATCTATCACCCTCATCCATGAATTCACAAGATATATGATAGAAATAGAAGCATTGATCCATCCAATGTCATCAATTAACATTCATATGTATGTATTGGAATTCGTAAGATCAATTGATTGTATTTTTATCCAGACATTTTATGGTTAATACTTATGCATTGGGAATACTAACTAGATTGGACATGGAAATTAATAATACCATATATGGGAACATGGAACATGAAATAGTTAAAACTGATTTTTTATAGACACTTATGAAAAAATATATACAAAAAATCATGGAAAATATCTTCATCCGATAAATTCAGTTGAAAAAATACTAGATAATATGGGGATTGAAGAATTATTAGTCATCAATTTTAAGAAAGAAAATTGTAAATATATTTTAATACTTGTAATGTCAGAGTTTATGATGATGGTAGATATATTTCATTTACATATTTATAACCATAGAAGATTGAAGAATAAGAAATGGGTGATCTCATATTTCTTGTTTTAAAAATCATAAGTGATAAAAATCACACATAATTACGGAAAAATAGATGACAATATGTGTAAAATCAAGATACCTAAGAACATTAACCCATATAAAATAATTGATAATAAATCATTCCAAAATACATGTAATCTAATATTACACGAATCAAAGGAGTATAGAACCATGTTTCAAAAAAATGATCCATGAGAACATAAAATACATCCAAAATACGAATTCTAATTAATTAGATAAGGTACACAATTGAATTAATGGGATCTGAGGTAATGTAAGCCAATAATATCTATACTAATAAGATGAAAACTAATGTGGGTAAGAGAAAACATGCTATAAATGGATGAAACAAACTATATAGAGTATCCATTGAAGTAATAAAATATTCACTTTTGTTTCCTTCATTCCATATCTATGGAAATTCAACACAGTTATTGATAAGGGAATTGAAACTATTTATATGATATGAAATAGACTATTTTTGGGTGATTTTTCCATGGAGAGAGTATGGAATGACAAAATTTTCTTTTTTAATATACAAAAAAATAATTATATTTGAATGAGATATCTTGAGCCCATTATTCATGGTCAATTCCCTTACATTCATAAAGACATTGCACCCATATAAATAAATGATGGTTATAACAAATATTCTCATTGACATTAGTATTATGATAATATTTAAGAGGATTCCAATATTATTAGTGACACATTTCATGTAGCCTCATAAAAGGTGAGGAGTATCTCCTAAAAAACAAATATATTTCTCAAATATGGGAATTTATCCGATCAATTCAAGAGAGTATTTTTGTATACCACCATAATTTTTCTATTAAACTCTTGAGAACACCTCATGTTAAGGGTTCCTTTAAATTGTGCATTGTTTTTTTCTTACCAACCACAAAAATAGCCAGCTATAAGTATAATAACCATGGATTTTTACTCATGTTTGTTTCATCCCTCACCATTGAACTAGATAAGGACATAATTACAACATGATAACTACTAAGATTCTATATCGTAAACACTCCAAAAGAACACATCATTTAACCCATAAATTCTCCGTGAGAAGATGGTTATTTGTTAGTATTCATTAAAAATATGAAATTGGATGTGATTGATTTCATTATGATTGGCCTCATCATTCATATACATTTCATAGATTCTTATTATCTATACCAATAAAATAATCATATAAGGGATGTACATTCACTAGAGAAGAAAAACCCAAATATCGTATTGTATTTTCTCAAGAAATACATAATGATATGAATTAGTAGTTATAATACCTAACGAGGAGTCTATAGATATTCATATTTCAAAATCATATATCATCTAGATATTTTGAAAAATATTACATTTCTAATGATTCAATATAGATCGATTGATTGTCGGATGATTCAAATATTTTATAAATGTTAATTCTTGATTCCATCACCCATGTAAACCATGCCTAACTTCAACAAGGTTCTTCATTCCAGAAGGATAAATCTCCACTCCCATCTATCCCAAGAAAATGAAACCAAAGGTATGAGATAAGGCCTTAGAGACTATGAAATAAAATATTGAATGCACCAATATAAAATATCAATTCCCTTAAATATATCCCATGATTAATGTGGATCAATGGAACTATCTTTATATAACCTCCTATGGAATTTTATCTTGTATAAAATGCTTCAGGCCTAATATACATCTCAGTTCAATACCTCATTCTTCCACGTCCTAATCTATACTATACCACAAATCCCAATGGAATATCTCAATATAATTTCCAACATTATTAAAAAAAATTAGGTTTTAATGTCTCTCAGTACTATATTAATCAATTTATGAACTGATAGAACATGTATGGGAATGTATGTGAGAACATAATTTAAAATATTGATTCTATTTCAAAATGAGAGGCTTAAAACATAAATGAGTCATGATAATAAGAATAAAACTATGAAACATTTTTCATGTTTTGAAAAAAAATATTAATATATGTAAAATTAATTTCATCGACAACATTTTACTAACAAACTCATTTATAAATTGATTTTCCGTCTAAATAAATCAATTCATTATTATTCAACATATATATAGAAAAATCATTATCTATGTTTTTTTGGAATGTTATAATGTATAACCCTAATTATCTAATGGGAATAAATGGGTTTTAATCATCATTACCATTTCAAATATATTTTTTATAAAATAAATGTCAATATTATTATATATTAAGGTTTATAATATTTTATAATTGAAATAGATGAAAAACAGTGTCATCCTCATCCAGAAATATCATAACCTATGATTCCCATATATCAATGTTTCTGAAGTACATTGAATCACTTGGATTTTCCCTATACCAAAGCTAGACTATGTTTCAATAACTAAAACAATAGAGAGATTACTTATAGGATATGTCCAATATCATTGAGATAATCACCCAAAACATATTCATAAAACCACCCTAATAATGTACCATCATTCCACAATGTACCTGTGTGGGTTACACTAGTGTAATTAGCGATTATGTTTCTAGAACCTAGAATAATGAATTTTTATATTCTCTATTTTATTAAAATTATTATTATATTTATCCCAAATCATTGTTACATTTTATACATGCTTACATAATTAGAATAATAGAAAATATATTTTGATATGAAGAAACCAAAACTGTATATTTGTGGAATATGTAGTTAAATTTCAAACACAGTTTTTTTTTTAAATACATGAAATTTGAAATAAATTTTAACATAATGAAATAATATTATTAAATACTTTTATTCATTTATAAATGATAATAAAATTTAATGAAATATAATGTAAAATTATATGGTTCAGAAAAATATAAATATCATAAGAACATGTATTTATAAATAAATAATGATATATAATTAATATCTTAAATTTACATATTTGGAATAGTATTTTAATAAAATAAATTTTATTTTTTTAAGAAAAATATAGAAATTATTAGTAAATTTTTTTCATAATTTTCTATCACAGTTTAATTTCTATGTAAATATTAGATACATTATAAATATATGGTTTCTATTATAAAAAAAGTGATGTAATGAAGGCTATAAATGTAATACATGACCTAATATATATAGAAATTAATTTTTTTTCAATGTCATTTTGATGATTTTATAGATTAATAATAATTACTAAAAAACCTATAATATTGTTTTAGGATTAAAAAAAATTCTTTATAAACATGATACACGTCCAAATCATGAATAGTATTATTTTAATTAATTAGTTTCATAACCAAAAAAATATTTATGACCAAAAAAAATTCATGAAACTATGGGATGAAACCATGGGATTGTTTGTGGTTTGGATTATAATTTTTCCAACAATCCAAAACCAACGTTTTGACATAAATAACTAAATCCCTTATGTTTTTCTACAAATTGTCACACAACATCTAATTCCTCTTACCTTAAAAACTATTTATCATGAATATAGTCTCGATATTCGTCAATAATTCCCTCCTATTGTAATTTAATTCCTATAAAATGATCTTCCCAATATCTTACTACCACACATTTAAAGAACTAGATTATATTCTCTTATATTTTATATAATTTAAATTCCTTGTAAAAACACTTTTGATTTCCAATACAGTATATTGTGATGTATTATTAAAAATCCTTATACTCTCATTATAATTCCAAAGTAATGAGAGACAAAATTACCTCTAATAAAACCCAAATAAGAAATGTTATTTACCACCACTATACTGACCAAATTATCATTTGATTCCCCACTCCAAAGATTTGTAATATAAATATACATCCCAATTAACATCCATATTTAATCACCTATATTTTTAAATCCTACATCAATTGGTTACTTATATATATATATAACCAAAACCCCTAAATCATGGGATTAAAATTGATGACATATGTTCTTATTTTTTAGGATCTATGTGGTGTAAAAAGGATGTATATAATGTGAATGCAAATATTTGATCATGATTTATACACCCCACAAATGCATTGGGTTATATTATTATGTTATGATATAAAATTTATAGTTAATGGTAGGATATCCTAATCCCATTATGTAATGATGTTGTGGAATTTATCCTTTACTTTTTATTTTTATTTAAGGTTTTATGTTTCCACCACATTACAATGATGTATCATTGTTATCATATTATGTCATTTATTGATGTTATTGATTTTTATTATCATCCTTCTATATCACTATGATAGGCCCCATGGATCAAATAATATTATCTACATCATGCTATTATTTGATTATTCCCTTATTGGGATTTATAACTCACCAAATTTTAATCTATTCCCTTTGGTTATCCCATTAAATATTAAATTATCAATTTAATTTAAGTGAATATTGTTGATATTGTTAATAATGAAGATTTATATGTGTTTGAAGTTATTGTGATATGTATCTACCATCCCAAAGAATCTTGGCCTCTTAATATTTTAGAATTTTATCATGTGTATCCAAATGTAATAGATAATGTATAAATTTATATAAAATATATGTGATTTCTTTATTGGTATGACAGTGATGCCTAGTTGTTGTTTTTGAATGGGGATTAAATATAACATTAGTGAAACCATCAAGGATATCACTAAACAGAATAAATAATCCTTATGTTTTAATTAATTATTTTGTGCTTAGATTTCCAGGGAAATATATCCTTATTAGGATACATGAAAGTGGATAAGGATTTGGGACATATATACCAAGGGGAAATAACTCCAAAATTGAACATTAGGTATTAAATTGACATATACCTAGTTCATGAAAAAGATTCCTTAGACACCACACCTAGTTATACACTCTTGAAGGATATGCTTTGGTAAATTCACAAGATCATTACTATCCATTATAAACGAAAAAAATACTATAATATATTTTTAAGAAATGGACCAAGTATAACATATATTGAATCTTATAATGTCATAGGTTATGTAATAAATGTCATTCATGAGCTATGCATTAAATCTTCATAGTTACCCAATTATATATTTTATATTTTTAAAATTCAAATCCCTCAGTATATTTTTATGATATAAATGATTTATACTACAATAAAATAGTAAAATAATTGATAATCATCCATTCAGGAATTTACAATTTCAGGTGTGACTATAGTTTAATGAATTCTTTCAAATAAGGAATTTTGAGAAGGACAATTCAAACAACTACACAAAATATGGAACTCATGTTATTGGTGAGAATAAAAATTACGGAAATGAATACATCTAATGTACATAAAAATTCTTATATAATATATTTGGGGGACGAATATCCTATAAAAACATCAGATACTCCGTTTAGTTTCATTCAATTATATTATTCATATGTATTGGATTTTATTTTAAAGAGAAATCATAGAATTTGTGGATATGGAAATCACCCATTGTATCATGAATCGACCTTTGATTCCATAAAAGATTAAATATGATGATAAATCTCATTTAAATCATCAAATAAATCATGAATATTATTACCCTATGAAAATGTGTATCTATATCAAGTGATTGAGACTATATAAATGATAATCTATAATGATATTAAAATATTTAGTGAATATAATGATTTTTCCCCTAATTAATGAACAATTTTTTATCCTAACACAAGGGTTGAGTTCTCAATCAATCAAATACCAATATTTTTTCCAACATATAGAAATCGAGGTATAATTTACACTATTGAATAAGAATATTTGAATAATCACCTAAAAATGTATATTGATAAAGGGTTTATATAAAATAGTTCTTAATTATTGGGTGATAAAATGCATTTTATTAGGAATAAGGATGGTTTAGAGGGCCTCTACATTTATTATAATGACCTAAGAAAGATCCAAATGAAGAAAATATATCATATCCCACAAGTTGATGACATTTTAACTTAGCTGAAAGGATCCCAATACTTCTCAAACGTTGATCAATAGTCAGGATATTATTATGGAATGGTGATGAAGAAAGGTATCTCCATAACATTGTTATATACCAGGTACAACTGCAGTGAGTTCATAGTGATTCCATTTGGAATCTATAGTGCACCTAATCTCTTTATGTGCATAATATAAAGAGTATTTAATGTTTTACTTGAGAAATTATGGTCTTATTTATATATTCATTAATTTATACTTAAAAAAGAGGAAGATGAGGATAATTTTAATGCATTTATTAAGACCTTTTGAATAGAAAATTTATAAGGGAAGTATTTTTAAATCATGTTTGTTATAGAGAAATAATAATTCACAGGGAATGTTATCCAAAATAAAGGCATATTTGTGGATCCTTATATGATATAGGAAATTATGGATGTCCCAAAAAACATATATTATGGAGATCAAGAATATATTTATATTTTTTAGGTAATTAATAAATTTATATGAATCATTCCCTAATATTAATGACCATCAACCAAGAATTCTTGAATCAGACATTATTTTTTCAATAATATTGAATTTATGAAAAATTAAATTAATTAATGAAACATTGAAACACTAAAACTTTACACACATTAAACACTAGTTAAGTGGGATTTTATATCATTATTAATTCATGAATAATAGTTTTTGGGGTGTTTACTCCAAAAAATGGATGAAGATATATCATATGCCTCCAAAATACTAATGAACGATGAGAAGAAATGACCAACACATGATTAGGAATTTGATGTATATATATTTTCATTTATTATTTGGTGAAATTATCTGTGTGAGGATATTATTAACATATATAGAGTACATAAAGCTTCTGGTATATATTCAATAAAAAGAGCGAAAAATTATACATCTATAGTTGTTAGTGTTAATATAGGATTATAGTTATTCAACCCATTACAACAATTGGATTGTGAATAATTTGGTAGGTTATCTGAGTGTAAAGGGTCCTATAACCCTATCCATGATGAGTATTTAGAGGAATCAAATATTATTATACATTATAATTATTTCTATGGTATTAATTAAGAGATCATACTACAAAATTTCTAAAATAAATTCCCAGCCATCCATTCCTCAGAGGATCTTAGAGGCCCAACATAATGATTATGAGTTACATATAATGTTACTAAAAAGTAAAAGGTTCATATATTATATATATGAAATTATATAAAATTTAAACAAAGATATTTGTCCCTTAAAAATTACATCATAAGAGAGACCTTCTTGATGATGTTCATATCACATATTTCTCCATTCATCTGAGAAGAATTAATATTTTTTGATAAATGAAGAAAACAAATATTTTCATATAACATGAATAGGGTAATTGAAATATTTCTATATTGACGATTAGTATTCAAAAATATTATCTATGAAGTAGATATATCATAGAGTATGATGAAACCATTTCCTATATAATTATATAAATTGGAAGACAAAATAATGGATTTTTATTGGACTCCCTAGGATATAAAAATGAAATAACGCCATATGGGTGGTAGTTAATAACCTTAAGAAACTACTCATTTAATTTTATCAAGGAATATCTTTATCTTGATGTAACCTCTGCTATTATAGTATATGAAATGTAATTTCAATGGTTAAATTTATAATTTATGGTAGAATTTAATGAAGAAAATTTTTATAAATCAAATTCCCCTCTGAATGAATTGATACCTTATTAAATAATTTTTTTATAAAAATCACATACAATATATTTTATTTTATATAGTTATAAAAGATAGATATAAATACATGATATGTTAAACAACCATTTCGTATTATAACCCCTTATCATATATCAATTGTATTGTCACCATAAATATTATTATATATTATTGGATAAAAAAATTAATTTATAGAGATGTTAAAAGTGATGGCAATAACTAGAAGTATTCTACCCTATGAAGCCCATTTTCAAAGCATATGAGGGAGAACCCGTGATTGAGATTTTCCCTCCAAGAGTTCCCTATCCATTATTGAAAACCTATAATATGAGAAAAACAATTTGTTAGAGAAGTTCATGTTCATTGATATCCCGGCCAAAACTAATTTTTCCAATCCACCCAAACAAAGTACCACCATCATAAATCATACCCTAACACGGATGTAATTTGGGAAAATGTATCTATGCCAAATATTATGAATTAAAATATTTTCATATTCTATTAAAATAGTTATTATGTTTATCAAATTTCATTATTACTTTGTACACATGATTATATAATTATGTTAACTAGAAATAAATTTTAATATGAAGAAACCAACATTTTATTTTTTTATATGAAATATATAGTTTATACTCAAATATTAATTTTGTTAAATTTATGAAATATATATATATTTTAAAAGTTACAGACTGAAATAAAAATATTTATTTACTAGATAATACATGTTTTGTAATACAATCAACATAATGAACCTTATATAAATTATATGAATCCACAATTCCCCCTCTTGATGGGGATAGTGACTGATGATGATACATGGACCATCGGGTTGTGGTCATAACTCATAGCCTTCAATGGAGGGTTACCGGTAGTACGGGTTGAAAGATAAAAGATTTAAGATACATAAAACCCACATCGGTTCCCTATTATGTTTTTAATACATTAGTGGATGGCCCACATGTTATACTATGAAGGGCATAATGATATACATCCTTTGGTCTTTAGGAAAATTGGGTGAATGTTTATGCTTGAGGATGGGAAATGTTGGAACAAGTTCCCTCCACCTAATATCACCTTATGAATCACTACTTATTATGTGTTGAGTTGGGAGAGAGCATATCCAAGGGTGACGCTGACGAACCAAACAACTCGATCCCATGAAGGAGAGGCTCCACAACAATGGGGTTGAGGGTGAGTAGTTGTTCTAGAGTACCATGAATGTTGGATTGTCTTAGTTGGTAGAGTAGTAATTTTTGAGATATTAGTCTTTATTCCAGCATAAGTGGAGGCTATAGGGATAAGACCATCATCAGGTTCATCACTCATAGGAAATAGGATGTGAGGTGAAGCAGGACAATTTTTGGTGGTTCTGAGGGAATGTTTTATAGGCCCATGGTAGCCAGTGCTCTAACCATATGTCACAAGATATGCAGTATTAATGGATTCATTGGATAGATTGGGTATCCTCTTATATATCAACACTCTTCACTGAATGTGGTGGGATACCAACAGAGTGGGAATATTTCTCTCAGGGCTGGGTCATAACCGAGTCAGCAGCCACGTTCCCTAGGATGAGGCAGTGTAGTAAATAAGAGCGTTGGAGGTTCTACTCCACTTTTAGGGTATGGGGAGGACATTTACAACACAAGAATAGGAACTTATAGAGATGGAGTCCTCTTTGGAACACCCAATGAGTGTTTTAGCTTCACACATGCCTCTTCATAGAGACTCTGAAATGACCACTCGGAGCAGTGCCTACTCAGAATCTCCCATAGATGGATTAAAAAGACCCGGAAATTCCATGTAATTTTTTTAAAATATATGGGAATTTTAAGAGTGTTAGAAAATTGACGACATGGGATTTCGAGGCCCGGTGTGCCCAGAATGAATTTCTGAAATTGTTTTCGGGTACGTTCATTAAACGTGTGAGCGGGTTTATGTAACTTTTGAACTAGTGCACAGAATAGAAATTTGAGGACACCGTTGAACTTGCAGCACTATTAATTGCATAAGGAGACCTTCACCTTGACCGCAGTAGGTCGAGGGTGAAAGTTAGTTTTTTCTTCCTTTCGTGGAGAAAGAATAAAAAAAATATTTAACTTTTTATTAATTTTATTATTATTTTGAAACCCCTACTTTTTTGTTATGGGGGTGGGGACCACCCGAACCTGAAACCCCATTTTGAATTTTAATGGTGGGGACCACCAGACTCATGAACTCCCTCTTTGATGAGGGAGGTGACCTTTTGGATTCATCTAAATTAATTATACCAACACCATCATAATTAATGGCCAACTCTATTTTAAATTAATAAAACATTATTTAATATGTTGGTTTTTCATTTTTTTGTGGAATTGGGGGGAAAGTGTTGTCAATGAGGAGAGAATTTGGAGGATCATTCCCTCCTAATGAATAACGCCTCTCCAACGAATAACTTTCTCCAATGAAGAACGAGGAACCGACCCCAAGCTCGGTTTGAAGACCCTTGTAGAGGCAACAAACGTCGGCATTATTCAACGACTTCATCTTATATCTCTCTTCACCTCCAATGAATGACAATGTAGGGAATGTTATTTTGAATACCTTTAACCCGTTCTTGAAATATTTCTGGAATTAAAAATGTCTATGCCGCTTGCTACCATTCTAACATGGAGGGTGCAGGCCAAACAGACATGGCCCGACCAGTCCTCAATCTTTGAGAATTTTGTTGCATTCTTATTGATGGATGAAGACGGAAACTAGCACCGAAGGGAATAGGGAAAGGCGGAAGAAACTCCTTCTGTCCGCAATAATGGTGCGGCACAACTGCGCCACCGGAGATGGGCCACAGTAGAGCACAAGCGGTGGCTAGAGGCGGTCGGCCGCGTGAAGGGGCGGCGGCGCACGTCCGCGCCGCCTGGCTTACGAGAGTCGCGACACGAGGCTGAGACCACGATGGAGGGATGCAGGCCCGGTGCCAATTTATGGAGATGGTGTGGTGTGTGACCGCGCCACGCGGAGGAGAGGCTAGCCATCTGGCTAGCCGGGGCCGCCCAGCGGATGCCGCACTGTAGACCCAGCGGGCCACCACACTACGGGCTGCCAACATAGTCCACACCGTAGGACGCCCCACGGTCCGTCACTTTAGGACGCCATAGCATGCTTGGCCACACCGTTGGGTCGGGCTAGACCCGATTTGGGCAGGGTCGACCCGAATAGGGTCAGGTTGTCCCAGACCGGGTCGGACCGGACCTGGACCAACATCGACCATTTTCGTTCTTTCGTCCAGATCTTGAGATACGAGCGTCTGTTTGAAAAACCATATGTGGCGCTAGAAAAATTGGATCAAGATGATCACTTTGGTATACACCACATGATTATTGCATAATTTTGGGGTATGACCGGTCAGATCTAGCACGAATACAACCAGGCCCATGAGACTAAATGGCTAATAACGTGCTGACCGGGCCTCCGATTGGCGCACCGTCTATTGCATTGAGACCACATTTACCAAGTAGTCATTTGGGTGACTTCTTTGTGGGACATCGTGGTAGTTGGACTCTTCGACCTGTGTCTTGAGGAGAAGATCCTCCAGGAATCAAGAAAACTTTATGTGGGAACCTTGTAAATAGATGTAACATGAGAAAAGTATTCTATATGGGTCTGTGCTTTGGGATCCTGCATGGGTCTGTGCTTCGGGATCCTGTGTGGATCTGTGTTTGAGAGTCTCAATTGGATCTGCTCTATGAATCCACGTGGAACTACTTTAAGATCATGTGTAGGTCTGATGATTTAGGATCATGTGTGGGTTTTATGATTTAAGATCCAATATGGGTCTGATGATTTAGGATCCTTCGTTGGTCTGCCGCTTAATAGAGTAATTCAAAGTATTAGTTACATATAATCATCTTTACTACTGTACCTTAGTTGTTCCTAGTGTGATCTGAGTCTTTACCTTTCAGGTAATCTTTTTTGTGACGTACCTTGGTGGTACTTACCTTCGTGGTGATAACTTTTTGTTATTGTTCTGTGTTGCGTACCTTGATGGTACTTACCTTCATGGTGATACCTTTGTGGTAGACTTCTATGTGGCATACATTTTTGGTGCATACCTTCATGGTGATACCTTTTTGGTACTTTTCTGTGTGGTGTACCTTTGTGGTACTTACCTTCATGATGATACCGATTTATTATACTTCTTTGTGGCGTACCTTTGTGGTACTTAACCTCGTGGTGATACCCTTGTGGTATTCTTCTATATGGATTTACCTTTGTAGTACATACCATTTGTTTTACCTTCATGTAATTACATTCTTCATGGATCATATGAGCATTGGGATAATGAGTTGGGCCTTTTGTTTTCTCTTGAATGTGATGGGTATACTCGACAACTTGGGTATATATATGGGCATATACCTGTGTAGGGTTCTCAGTTGTTTTCATGATTTGTGGTTTATCCTTTGTAGATTTTGAGAGGCCATTGAGGGTCTCAGGGTCCCTACACAATATTGTTATAATCAACCTTCCACGGGCTATGCCCACACCTTGTTGTGTTTGGTTCATACGATGGACAATAATGACTGAGGATGAGGGTACTGGGATTAAAGGTAGCTCGTAGGTGGACCTTTGACGATGCATACCATAGAGACAACCGTTCAAGATCTATACCTACCCTTGAGGAGGATCCTTGGAGGGTTTTCATAGTAGTTGTTCTGTTTGCTTATACTTTCCAGTTTTCTTGTACTTCCCAGCTGGGCATTTATTCTAGCTTTTTTTACTAACTATACTCACTCTATTTACTATTAATTTTACTCGTGTTCGTATCATACAGTGTGCTTGGTTCTGTTTTTTATAGGTTATAATGGAAATACCTTCCCATTTTAGGAAATACGCCTTTCGGTGCAAGTCTCCTGTCCCTGTCCTATAGAATGAGGGCTTGGGTAGTCACGGAACGGGCCCCGGGGGATGGGTCGTGAAAAATTGCTATCAATGGAGTCAGATCTACCGTAGAACATTGGACTCTAATCTTTTATTTTTATATAAATAGTGTTATGTTTAGTGAGTGTGGTTATCAATTTAGGAAATCTAGTGTTGGTGCGGCGGCCGACGTATCCATAGACCATGACCTTGACTTATGATTTCAGACTCAGTACACAAAAACCCTGATTGTGTGTGTCTTTTTAATTGCTTTTTTTGTGAGCTCTTTGAGTCAGCTCACCTCGTATAACTTATTAACAGTGGCACACCTGTTTATTTTCATGATGCCTCCACGCAGACATCCAGCTAGGGTTCTGGGTATAGTATGTGAGGATAGCCCACTGAGCGACGAGGCCTTGGTGTAGGGAAATTTATCGGTAGGGGAACCAGTGGAGGCACCGGTGGTACTAATACCCGTTGGCCCACCATTTCCACCAGCCCAATCATCAGAGGGTGAAAGCCGATTGAGTGAATTTCATGATTTCCTACACCAGTGACCACCCAGGTTCAGGGGAGAGATAGACCCATAGGAAGCTGAGGATTAGATGGAGGTCGTGGTGAGTGTCTTCCGACTCATTGGGACACCCGCTGATCTCATGGTGATCCTTTCTAGTAGTCTTCTATAGGAAGTATGAAGATGATGGTGGAGCATGATGCTCCAGGTTCACAATGAGGTGACACATTTCTGGGCAGACATTGAGAGCATGTTTTGGGAATTTTTTTCCCAGCAACCCTTCACGCAGTGCGCATACATGAGCTTCTTCATCTACAGCAGGCCAACTTGACTATGGCTCAATACATAGCGAGGGTCACTACCCTCTCGTGCTATTGCACTGATATGTTGTGTGACCCATTCTTCTGGGCCAGGACCATCAAACAGGGACTCAGGGTGGAGATTAGGGCTTCGATGATTTCTCTCAGCATCCCGACACATGCGGGGGTGTTAGAGCGAGCCCTCTTAGTGGAGAGTTTTCTTACTGAGGAGTCGCAAACAACATGGCCCATCATCGGGCGTCACGTTGCGAAGTCCTCTGCATCTGGTAGGAGAGATATGTCACATAATTCTATGAGGATCAAAACTACATGTGGTTGACCACATGATTTAGGGTTTCTTGTGCGAGGCACCTGAGACAGAGCTAGTCAAGCGAGGAACATGCAGTGTTACACATGCGGTGGGCATGATCACATGGCTCGCGACTGCCTGACCCGTCTTACGGATGATCAGAAGATGTTTGAAGGACCACCCAGGCAGAGATAGATGTTCGACCAAGGAGATTCGTAGGGAGAAGGTGGACATGGCAGAGGAGCTGGTTGTGCAGCTGGATGTGGGCGACGATTCGTGATGTTACCGCCACCACCACCAGGTGGTCCACCCCGACCAAAGGGAGCAGGTGGACAGGGGAAAGCTCACCTCTAGGAAGCTTAGGCCTATGACCAAGGTGCTCCGGAGATGATACAATGTATGATCTGTGTCTATTCCAACTTAGCTGCAATACTTATAGACATAGGATCCAGTCATCCATTAATTTCCACGACCCTCATTCGGTGCTTGGAGATTCCGACGGAGCTGTTGGCTCGATCCTTATGGCTTGATACTCCTACGAGAGCGGATTTTACGATTACACACTAGTGCCGATAATGTGAGCTAACTCTATGATGTGAGATATTCACCTGGGATCTCCTAGTAGTGGCATCAAGGCCTTACAGCATCATCTTAGGTATGGGCAAGTTATCTACAGTCCATGATCTAATTGACTATATTTAGTAGAAAGTGTTGTGTATTCACACTGATGGGACTAGTTTTTCCTTCACCAGCATGAAGGGGGCCTTTGTATCACATGATGGACTTATAAGGAGGAGAGTGCAGCTGAACAATAATTAGTTGGCTAGCCTTACCCTCAGAGCAGTTGATGTGGGGAGTCCAAGCTATCTTGTATTGGAGGAACAGTACACAGATGTCTTCCCTGATAGTGTGTTCGGTCTACCTCCTTACAGAGAGGTGGAAATTTACATTGAATTGTACCCCGAGATGTCACCAATATCTAAACCAATGTATCAGATGGATCATACAAAGCTTTGTGAGGTGCGAGTACACTTGGAAGTTAATGGGGAAGGGGTTCATCCAACACAGTGATTCTTCTTGGGCATCCTAGATTTTGTTCTCCAAGATGGTAGTTGAATGAATGGGACTTTTTTTGACTATCGGCGCATGAACCAGGTGACTGTGAAGAACAAGTACTTACTCTCGAGGATTGACTACCTCTTTGATCAGCTGAAGGGAGGACGATGGTTCTCAAAGATAGACCTCAGGTTTGGCTATCACTAGCTCAAAGTACACAAAGAGGATGTGCAGAAGACAGATTTCATATGTCAGTACAACCATTATGAGTTTTTGGTCATGTCGTTCGGTGTGACCAACGCTACAACAGTGTTGATGGGACTCATGAATAGGATCTTCTATCCATATCTTGATCGCATTGTGGTGGTCTTCATTGATGACATTATAATCAACTCAGCTTTTGAGGAGGAGCATGCCTATCGTTTGCTGGTTCTTTTGGACACTCTCTGAGATCACGAGCTTTATGGTAAGCTCATGATGTTCTCATTCTGGATTTGAGGGGTTGACATTCTAGGAAATGTCATCTCTGAGGCTAGGGTTGCAGTGGATCCAGTGAAGACTGAGGTGGTACTTACTTGGGAGGCACCCAGTAGTGGGACGGAGGTACGAAGTTTCCTGGGTTTGGCCAAATACTATATGAGGTTTGTGCCAGATTTTTCTAGAGTTGCATTACCTTTATCAGGGTTGACGAAGAAGGGGAAACCCTATGTGTGGTCGGAGAGATGCCAGTGGAGTTTTCAGGATCTAAGGTAGATACTGACCAGTGACCCCATCTTGAGGCTTTCAGAGGAGGGTGTTGGGTACGTTGTCAACTACGATGCATATGGGACTGGGTTCAGATATGTCCTGATGCACAAGCAAGCAGTTATAACATATGGTTCTTGACAGCTTTGATAGCATGAGTGGAACTATGCAACCCATGACTTGGAGTTAGCAACAGTGGTCTTTGATTGAAGATGTGGTGACATTACTTGATAGGTGAATGCTTTATTGTAACACCCCATGCTTACATGGTACGCTTCTCTTTGAATAATATAGTAGCGTGTGTTGTACGAAACTTCAAGTTCTAACACACCACAACCAATCAAATTAGCCGTTGTGAATAGTAATACCCACTTTTTAAAATTTTATAATTTTTATCTTTCAAAATGGACTTCGTTTTTGGATTCGGAATATCAAAATTATCTTAGGGTGATTTTTTTGTATTTTTCTGAAATCATTCAATTTTTGATGAATAGTGAAAACCACTGAGGTATAGTTTAAAACCAAATTTTTATTTAAATAATTATTTATTTTATTTAAATTTATTTTAGGTCAAAATAGACACATAATACCTATATAATATCAATTTAATTCATTGTAGTCAATTTATAATATTTTTAGATATATAAATATTTCTTAGAACTTTTCACCGTCATTTACCCATCTCCTATGAGAATTTTTAAATTCATATAATACATAATTTTACTGCTTTTGTGAGTGGAATTTTTAAAAATCCAAGAGAAATGGTTAATATCAAGGTGTAAAATGTGGTTCAATAAGAAAAAAAATATTTTTTGGTGAATAATAGCTTTTTACTTTTATTTAATACGGTTAAATGTAAATTGGGTAATTAATGGTAAAAATGATATTATTATTACCCTAACACATGACCTAATTCTATTGGATAAGAATAATTCGACCAAAAAAGACATTAGGAATAAAATATGAACCTATATGGTCCACTTGGTTTAGATTAGGACATTTATTATTATTTAATTCAAAGAAGAGTTAAAAGAGTTAAAATCAATGTCTAATAACTAAAACATTTTTAATATATGGTTATGAATAATATAAATTAGATTATATATATAAATTAGAAATCTAAAAAAAATTCTACATAATTTATTTTTATTTATAATTTTTAGATATTATATAATTTAATTTATTTATGACACAATGGTGATGGAGTAATTTCGTAATTAATGAAATTTGAAAATAATTGATTTTATAAATATCCAAATAAATGTAATTTGAGACTTTTTTATGAATTCCACTAATTTTATAGGTTACTATGACATGTTATGATTTCTTAAATGATTTTTTATCGAATTAATAATGTTTCTAAGACTTTAACAAAAATCAATTATTAAATAGTGCCAAAATTGACAAAAATGAGTGTTTAAAAAAATATTATATTATTAATTGATATTCCATTCCTAAAATTATAAGCATCATACAAATGACTTAGATAAGGTTATATATATTAATAATGAACCACTTGGGGTTCTCCTGGATTGTTATAGTTAGTTTATTGACCATATAATATAAAAATACAAAGAGACATGGTAAATGTTAAACTATTTAACTAAGAGTAAAATATAAATGATAATGTTAATATAGTGACCCAAACCTCTATAAAATATATTGGTTGAATGAATTTAGACCCATCCCCACCTTAGCCTCGAAATAAGACACTTTGAAGCCATTATAAACCGAATATGAATTTATTATAAAATAATATTTAAAGTTTTTCCTAAGGTGCCCCTCAAACCTCTTATAAAAGGGAACTCTCCCTTCTCATAAATTCATACCTTCAAAGCCTTTTGTTTCGGACAAACCCTGCCCAAATATCCTATCAAATTCCATCACTTAAAGCTAGAGGCCTTATTTTGATCATAAAGACAACCTAAGGAGCCCTTTTGATCAAGTCAAAATGAAGAACCCAAAGATGAGGTAATGTTTTCACCACCCTATTTCAAGTTGTTTTCTTCTTCCACTTATTCTTTCTTTGTTATTTCCATTATAAAATAATAACTCTAGTATATTATATATAATGTGATGTTATTAAAAATATGGTACAACCATATTCATTATTTTATCCATCCTTTGAATGACATGTAACCATTCGTGCGTACGTACAACCAACCGTCTCCACGTCGTGGTGTAATTATTATTCAATAAATTATTCTTTGTATGGGTACGATAATGATGTGTAATTGATGTAAATAATAAATATAACATTATGATTATTTTTTTATATGATATACCATCCAATTAAATATTCTTTTAATATCAAAAGAATGATATTGTCTCTCGTGCATACGTACGAACTACCGTCTCCATGAACGTGAGGAGATTCATTCCCCATCGTATCCATTCAAGAATAATTTTCATTTGATGGTCAAAAAAATGTTTAAAGACTTAATATCATTCTGGATATGAATAATATACATCCAATCCATAACAAATATGGCTCACATAAAAATAATATAAAGGAAAATGAATCTTTTAACACCCAAAACAACTATAATACTATGATATTATTAACAAATCAATGTTCAAAGATCATATATCATATCATATTAATGTATATTATTCTTTTCTAATTGAATAAAAATTATTTCACCATTATAAATAAGGTTAACCTACCCTCTACCAAGGAAACATTACAAAGTAAGGGGTTTCTTATCTCACTTTTAATTTCGTGAGATTTTCATTGTTCACCTTCTATTTTTTGCATGTGGTGTGTGTACTACCCATGATTGTATTCATTGTGAATATAAATTAATTTATGGATATTTACATCATCATTTTATGTTCCTTTTTTCATGGGTTTGTGTTTTATATGTTACCAAATCAATAAGTGAATTTGAAATTTCAATTTCCACTCATTCGGCTTTACGGATACTTCATTGATTATTTTACTCCACGATTATGTGTGGAATCACTATTAATTTTCTTATGTGATAATTTCCACTCCCCATTATGTGGATATACATTTTATACAAATAAATACTCCATTGATAAATTCTCAATTCATCAATATAATCTTTATAACAGTAATTTTAACTCAATCTCCATTTGTTGGGTTAAATTTCCAATTCCTTGGTGTTGTTTTTACAAGAATATGTGTCAATGTACTCTGATTTATTTACACTGAATATCCAATAATATCAAATGTATTAATATTTTTCACACATAATTATGTTTCCGATTTATCCTTAACCTATGGAAACGGTCTTTATAAGAGATTTCATCTCAATTTACATTCCATTGAGACTTCATTGTTGTTATACACTAAATACCTTTTATATGGTGTATATAATGTTCTTTGATGTAGTATATCGTGAATCCTATTATTCTCATGATATTACAAAGTTTTTATTACCTCAATTATTTGTATTCAAGTTTCTCTCTTTTGGTTAGGAACTCTAACTAAAAAATCATTATAAAATGTTTTAAAGATTTATTATTCTAAATACTTCCCATTAATGTCCATGTTTAAAAAATGGTTTTAAGGATTTATTTATATGGACAATAAAGTTTTCAAATCAAAATTCTTTTTAAGAGTTTCAAAGTGGTATGGGACACTTTGATTCAATAATCTATTTTAAACTGCTTCTGGATAAATAGTGAGACTTTTAAATGTTTTCATAAAAAAGGTGGATATTTCTCTCAAATAGATTTGATGACTATTTTCATCTATATCAATATCCATCATTATTCTTTATTGAGGTTAATATATTACAATAAAATCATTCATATTGTATTTAATGAATTATTTTTGACTGTGGCTGTGCTATTTTTATAACATTCATAGTTTGTGGATAAATTATTGACATTTTGTAGGCTAGTTTTAATACGAATGTATATGTTATGTTTCAAAATTTTCTTATGAGGAATTAATTGGACTTATTATGTTATGGGTGGAGCCTTCTATAGCTCCTCGATGCATTGGTAGGTCTCATGAGACAAACTAGTGTCTAGGCACAAGGCGTTGACAAAATATTATTTGTATTCTTGGCACGATGCATTGACTATGTTGTTTTGATAGTTTGGCATGATGCATTCCATCATTATGAAAGTGGTTATTGATATTGAATGTGATTATTCGACTAGTAGAATATCCATGTGAATAATTAAATGGCATTATTTCATTTTATTTCTGCCATATTATGCTGATGTTCATGTTTAAAGGCTTTTCTTTCAGTTATACATTTCCTTAAAAGTTTGTGATTATTTATGAATGTTTCTGCTATATCGTTATCCTTATTGGGAATCTGTTCTCACCCCTTTCTATGTTTCTTTCCCTAGGTTGTGAAGAAGTATTTTATGACTGAACTACAGGGACAGTATGAGGTGATATGAGTGAGGAATATGGAGACTATGTTGTTTTTGTTTTTCACTATTTGATGTAATGTAAGACTTATGAATGTATCTAGTGTTTCCAAGTATACTAAACTAATCGGTCGTTCGAGACGTGATCTTTTATGATCATGACAATGTTATGTAATAATTCACAGACTCTAGGTATCTGGGGTCGGGGCATTATAGTTGGTATTAGAGGAAGTTTCGTACAATCCTTGGAATCTTCATTTAGAAAAACTCTGATTTGAGCAAATAGACCTAAGATGGATGTTGATGATTAGTATATAAGAACTTCTTATAATTTTGGTAGTGTATAGATTTTGTGAGGTTTTCAAGAAATATATCCCTTTATGGATACGAGCAGGTAGAGGTGGCTCTAGCACAGATGTACCTAGGGTTAAAACCCGAAAATGACGCTTTGAGCTAGACTCGAACAGGAAGTGGTGCACGACAACAGGATTTGCTGCACTCTTGGTTACGACACTCCCAGGGGATATGCTTAGGATAATTTACATTTCATTAACAAAACGATTTGAAGTATTTTAATATAAGATGATAATAAATGACCTTGGTTAATCCTAATGTGTATCAAATTGGGAATATGGTGTCATGATATTCTATAAATGATATTATGACTACTGTTACTCTGACAATGATTTCTGGTTTTATTCAATGGTTGGATTCCATGGAAGGCATAATAACTTTGATAATGATGTACAAGGTGGGAACGGTGATGGAAATGAGAAAAAAAAATTGGAATGTTGATAGGTGTAATACAGATTGTGTTCATGCCAAATCAGTTTTACAAAAATATGATCAACAATATATATATTAACCAACTCCCGTACTCAAAAAAGAAGATAAAGGTGATGAATGATAAGAGATCCAGCAGTGGAGAACATGGAAAGAAGAATCCACATTTTCTACCGTGTAGGAAATGTGGAAGGAGACACCTAGGAAAATGTCTCAATGGAACAAAGAAATGCTTTACGTGCAGGAAAGAAGGACATAAAGTGAAGAATTTCCGAAGAAATATGACGTGTACTATGGGAGAAAAAAATGGCCCCAAGAATCAATTTACAGTAATTTTCCATAAATTTAGGGGACTTGACCATTACCCGAGTGAATGCCTCATTCTATAGGATATTTTCTTGGTTAAAGAAGAAGCTTTGTGTTTGGAGAAATGATTAAAAATTATTAGTGATCCTTGTTGATGGGATTACTTTATAATAATTTTCTCTTGTATTTGTAACCCTGCAGTTTTCCATGTGAGAATGATATTTGAGAAAGACTTATCTTTTCTATTGTGGATATAGTTATAAATAACAATTTGGTTTTATATTATCATTGGGTTTGAGGAAATTACACATAATTATATTTTGGGATGAAAATGAAAGGTATGAGGTAAAATTTATGGTTAAATTATGTTATGGTTTTTTAGGAATTTATCTCATTTTGGTAATGTTATAAAATATAGTTTTTGAATAAGAAAAACACACAGACTATGTGAAAACTCGTCGTGTCGGACAAAGCTGTGGGAATCGAACCCACAACCAAAGTGATATTGGGATATATCGCCTACCCCTGAACTACATGAAGTCCCTGGTCAGTGTGACTAATTATTTTAACTTAAATGAATTTATTGATCAATAATAAGTTGATTTGGGATCTTATGTCATATCAAATGAATACCCTTAGTATAGAAAACTGATTTGGTGATTAAGTGATAAATGTTATTTTGGAGGATGTTCGCTCTGTTGGGAACACTATATTCCTATGGAAAATATAATACTATGAGATTTCATTTGAGGAGAAATGGTATATTTTTATCCATGTTTTTATTGTGGATTTATAGTGATTTGGGTTATTTGTGGAAATTATTAACCTATAAGAGGGAATATGTGATTAGGTTAATTACTTGTATGTATATGAATTTTAGAGTAGTTGATGTCATTTGGAGATACAATTTAAAGTGGAAGACTACATAATAAAATTTTCTTATGTTTTGGGTTTCAATATTAGTTTGGATTATATTGAAGGATTTTAAGGAAAATTGTTTATTGAATGGTATTTATTTAACATTGGGGTGTTGTTGGGTTAATTTTAAAAATTAAGATTAGTGTTTCTTTATCTAAAGTAGTATCCTTTGAAGGGATAATCTGATATTGTACTAACCATTTTGGTTTGCATTAATCTATAAATAAAAGGTAAATATATAGTTTATCCTTTGTGAATCATGTGATTATCTAGAAGTTGATTCTATCTCTTCCGGTGTGACCAAGTAATCTTGAATACTCATTGTTTAAAAAAATGAGTTAGTAGTAGAAATTTATCAAAGAATGAAACTCTACATAAAAAGTAAGTATAGCTATTTATGTTCTCGGTCCATCTCATAAATAAATTACTCATCTTTATGACATGTAGCTTAAAAACGTTGTCTGTTTACTTTTCCCACTATGAAACTAATGACTGTTTGTCCCATCACAAGTTTGTGGTTTTCTTGTTGTTAAATTTCTCTTGATAATGTTTTATATCCATCTCCATTAGAACTTGACACTTAGTTTATCATCCATATCCATATTTTTCTACATGGAATCCTTGTACAGGTTATCTCGGGCGGCCTTTGTACTTCTCTTTCATTCTTATAAAGTGAGAGTTTTATTGACTCTTTTTCTGATGTGAGACATTCCATTATATTCCCAAGCCCAATTTTAAAAATTCTGATGACTTAATTTATTAAAGGATGGGAGAATGTAACACCCGAAGCTTCCATGGTATGCTTCTCTTTGAATAATATAATAGCGTGTGTTGTACGCAACTTTGAGTTCTAACACACCACAACCAATCAGACTAGCTGTTATGAATACTAATACCCTCTTTTTGAAATTTAATGAATTTTATATTTCAAAATGGACTTTGTTTTTGGATTCAAAATATCGAAATTAGCATAGGGTGAATTTTTTGTATTTTATCGAAAACATTCAATTTTTGATGAATAGTGAAAAACATTGAGTAATACTTTAAAACCAAATTATTATTTATATAATTATTTATTTTATTTAAATTTATTTTAGGTAAAAATGGACACATTATACCTATATATGTTCAATTTAATTCATTAGAGTCAATTTATAATAATTTTAAATATATGAAAATATCTTAGAACATTTCACAGTCTTTTACCCATCTCTTAAGAGAATTATAAAATTCACATAAAACATAATTTTACCACTTCTATGAGTGAAATTAAAATAAATCTGAGAGAAATGGTTAATATCAAGTAGTAAAATGTGGTTCAATAAGATAAAAATAATTTTTGATGAATAGTAACAGTTTACTTTTTTTACCAGAGTTAAAAGTAAATAGGGTAATTTAGGCTAAAAATGATATTATTATTTCCCTAAAACATGTCCTAATTATATTGGATAAGTATAATTCGACCAAAAAAAACATTAGTATTAAAATAGAAACATATTTGGTCCACATGGTTTAGATTAGGACATTTATTACTATTTAATTCAAAGAAGATTTAAAAGGGTTAAAATCAAAGTTTAATAACTATAATTTTTTAATATTGGGTTATACATAATATAAATTCGATTATAAATATTAATTATAAATATAATGATGATTTCCTACATAATTGTAATTTATTTATAATTTTTAGACATTAAATAATTTAATTTATTTATGACACAATGGTGATGCAGTCATTACAAAATTAATGAAATATTAAAAGAATTGATATCATAAATATCAAAATAAATGTAATTTGAAACTTTTTATGGATTCCACTAATTTTATACGATAATATGACTTTTTAGGATTTCTTAAATGATTTTTTTTTTGAATTAATATTTTTTTTAGACTTTATCAAAAATAAATTATTAAATACTGTCAAAATAGATATAAATGAGTATTTAAAACAAATATTATATTATTAATTGATATTCTACTCCTAAAAATATAAGGATCCGAAAAATGACTTCAATAAGGATATATATATTAATAATAAACCACTTGGGGTTCTCTTGTCTTGTTATAGTAAGTTTATTAACCATATAATATACAAATACATAGCGACATGGTAAATGTTAAACTATTTAACTAAGAGGTAAATTTAAATGATAAGGTAAATATAGTGACCCATTCCTATATAAAATCTATTGGATGAAATTATTTCGACCCATACCCACCTTTTCCTCAAAATAAGTCACTTTGGAGCCTTTATAAACCAAATATGAATTTATTATAAAAAAATATTTTATGTTTTTCCTTAGGTGCCCCTCACCCCTCTTATAAAAGGGCACTCTCCCTTCTCTCAAATTCATACTTTCAAAGCCTTTCGGTTCGTCGAAACCCTTCCCAAATAACATATCAAATACCATCACTTCATCCTAGAGGCCTTAGTCTGATCAGAAAGCCATCCTAGAAGCCTTTTGGATTAAGTGAAAAGGAAGAACCCGAAGAAGAGGTAATGTTTTCACTGCCCTCTTTCAAGTTCCTTTCATCTTCCACTTCTTCTTTCTTTGTTATTTACAATATAATATAATAACTCTATTATCTTCTATATACTGTGATGTTATTAAAAATATGGTACAACCATATTCAGTATTCTATCCATCCTTTGAATGGCATGTCACCATATGTGTGTATGTACGACCTTCTGTCTCCACGTCGTGGTGTAATTGTTATTCAATACATTATTATTGGGATGTGTATGATAATGTTGTGTAATGGATGTAAATACTAAATATAACATGATTATTATTCTATATATATGATATTACATCCAATTATATATTTTTAATATCATAAGAATGATATTGTATCTCATGCGTACGTACGGACTACCGTCTCCATGAACGTGATGAGATTCATTACCCATTGTATCCATTCAAGAATATTTTTCATTTGATGGTTAAAAAGGTGTTTAAAGACTTAATATCATTTTGTATATGAATAATATACATCCCATCAATAACAAATATGGCTCACATAAAAAACAATTTAAAGGAAAACGAATCTATTAACACCCGAAACGATGATAATAATAAGATATTATTAACAAATCAATGTTAAAAGATTATATATGATATCATATTAATGTATATTGTTATCTTATAATTAAATAAACATTATTTTACCATTATACAGTAGGTTAACTTACCCCCGACCAAGGAAAAGGTACAATGTAAGGGGTTTCTTATCTCACTTTTAATTCCGTGATATTTCTATTGTTCACCGCCTATTTATTGCATGTGTGTGTACATCCCATGATTGTATTCATTGTGTAATATACATTAATTTATGGAAATTTACATCATCATTGTAGATCCTTCTTTCATGGGTTTATGTTTCGTAAGTTACCAAATCAATAAGGGAATTTTAAATTTCAACATCCACTCATTCGGCTTTACGCATACTTCATTGATTATTTTACTCTAATATTATGTGTCTAATCACTATTTATTTTCTTATGTCATAATTTACACTCCCCTTTCTGTGGATATAATTCTGATACAAATAATCACTCCATTGATAAATTCTCATGTCATCAATATGAACTTGATAAGAGTAATTTTAACTCAATATCTATTTTTTGAGTTAAATATCCAATTCATTGGTGTTGTTTTTACAGGAATATATGTAAAATTCCTCTGATTTATTTACAATAAATATCCAATCATATCGACTGTATTTATATTTTTCACACATAATTATTTCTTTGATTTATCCTTAACCTAAGGATACGGTCTTTATAAGAGATTTCATCTCAATTTACATTCCATCGAAACTTCTTTGTTGTTATACACCAAATAACTTTTATATGGTGTATATAATGTACTTTGAAATAGTATATCATGAATCCCTTTATTATCATGATATTATAATGTTTTTATTACCTCAATTATTTTTATTCATGTGTCTCTATTTTGGTTAGGAACTCTAACTAAAATATCATTTTAAAATGTTTTAAAGATTTAATATTCTAAATCATTCTCATTAATGTTCTTATTTTAAAAATGGTTTTATGGATTTATTTATATGGACATTAAAGTTTTCAAATCAAAATTCCATTTAAAATTTTCAAAGTTTCATGGGACACTTTGATTCCAAAATCTATTTTAAACGGCTTCTTGATAAATAGTGGGACTTTTAAATGTTTTCAAAAAAGGGGGATATTTCACTAAAATAGTTTTGATGAGTATTTTCATCAATTTCAATATCCTTCATTATTATCGATTAAGGTTAATCTGTTACAATACAATATTTCATTTTTTATTTAATGAGTTGTGTTTGACTGTGGATGGAATATTTTTATACCATTCATAGTTTGTGGATAAATTATTGACATTTCATATGCTATTTTTAATACGAATGTTTATGTTATGTTTCAAAATTTTCATATGAGGAATGCATTGGACTTAGTAAGTGGCGGGTGGAGCCCGCTATAGCTCCTAAATGCATCGGTAGGTCTCATGAGACGAACTATTGTGTTGGAACAAGGCCTTGACAAAATATTATTTGTAGTCTTGGCACGAGGCCTTGACTATATGGTCATGATAGTATGGAATTATGAATTGTATCATTATGAAAGTGGTTATTGATATTTCATGTGATTATTCAACTAGTAGAATATCCATGTGGATAC
The DNA here is from genome assembly GCA_963277665.1 of Viscum album. NCBI lineage: Eukaryota > Viridiplantae > Streptophyta > Magnoliopsida > Santalales > Viscaceae > Viscum > Viscum album. The sequence goes on from OY728162.1 coordinate 666,990,681, forward strand.
GTAAATGGAATTATTTCATTTTATTTCTACCATATTATGCTGATGTTCATGTTTAAAAATAATTTTATTAGTTATACATTGCCTTAAATGTTGATGCTTATTTATAAATGTTTCCGCTATATTGTTATCCTTCATGGGAATCTAAGATCACCCCTTTATATGTTTTCTTTTTCCCAGGATGTGAAGAAGTATTTTATGACTGATTTGTAGGGATAGTTTGAGGGGATATGAGTGTAGACTATGGAGACTATATTGTTGTAGTTTTTCACATTGTGATATAATGTAAGACTTATGAATGTATCTATTGTTTCCAAGTCTACTAAACTAATCAGTCTATAGATACTTGATATTTTTTGATCATTCCAATGTTATATAATAATGCACTGACATTGGGTAACTGGGGTCGGGGCGTTACATTTACAGTCTATTCTAATCACAAGAGCCTCAACTATATCTTCTATCAAAAGGACCTGAACCTGAGTCCTTGACTTTGGCTTGAGTTCCTCTAGGACTGTGACATCAAGATAGTCTATACTCTTGGGAAGGGAAACGTTGTAGAGGATGTACTCAGCAGGAGATCTGGTATATAGCTGCGAGGTGAGGTGATGGGGCAGATGGCTGCTTTGCAGATATCCATTGTGGATCAAGATGTAGTAGCTTTTCTTCCATCTCTTATAGTCACTCCCCGACTTCTTTAGTGTGTCAGGGAGTTACAGTGCAGGGACACTGACTTGGAGTCTTGACATGCTCAGATATCCACAGGATATGCACCTGATTGATTTTCTGATGGTGGGGAGGATGTTATCATTTCAGAGAACGTACCATTGGACCAGTGTCGCTCGGGAGGAACTGTTGAGGGAATTCCACACATCCCCTGTAGCAGTACATCCAAGAGTGGTGAAGATGTACCTAGACCCCCAACAACAACATTGATGGTCGGGAATGAAGAAATAAGTTGCAGAGTTTGTCTCTCAGTGCCTCACTAGTTAGCAAGTGAAGGCGGAGCATCATGTACCAGCAGGCTTAGTTCATCATTTAGAGGTCCCAGAGTGGAAGTGGGATGGAATATACATGGACTTCGTGACATGACATCCAATTAAATCCAAGTTTCATGATTCTATCTGGGTGATCGTTGACCGACTGACTAAGTCATCCCACTTCCTACAGATCAAAGAGTAGGGTTTAGAATAGATCACATGATGCCTATATGTGTTGGAGATTATGAGGCTACATAAAGTACCCTCGACGATTGTCTTTGATCATGATTCAGGTTTCACATCCTAGCTATATAAGGGGTTACATGAAGCTTTTAGGATGTATCCTCATTTGAAAACTGCCTTCCCTCCTCAGACGGATGGCCATTTTGAGTGAACCATTCAGACCATAGAGGACATGTTGCGTGCTTGCATCCAGAATGTCAGTCGCAGTTGGGAGGATCAATTTCCCTTTGTGGAGTTTGCATACAACTACATGTTTCACTTTACCATTGGGATGGCACCATTCTAGGCTCTGTGCATCTAACCATGCAGATCGCCTCTATGCTGGACTAACATAGGGGAGTCAGCAGTCATTGGACCGAAGATGGTACAGGGTACCACAGAGATGGTGCAGACCATCAAAGAGAAGATGAAGACTACACAGAGTAGGCCGGTTTATTATGTTGACCGGAGACCGAGACCTTTGGAGTTTGAGGATGGTGACCACATCTGTCTACAGGTCTCACCCAGACGAGGTTTGCAGAGATTTTTCTAGGGCGAAAAGCTATCTCTAAGGTTCATTGGACCTATTTCAGGTCCTTAGCAGAGTGGGAGAGGTGTCTTACCACTTATCTCTTGCACCTAAGTTTCTCCGGGTGTACAACATCTACCACGTACCCATGCTGAGTAGATACGTGCATGACCCATCACACGTCATCGACCACGACGAGTGGACATCGATGATGGGGCGACGTTTACGAAGGTTCTAGTGGAGATTGAAAATTGATAGGAGTGGGTCCTTTATGGGTGGTCGACACCTTTGGTGCGCGTGCGTTGGAAACACAGGAACCTTCAGAAGAGCACATGCGAGCGAGAGTCTTAGATTCGTGCTCAGTACCCCCACTTATTTTCCTAGCTTTTGTGATGTGGATTTTAGGGTAGAAAATCCCTGAGATGGGGAGAATATAAAGAACCAGAAATTCCACATAAATTATTAATTATTAAATACATGAGAATCTTATGAGTGCATGAAAATTGACGGCATGTGAATTCAAGACCCAGTGTGCCCAGAATGAATTTCTGATCTTTTTATCAGGTACGTCTAGTAAACATGCAAGCGGGTTTTTGTAACTTTTGAACCGGTTCATGGAATTGAAATCCAAGGGCACCGTTGAACTCATAGTGTCGGTATTCTCTTAAGGAGACCTTCACCTCGACCGTAGTAGGTGGAGGGTGAATGATGGTGGTATGTTCTTTTCATGAAGGAGGAAGAAAAATAAAATATTTAACTTTTTATTTATTTTATGTTTAATTTGAAACCACTCCATTTGTGGTATGGGAGTGGGGACCACCCAAACCAAAAACCCCATTTTTGAATGTTTAATGGTGGGGACCACCTGACTCTTGAACTCCCTATTTAATGTGAGTGGTGACCTATGGTTTCCTCTAAATTAATTATTTCAACACATTCATAATTAATGAAACACTCTATTTTAAATTAAGAAAATGTAATTTAATATGGTGGCTATTCATTATTGGTGGAATTGGGGGAATGTGTTGTGAAATAGGAGAGAGTTTGGAGTATCATTCCCTCCCAATGAAGAATGCCTCTCCAAACGATGAACTTGCTCTAACGAAGAACAAGGAACTGACCCCATGATTGGATCAGAAGCACCTTGTGGAGCCAAGGAACGCCAGCATTCTTCAACGACTTCATGTTCATTCTATCGACACTTCCAAAGAATTACGAGGTAGGGAATTTTATTTTGAATACCTTTACCATGTTCTTGACATCCTTCTTGAATTAAGAAAGTCTATGCTACTTGCTACCTCTCTAACGTGGAGGGTGTGGCCCAAAAGAACATGGCCAGACCACTCTGAAATCATTGCGGATTTTTTAGCATTCTTCGTGATGGAGGAAGATGTCGACCGACACCGGAGGGACTCAGGAATGACGGCTGGCACTCCGTCCGGCCGTGAAGAAGGCAGCGGTGCGACCACACCTCCAGAGAAGGGTCCCATCCCGTCGGCCGAAGCGCAGCAAGGGGGCAGCTGGCCATGCGAAGGGGCGGTGGCAGGCGTCTTTGCCGCTCGGCATATGACAGACACGACATGAGGCCGCTGTAGCGATGGAGGGAGGTCAGATCATTGTTGGCTGCTGGATGTGGCACGGTGTGGGAGCACGCTGTGCGGAGGAGAGGCTGGACATCCGGGTAGCTGGGGCCGCCCAGCGGATGCCACACCCCGGACTGCCACACTGCAGACCTAGTGGGCCACCGCACCGTGGGAAGCCACCATGGGCTACACTGCGGTCTACCGAGTGGATTCCACCTCGCGGGCCACCGCACCATTGGTTGGGTCGTGCTAGTAGGCTGGCCCATACCCGAGTTGGGCCTACTCGATCCTAAACGGGTCTGGTCGGCCGACGCTTGCTCGGGCTAGCTCAGTTGACTTGGTCGGACTCGACCGAGGCCAACTTCAACCCATTTCATTCTTTCATCTATATCTTGAGCTACGGGCATCCGTTTGACGAATCATATATGGAGCCTGAATCCTTGGATCGATAATATCCCTTTGGTATTCCCCAATTGAATTTTGGATAATGTTGGGGTACGGTTGGGTTGCATTGAGAATGAATCCAACTGGGCCCTCATGACTAAAATGCTAATAACATATAGACCGAGCGTCCGATTAACGCACTGTCTATTGCGTTGAGACCAATTTTATGTCACTGTCCTTTATGGTACTTTTTAGTGGGGCTTCATGGAAGTTGGAGTATTCGACATGTGACTTAAGGAGCGGATCCTCTTAGAATCAAGTAAGCATAGTGTGTGAAGCTTTTAGATGACTGTAACATTGGAAAAGGGTCCTATGTGGGTCTGTGCTTGGGATACTATATTGTTCTATGGTTTGGAATCCTGTGTGGGTTTTTTTTTCAAGTGTCTCACTTGGATCCCCTCTAGGAATTGACGTGGGACTATTTTAGGATCCGGTGTGGTTATGACGATTTAGGATCCTATGTGGGTATGATAATATAGGATCCTATGGGGGTCTGATGATATAGGATCCTTTTTGGGTCTACCTCTTAATAGAGTAAGATGATTCAGTAGTTACATCTAATCATCTTTACTACTATACCTTAGTTGTACCTGGTTTGAGCTGAGTCGTTGCCTTTTTGGAAATATTTTGTGTGACGTACCATGGTGGTACTTACCTTCGTGGTGATACCTTTATGGTATTCTTCTGTGTGGCATACCCTGGTGGTACTTACCTTCGTGGTCCTAGAGTTGTGGTATAATTCTCTGCGGATTACCTTTGTGGTACTTACCTTTGTGGTTACACCTTTATGGAATTCTTCTATGTGGTGTACCTTAGTGGTACATACCTTTATGGTGATACATTTGCGGTTTACTTCTTTGTGGAATACCTTTGTAGTACATACCTTCGTGATGAAACCATTTTGGTATTCTTCTCTGTGGATTTATCTTATTTGTACTTACAATTTTGGTGTTACCTTCGTGGTATTCATTCCATCGAGGAACAGTTTAGCTTTGGGCTAATGAGTTGGGCCTTGTGTTTTATATTGAAAGTGATGGGTATACTCGAAAACTTAGGTGTATGTATGGGAATATACCTAAGTTGGGTTGTCAGTTTTTTTCATGCTTTTTGGATTATCCTTTTTTGATTTGGAGAGACCATTGAGGGTCTTGGAGTCCATACTTTGTATCGTTATACTAAACCCTTCATGGGCTACGCCCACACCATGTGGTGTTTGGTGTAGACGATGGACATCACTGACTGATGATGAGGGTACTAGGACTAGAGGTGGCTCGAAGGTGGACCATAGAGGAGGCGTACAGTAGATATGACTGCTCAAGATCTGTACATACCCTTCAGGTAGGATCCTTGGTGGGTGTTCACAAGAGTTGTTCCATTTACTTATACTTTACAGTTTTCATGTAATTTCCAGTTGGGCTTGTATTCTGGATCTTTTTATTTACTGTACTCACCCTATATACTACTCAGTTTACTCGTGTTCATATCTTGTTATGTGCTTGGTTGTTTGTGTTTACAAGTTATAAAGGAAATTCCTTCCCATTTTAGGGAATACGGTTTCAGTACTAGTCCCCATCACCTGACCTATAGAAGGCGGGATTGGGGTAGTCACAGCACGAGCCCCGAGGGATGGGTTCTGACATGGATTCCCAACCTTCGTCCATGCCTATTTTATAATCTTGTGTGTCTTGGATGATTCCAATCCATTATTGGTGTTTTATCTCTTATTTTATGTGTACATGGATCATATAGCCCAGTAGAGGGGAAGTTAAAAATGAACATCAGCCCTAAAGAAAGGGATCCTCGACCATTAAAGGGGAAAATGTGGGGTGACTAGATGATGTTGTTTTCATGGGTGGAAAACATCAGAAAATTCATATCCTATATTTGATGTGGTGGTCTATGGGTATATTTTCTTAATATAAGGATTTTCCATGAATATTTATGTGCTCATCAATGTGATATACTACAGACAAAATTATCTTTACAGTTTTACTTTCCCCCATTCTATTATTCCATTCTGTGTTTTTACTGATACATATTTAAATGAAAGTTCGTACCTTTTAGGCCTTAGATTCCAATATCATGGTCCTTGTTGGTGGTGCTATAATTCGAGGTGGAAACATTTGGGGATATTCTCCCCATGTAAATGGTTGGTGGCAGTTGGCCTAACCATGTAGATTCTATTATAGGAGACTGCTAAGACCATGCCCTCAATAGAGGGGTTCAAGATGGATCCCACATTGGGGGTAGCTGAGGGGACTGTGGTGGTTGAGTCACTCATAGATGAACCCCCATGTGGCAACTTTTTGAGTTGATGTCTATATGGTGGAAGCAACAATTATACCAGTAGATGGAGAGATTGGTGAGGGTGTGTTGGATAACTCATATTAGAATTTACATTAGTAGTAGCTTTAGTAAATGAGGCCTGAATTTAGGAGGAAATAAAGTGCCATCAACGAAGGTGGTTGAGGAGGATATAATGGTTGAGCTTTTCCAATAAATTTCCTTAGTGGTGTCCACTATATTTGAGTTTGATATTATACCATCGATTAGGAATCAGGGGTAGCATTAAGGCTGCACAAACCTCAAAGGCTCTTCTATTGGAATTGATGGCTAATTCTATAGTTGAAGGGTTTGGAACATAATCTTACCTAATAAAGATGTATTTTATATATTCTTGGGACTTTACCATGGATGAAAAATAATTGGATGTCTTGGAAGTCATTCCTCAATATGAACATGCACAGTGAAACGTCCTTCGTGATTTTGGCTGTGATGTCATAAAGGGGAACCCATTTTTTTTCAAAAGTCATGGAGGTATGTGCATAACATATCTTCCTCACTCTGAATGTTGGCCATCCAATCTAAGTGGGATCTCTTTTCCATTTTCTACTAAGTCTAGGGACCAATGGGTGGACTCAAGTGGCCTTAACACACTAGAATGATATATCTTCATTAAGAGGGCATGAAACATGGGCAAGAGAATGACCTTGAATGTAAGATGCATAAGGATGAATGCTCCAAGGAAATTTAGGAATATAATGTGTAAATATCCAACAGGGATTGGCTGCCTTAATAGAATGCTATTGTGGTTTTATCTCAACGTGATATCATTGATCATATGACGGATGAATTTGTTGTAATAATGTCAAAGGTAGTGGATTCTACATACTTAGAAGTCGAGTACTGGGACGAACAGAACCAAATGTGTATCAGGGCCAATGAGGCCAATCCTAAAGCTGGAGATATGACCAGGAAGAGAGAAAGTGAACCCTAGAGCATACTCATAAGAGGATTAATAAGCTCAAACAACTAATTTTTGGGGTTAATATTTAGAGGAATTTTGAAAAAGAGTGGTTCCAATTTTTAGATGACCCTAAAGAAATTTTTCTTATCTGTTTTAAATTCCCACATGGTAAAACATATTTATTTGTTTATGTTTTATTATTTCACTTCCATAATACTCAAGATACAACCAATGACCAATCTATACAATTATGTGATTAATTCATACTATGATAGAAAAGGGAATACCATGTGATTTCATATAATTATGGGAGTGTTTTATAATCATAAAAAATTTGGTGTACGCATTTTTGAACTATCCCTTAGGACTGTTCGAGGAGATATGGGGTATGAAAAGAGAATGGAACACTCTGAACTATTGAATTTATTTAGCAACATACTTTACAAATGTAAAAATAAACTTATAGGGGTAGAATAATATCATCTACTAAGAAATGGTCAATGAACTTGAATGATGAGTTATGTGATTAGTATCCAAGGAAAGGGATTCTTAAGTGATGCCCTATGATGGTCTATAGTTTTATGTTGTGCAATAAACATGATGGAAACACAATTTAAAGTCATAGGTTGAGGATTTTGAACATTCATATAAACGTATTATGGAATGGATGATGGACATGAATATTAAAATAATATGGTGAGTATGATGTATCACACAATTTGAAATCTTGTGATTGGGACATGTGAACCTAAATGAATAACACCACGCAACATTATGGGAGAATGTTTTTGAAGTGTATCACGATTGAGGGTACTCCTTAGAGTGGACTATAAGGAAAGTGAAAATTATAAAACCCTATATATAGAGAAGTAATCTAGGGTATCTCTCATATAGTGTAATATCATTATTCATTGATCATAGGATCATAATTTATGTTAACAGGGTATGGAAGAACAGGTGGGTGTCCAAAAAGGATGTGTGTAGTGTGGAGGACAGACAACCTGATTTGAGTAGTGGGAAAAGGGACCAACACTACATATTACATTCCCAAGAAGGAAAAAACACATTTTAATGTCATGATTCATTTAATTAGACTCTCTAATTAAATTCATAGATCATGGACCCTGAATTTAAGTTTAGTTTCATAGATATTGGATAGTGATTGGTGTGTCTTGAGGGAACATGTGTGACCACATAAAAAAGATACCTATTGTGAAATGAGGTGTCTAAGAGGCCACCTGATTCCAGGAAAAATTCCACTGAGATAACATAAAAATATATTTGTGAAATGATTCATATTCTAGGGCTCCTACCTTTGGGGAATACAACATAGACCTAGTGAATATATTTTATGATATTAATGATTGGGTAAAAATATTGTCTCATAATGGATGTCTGTGGCATAGAGTATATGTAACCCAATATTAATCTAGGTACCTAAGAGGCCTCTCGAAAATAGGATACTATTGGTAAAATTTTTAAGAACGTATATTATGGTTGTGATGGTTGGAAGATGATTCCTAGTTTATTATTTTATAACGTGGACTGAAAAGAATTGATTATGGTCTTTATGATTGGATCAAATGGGTGATCGTTCAAAACATGTATGTGTATTGTGGAGGAGTGGAAAAAACGAAATTAATTGAGGTCCAAAGAGGCCTCATGATACTCAAGACATTACCGAGGATGTTTTTAGATTTTTTAGATTCATGATTCTTGTAAATGGACTCATAGTTTATGTTCATAAAGCAGAAAATGTAGGTTGTTGTACACGAAAGGAACACGAATATGATAGAAGGAATATTACTAGATCTGAATGGAGGTATATAGGATTCCACTAGATTCTATAAATAACATATCCAATACATCATGAATAGTTTTTTAGGTCATCATACTATAATCATGGGGAGAGAATGACAAATAGACATGTTTGGTATGGTGAAGTGACATACTGAATTTAATAGAGGGGCAAAGTGATCCATGACAGACAACACATTAATATTATGACATTAATATATTTTAGAGTCATGATAATTGGAATTATTATTCGATTTTACATCAATACATCTCGATCCATTGAGAGATTTTGCGTATTAGCTGTTCTTATAGAGAATTTTCATCCAACCCATAAGCATGTGTGATCCATGTTTGATTCAGGAAAAAATGAGATATTTTGGAGTTCTTGTTACTTCTATGGGAGAACATAATGAGGGTTTGATGTATCCAAAAAAATCCCATATGTGAGTTCATGAATTTTAATACTCAGATAGTGGAATTGGGGAACAACAGATGGATGGGGAACAATTGTAGACCTTGATCGAAAAATAGGATTTTCACCCACCTCGGTTGGAGATGAGGATAAAAAATATAGGATCGACTATTGATAGTATTAAAAACATGGGATCCACTATTTTATTATAAATATCATTCATGGAATGATCTTAGAATGGTTGGTGTGACAATGTGGGATGAGATCATTCTATTATAGAACCTATTCAGATCAATGGGATGATGGATGACCAAAATGGAGAAAGAGTGAGGTTGAAACAAAGATGTGTAGAATGTACTACAAGAAATATTAGGTTCATGAGTAGCTATTCCATCATTAACTCTAATATTACGGGAAAAAATCGAGGGTAAAAAATAATTGATCATAGACGAGAAGGGAAAGACCTTGAGGTGGCTCAATGAAAATAATGGGCCTAAGATGATATATCACGATGGTATTATGTGTCTCATAAGGATGGAAATCCATCCACATGTAGTTTTGAGACACAAGAAGGTCGGATACCAACTTCGGTACTATCAAATCATCCCTAGGGAGTTTATTAGATCATCTCATAATAGGAGGAATCCAGGTTTCCTATGGGGTATGGTGTGGTTCATCTCATACTTATCACATGAGGCTTGCTGATTGTATAAGGGGTAATGTTTCCATTATCAACCCATAATTATCATATGAGGCATAAAAATTGATGATGGGATAGTGAAAAATGATTAATATCATGCCTTGATGTTGTCTAGATTTCAATTCTCAAGTTATTAAAATCGAACTATGGATGTTACAAGTTGGATGTAATAATGATTGAACTATATTGATTGTTTATGGTTTATGGTCACATAGCTACAACAAGGGGAATGGGAGTTACCATGATGTTTGTGTGACATGAACGTGTGAAAACCTAACATCACATGAGGGTTGAATGTCCACTAGGCCACAAGAAAACTCGACAAATTGTACCCTAGGTTGACATAGTGTCGTTGGTGAAAGAAATTATCCACAATGTGTTTAGAAAGGGGGGTGGACCTAGGATTTTATATCGTGGTGTCACTATGTAACACATGATCATGGGAATAATTCCTAATGTTGTTCTTGAACATGGAATGATTGGGGGACTAATGGCCGATGGGGGAATCCCTCTTGTATGAGGATATTGAATATTTTCCTACTTAGATATCAGGAATCTAGAATCAGAACAAGGTAAGGCAATTGTTTCACATTATTTTGGATGACATTACTATTTCTTTATACCAGGTTTAAGGCATTAGGAATCCTGGTTTGAGGTGGGGTAAATCATCTACCATTTAGAGGCATCCCAAATTTATACGGGTTAATATTTTATTAATACATCATGCACTGAGGATTTGGTCTATGGGCCTTATGCATTGAGATGAAAATTCCTTCCATCCTTATATTGGTTTATGAGGGAATACTTGTTTGCTAATGGGAATATGTAAATGTATGGGGATTATATCTAAAAAGGATTCCCATTAGGTTATTCTAGGTTGAATTCACCATAGCTACAATATGATGTTGAGGTGAACCTGTGGATTGGGTTATGAATAGATAGTCTTGGAGTGGCTATGTATCCCACAAATTGGGAATCAACACACAAGTAGTTTTGGAAAGATGGTGGATTTGTACAGTTGTTCCAACACATGTTAAAATAAAACCATTAGAATGGGTAATGAATGCACATATTTCAGGGTAATGGTAATTGGACCAAAGATCCTAGTTTTTGGCATAGATCTTATATTAATTTCAATTAGTTTAGGGTAATAATACATATAACATAAAAGGGTGGATTTGAGGATATTAATGTGGTGAAAAATAGATTAAACCATAAGTGTAATGATCCATGGAGGCCCTACACCACATGAAGCAATCCTATAGGTGATTACACATAGTTAATGTCATAAGACATAGACTATGTCAGATAGATTAAATCCATGATGCTAGACTCAAGGAAAATGATCTAAAAGTATGTTTCTTGAGATATGAAATTTTTTTATTTCACTTCCATGGAATTTAATAAATTTCACATGATGTGAAAGTAGGAAATTTAGTGCCTTGTACAACAGAAGTAACGGGAAAAATGAAACTTTTTTTAGGTTCATAATGATTGGAAAGTTTAGAAGGTGAAAATTAGTTTAGTATTATGATGCATGGACTTTTATGATGTTTTTCTCAAGGGTATCTCTATTTCATGAAAGTGGTAATACCCAACATTAATGGATCCAAGAAGTCTCACATACCACATGTGATCCTTTATATAAACAATACTTTAGTAGATGAAAAACATGTGGATGGTAAGAAAATGGGATTTCTGGGCATCATAATGGATCCCATGAGGATGGGAACCAAGCCACACATTGTTTCACAACATCGTATTATAGAAAACCAACATTGAAACTGATGGAAATCCTATCATACGATGGCATTAAGATATCCCATAGTTTCAATGGGGAATCTTTTGTTCAGGACATGGGGTATGGTCTTTTACCATCTCATACTAATCCTAAAAGGAATAAAAAGTGTATTTGGGTAGAAATATTTGTATCATCTCATAATTTTTTTATGTGGAATCCAGATTTTATAAAGGGTATGATCACAATTCAAATTCACGAGGATGTCTATATTTTTAGTTCAATGTTGTATATCAAATAGTATGGATTCTATTCATTTAATCAAATAAATATCACATGATAAAGGTTCCAAATATTCAATGTTCATGATTTTTGGGAAATGGGGTTTTTGATATTTTATGGTCGAAAGTCTCAAACCACTTGCTAATTGTTTAAGGTCATACTTCTAGGACCTTTCCAATAGTTTATGTGTGTACATCATGGACTTAATGCATCCTCATGAAAATTAATATTTCAGAAACATAGCATTGGTGGGAGGTCAGATATGCTCCATTTCTATGGTGATTTAATTGTATACTCCAAAATAATATACCCTATGGATGATGTTAGTTCCTTACCATTTGGTCTCGAACTCTGGTGGCCTTAATCCAGGTATCATGTGTTTTATAAGATCAATTATGATGTCACCCTATAGAACGGATCATAAGTGTAACATCTCGTTGAATCCTATCGCTATAAATTTTTATAATCTATCAACATTTTGTGAGGCTTGGATATTATTCACTTCTAGGAAATCCAACTCATCTGTAAAAACGTTTTCATTTTTATGATTCTATTAGTCATATAAATCTATTCAGATAGATTGAAATTTAACCTCTATGAGAAATTCTACCTATGTTATATAACCATGGTAATATTGTATCATATGGGTGAAAGTTCGAGTAATAATTAGATAGGCCCCATAAGATTTTGGAATATTATCATGCCAACTCGTTTCCTTCTATCCCATCATCTTATATAGAATGATATAAAGGGACTTTTTTTAAAAAATAATTATGCCAATTTTCATACTCATGGAAGAGATAAGTATGGAATAGCCAAATTTTGTACCTGGAATATAATTTATTCAACTTGGTAGCCCATAAGTTGGTGGAATCATCTATAAGAATATCTTTTAGAACTGAAAATTGATGAATAATATGGGTGGTAATGAAAATTATCATAGATATATATTTGACTTACATAATGGGAATTTCTTCTTTCCATATAGACAATAAGTTATTTGTGGTAAACAATAAATAGCACGGCAGATATATTTTTGGTAGCTACAAACACACAACATCGAGTTCCCATACTGCAAAGGTGTAATAATAAATTATGTTGTTGTGAAGATATGTTCTTTAATGCACAATATTGGAATATATCTAGCATTCCAGAAAACACTTTACGATCTCAGTATAGTCAAGGACCATGGTTGGATAGAATTAGATCAAAATCTTTATCCAGTATGAGAGTTCCAATCCTAACTAATGGGCAGCATTGTACCCTAAATTGACATCCTATATTACTTGATGGAAAATGTCTCCTATTATAAAATTTATGATAATTACTTCAAACCAAATTATGTGAAAACTCAACACATGTCTAATCCCAATCTAAAATTTAAATAATATAGCGTGCCAATGGATTCTATCATTCTCATCATGATATAATTGGATAATATTGTTCTGCAGATACCGAATAAAGGGATTCATTCAATTATGTGTTTTTTATTCAATGGGGTGGATTGTGGGTCCTAGGTAAAAAGAAAAGACATTCATTTAGCTTACATGTTAGTTTTCATAATCCAAGGTTGTGTGGTAAATAAACCTCCAATGTCCCGTGTGGATGTTTTATACATCTTGGTAAGGATCTATGAGGGATACGTACTAGATATCCAAGGTCTCAGATTGAACATTCTATGTATGAGGTACAAGAGGCACATCCGGATGAGAAGCAAACTGAGCAATCAACTAATGAGTACACTCTAGAAGTGGAACCATCTATTTCATTCTGATGTTGTAGTCCACATTTATATGTTTGATTACTATCTTGGAGTCTCCATGAACATGCATGTGGGAGACCTCAATATCTATGGATATATGAAGACTAGTACAGAGAACCTAATACTATTCCACATTATTGGTGAAACCATCTAACCACAAAAACAAATGTTGTATGAAAATCCAAATTGGGGTGATTAATACTTTTCATAGACCCATTATCTTGATTTTGGGATTGCAGATCCTCAGGCAGATTGGGCTTCAAGAGTGGCCATAAACTTTTATCTCCCAACATGGCATGACCTAATCCACTAACAGTATATACACATATTGAAAATAAATATCTTGGCCCAGTTCTTCAGTGGATGGATGGGAATCCAATAGTGTCTATACTTTGATGGCCTCCTAAGAAAATGAACTAATGTATACATATTGTAGGATAACTACCCGGTATTTCAAACATCTTATATACATGTGACAATTGAGAATATACATTTGTTGGTTTACTCGAAACACCAGTTGTATACCAGGATTCTTCGAATAATTCTCCAAATTTCTCATTACAAAAACCATCATGTTGTAGCTTTCCTCAATAGGGGTGTACCTAGAATCTGTTTTGATGTTCATGAAATTGAGATAGAAAAACAATTATACACCCAGTGTTTTTATTAATGATAATGTATCCAATGGAAGGTTCTAGAGTTCTCACATAAATTACAAGATGCTTTTCTGAAATTAGTGTCACCTAAACGAGGTGTTGTAGAAGGTACTTTTTCATTTAATTGGAGGTGGTATAAAAATCCTCATCCCACTTCTAAAATGTTAATATTATTCATAAACCGCAAGAAGTTTTTACACTTTTTGATAATATTTTCAATAAATGATAGTATATAAGAAAAGTGTCGTTTCAGACCCCATATCTCATGCTGGTGTCTTGGTGGATGCATCTTATTGATTTTCTTGATATTATATAGGACGATCATGACTCCTATTTATCTTATTGAAAATCCAAGAAACAACTTATAGGTAACCTTCAATGAAAATTTCTACATGTTCATAAAAAATCTTCAGGAAAGGAGGAAGATGAACAAATTCTCAATGTCCTAGTTTTAGTGTTGATGTTGGTGAGATTTGGAAAACAAGTCATCCATAAATAATTCTACCAATTTCTTAAGGACTGGTGTGAAGATATAGTAAATGTCTCACTAATAATTGGATTCTAAATTGTTTAATACAAAGGGTATAACCTGATTGAATAAATTCCCTTTGGGGGACTTCAAGTTAGTAAACTCCCCATCATCGAGGGTTATCAAGATATGATTGTAAAAAAAGCATATATCCATGTAGTAGAGATATGGAACCCTAATGTGAAATTGATCAACATATCTATTATTATAAGGAAAAAATAATCCATCTAGAAATGGTGGATATGTTATTAAATGTTGATACAGATTCTAATATTACTATTCATCTTCTGAATCATGATGATGTTCGATAGCCATGTGAGGTACTAGAATTATTTGACTATTTTATATTTGATGTTTCTATCAACCTTAGCCTTGAACATAACACTATATAAAGGTTCATATTTCTAGGATTAAAATTATACACATGATGACTTACTGGGAGGTCGAGACAGTGAAAAGAGACCAAATTCTCTAGCCCGAAAATGTTATCACAGCTGCAGGTGAAGATGTCCTGGTGCTGTTTAAGGAAGGCCATATACTTTTGATGCTCCTCTAGAATTATTTAAACACTTATCAACATCAAAATTTGATCATCCTTAATAACATGTTTTTTCTAAATTACCTCAAAAATGGTGGCAGAGATAGTCCCTTCAAATGGAGGAGGGGCATCTCCCAAAACCACTTCATCACTAGAGACATGAGAATCGGTGGGAGGAGGTAGTTTTTCAAGACTATAAGACTTAGGGGAATCATCAGTACCTACATGGGGGGACACAAAACCACCACAGAGGGTTTCTCACTTAGCTAAAACATTGGTGGAATATGTTTCTAGGAAACTTCCGGCTATCCTTCCACAATGAGGCCCATTATTCATGTCAAATCAATATATATGAGTCAATCTTCATCTTCCAACCATTATTTCTCATACATTCAAGGGTGATATGAATTTTTAGACTTATGGATAACCTCTCGTACCTTCACAGTGGTAGGAGACTGTATTATCACCTGAGTCTTTACACTGTCTGATTATGAGGTAATCTATCTCATCCTCATTTTCATAGCAGTCCTCAGTGGAGTCTAATCCCTCTTGACTATAATGAAATATTCAATGATTCTTTATGGGCCTCACACATATTTGTTAACATTAATATTACCTCATGGATTGAAATTCCTGTAGATATGTCATTGAGGTAATTCAACGTGGCGTAAATCTATTCCATGGTAATATTTTTTCTTGTGGAGGGTTACTAAATTGAATAGGTGAAGTGGATTCCAATGAATAACCACTAAGGTATATCTTAAGATTGAAATACTATATTGATTACTAAATGAACTATTTCGTACCACTATTGGATAACTATCAATTGGCTAACACATTGTTGGATGAGGTCAGGCTCTAGAAGGGTGCCACTGCTCATGTCATGAACATGGATGAGATACAAGGTCAACTAACACTGTTAGTTATGATGGAATATCAGATGAATTGGACAAGAATGATAGTTCATGTTTTTATATATGGAAAACATTTATTTTGTATCTATAGAATGTATGACCTAGTTTTTCTAGGTGTTCTGGCAATTTTCATATCATTCTCATTCTCTTCGACGTCAACAACCACATGCAATTGAGAATTTTTTATGGAATTCTTCAGTAAAATGCATCATGAAGTGGTCCACCTAATCGACGAATTTAAAAATTATGTAGTCCAATTAATAATTGATGGAGAATTCTATAACATGGAGTACACTTGGTTCATCTCCTAACCTGGGAGATATGATGTCACCAAGAGTGTGAGAGCCTTCATCAATCCTATCCTCGTTAGCAGAGATATTTATCACCTACACCCAAACATCAACCACCTTTATCGGACCATGATACACCTTGTCCTGCGAAACATCGAACAAATAACATTTCATGATTATGTATCCAAGGATCCTTTTTTTAGATATTAACATGACCCCTAGTTAATCTTTCCACTTGTGGAATCCTCCACTTCAAAAACATTAGAATACATTCATTGTGGAATAGATAATCTAGATCATGAATTTTTAATCCCTTAAGTATTCGTACTATATGCTTCTATCATGGAATGGAAATCTAGGATCCTATACATGACTATGGCTAATGCCACATTTTCTCTTCTATGAAGCTGGCCATGTGGAGGTGGTGACTGGCAGTTCTATTTCAAGAAAGGTTGTACGGTGTGTGAATGTGCTCTTTGAGGTTTCTCTAGGAAAGGGTCAAATATGATTACTATTTTAGGAACCCTACCATGTGTGGAAATGGAAGTCTCTACCTTTTTAAGCATTTTCATGGAAGTAGGAAGAGGCAGTGGGGATGACTGTTTTTTGAGTCTAATACAGGGCTTATTTCAGTCACTAATCCCTTTTAGAGAACTCATGGAATCCCCTCAGGTGGTTCTAAGTGATCAACGAAGGAACCATATCACATTTAATGTTCCCCCACTCACATGGTGAGTAGAGGTTCCTAGGAAACAATCATGTAAATTGATTATGTGAGGACTTTCCATCATGGAAAAAAATATGTGACACAATTATTAGGCACATTCATTCACTTGAAGAGTTTGGAAATACATTTCATTGCGTATTGGATTGAAAATGGTAATGTAACAATTTATAAATGACATCAAAACCAACAATAGAGCCGATGGGTACCATTATATACAAGACGAATGTGATTCCTTCAATGTATGAACAAAACACCAAAGCGTAGTGGCCTAAAACTATTCCAGGGTTCAAAAAAAAGGTCAAATCAGTGAAATTATGGGGTAATGGTGCTGCATATGGTATCCCATTCTAGTGAGTGGTGAATCTATGATTTAAAAACTCTATGGGTTCAATGATTTTTTAATCCCTTATCTATTATATAATTCTTTTAGGTGGTATTACTATAAGTTGGTTTGTATGGATTCAAGGTGGGAAGTGGGAATGGATATGAAGTCATCTTGGTGAGGATCCATGGAACCCAATGCATTGATGGGATCATTACCTCAGGGAGTGGGCTCATCAAATTAGAGAGAAACACTGCCCTGACATTGGTAGGCTAATGAAAATTCTTGGGATGGTTAGATGACTTGAACCTCATCCACATTCAATATCCCTCATCAATTTTTATGAATGGATTTAAAATCCATTGATCTCAGGTTTTGGTTCTTTAATAAGATGGATTTGAGGCTTAATTGGAGGAAATATAGTGTCCCTTATGGTGTTTTCATAATCTGATCATTGTTCTACAATGAGTTTGGAAATGATCCATTTATACTCCTCCACATTTTTGACAAAGGTTCCCACCTTTGGCTCCATCTCTAATTTCAGCACATCCATGAATTGATCTATGGTATTGCTCTATCTTTTACACATTTTATGAAATTGAAGGAAAGGGAACATCTAATTATCAGGACTAAGGCATAGTTCCACCCTATATTGGCATGTGAGGAAACCAAATGAAGGTTCTTCTTTTTACCGATGTACACCTTGAGGAAGATATTTACTGCATTTCCTTGAGTTAGTGCCCCTATTCCATTGGTCCAAGGGAAATTCATCGGAAACCATGTTAATAGAGGCGGTATCTAGTGGGAATCCTTCACCACTGGTAGAGATTCTAGACTATCATAAGTTAGTGATAAAATGGGGAACATCATACTATCCCCAACCTATGATCTATACATTCATAGATCCATCATCAATAACATGGAAAATCATATTGAGGATCTTGATGCATATTGTTTATGGTATTTGGGGTAACCATATGACCTAGAGCACTGATAGAGATAAAATTTGCATCATTTTTCATAATTGATTTAATTTGTCAATGCATTATGATGATCCAATTTGAGATAATTTTCATCATTTGGATTGATAGTAGTTTGACGTTGCTTGTATTCATCAAGTTGATTGACAATTTTTTATTTATGAAATAGAAACTGAGTACTGAAAATAATGAAGGGGCAACAAAACCAGTATAACCGTAACATAAAACAAGGATGGGGTATGCTTCATTGTAGAAAAAATTTGTACTATTTTAAATATACCGTAATACTGTTATGTGACATAAAACAACACCATAAACATGTTACTCTATTTATATGATGATTGATGAATCGAAATTGAAATCCACCTCCATCCCATGCCATGGGATATAAAAGGAGGATCGTGTCAATAAAGAGGGGATACTGATAGATGAAAATAAAAAAAATTATGGGAAACATGTTTAAGAATGAAATAATATAAATTTTATTTGCTTCACATTTCTATTTAATAACAATTACTACTTGTTTTACTATAATTTCTATCTAACATAGTCATAGGAATCAAGAACACCCGTACTAGATGAAGACATACATCCAACGACCTAGAAGCAGCCAGAATAGTATGGCCATATTAGAGGTGCGGTATTTGGGGTGACACCTAAAACATACTTTCAAAAAGAAAAACAAGTGGAGGATCATATTGAGGAGATAAGAAATATGATATAAATAATAGATATGTTTCTAGAGGATTTAAAATACCAAAGAGATACGATATCATGGGGGATGAAAAAATAATAAACAACTTAACAACAACCTCTGCGTGAAGATTCCCCCCATCATTGAGGTGTTACATTACCCTCTTAAACTGACCTTATATGAGGTAATAAATGTTATAATAATTGTTTCTATGAAATTTGAATCACATAAACACTAACACATTTCCTGTACTAATATTATATAGGCTGAAAATGACATTGATTTACGCCTATAAAATCCAACCTATCGCCTTGTAACGAGGGATACAATGTTCAATATGTAGAACGACATTCTACACAACAAAAAACATCCAACGGACCATGTCAGAGTGTCAATTAACGTAGATAACGAGCCATGTGTCCAGCTTCCTATTCCAAATGATGATAATTACATTCATACAGTCGAACAAGATTTTTTAATATCCTTTTAATTGTCATCAATTATTTTAAAAAAACATGTCGACAAGGCGGTATCCTTTTTCTATCTATTTTTTAAGATGAACCATTAAAATTTAATGAAAAAATGTCTGAACCGATGAATTTTATTAAAGAACGACAAAGAAAAGGGGTGAAATGAAATATCAGCTCAAAACTATCTCCAAGACCAACCAACCAATTTAAACAATCTACTGGGAGCAGCCTCACCCTTCTCATTCTATATCCACATTTAGTATCATTGCAGTCTCATGTGGAATCAATGTTGATTGACAGAAATGCTCATAAAATTTATTTGGAAAAAGATATTTACGAAGAGGGAAAATATGATTTCATTAGTGATAAAAATGTAAATGAAATCCTCATGTATGAATGGCTAGGTGCCTTAGTTTTAAATGTATACACGGGGTATGTTTTTTTGATTTGATTTTACAAAAGCATATATGTTATGATAATTTCGAGTAAACACATTTCATATTTTTTTCATGAGTATATATGAAAAGAATTGAATGTATTTTCCCATGAAAAAAAATTGGTCTCATTAGTCCTCACATCACCCCTTCAAAAGATGAAATAAATTCTGATAAAGTGGAAAAAATAATTTCATCCCTGCTCAAATCGTTTGAAAAAAATTACAGATAACAGGTTGTTTTTAATACCAACGATGCAGGGTAAAATTTTACAATTAAATCATATCAAATATATTTTTATATCCTTCATTAATTATTCCTTTTGGTGTTTTTTGGAAGCATTGGATGCTGATTGATGTCACTTTGGATACTCCATAGATTTCTTTTCTAGATTCAATGCATGGATATTCAACAAACTGACCACGGATGATGGAGTTTGTAAATTTCTAATACACTTGATCTAATATTTAAGAACAGAACATTTAGTAATATAATTTATATTATCTTTTAATGGAGATTATGGTATGATATGGTAGTGTCTCAATATCATCTACTTCATTGAATGAATCCAAGGCCTGAGGACAAGAATGACTACAAGATCTACAAATGGTAAAATATCCTTCAATATATAATAATATTCCACTATCCAAACACATATGAAAAAAATTACTTATATTTATCTATGTTTCTACTGGGTCTAAAAAAAACAAACTGAAAGGACTGTGGGTATTATTTTTGTAAATATATGATATAGATTGCATTTCATCAACAAACTCAAATCCCTGAAGAGGCATTTTCAAAAAAAATTACGAGTTCATTTAAAATATTTATTAATACTTGGTGTATTTATATTTTTTCATTACTACCATGATTGCCACAAAAAAGTCATATTTAGAAGATGATATAAATGTGTTTATAAATGAATAGGCAGCATAGCCGATGAAAGATTATACAAAAATAGGATGATGGTGAATTTATACTACTTATGTTATCCTTATATGATCATTGATATATCTATTTTATACACTTATTGATCATATATAACCAAAATTTATTATGTTTTATATCCTTAGGTTATGATGAATGGTTTAGGAAATTGTTTGTCTCTCTAGTAATGCATAAATTAATGAGAGACTCTTATGACATAGTTCATTATGTCTCCATATTTCCAAAACCAATAGACCTAAACTAGTATATATTGGATCCATTATATTCTGTATGTGGTCATTTATGAAGATGTTTCTACTAATGAAGTGTGTTGGAAGAATATTGGTTGTGCACTACTCACAAATTTAATAACAAAACTAAGGACTCTTCACTACTGTTTGTTAACTACCGCTTATCGTAGCATCTGATCTGAACTTCTGACCGAGTTTCCTCATCATGCACTCATGCGGCACCATCTCTATGATATCATCATTCATCTTTCCCTTTTACTTCTCTTCCTTCACCCATTTATAATGTAAATGGGTACACAAAAAGAAGTAAAATTGAACCCTGAATGTTGATATCATAGAGATGGTGTCGGATGAGAGAATCATGGGGAGGCCAGATCAGAAGTTCATATCAGATGCAATGCAACGCAGTTGTTAACTAACAGTACTAATGTTCACAATGTGTCCTTAGTTTAATTATTATCTTACATATAAACCAATGAAACCATTTGGAATGATTTAAAGGTAGTGTTATGATATAATGTGTCTATTTTAATTAAAAATTATATAATCAAATATTGATTTTATTTTTATTATTCCTTATAGGGTTAGTTTATTTTATATGATTTCTATCAATGTGAAAAGCCATTGGAGGAAGATCGATGATGCTTTGTCTTCTCAATAATTAAGGTAATCTTGATGTTTGCATAATAAAATCATTATCTATAGAACATGCATCTCATCAATTTCTCAAATAAACATGCATCATATATAGATACAGATTCCCATAAAAATAGTAGTGCCTATGCTACTCATATATAACATTCAACACATTAATGACCAGATGCATACACACCTCACATACAAATTCTAGAAGAAGAAAAAATGATTTTGTAATAAGGAAGTGAATACCTGACTGATTCCCTTGGGCTTCTATTTTTCTTTCATTATTCTAACATACTCTTTGAATTCCATGAAATTTTCTATAGGTAAGAGATTAATAAGAAATATATTTCACTAATGACTCAATATTTCTTTTCTCTAGGAGAACTCTTTGTTTTTTTTCTCTACTTCACATAAGGCTTTTCATGCGATCATTTCACATAAGCTATTTTTTATGAATGTTTCATGGGAATCGATCATGTAATCTCATCACATGATCAAATTTCATAAAAAATCACATATTCAAAGTAATTCACTTGAACCAAAATTCGTGTATTCTTGTCCTACATCCATAATCACTTAAAGAAGGGACGGTCGTGTAATCGTATAAATCTACTAGGTTCATTTGATCATGTGATCATATTATGGTCATGTGATCACATGCCATTGAACAAGTCAGGAACATAATGTTGAAGACTACGTGGATTGATTTTAAAGGTTTCTAAGATGATTTTGACCATAAAACCCATACTTATAGATAAAAAATGTAGAATTATATATCAAATTAGAAGTTTGGTGGTTATTTGGATGGGTTATTTGAACAGGTGGAAATTTGGGATGAATAGGGGTTATCCACTCGTGGTTCAGGGTACTACCATAGAGTTTGTGGTTGAGCTGAAAAAGATAAGATTTTATGAATCTATTTAGGCTTACCAAAACCTTTAATTATTGAAATTGAATTCTGATGGAAGACTTGTTTAGTTTATAGAGTCAATACCTGAACACATTTTATTTTATGTATGGTGAGTTCAGCATTAGTATATTGGAGATTAATATGATCTATGGTGATATGATTTTGTGAGACCGTATGATGAGTAAATTCAACCCCACTATACTCAGGAAGAAATGGAATATAATCCTCCCATTATGAATATCTCATCAATCTAGCCAGAACATACCTTGGAAAGGACCCATATTCAGGAGTAGACATCCCCATCAAGAGGTTGTCAGACTTGTTCATCAAGAAGACTCGGAATGAGTGTCTGAATAATAATTCCATGTATTGGACATCATGAAAGTACTATGGGAAAGACAGTGTTGACGATCCTTTCTATATCAGCATCCAAAGAATGGAAAAGGGGAATACCTTAATCATAAAGAGGGTCACACTTTGAAGAACATCAAAAATTGACAAAGGCATGGACAATGAACCCATTTGGAGGAAGCCACACTTGTTTTCCTGCTCGCCACACAAGTCACTTGCGTGCCGCCTATTGTCTATGCAAGTCAGTTGTGTGACCTATTATTTTTTCACCCAAGGTGCTTAGTGGCATATAAATAGCCCCTGTGGGCCCCCCATTTCGGGATTTTTTTTTCCAAAACTCAGATTCAAGCTCTGGTCGCCCAAGTCTTCAACTCAAGTCTTCTAAAAGCTTATAAGGCAACTTTTTACATATAATAGAAGAATTGAAGGAGTAAGTTAAGGCCTACATGTTTATAATTTATTAACACAAGGGTGCTTAAGTGTCCAGAAATCAATAAAAGTGGAAACACTTGTGCGTTGCCCTAACCTTTCAATGAAACTTGCGCGCCTCCCTTTTGCAAACAGCTTTTGATAATTCCAAAGGCTTGAGTTAAGTCTCTCTCATGTATTATGCTAGAGATTCTTTGTCGCCCAGGTGAACCCATGACACACAAGTACACTTTCATGGCCAAGACTTTCTTACCAAATGATTTGCTTGGATATACCTGTGCGCCAACTTTATTGGTGTGCCTCTCTCCCGTTCACCTCTCCTCTTCAAAATGATAGCACTCGAACACCTTTTCAAAGCCATTTATGGCACAGTTTCTATGTTGGATTCCTTATCTGAAAGGAATTTTTTGAGAACCTCTCCAAAAACCTCAGGACTTACAAGCTTTACATCCCCACAGTTAGAGGTTTTCTATATAACATCATCCTTTAAGATGAGAAGTTCTTTTGATTTAGAGCATACTCCTCAGGAGTAAGCCCCATGTTCCCCTGGTTTGGGCCTCCTTCTAAGGAGTAATCCCCTTGTCTCAAGTCCCCATTACCTAGGCCTCCTTTTCAGGAGTAATCCCTAGTAATAATTTCCTTTAACATTGGGCCTTCTTCTCATGAGTAAGCCCCAGGTTATAAGTTCCCTTTAATTGGGTATCCTCCTCAAGAGTAAGCCCCAATCGTTGTTTCTTTTGATTGGGCCTCCTTCTCAGGAATAAACCCCAATCATAAGTCCCTTTTAATTTGGTTCTCCTTCTTAGGAGTAAGCCTCATGTTAAAACTCCAAATCTCCATAAAGTACAAATTCCTTTATGGACCCTGCTCTTGTGATTATTTCCTGATGTAAGTCATGGTCTTCATCTACTTGGGCAGTCATATATACGTAAGCCCCACATCATTTCTCATGACTGCATCTTTCATGGAACCATATTCATGTTTACTGATACCTCTTGTTTCTCACACAGAGCATGACTCACGTGATCTTAGAGTGTAAAGTAATAATGACATCTATTTTTGGTCCATTAACCATGAAAAAACCCCATATTTCTTTACCCGAACTATGTGGACTTTGATATCTGCCTTAAAAGGAGTGTACGTAGGAATCCTTTATAAGGATCAAGCCCAAATTTCATTAATTATTTTCCATCCCATATGACGTTAAACTATATCCATCTTATTGAACTACGTTGGTTATGATTATTTTTTAAACAAGGATACATAGGTAACACATATGTTGGTATGATCCCAACTTTGTAATAATACCTATCTTTTTGAATGACAATAAACTTCAAGTGCCCCAATGAGTGGATTTAAAACTAGTATGGCTATCATAATGACCAAGATATTTCTATATAATGTATTTAAGGATACCATTGACTAAGAATCTATAATACAAACAAATTATCATCCAACATTGAATAACATCAAATACATATAAAATATTCTCTAAATCACATACATATCAATCATTGATTTCTAAATATAAAACATAATAATTTTCATACATGGTGAATTAATAAGGATTCATGAACATAACTTTAATCTATAAGAGAGTTGCGGGGTAGGTAATAATTCCCCCCAAAAATGTGTGATGAGCCTTACCTCCCATCCTCTCGACCAATGAAAATTCTTAAGCCTCATCAGTCCAAAACATATGAGAACCTACCATTGGAAAGTATGTACAAAGGGATATAGAATCATAGGATGTTTCAGGTTCTATGAATAAACCCGTTAGAAAATGATTGGAATGTTTGAACCTTAAACAAACAATGTCATCCCCATTTCCAGAAGCAACAAAAAATGGTGAACCCAATGTGAATCCTTAACTAAGTTAAATGATGTTTTAATTATTTTTTAGGCCCCTATTAAACTCAATATGAGGGCTAAAAAAGAAATCAATAACATATGTACTCATCCAAAAGATGTAGTCTGGACAAACCTATCTTGATTATATCTACTATATCAAAAAGGAAATCTTTTCCAAGATCTCTCTGCAACATAAAATGGATTATTTAATGTTCACACATGTGAATGCCTTAGCCGCTACATCTGCTGGATCCCCGTCCACTATGAGGATGACATCACCTACTCAGCATCTTCAACGCTGGCTCTTAAATGAATTGGTGAGGGAATAACATCGACACGGTACCATCATGACTCTAGAGGCCGTTCAACAAGCCCTCCAAGTTAACAACTCGATCTGGTTTTCCGGACATTGACGACCAGTGGTCAAGAAGTAGGTTGTGCTAGCCACCATTTCCAACCGTTTCAGGTCATTATCCCTAAAACACAACAACCAGGCCCTCCCATATTATACGGAGGTGAATGAAGAGGTCACTATAGGCCTAATTTCTAGAAGAAATGACTCTTTCTTGAGGACTCTCAACAAAAATCGCCGCCAGACTCGTGCAGTAGTGCAGCCTCAACATGATGAGGGTATCCCCTCTAGGTGTTCGGCTCAGGTTCCTCAGTCCCAAAAATGCAAGATGAGCCATCAGAGGCGAAATTTGGTCAACAAGGAGCAGGTTCATACCTCTGCCCCTCTAGATAAGTCCATAAATCTAACACGATGGGAAAAAATGAACTGAAATATACACCTGTCCGTCTTGATTTCACTGCCCAACATGCTCGTCTGACAGTAACAAACCAATACTTCCATTAAATTCTAGCAGAGTACTATAGGATGGAACATAAACCTATTAATAATTCTTCAGCCAGTCAGCAGGCTTGTCTGAATGCATTTAAAGAAGCTCGCTAACCAAATGTGCTGACCACCTATAAACAAGAACATACACCTACTTACACTCATCAATTATATCAGTATTCTCATCTGTTAGTATTTTAGGATTTTCATCAATCATATTTGGTGTAGAAAAATCTACTGGCACATACACCTTCTATTCATGAAGTAATCCAATAGACTCGTTTGGTAGCACCCAGAGATGTCAATTGGAAAGCTCCAATGACAAATAAGAGGTAGACACAACTTTGTACCCCTACACATGAGTATTGTCACAATTCACTAACTGGGAAAGGAGGAATAGAGCAGGAACACACACCTACTCCAAACATGGAATGGACGTATATTCCCATTCTGGATGCCGAATTCACCAAGCACATTCTGACAATCGTGAATGAGCAGAAACAATTCCATGCCCATATTCTGGATACCTGTCATAATATTATGACAACTTTAACAACATCAAGGGGATAAAAACAAAAATCTATCCCTATTATTGGAGTGACTCATCAACATGTCACTTAGGAGCAGATACACACCTTTGTTCCAGTCTAGGAGGGTCTTGGGGCATACTCTCATATGTCATACAGACAATCAAGTCGGGCACATACACCCGATTTAAATGGAAATTGTCAGCCTAAACTGACCATTTCACCTGAGCATGCACATACACCTTCCCATAATAACCACTTTCGTCAACAAGTGGTTTCCAAAGTGAGTAAGAAGGAGTCCAAGAAAAAGACACATCCATCACAGTTGAAAAACAAAGATCCAATATGCAATAAGGCCTTGCTCAATGCTAGAGTTCTTGAAGCCCTCAGACAATTTTCTGTTGAAACTCAAGAATATACTCTCTCATTTCCAGATATCGAAAGTGACAACAATAATTCTAAAGTTCTTGATCATACACTTCCTAATGAAGTCTTGCTTCATGAAAATTCGGTAAATCTCGAGGCATCATCTTTAGATGAGATCCACGACAACACTCTACGTGGTCAGAAGACCAAGGAGCATGAGGTTTCATCTTTTTCTATAATCCACCATGGTGGTCCTCCACATGATGATGAATTTAGCGTTGAAATTCCTCTCTTCAGTAGTAATTCTCATTCCCTAGAAAATTCAAAAATGGAAAATGTAGTAACAAGAAATTCCTCTTATCTTGAGGAACTTGGAAATGTGAAGCCCATCATGTCTGATGTCTTACCGCTAGTAGGTGAAATACATTCTCAATCAGAAGATAGCCCGGGGTGTAGATCATTCTCCGAACCACCCCTGTTTCATTCATCTTCTACTTTGAAAAATGAATTCTCTACCAATCTTGTGGAATCTGATGAAGCAACAAAGAAGCACCATCTTTAGTCTAATCAGGTAGAATAATCTTCATCAAATGACAAAGTGGATGTGATGAATATGAGAAGATAACTAGAAAAAGGTGAAATACCAGTCATGTTTTGGCTTTTGGCTGACTCTCAGTATGATATTCTAGAAACTATGACGGAAGATTGTATTCACGATATTCGTCTCAACATATGGAAAACACTTTTCACTTAAAAGAGAAAATATTATCTTATGATAAATATCAAAACCATGTCAAGATAATATAAGGGTTGCAATTCCAAAATGACTTGGCATCTCTCTTAGTTTCCTGACATCCAATGGTTGAAAAGCAGCAGAGATCCCTTTAGTGGACATGCCTTGACACAATAAAAATGTTGCTCCAGTTAATTACCAATTCCCCATCTAGTATTCATATCAGGGGATGCGGTGTTCATGGAGCATTGTATTTCACTATGCTCTCCAGTCAAAAAATCCCACCAAAAGTGGTCTCATGCAATGTTATTGCCCACAGCTAGCAACGTCTAACTGTTTTTGTGTGTAATCAAAGGCTTGCTCAAGAATAAGCCTCAAGTAGTTCATCCCAACGTCAGAAATATAAAGAACAAGTTTTTGAATTACTCATGCATCAAGAAAATGATAATATCAAATAAGCTTCTTGTTTAGAGCATGCACATCATCAGGTGATATAGGTGTCATAGATAATCCAATGGTCATCTGAGCCAGGTTATTTGAGTGGATGTAGGATCATGCATCTGGTAAATTTCTGGACTAAAATCTACAAAATCAGGAGTGATTCTAAGAAAGTTTCAGATGTATCAGCTCAAGAGCCACCTCAGATTTCCATACTATGGACTCTTTTAATCCAACCCTCGGGATCAACAGACATGATTGGAAAAGTTGATCAGGAAAAACCAGAACATCCCCATTCCACCAGACTGGGGACTTTTTAAAATTATCAATATCTTCTTCAGTGAAATTTAGTCCTCTCTCGATAAGGTTAGAAGCCACAAGAGGAACCTAGAGCCAAATTATCAAGATATTCCCTCCAAATTATGGTTCATCAAGAATTTATTGAGGGATCAACCAAACTAAAGGAAATTTCTTATAAAGAAATGGAAGAAGACAGTATTGTAGAAGCACTGACAGAAGGGATGAAATGCGTTATGCATCGATAAATGTCATCAATGTTGTTGTCACTAATCCACCAGAACATGAGGCTCATTCAGAGGAATCAGATGAAGCAGTTCATGTTCAAGAGGCTATACACACAGAAACGAATGAAGGAGGTGTGCGTACTAGAATACAGAGGGTTTCCCAGGGGCAAGACATTCCTTCGGCTAATTCTTATAGAGACCCAATCATGACGTTCATGGACATTACATTACTTTTGTGGAATACTTAATACATAACAAAAACAAACACACAGGGACTGTAATTGTTTAGGGTCTTTAGAAACACAGAAAAATAATCTTCTAATAATGGTGAAAGATCTTCAACATCTCCCATAAAGATCTTCCCATTTTTTTTCTTACCTAAAAACATTATTTTTATCCTGGGGAAAACAATACATAAAAAGGGTAAGCTCAAATGCTCAGTAAGGGTAAACATATCGAAAATAAAACAATCCATAAAATTTTGTATTTAAAAACATGAACATAAAATCTAAACATCAAAATCTTGAGCAAAGACATAAATCTTGAAAGTACGTAAGGCATATATCATAAAGGGACATAAATCATGATAAAATATCATGGGAATGAAACATTTAATTTTGAAAAACCATTAATCACATGTTATTTTTTCCATAGTAGCCATGTCATTGCTGCCAAGACCCTCTTAGTGGAAATTGTCTTTTTCTGAATCGCGTTTACTCCTCATTCCAGTTCTGTATCACTGAACCAGATTAACTTACCGTTCCAGCCATGTCTATCTCATTAGATATAAATATTTACCCAATTTATTGGAGGGAGATATAGGTACCACCCATCTCATATTGAAATCATTCTTACATGTTTCACAACATAAACATAAATCATTCATCACAACCCAATGAATAAAATGTGTTTCATAAACATCATCCCATCATAACATAATCCATATAAAAAATGGATATAATTTCATCAAAAGAAAATTGGAACAATGTAAATAATAAGACATTATACTTGAAACATACACATATGAAATAATTTCATCTTATATGGAAATTGGTTTTGATAAAATACTTGAAATGAATTATTGAGAAAAATTTCCTTGCTTCTTCAAAATAATTTTCTTTTCACAAAATGCCACACAGTTTCAAAAGAAAATTATTTTATTGAAAATAACCATGAAAACATGTAGAGAAAACTTCATTAAAATAATACATTATGAAACCGTAAAAATCTGTTCATGCCGTATAATTTAAAAAAACATTCTCCTCATACTTTTGTCAGAAACGTCAAAATAAGACCACATAGGTAAACAAAAAAAAAAGATTCCTTCCATAACACAAAGTAAAAGTCAAAGATGGGTAAACATGACTTTAAAAATACATGGAAGAATATTAAACACTTTATGAAAAACATTTTTTATGGACATGGATGAAAAATATAACCCTAGTAAAAACTTACGAATAAATAATCTCGGATAAGAACGAGATTGGAATACTTATCCCTTAACTTATGTCTGATATGATTCGTATGTTTCGGAACATTTTGTATAATGATTTAATAAATGTCATTGAATTGTTATAGAATCATATTAATTGTTATTATATCATATATGGTTCACTTATGACTTTATATATTACCCGTTCTTTTGTAAATTCATGATAAAGTAGCGTTTTTGGTAAAATCGTTTCTTTTATCGTCCGTGTTTTGACTTTTAATTATTAATATGATTACATAGATCATGATTACATACTTCCAAAATGTAAAAAATGATTTATATATTATATATATTCAGAATATACATATATATTATAGATCGATAAATGGAAATAAATACACCATTCATGGAGACGGTAGGTCGTACGTATGCATGAACGCTGTTTTCATTTCCTTATTAAATTGAATGGAAGTAAATAACATATAAATAATTCCATTATAATTAATATATCACAAATTTCATAACTACTTAATATATGTATAATTTATAATCATTAATGAATGGTTAACTTGGAGAATGAATCTCGTCGCGTCGTGGAGAGGTAATCTGTACGTACGCAAGAGCGATGATATCGTTCCCATAATTATTGAATGGAATTAGAGTGGATGATATAATATCTCAGAATTAGTATCATGTTATAATAACCATATATATAGTTATTCGTTACATCATTATACTCATCCATGTATGGTGGTTGTGGAAAAACATAATACACCACGGCGTGGAGAAAGTATTTCGTATGTATACACGCGTGGTGATTTCTTTTTCCATAGGATGGATAGAAGGTGAAATGGGGTTGTTTCTTATTTATAATTTTATATCAATATATTATTGATGCTGATGTTATTACTTTATAATGAAACAACTAAAGAAGAAGAAGAAGTTGAATAAAAGGAAACATGAAATAATCAATGGAAGAGATTACCTCTTCTTCGACATACCTTTTTTAAGCTTCCTCTTAAGGGACTAGAGTTGGTCTTTTGAGAAGACCAGAACCTCCAGAATGTTTCTAGGTAAGTGGAGAAGTTCAATTGGTAGGTACTGGCCGAGCTTTATTTCTCAATGAATTGTGAAGAGGAGACGGAGGAGGTTTCCTTTTATAAGGGAGGAGAGGGGCACCTTTGGAAACATAAGAAATATTAATTTATAATAAATTAAAACCCCACTTAAAAACCCCGAAAAATAACTTAAATCTGAATATAATATGTGATAGGGTTGTAATATCATCATCCAATAAAATTTAGACATGTTGGGAATTTATTTTAAACCTTATCAATATTATTTATCCTTATTTAATTTATTTAATCATATTTGTGGTAATAATATTCTTAATTTTAAATTGTTATAAATTTTTACTTATGTGTTTTAAATTATCCATAATTGTGTAATTTATGAAATTTTAGACCATATAAATTTTAATTTATAAATTTTAAATATTTATGTTATTTTTAAACAATTTAATATTATGTTAGATTAATAATATAACAATAGTGTTAATTTTGACACTATTCAATTATTTGAATTTAAATAAAATTCACACAGAGGATATATTCGAACCAAAATGTTTGTTATATTCTTAAAATGTCATATTAATCTATATAAATTGTGGAGAAAATTAATTAGTTCATATAATGTTTATTTTAATATTTATAAAAAAATTATTTGATATTTCTTTTAAGAAAACAATTACTACGTCATTTTTGTATAATCATTTAATATACTCATTAGTTGCATAAAATTTAAAAATAAAATCATATGATCAATATAAATATGATACATTTAATAATAATACTTTTAATCGATTTTATCATCTTAAAACCACAACATTTAAATTGATATATTTTTTTAATTTCTGAAGGTGACATTTTGACATCATTTAAAATAAAATAATATAAATTTCCTAATCGGTTTTATAATGATCCAAATGGTCCAATAATAGACCCTTAGATGATTAACCTATATATATACTCGACCAATACTGTTTGGACAAGTTTATGGTTTTTTTGATAGGTATTATTATTTTAATAAATACTATATTATTGATTTTTCAATAAATAAATAATTTCATCATCATTAATGTATAAGATTTTAAGGAAATAAAATTTTTATTAAAAATTTCAAATAAATTAGCATGATAAAATATAACATTTTATCTTTCAAATGAGTATTTATAATCGAATTTATATTCTATATAACTTTATATTAAAAATAATCTAATTATTAATGTTTGAGTGAGACATTTCAGTTTTCTGTAAATATACTAATTAAAAGGTCTTAATCAAATACAAGTGGGTTCCATTAGATTCCATTTCGAACCAAGAATAATTTAGGTTAACATATAATCATCCCATTATATTAGGACAAGTGTTAGGGTAATTGTATAATATTATATTTACCCTTAATTACCAAATTTACCTTTAACTATGGTAAATAAAATTTACCGTGGTTACTATCCATAATGACTAAAATTAAAATGTATCCTATTAAAATAATTTGGACCTAATAATTCCAAATATGGAATCTGTTTTTCAAAATTCAAATCACAGAAGTTTCAGAGATTAATTTAAAATTAATCCCGTTGTTAAGAAAATGAGTTTTAAAAGTTAAAACATTGCAAAAGATTGAAATGATTTTACCTATGAATTCTACGTAAAATAAATTCTGATGACATACATTATATTAAATTGTAAAAATATATTTCATTTATAGTTTTAAACCATTAAATATTATAATTTAACCATATAAATTATTACGATGAAAAAGTTGTTTTTAATTAAAATTTAGCGTGTTTTTATTATTCATTAAAATATGAATGTTATCAGAATAATATGAAAAATTTATCCAAAGTAAATTTTTATATCTTGATTCCAAAGAAGATTTTTATTTTTTCAATTTGAACTTATTAACTTATAAAAAATGAGATTTAAAGTGGGTGCGACATCAAAAGGCGACAAAATAGTATTTTTTTAAAATACTTATTTTACTCAAAAAAATTATTTTGTTATCACACGATGTTCTAGAAAATGTGTAAGATGAATAATAATGTTATAATATTAAAAATTTAGTAAATACTATTCATAACGGATAGTTCATAAATATATCATAACAATATGTCATTGTTTAGTGAAACCCGGTATGGCGTGCAACACGCGCTATTGAGGAAGGTCACGATTGCGTGTAATGCAAGCCATGTCAGGGTTGCGTGTAGTACCAGACTCCTTTGTTGTTTCGTATAATAGAATCCAACCATATTTCATTTATACATTGAATATATATATATATACACTCAATGTTGCATAGAATAACTACTATCAAACGAACTTGAAATTGTGTGCAACACGATCCAAGAATAGTATTGTGTATACAGTAAGCTAATACGTTGTTGCATATAGCGCAAGATAATCTTGGTGTAGTGTACAAGAGAAGATATGAAAGAAAATAAAAAATATATATCTCATAAAATATCGGGTTGTTACATTCTACCCCCCTTAAAAATGAATTTCTCCCTCAAAATTTGTTGGGGTTATAAATGGTTTAATATTTGAAAGTTTATTTCATAGAAACCCACATCATAAAAAGGAATAATAAAACATAATTTTAAAAAGTAAAGTATAAAACATAACCGTTTCCCAAATTAACTAATCATTGGGTTTCCACGTAAGATAACATAGGTGAAAATATTGATTTGGAATAGAAATCTGACCAACAAGTTCTGATGGAGAGTGGTAGAAAACATGGCTATGAAAAAGCCAACAATCACAAAGCCAAAAAAATTTGATGATCTAAGGTACCATCTGATTCATCAGATATAAGAGCTCTAGGACAACATTTTTGGTTTTCAATATCATTTCCCTAAAGTTGAAAACTTTGAATTAGAAGATATACTTACGTGATTTTGGGACAATCTCACTGTTGTATGTGACTTGAACAATTTCCATGTCACCTCTTAATGAAATGAAGTTAAATTTGTCTTCCGTGAAGTGTTAGCAGATAATGCGTTAAAATGATAGGTCATTCCATCTATCTCAAACATAAGGATAGAAAAAGTTATATACATATGCCCATCTATGGTGAGATTAATCATATATGGTTTCGAAAATGGACTTATACTTCATCTATCATACTGCTTAATAAAATAAAACTAGTTTCTACTAACCAGGGACTTCCTGTAGGCCAGTGGTAGGTGATAAAGTCTTATCGCACTTCAGTTGTGGGTTCGATTTCCACAGCCTTGTCTGACGCGATGGGTTGTCGCCCGTCCTGTAGGTTTTCCCTTTTTCTAAAAATAAATTATTATAAAATTCCTGCAATAATATCGAAAAAAGTTCTAGCCTTAAAAAATACTATCTTATGTATAACATAATTCTTTCCAATATTTAGGCTTATCTGAAATACTACTATCCAAGATAATGAATAAAGAAAATGATTACGTGAAAGGTCACATAACAAGCACGTGAATAGAATCATTTATCCCCCATATATAATAAGATATATCTTGTTGGTCACATTCCAAACAAGTGAATACCTAAATCATGTAATCTATTGAAACATGAATTACCATATAACCTTAGTGAAAACATGAATGCTATCAAAATTTAACTCTTTCCACATACCAATATCCCAAAATTTCTATATACTCAAATCATGATATCACTTCGTCCTAATATCAGTCATGAGCTCATTAATACTATCAAACATCTCATTATCTCCTTATCATTTCATTATCCACATACCATCTACCTTCCAAAAATATTTGAATAAACATTCATGGTTACCGGTACCATTCATCATATACTTTCAAAAACTCAAGGAAAGACAATAGTGTAAAAATCCTTAGATTTTTCTTTATTCCATAGTACCATACATTATTCTTGATAAACATACAATCATTCAACAACCTTCTTAAACTACTAACTGAGATTTATCATTTCTTTCATCTTATATATCATTTGTAGTCTCCTCATCATCATCCACATAAATACTGCCCATATGACCATGATTATTCTCTTCATGAGATTTTCCCTTAGGGAATTGGTTTGCATAATGCTCGTACATTCCACATTTAAAACATTAACCGTTTTTGTAGTCTTAGCAATACCATTATCCTTGTCCATGGTGTTAACAGAACCTTTTATTTTACAATTATTGGATTTGTGTCCTTCTTTTCCACAGCCAAATCATCTTCCAGTTCATCTGAATCATTCTTCCTAACCCCTCTTCCAACATGATTTACATGAGGTAAATTGAACTTTCTTTCCTCTATGATCATCATGAACTCCATATTTCTCTTATTACCTGAGTCAGGAAACTTACAATAGTTTAGAATATTCATCATATTATCAGATTTATGATTAGGCATAACAACGATATGCATACTTCTAGATCCAATTTCAATCGGTTTCTCATGAATAATATCATTCCATTGTCTGACATATCTTCAATTATCATGAATCTTTCTGTTTCTAGCCATTTTCTAAGACCCAAAAAGAATAGTGTGAGAGGAAAAAAATATAATCAATGGGGGGTACCTTAAATATCTAACATCTTTAGTTTAATTCTAATCTTGTTTCCATAATTCTAGGACTATAACCTATACTTATACTTATCCTTAGGGATATCCCTAGATATACCATAGAAATATATCTAGGGATCTCACTGAAGTTTTCACATCCTAGTTTCCAATGGTTAACTAAACCTCCCTCTGATACCAACTATAGAGACCCAATATTGACGTACATGGGCATTACATTACTTTTGAGGAATACATAATACATAACAAAAAAACAAACACACATGGACCGTAATAGTTTAGTGTCTTTGGAAACACAGGAAAATAATCATCTAATCATGGTGAAAGATCTTCAATATCTCCCATAAATATCTTCCCCTATTGTTTTCTTACCTAAATTCATTATATATATCCTGGGAAAAAGATAACATAAAAATAGTGATCTCAAATTCTCAGTATGGGTAAAAATAGAACACATAAAACAATCCATAATCATTTAACTGCAAAAACCTAAACCTAAAATCTAAACATCAAAATCTTGAGCAAAGACATACATCTTGGAAATACGTAAGGCATATATCATAATGGAACATCAATAATGTTAAAATAGCATGGGAATAAAACATTTAATTGTGTAAAACCATTAATCACATGATATGATTTCCATATTAGCCTAGGCATTGCTGGCAAAGTCATCTTAGTGGACAAAGTCCCTTTCAGAAACGAGTTCACTCCTCATTCCAGTCCTGTATTACTGCACCGAATTAACTTACCGTTCCATCCATGTCAATTTCATAATATATAAATATTTACCCATTTAATTGGAGGGATATATAAGTCCTACACATATTATATTGAAATCATTCTTAAATGTGCCACAATATAAACATAAATCATTCATCATAACCCAAAGAATAAAATGGGTTTCATAAACATCATCCCATCATAACATAATACATATAAAACAAATGAATATAATTTCATCATAAGAAAATTGGAACCATGTAAATCATAAGACATTATATTTGAAACATACACTAATGAAATAATGTCATCTTATATGGAAAATGGTTTTGATAAAACACTTGAAATGAATTCTTGAGAAAAATATCCTTTCTTCTTCAAAATCATTTTCTTTTCACAAAATGCCACATAATTTTAAAAGAGAAAGATTTTACTGAAAATATCCATGAAAACCTGTACAGTAAACTTCATGAAAATTAGGCTTTATGAAACCATAAAAATCTGTTCATGTCGTATAAGTTAAAAAAACTTTCTCCACGCACTTTTGTCGGAAAATTCAAAAAAAGACCACATATAGTAAACAAAAGAAGTATTCCTTCAATAACACAGAGTAAAAGTCAAAGAGGGGTAAACATGACTTTAAAATACATGGAATAATATTAAAAACTTCATGAAAAACATTTT
The DNA here is from genome assembly GCA_963277665.1 of Viscum album. NCBI lineage: Eukaryota > Viridiplantae > Streptophyta > Magnoliopsida > Santalales > Viscaceae > Viscum > Viscum album. The sequence continues at coordinate 667,028,144 of OY728162.1, forward strand.
GTATTGGCATGGAAGAAGTATATAACCCCAGTAAATACTTATGAATAAACAATTTCGGATAAGAATGAGATTAGAATAGTTACCCCTTACCTTTTGTCTGATATGCTTCGTATGTATCTGAACCTCCTGTATAATGATATAAATAATTTCATTTAATTATTACAGAATCATATTCATTGTTATTATATCATATATTTATCATTTATGACTTTATATTACCCATTATTTGGTAAATTCATGTTAAAGTAGCGTTTTGGGTAACATCGTTTCATTTATCGTCCGTGTTTTGACTTGTAATTATTTATATGATTACATAGATCATGATTACTTACATCCTAAATGCAAAAAATTATTTATATATAATATATACTCAGAATATACATATATATAATAGATCGACAAATGGAATGAAATACATCGTTCATGGAGACGGTAGGCCGTAGTACGCATGAACGTTTTTTTCCTTATTAAATTGAATGGAAGTAAGTAAATAACATATACATAAGTACAGTATCATTAATATGTTCTATATTTCATGATTAAATTATATATATATACTTTATAATCAATCATGAATTGTTAACTTGGAGAATGAATCTCATCGTGTCGTGGAGACGGTAATCCGTACGTATGCAGGAGCGATGATATCGTTCCCATAATTATTAAATGCAATTAGAGTGGACGATATAATAACTCAGAATTAGTATCATGTTATAATAACCATATATATAGTTATTATTTACACCATTATACCCATCCATTTAAGGTGGTTGTGGAAAAACATATTACACTACTGCGTGGAGACGGTATTTTGTACGTACGCACACGCGATGATTTCGTTTTCATTAGGATGGATAGAAGGTGAAATGGGGTTGTTTAAAATTTATAATAACATATCAGTGTATTATTGATACTGATGGTATTAATTTATAATGAAACAAATAAATAAGAAGAAAAAGTTGAAGAAGAAAGAAACATGAAAGAATCGGTGGAAGAGATTACCTCTTCTTCGATGAACCTCTATTAAGCTTCCTCTTAAGGCACTAGAGTTGGTCTTTTGAGAAGACCGGAAACTCCAGAATGTTTCTTAGGAAGTGGATAAGAAAAATGGGTAGGCTTTGTCTAATCTTGAAGGCTCAAAATGTTGTGAAGATGAGAGGGAGGAGGTGCCCTTTTATAAGGGAGGAGAGGGGCACCTTTGGAAACATAAGAGATACACTAATGCATAAAATGTTTTTTACGTCGATTATTTTTCATTTTTTACGCCGGGTTCTAGCCGACGTTAATACAGAAGATGTTATAAATAATGTTTTTTACGTCGGTTATTTAAAAACTGATGTAACATATATAACATCGCGGTTTTTATCACGTCCGTTAATTAATAACGGACGTGAAACCCCCCTCCCCCCGGGGGGGGGGGGGGTTAGAAGGTCTGTTATTATATAAACGCCGTGATAAACCCAGGGGGGCTTTATCACGTCAGTTATACAATAACTGACGTCATAAACACGTGCGAGTGACTTTATCATGTTGGTTATTGATTAACCGACATGATAAACTCCTGGGCTATGGTTTATCACGTCGGTTATTCAATAACCGACGTGCTAAACCAGTCCCGGGAGCGGTTTATCACGTCGGTTAATCAATAACTGACATGATAAAAAGCCTGGGTATTGGATTATCACGTCGGTTATTAAATAACCGATGTGATAAACCAGTCCCGAGAGGGGTTTATCACGTCGGTTAATCAATAACCGACGTGATAAAGCATTTCCCAGGTCATTTATAATGTCGGTTATTACATAATCGACGTGATAGACCATGACACAGATGTTTATCACATCGGTTATGAAATAAACCGACGTGATAAACGCTTCTTGATATCTTTATCATGTCTCTTATAAAATAACCGACGTGAAAGATAAAAAAAAATTAGAAAAAATCCACTACAGTCCTCTCCTCTCCCCCAAAATCAACCAGAAATGAAATCAATAATTCGTACTACAAAAACAGAATATCAAAACATGAACTAAAGAAAATTTAATCATTTACATTGATAACAGATAAAGTTTACCCACTTGATAGCCCCCACCCTCATGTAAACACCCTGTACAGCCCTCCCCAACCCCATTGGAGCTCCCACCACACCCTTAGACTGCCCACTGACCCCCTGGACAGCCCCAAACACCCCTCAACAACCCCCCACCCTTCTAAACAGCACCCCTAACCCCCTCACCCCACTTGATCGCCCCCACCACACCCCTGGACTGCCCCCCAACCCCCTGGAAAACCCTAAACACCCATCGACAACACCCCCACCCTACTGAACAGCACCCCCTCACCCCCTCACCCCCACATGACAGCCCCCACCCCATTGGAGCCCCCACCACACCCCTGGACTGCCCCTGACCCCCTGGACAGCCCGAAACACCCCTCTACAACCCCCACCCTCCTGAACAGCACCCCCTCACCCCACTTGACAGCCCCCACCACACTCCTGGACTGCCCCCCCCCCCCCCCCGACCCCCTAGACAGCTCCAAACACCCCGAGACAACCCCCCCCCACCCTCATGTATACCCCCCGCACCCTGGACAGGCCTCCCCCAACCAATTGGCCCCCTACCACACCCATGGACTGCCCCCCCCCCCCCCCCAACCCCCTGGACATCCCCAAACACCCCTCGACTACCCCCCCACCCCACCGGACAGCCCTCCCAGACCCCTGGACACCCCCAACCCCACTGAACACCCCCCACACCCTTGAAACCCCTCCCCCCCAGACCAGAATCCATACTAGAAAAACCATCATAAGTAGACCAAAACAAGAAGTAGAGAAAAATTAAACATTCTCATATATAACATTAAAAACTTCCACTGTAAACTTCAAAAAAAACTAAATCCAACCTAAATGACTACCAATTACATAATTAAAATGACAATATTCAAAATTAAATTTTACATTACAAAAAACTAAAATTTAATCAAACCTGTAAAATAATATGACCACTCCACTTGTAGTAGTTTGATGTCTTCAGCATTATAGGGGTGAGGGTCATCAAAAAGCTAAAAATGAAAAGGATATTAGTTAACGTGTATAATGAGTAAATCAAATTGAAATATTATGGAAAAGTTTAAGAGGAAATCTTACCAGGTCAAAATTCACAACTCTCCCAGTTGTTATTATTTCATATATAAATTTTAACATATAATATCCGTATTCGATGACGCCTTGTTGTTCATGACAATTCTATTTGAATGAGTGTAAATTCAATATATTATTTTAATGTAATAAATAAAAAAGTACAAATTATAAATTGATATTTACCTTCGCATTTACATATTTGACCTTTTCATTCCTTTTCTTTGAGTTTTTTCAAAAGTAGACCCATTCCCTGTTAGAAAATAATACTAATGGGGTAAATTTAAAATTCATTATAATATATAAAACTATTGAGAAATTGAATCTTCCTTTTCCAATATATTCTTAAAATGTTCCCGCACATCATCATGGACAGAGCATATCCAATAAAGTGCTTTCTCCCTTGGGCAAAAAACCCCTAACATCCAATGATCACTGATAGAAGGAAATTTAACATTAGTGGTTTTTTATGTTAAAAGATAATTAAATCTTTGAGAGAGATGTATTTCATACCTCTCACAAAAAGGCATCATCCAACATTATGTGACTATATTCTTTTCAAATCATTCAGCAATATAAAGAATTCTTTGTTCCTCATCCAATGGACATGCTTCAGGGGAAATCAATTACGGGTCCATGAATCCATATAAATCTGTCAGCTCATTCTTCTCTCAAATTTTATAAAGATACCTAATTCAAAATAGACATAAGTATACATTTTTAACAAATATAATGCTGGGAAAATGTGTTAAGACTAACATGGAAAAAATTTGCACCACGTTGATTCCCAACTTATCTCCAGTAACAAGCTCCATGATATCAGTTTTCATAATCCCCACATTTATTTCACATCCACAAACATGCACTTCCGTTGGAAACTCATAATGATCCGCCAACAAATATGAATATCTTGACAATCTGTCAAGACTACTGGATTCTGTATATGATGTCATAGTGATTTGTCTTTGTTGTTGACTATACAATATTTATTTACCTTTGAAGTATTCCTGTAAAAATAAATTGAAAAATATATTAGTTTTCAAATGATAAAACAACTTTAATAAAAAAATAAAAGATATAACATTCATACCTCTATGGTAATGAGTCGAAGAAGTCCGGATGTCCAAATTAAAAAATGGTCGATACTATGTCCAACTGTCTCCACCTCATCTGTAGGTAATGGTTCCCGAGTTGATCTATCTATAATATCTTGTACAGTGACCCTCCGATTCTCTACCTCTAATTGTTGATGATGAACTGTATCTCCTATACAATATACCAACCCATATGCTACTATATACTATTGAGAATCATCAACATACAACTCGCAATAAGTAGGAAAATGCGGCGGAGGAGTAGGATAAAAAATGGGGTCAGCAGGATGAGGTGGGGGAGTGGGAGCTACTGGAGGAGGTGGAGGATAAATAAAGGGGTTTGCAGGGGGAGGGGGACGAGTGGGAGCTATAGTCTGAAATTGTCTTTGCATGTCTGCAAAAATAGACTGCACCGACGCTCTAATCTTGTCCTCCATCGTCGCATTAATATTATGAATTTCAGACTCCAAGGAATCAATTTGTTTTCTATAAACCCCCTCAATGTTTGATGTTGAAGAACGTGGCAACACTTTTATTACCGATACACCTGCCAAATATTCTCTTACACAACCAGGATGTTCAGGCCTTCCCAATGCTATAGATGAAATATATTCCCTCCCAGTAGCTGTAAATGTCCCCTGTGAACTCTTCTCCTCAAGAGAGTCCTGTATTAATTAATTTATCATTTCTGTAATGATTGAAATTATATGAAAAAATGGTTAACTTAATTAAATAAAATATATATCTTACAATCCTCTCATCTACGATTCTCGATTAATCCAAAAGATATTTCCCTTTTTTTCCCTTCCGAGCTCTCTTCCATTTTTCATGTCTAGATGGAGGGGATGGAGGGGCCACCTCTCCAGAGCTTAAAGACTCAGCTCTTAGTTGTTGAAATCATTCCTCCATCATTTGTTCTTCCTATAATGCATACCCTCCCCACGATAAAATATGATGGTATAGATTTTTAGATTGGATCTCTTGATTAGCTTTCCTTGTTTTCTATAAATTAAGAATAAGAAATCATTAACAAAACGTTAATAAGATCATTTATATAAGAAATCTTATAAAAGTTTAGACTGCCCTTACCAAAAATGACTCTTGTCTTCTACTTTCAAAAAACTGTCTCCATGTGTCTTCATCTATAAAGGGTTATATACGACATGGACTTTCATGACTCCTATGACCATAAATGAAATCAGATGAGAGGGTTGATTTGAAATCCCTCCATCTCTTGGAAGCCAACGATAAGCATTTCACTCTGACTCCTCTAGTGTCAGGAATATCAAATGTCATCTGATAAAGAAGAGGTTAAACATATTATATATACTAGAAACATTTAAAGAATATTCAAACAATAGAAAAAGATCTTACCAAAATCGTCTCCCATAGCTAAGAGATTACCGCTTTATCCACACTTCTCAGGTCATCATATAGAATGCTTACTTTTCTCTTAGCCTGAGTTGCTACAAAACTCTTAAAATATTTTGCCTATGGACCTCTAGGAATATCATCATCATCAAACTCAATGACTATCCACTAATCCTGCGTAAGGGCAACTGATAATTTTGGTAAACGTGTGCACCCACGTTTACCAACCTTTGAACTCTTTGTTCTAATAGGAGCATGTGAATGTTCCTCCCCAGATGTATGACCAATATTCTCACCTCCAGAATCATGTGGTTGATCAACTGAATGATCTTTCATTATCCTTCAAATCAAAAAAACAAACGTTTGTTCAAAAATATACAAATTCAAATATTTTAATACTACTGTAATCAGAAAATAGAAAAGTGTACTAAGTTACATAATAGTAAACATTGGTAATATGGTTAGCATGTTAAATAATGGTAAAGATGGTAAAGATGGTAAAGATGGTAAACATGGTAAACATGGTAAACACGGTAAACATGGTAAACATGGTAAAGTAATTGTCACTAAACAAAAATAATAGATATACAATTCATGTAATGGTAAACATGATAATGTAAACTAAAAAAACTTAAAACAAACAACAACATATAATTATTTTGTTTTAAAACATGTTTTAATAAATAAAAAACATACAACATCTAACATTTATGAAAAAAATAAATGTAAAAAAGGAATAAACATATGTTACCTGTAATTTTAGGAATGTACAAATAGATTGTTTTTCCAAATTCATTCGTCGTGATCGTTCCTTATGGAACAAACCATGTCTTCAACATGATCATCATTATGTTCTGTTAATCTTTCCCTGGAAGTAGGGATCTCACATAAATCAGAATCTTCATCAACTTCATCCTCACCAACATATAGTTTTTTACCTTGTAAAACAACAGCCCACTGCATATCTGATTGATCTACTACATAAAAAATTTGTTTTGCATGTGTTTCCATTATAAAAAAAATCAGTTATGTCTTCCAATCTATTCATATTAACAAGTGTCATTCCAAATTCATCGTGTCTGACACTATTTTTACCGATAAACCATTTACAGTTAAAAACATGAACACTAATTTTAAAGTAATAAACCTCCCATATGTCTTCAATCACTCCATAATATGTACTTGATGCAGAAATTGGGTTTTTGATCTTAGCACTCGAAAAATGTATTTCTTCTGCAAACACCAATACACCACTATTCTGAACTGTACTTCTATTTTCATGAGCTTTTGTATGAAATGTATAGCCATTAATGTCATAACCGTACCATGTTATCACATTTAAACATGGACCACCCACTATCCATTTTAATGTCTCTGATACATCTGATCTACTAAGCAAAGTCTTTTTAATCCATGACAAAAAAGTTTTGTTGTGCTCATTAAAAATCCACATTTCTTTCTACTTTGGATGACATTGTTCCAACTCATTAATATGCAATGTGTTATACGGTTGAGCATTAGCTATGTTATTCAAGATGTATGATTCTAACTTCTTCATCTGTTCAGCTGACAATGATTTGACTTTCAAACCACGAATCCTCTTTCCCTCATTATTAACTCGTTCAGGGAATGATGGAGGCAAACCTATGTGTTGCGCCGCAGCCAAGTAGCTCATACAAAACTCTGCTACCTCCTCAGAAATATACTTTTCAATAATAGAGGCTTTAGGTCAATGTGGATTTTTAACATACCCCTTTAATATTTTCATATACCTTTCAAAAGGATACATCCAACAAAGATATATAGGTTCAAAAAGCTTTATTTCTTGAACCAGATGAATCATTAAATGCACCATTATATCAAAAAAAGTTGGAGGAAAATACATTTCCAATTGACAAAGTATAAAAATTGCATCCTTTTCCAAAATGTTAAAAGTATTCACATCAATCCCCTTGTTACAAATTGAATTGAAAAAATAACACAACCTCATCATAGTCTTTCTAACACGAATGGGAAATATTCCACGCAATGCAACTGGTATAATTTATTGCATCATAACGTGACAATCCAGTGATTTCATACCTATCAACATCAACTCCTTCATTGAGACCAAATTTTTTACATTTGAAGAATAACCTTGAGGAACTTTGATATCATGAAGACACTGAAAAAAGATAATTTTCTCCCTATAAGATAATGTATGACAAGCCGGGGGAAGAAATGTTCATCTTCCATTAGAAGTGGGAGCTAACTCCAAACGTATTCCCATTGATAGTAAGTCTAATCTTGTATTCAACCCATCCTTAGTCTTTCCTTTAATATCTAACAATGTTCCAATCAAACAGTCTCATATATTCTTCTCCATGTGCATGACATCAATATTATGTTTAACTTCATGATACCTCCAATATGGTAGCTCAAAAAATATTGACATTTTCTTCCAAATATGTCTATCATTACCAGATTTCTGTTTCTTTCCCAATGTCACATCAAGGTATTTAACCCTCTCGAAATACAGATCCGGTGATAAAGGTTTTGGACCAGTATCAAATTCTTATGATCCATTGAATGCCTTTTTTAGTCTTCTATAAGGGTGATCCATAGGCAAAAACTTTTGATAACCCATGTACACTGTTTTCCTCCCATGATGCAATTGACAATATGATGTCTGTTGTTCGCAAATTGGACATGCTTTATGCCCTTTAACACTATATCCAGACAAATTTCCATATGCTAGGAAGTCATTTATAGTGAACAGAAGCACTACATGCAGTTGAAAATATTCCATTTTATAAGAATCATACACCTTAATACCATCATCCCATAACAGTTTCAAATCATCAATCAACGGTGACAAGTAAACATCAATATCATTGCCGGGTTGCTTTGGACTAGAGATAATTATACTCAACATGACATATTTGCGCTTCATACAAACTTCAGGAGAGAGGTTGTAAATTACCAATAAAATAGTCCATGAAATATGTGTGATACTGAGGGTTCGGTATGGATTCATTCCATCTGTGAAAAAACCTAATTTGAGATTTCTTATTTCATTTCCAAATGTAGAGTACTGCGCATCAATTTTTTCCATTGTGGAAAATCAGCTGGATGACGTATTTTTCCATCACATACCTGCTCATCAGCATTCCATCTTAACCTTTTTGCATCATTTGAATTAGAAAATAAACATTTGAAACGATGAATTATAGGAAGATACGAAGATACCTTTGCAGGGAGCTTTATAATCTCTACATCAGTCTGTGATTTCTCTTTCACCTTATACCGTGATGTCCCACATTTAGGACACTCTGACAGAAATTCATATTCCTTCCGATATATAATGCAGTCATTCGGACATGCATGTATTTTCTTGTATCCCAATCCCATCGGGAAAAACATTTTCTTGGCCTTGTAATGTGAATCTGGAAGATTGTTATCTTTTGGATGAATGTCTTTCATCAATTTCAGCAGCTCTGTAAAACTTTTACCACTCCATCCATGTTTTTCCTTCAGGTTAATCAATATTAACACCGCCGACAAAACTGTAAAATCTGTCAAACCAGGATATAATGGTTTTTCAGCATCACCATATAGACGCACAACTGTCGGTTCTATCTCAATTTGTTCTGCTACAATATCACGAATCATTTCTTGAATTCCATCGAAGTTACCATCTTGTGAATCAACATCATCAGTGACATTTCGTCCAGTTTCACCATGCCAAATCCAAAGGGCTGTAACTCAGATTAAAACCATGACATATCAGATGATCTTTTATCTCTCTACTTTTCAACTTCTTTATATTCAATCATTTCAGACATGGACAGAAAAAAATGTCACTACTTGGAACATTTCGTTTAGAAAATTACAAAAAGGCATCAACACCTTCCTCATATTTATTGCTCATTCGATGTGTCGCAATCCAACTTCGACTCATTATTACCTATAACAGATATCAAAAATATATAAATATTTTTAAGATAAGACAAATATAAGTTTTATGAAAAAAATCATAATTTGAATGTAAAACAATTTTGAAATATAAAACAAATCTATGCGTATTTAAAAAAATATGCTTGAATATTATTATTAAAAGAAATTATAGTTAGATATAACAGTTTTAAATTCCATTGAATAAATGAAAACCATGGTGCCTACATGGATGATAGAAAATTGGATAGAATGGAGTAAACCTGATAATCAAATCATATTTAAAATAAAAACTCAGGTGGAGAAAATCACAATGTAAATCCAAACACCCCTGGACACCCCCAACCCTCTGGAGAGCTCCCCACCCCCCGGACAACCCCCCAAACCCTCTGGATAGGCATCCACCCCCTTGGACAGACCCCCACACCCACCCCCCAGGACACCCCCCATCCCTCTGGATAGTCCCCCAACCCCCTAGACAGCCCCCACCCCTCTAGAAAACACCCCCTCCCCTCCTGGACACCACCCCCACCCCCCACCCCCTTGGACACCCCACTGGACACCCCCAACCCTTTGGACATCCCCCCACCCCCTGGACAGCACCCCACCCCTCCAGACAGCACCCCCACCCCTCCTGGACACCACCCCCACCCTCGACCCCCTTGGACACCCCCCCTGGACACCCCCCAACCATATGGACAACCCCACCCCCCCAGACAACCCCCAAAACCCTCTGGACAGGCCTCCACCCCCTTGGATAGCCCCCCACACCCACCCACCCCATTGGACACCCCCCTGGACACCCCCAACCCTCTAAAAAGCCCCCCACCCCCCAGACAACCCCCCAAAAAATGGTTTACATATAAAACTAGGGCTGGTGGAAAACAAAAAACACATGCATTTACTATATACTTCATCATGAAATAGATGGAATTAAATATTATTAAATATGGCTACTTAAAAGATCGTATGATAATTAAAAATAATCATTGATATTCAACTAGTCAAATGATCACAAGTTTCTCGATAACTAATATCATAATTTATTTTCTCAAAAAAGTCACACAAAATAGTCCACAAACATGTTTCGCACCAACATCACAATTTAATAAAACAATTCCTCAATTTATAAAACATTCTGAAAATGTTTGAAATATTAAATCACCTCTTTACCTTTCAAAAACCCTTATTAGGTGAATAACAGCGCCAAAATATTTCATTTACACCATTTTATCACTTTTTTTAACTCACTAAATCATTTTCAATTTTCATAAAACAATCCCAAGAGGAACAACCATTTTTTTCCCACAAAAGACATTCCAAAACCCCCATTCAAGAAAAAAATCATACCAATACAAATCCAAAATATAAATTTCAGCTCAATACACTTTTATTAAACCACCCCCATATTTTAATAATTTACCTCAAATAATGTCACAAACAATACACATGAAAAACAAAATTTTTCATATAACACCTTCAAGAAGTGTGACAAGCTTTTACACATAACACCAATTCAAAACCCCCCTTTTGAGACCCACATGACAACAAAGAGTTAAAAAACCATAATTGGATTCCCCTTTAAAAATTAATGAATCACTTTCATAGGTTATAAAATACACCCAAATATTACCCTAAGAGTCACACATTAAAAGCACCCAATTTCTAGATAAAATGAATATATAAAATTAAAGACATATCCAAATCCATCAAAAAAAAAGTTGGGACCACAAAAAATATATGATGTAGGCAAAATGAATGAAAAAAAGTACACAAAAATATAGTGTTGCGATTTGAAGGCTTACATGAAATGGGGGTTTTGGAATGCCTTTTGTGTTGTAAGTTGAAAGCACACAAAACGAGGTGAGATGATAGATCTGGGAAAAAGAGCACACAAAAATTGAACGAGTTGAAAGCACACAAAACGAACGAAAAAAATCACACAAAAATCGCAAAACATAAATATAGACTATCCGGAAAAAAAACGAACGAATTATATTCGTGGAAGGCTTACTTGAGTGTTGCGAGTTGAGATGATAAATCCGAGGAGAGTAAAGATGACAAATGTTTTAGGCAAAACGAGTATAACACAGCGAGATCGACGACCCGATTAGGGTTTATCGCGCGAGAGAGACGAGCCACCAGACTGTCGAACGAAAATTCATAAATGAAAAACCTCGGGGGTTGTTAATTTTTTAAATGTTTTTATAATGTCGGTTATTTAATAACCGATGTTATAAAATGTTATTTACAATTATAACATCGGTTATTAATATAACCAACGTTATAAATGTATTACATATGGCTTTTTTTACATCAGTTATCTATAACCGACATAAAAAAGACATAAACAATAACAGTTTTTTACGTTGGTTATAACATAAACGATGTAAAAAACACGTAGATATCTTGTTTTTTACGTCGGTTATTTGATTACCAATGTACATACCAAACACGAGCGATTTTTAACGTCGGTTATTAAAATAACCGACGTCCAAAATCTACTCACTGCATTTGTGATGTCGGTTATAAAATAACCGACGTCAAAAACCACGTTTCATAGATTATCACGTCGGTTATATATAACCGATGTAAAAAAGTGTGACGTAAATAACGTTTTCTTCACTACTAATATTAATTTATAATAAATTCAATACCCACTATGAAAGCACCAAAAATGAATTAAATCTGAATACGAGATGATATAAGGTTGTAATCTCATCATCCAATAAAATTTAGACATGTTGGGAATTTATTTTAAACCTTATCAATTTGATTTATCCTTATTTAATTTATTTAATCTTATTTGTAGTAATAATATTCTAAATTTTAAACTGTTAAAAATAATTACTTATATGTTTTGAATTATCCATAATTGGGTACTTTATTACATTTTAGACCATGTAAATTTCAATTTATAATTTTTAGATATTTATATGATTTTTAAACAATTTAATAATATGTTATTTTTATAAAATAACAATAGTGTAAATTTTGACACTATTCATTTATTTGAATTTAAATAAAATCCACATAGAGGATATATTCGAAACAAATTGATTAATAGAGTACTAACATGTCATATTAATCTATAAAATTTGTGGAGAACATTAATTTGTTCATATAATGTTTATTTCAATATATATAAAACCATTTATTTGATATTTCTCTTAATAAAACAATTACTACATCATTTTTTTTATAATCATTTAATATACTCACTAGTTGCATAAAAATGAAAAATAAAATTCTATGATGAAGATATATATATTAAATTTAATAATAATATTATTACTATAATTTATCATCTTTAAATTGCATCATTTAAATTAATATATTTGTTAAATTATGAAGTTGACATCTTTGACATCATTTAAAATAAAATATTATAAATGTACTAATCTCTTTTATAAGGCTCTAAATTGTCCAAATATAGAACCTTAAATGATTAGGGTATAGATATACTCAGCAATAAATTTTTTTTCAAGTTTATGGTCCTTTTGTTAGGTATTATTATTTTAATAAAAACTATATTATTGATTTTTCACTAAATAAATAATTTCTACATCATTAATGTATATGATTATAAGGTAGTAAAATATATATTAAAAACATCAAATAAATTACCATGATAAAGAAAAACATTTTATCTTTCATATTAGTATTTATAATGGAATTTATATTCTATATAACTATATATTAAAAATAATCTAATTATTAATGTTTTAGTGAGACATTTCACTTATCTTTAAATAAACTAAATAAAAGGTCTTAATCAAATACAAGTGGGTTCCAATAGATTCAATTTCGACCCAATTATGATTTAGGGTAAAATACAATCATATAATTATATTATTACAAGTGTTCGGGTAATTTTATAATATTATATTTACCCTTAATTACTTGATTTACCTTTAACTGTGTTAAATAAAATTTACCGTAGTTACTATTCATAATGAGAAAAAATAAAAAATAGTTTATTAACATAATTTGTACCTAGTGATTATAAATATGGAATCCCTTTTTCAAAATTCAAATCACAGATGTTTCAGAAATTAATTTAATATTAATCCTATTGTTAAGAAAATGAGTTTTAAATGTTAAAACATTGCAAAAGATTGAAATGATTTTACCGATGAATTCAATGTAAAATAACTTCTAATGACATACATTATATTAAATGATAAAAATATATTCTATTTATACTTTAAAACCACTAAATATTATAATTTAACCATATAAATTATTACGAGGAAAAAAGATGTTTTTAATTAAAATATATCATGTTTTTACTAATCATTAAAATATAAAAGTTTTTAGAATAATAGGAAAAATTCATCCAAAGTAAATTTTTATATCCTGATTCCAAAGTAGAATTTTATTCTGTCAAATTTAACTTATGAACATGTTAGAAACTATATTTAATGTGGGTGTGCGATCAATAGGCGGCAAAACTGCATTTTTTGAAAAATATAAATTTTATGCGAAAAATTTATTTTGTTCTCAAACGATGTTCTAGAAAATTACTAATATGAATAATAATGTTATAAAATTAAAAAATTAGTCAATACTATTCATAAAGGGTAGTTCATAATAATATTATAACAATATGCCATTGTTTAGTAAAACTCGATATTGTGTACAACACACGCTATGGAGGAAGGTCTCAATCGCGTGTAATGCAAGCCAGGTCAGGGTTGCGTGTAGTGCAATACTCCTTTGTTGTTTTGTATAACAGAATCCAACCATATTTCATTTATACATTGAATATATATATATATATACACACATTCAATGTTGCGTAGAATAACTACTATCAAACGACCTTGAAATTGTGTGCAACACGATCAAAGAATAGTATTGTGTATATTGAAAGCTAATACGTTGTTGCGTATAGTGCTAGATAATATTGGTGTAGCGTAGAAGAGAAGATATGAAAAAAATTAAAAAGAATATATCTCATAAAATCATGGGTTGTTATAATGCCCTACCATACTCTAGAAAGGGACATTCCAAGGAAAAGGGCAAAATTCTGGTTACATCCCACCCTACCTCTAGAGAAAGATAATCACTTTCATTCGAGGAAAGTTTCTCACAACAAGAAGAAGAAATGAAATAATTAAGGAGGTTAAATGCAGAACTACTTCATGATAGTCTTTCTCTTTATCAAGATGGAGTTAATCAATCAAGGGAATTTGTTGTAGCTACTAGAATGGATCATGAATGTCTCCTGTTACAAGTACACCCCTATATGTCCAATCCTATGGGTCATACCTGACAGCAACCGGCAATACTACCATCAGGGGAAGTACATGTCTCCACACCCATCCAAACACTAGTTATTGCACCTGCTCAGTTCTAAGATCAACCAGATTTTTCTCAAAAATTAATGTCTACCATGGAGACTTTAACAACTCGGTTGGAAGCTATGGAAGGAAATCGTGCACAAATTTAACTAGAAAAGAGAGCTTACCCTGAATGGGTGGATGCAATTCCTCCACCATCAAATTTTATGAACACCACATTCCCAATTTTTAATGGTTCGGGAGATCAAGATTAACACTTAACACACTTTTTTTCTCATTGTGATCCTTCGATGAGAAATCCTCAACAACAAGAAGCGGTTAATATCAGGTGTTTGGTGCAGTCAATACAAGGACCTGTTTTTTTTCTAGTATACAAGTTTTCAATCTCGGTCAATTAATGGGTGGGAAGATCTCCCTAAAATATTTCTTCTTCAATTTAGCACAACATTTCCAAAGATGAATGTATTTGATCTTACCAATTGTAAGAAAAGAGAAAACGAAATAGTTTTATATTTTATTTCTCATAGTAATGGATTAACATATTCTTTATGTTTAGAACTCCCTCAAAAAGAATTATTTCCAATCTGTGTTTAAAATCTACTTGATTAATTATGCACATTGTTGATCCTTGTGAAATACAGAGGAGGGTTTCAAGACCTTACATCAATCGCTCAACAGATAGAAGACTCTTTTATAATGGATAAGGCTAAAACATATGTAATTTCAACAGTTCCAGGAAAGAGAATAAGGAATGTAGAGACTTCTACAATTACACTTAAACAAGCACCTGTAACCGCTTTCACTTAAAAACCTTCATCATATCGTAGGGCTCCACCTCTTGAGTGTCCACTACAACGGCTGCCTTGTAAATATGATCAAAGAGATCAAAGGACGAAATAGTTTGAATATTTAAAGAACATAGTTTATTCTTTACGGAATGAACTAGTTCTTGGTTACTTCATCTCAGCTCTGGAAGACAACCTGGTTCAGTTTCCAAGGACCAAAAGGCCAAACAAGGAAGGAGATGAAGAACTCCCCCACTATTTTCCATTATATCAGATGTTGGGGCATCCCATTCTAGATTATTTTGTCTTCAGAGACAATCTGTAAATGATGGTGGACTCTAGAAAAGTAAAAGTAAAAGGTTCTTCATCCCAGGTAGCATGTGTTAATGCTACTGATCTAGAGAAAGAAGATGAGTGGCATGAAGTCAAAAGTAAAAATATAGAGAAATATGATGATTGGATGGTCAGGAAAACAATCCACTGAACTCATGTCATTTTACAAACATAATTGAATCATCCAATTTTGTCTTCTTCTTGGTCTGCAACATCAAACCCCCCTTCACCAGATAGAAAATCCTCAAATAAGCAGCGTAATTTGAAGAAATAAGAGCAGTCAAAATAAGACGAGATAGTGTCAAAGCCTATGTTGTCTTTGACTCTGGAAAATTTTATGCCATATACACCAAAAGCATGGGCACCGCCACACCAAATAGCATAGCTTGAAATGGTTCATCAGGAAAAATATTCATCAGATGGAGAATTGATCTTTGGTTCTGTTAATATGATTCATTTAACGGATCCTTATGACAATGATAATTTCTATTATGATGAGCCTAAGTTCTCTGTATCTAACAGAGGAATTAGGGGAAGAGATAGAGGTCCAGGATACAAAGGAAGATGTGGATATTCAAAAATCCACTATTTAAATCATACTTCTACTAGAACTGTATATGCGGCAGAAACTCGTGGAAAATCCATTAAGCGGGCTCAATAGGAACAAGAAAGTTCTTCCACACATGGAAGATTCGGTCCTAACGCAGTAATTTTGGAAGACCAGTTAGAGGTTACACCTTCTTCCTCTTAAAAAATAGATATACCTAATCGGTCTAATCTACCGAAGCCAGGTGTGTTTCCAATTCATGCCCTGATACGGGATGCATCTACTGCCAGAGCATCAACATCCAAGGAACCTAGAAAACCACATTTTCCTAAATGGAAATTCAAACCTTTGGACCTAAAGTATGATGTCATGAAACATTTTGCCCAATTACTGGCCATGTTATCAATTATGGATGCCTTAAATCTAACAAAAGATCTTCAGAAGGTGCTTATTGAGGCTTTGTCAAGTCCTCAAGAATTCGAAACTGAAATTTCTACGGTTGTGGTCTACAATATATAGAATGATTCTATAGAATGTAAAGAAGTGATATCTTTTACAGATGAAGATGAAGATTATATTTTTTATGGACATATCAGACCTTTGCATCTATCTGGAAAATTCAATGACATGGACATCCGACGAGCTTTCGTTGATAATGGATCAGGAGTCAATCTCATTCATATTCGTACACTTAGACGACTGGGCCTCACCGAATCTGATTTATCTCCTTCTACTTTGATGTATCAAGGATATGATAAGAATGAACTAGACCCTCTAGGTGAGATTACACTCAGAATTCAGTTTGGAGACCTTGTGTCTAATTCAGATTTCATGGTTTGTTCGTTAGGACACAACCTTCAACATTTTTCTTGAATTCCTTGGCAACATCATCATACGACCGTACCTTCTTCATATCACAAATGTCTCAAATATTGATTCAATGGTCAAATTGGGACATTTTACTGCGACAAGGCCCCATTCAAAACATGTGAATTTCAATACATTGACGCAGAATTTTATCACATGGAGGGAAAGGAAAAATCAACAGAAAAGAAGGTCACCAAAATTAATGTTCCAATTGGTTTGGAAAAGATTCCTATAAACCCATTCATACATGTTAGAATAGATTTTGTGTTTCCTATCAGTCAAATTGACATGATCGACCTAAATCCAATCACTCTTTGGAATCATCCATAATTTTAGTTACAACGATTGAGCCAGACAGTATGGGAGAAATTGTTGATTCACAAAGAAATGATGAAATCTTAGATGGATATGTCTTCTATTTATCCGCTAAAATCCATAAATTATATAATTCATGAACCAGATCAGAAGAAGTTATAGTGATACTAGAGTAAAATAATGATGTCGATTCTCAATCCATGATCTCCTCTCTATCACCCCAGGAAGACCCTTCATTATCAATAGGGTCCGAAATGGCAGCCTTTTCTACAAGATGTTCAAATTTATAACTTCTCCCTTGACCATGAAAATTATGATTCTTCATATACTATTCAAGTAGAAACAGAAGAAGTAACACATATTGAATAAGAAGAGGAAGATCTCAGGGATTGTCCTCCAACATTTGAAGAGGGTATCTCAAACACTATGGATGAACTCAGAGAAATAAATTTGGGTACCAAAAAAGATTCATGCCCCACTTTAATTAGTGTTTCCATGACTCTTGAAAATCAAGAAATGTATACATTATTTCTAAATATAAATAATGATATACATTATCGGAATTATACATAAATTCTAGGTTTTGATCTTGATGTTTCTACTCATCATTTGGGTTTTCCAGAAGAACATCGAGGATTCATGAAAGGATCAAGAAGAACACACCCAACCAATGCCTCCAAAATTGAAGCAGATATTGATGAGATTATCAAGGATAACTTCATAAGAGAAGTTCAATATCCCAAATTGCTGGATAATATTGTCCCTGTGGAAAAGAAGAATGGAAAAATTAGAGTGTGAATTGACATCAGATATCTTAATAGGCATTGTCCCAAGGATGATTTTCTAGTTACTTTCACAGAACTCTTAATTGATGCAACAGCTGGCTACAAAGCTCTTTCTCTCATGGATGGTTACTCTGGGTACAATAAAATATAAATGGCCCCATAAGATGAAGAGTATACACCCTTCAGAGGTCCTCATGGTGTGTTATGCTAATGGGTAATGTCCTTTGGCCTGAAGAATGTAGGTGAAATGTTTCGACGTGCCATGCACCGTATCTTCAAACCCTTTTCAGGGAAATTTTTTGAATGTTATGGGGATGATTTGGTGGTGAAATCCAGAAAAAGTTCTGATCACTTGGCTGATCTGGAAATCAATTCCACAAACATAGACAACAGAATTTGAAGATGAACCCCTTGAAATGTGATTTTAGGGTAACCTTAGGAAAATTTCTCAGCATTGTAATATGCCATCATGTTATAGAAATTGATCCTGATAAGAAAAAATAGATTCTTGACATGTCACCTCCAAGAAATATGATGTAATTAAGAGGACTTCAAGAAAACATGGCCTCTATTCGGTGTTTCATTTCCAATTCAGTAGGCCAGTGTTTACCGTACACAAGATTAATGAAGAAGGGAGTAACCTACCAGTGGACTGAATAATGTCAAGAAGAATTCGACATACAAAAAAAATATCTCTTGAGTCCACTGGTATTAATTCCATCGATTGAAGGAAGACCACTTATTCTCTATGTGATATCTTTGGAGCGATCATTGGGTGCCTTCCTTACCCAAAAGAATGATGATGGGAAGGAAAACAACATTTACTATCTCATTCGGACTACACTTGAGGTAGAAAATCGATATTCAAGTATTGAAAAGTGATTCTTATCATTAATCTTTGCAGTTTAGAAATTGAGACACTACCTGCAACATCATGAGTTCAAATTGGTATCTCACTATAACCCGCTCAAATTTATCCTTAGTCGTCAAATGCTTACAACACGTCTGACAAGGTGGGGAGTTATTTTGCAGCAGTTTGATATCCAGTATGTGTCTCAAAAGGCAATAAAGGTCCAAGCTATGGTAGATATCCTTTCTGAACACCCATCTGTAGAAGATACATCTTTAAATATTAAACTTCCTGATGATGAAGTATTCTCTATTCAAGATAATCCTCAAACATGGGAAATGTAAATTGATGGTGCCTCTAGAAGTACAACAGGAAAGAAAATAGAAGATCCTAAATTCAACAAAGATGGGTTAGGAATATTGATTATTTCCCTAGAAAAGGCAGTGCTACCCTACACCTTCTTATTATTGGAATTCAGTACAAACAATGAAGCATAATATGAACATCTCATCGCAGGATTCGAATTGGCGCTTCAGGCACATGTGAATCAGTTGAAGATAATAGGTGATTTAGATATGGTAATCAAACAAATAAATGGGGATTATGCCATCAGAAATGAAGAGTAAATCAATTTGTGTGATTACATCAGAGATTTAATTGATGAATTTCCATCAGAATTGAAATTTTATTATGTCCCTCGATCACAAAATGCCCAAGCTGATACACAGGATAATATTGCCACGACCCTGGAAGATTCAAATCAGGATGAAGCAATCATCAGTATTTCCCACCGTCGTGTGGTTTCAACTTATATTCAAATAAGAACAATGGAAATCAATGATATCAGTCCCATTTCTGAACCTAAAGGTCATACTACGGGATGGAAGCCACTTATCAGGGAAAACCTTCAAAATGGAACACTCCCACCTGATAGAGCCGGGAAGGAACAAGTCTGATCACATGTGGTCAATTTTACTCTTTATGATAGACCTGACCACGAAATAATTCTCTAAAAGCGAGGTTTTGATGAAATTATCATCAGATGTCTTGATGGTGAAGAGACATTGGCTATAATGAACAAAGTACATGCAGGAGTTTGTGGTGCCCACCAGTCTGGACATAGACTTTCTGATCAAATTCGATGGCTTGGATACTTATGGCCTTCAATGGTGCAAGATTGTGTTGTTTTCAATAAAAAGTGGCATTCGTTCAAAATATGTGCCAACTTCATTCATCAAACTAGGGGGTTTCTCCATACGGCTAAATACTCCTGGCCATTTGCTACATGGGGAATGCATGTAGTATAACTTTATCCTCCAGCTACAGCTAAGATGTTTAAGTATATTCTTACTTCTACTGAATTTTTTCCAAATGGGCAGAGGCAATACCTCTCAAAGAAGTAAGTGCTAAAATCATTGTTATATTTTTCACGTCTAACATCATTACCAAATTTGGTGTTCCTCATACCATATTGATGGATAATGGAACCAACTTTTGTTCATCTGAAGTATGAAAATTGTATCAATAATACGATATCAGATACATCCATTCAACTCAGTATCATGCAGCGGCCAATGGTCAAATAGAGGCTTTCAAAAATACTTTTTCCAACAAACTTCAAAAGATGACGGATACAGATAAGAAGTCATGGAATGATAACCTTTTTCATTCTCTATGGGATTATCAGACTACCTGTCACACTGCTAAACGATGAACTCCATATTCATTGGTATATGGAACAGAAGAAGTCTTGCATATTGAAGTCCAATTACCTTCACGTATAGTCACTATTTGTGATCAGTTATCTATAGATGAACAATCTCAAAAGTGATTGGATGGACTGGAATGACTAGATGAAAAAATATTGTGCACACTGAACCATTTAGAAGTCTATTACAATCTAATAACATGAGCTTTAAAAAAAAGGTTCTTCATCGTTCATTCATTCAAGGAAAATGGGTATTGGTCCTCAGAACCCAAATGATACTAGTAATAAAGCCGACAAATCATGAGCCAAAGTGGGAAGGGCCTTACTCAATACATAGGGTATACTACAATGGAGCTTATTCATTAATATAAATGGATGGAGAACTTATTACAACTCCAACCAATGCAATATTCCTGAAGAAGTATTTTGTGTAACACATAAACACCTATTGTCATTTCTGCAGGACATTAAACTATATAGTCCCCTCTATCGTCCAACATTACGTTAAATTGTACCCCTCTATAGTCCAACATGACATTAAACTGGGTCCCCTTTGTCATCCAACATGTTGTTAAACTGTGCATTGTCTAAGCTGTAAGACGTTAAACTTCCAAGCACCCCATGTCTGTGACACATGACATTAAACTGTGATTGTTGCATGAAAAATGGTCTTTTAAATTCTATTTCCATCCATACCTCGGGCAGCTAACCATGCATAATCACCACATCATCCTTCTTGGCCACATCTTTCACAACACGATCATCAGATCTATTGCTGCTTCTTGTTTCTCACACTGAGCATCACTCATGTGATCTTAAAATATACTTCGACCGTGACATTTTCTCTAGGCCGCTAAGCACGCTTAAGTACCAACATCATCTTCGGGTTGTTGTCCTCAAGTACACCCCGATCGTCAAATCCCTATCAATTGAACTACAATGACTTTCATCCTTGCCTCCTAGCCCGTGTATGTAGGAAACCTCCTAAGGATCAAGATCGAAACCACTTTCTTCACATAAATTCAACTTCATCCCATACGATGTTGATCCGTGAATCCCCCTTCAACTGTCTTATTCATATTGGTTCACTTTCGACCTACATGACATCAAACTGTGTATGTCCCATCATCCTATCTCTATGACGTTAAACTATATAGTTCCCCATTGACTTTGATCCAAGACATTAAACTGCATAGCACTGGTCCATGCATATGACCTTAAAATATTTGTACGTTTTTTCTATATTAAAATAAACTGCAACAATCCCTGATACCATCACTAAATAAGAATTATCATTGACATGGTCTCCAACAATGTCATGTTTTATGAACCACGTGAGGCTTGATTCTCATACTTATGAGATACGTAGGGACACCCAAGTATTTAATATTGGGTCCAACAATAATTGAAATAAAGTCCTCATTTCCCCTCATACGAACGAACCAAATTTGTACAAAGGGTATTTCCAGAACTATGTTCAGCTTGATTCCCATCCCCATGGGATATGTAGGAACACTCAAGCATTTCTCGAGTCCATCCCCAAGCCTTTGGGCCTAACCCCAAACTCCACTTTCTATCCCTTGACTGAAAAGTCCCCTTGGGAGCACATGGTGTGATATGGAACACACTGGTCTTTATTCACATCAGATTTATAAAAAATTCACGATGTGTCTCTCTAATTATGGTCTGAGCTCTATGACCCTAAACTAAGATCTTCCCTGCTCTCGTCCTGCATAACATCAAACTGCATTTCAAGAACATTGTGTGGCTTGATTCCCATCCTAATGAGATACGTAGTGACATCCAGAATTTCAATTCAGGACCCAGCCGCAATATTAAAAAAATAATATGCATGATCTCCATAACCCTTTTCTTGACTTCTGGTCGCAAAATGTCTAATACCTTAGAGTTCGTTTTCTTAATTATGTAGCATGTGCCCTTAGGTGGCCTTGCATAGGTTGTCTACATAACGGACCTGTCATCCAAAATATACTTCTATTTGACTATGTAGCTTATTCCCTTGTTGACCCTTAATAATTCAACCTCTATAATAGGGTTTTCAAGTAATGGTAACTTCATTCTTAAGAGAATCTTATTTTTTCCCTATTAGTCTTAATGACGATATGTAGAGATCTGCAAAAAAATTTCCATCCATAACATATTTGTCCCATGCACTTTCTCATGATCTGAAAGTATTATGTCGTACAATGATTTTATCTCCAGTTTTAGTCATATGATTTGAAACCATAGATTCCTTTTTTCCTACGTTTCGGTCAGACCTTTGTAGAAGTTACATTTCTACAAATTCTTGACAATTTTGATTGGAAATATCCTCTCCATATTCAAGTACATTTTTTCATAATGCAGACTCTATGCTTTGGAAAATTTGAATCCCTATAAAAGTTTCTTTGACTTTTAGCAATATAAAGTCAAATATCTGAAAGTTATTTTGCCCGACTATGCAGCACATTCCCTTAGGTGGCCATGTATAAGTTGTCTACATAACGGACCTTTCAACCAAAAGATACTACTATTTGACTATGCAGCTTATGCCCAAGATTACCCAGCATAATTCAGCCCCCCATAACAGGTTTTTTAAGTAATGGTAACTTCATTCTTAGAAAAGACCTCTTTTAATGCATTTTATCTCTTTTCCCATGTCATTCCTTAGATTCAAAATTTCTCAAGTCACATTTTACGATTTCCCCCTCTTTACCTGAATATAATAATATGTTTCCAAACAAATTATCAATAATTGAGTCAATATCATCCATTCGGTCAAATCTATTCGACCTTAAATATTAGCCTTTTTATAGTCCAACATGCATAAATTTAAACTGCCAATAACAAAGGACATGGTCATCATTAAATTGGGAACCTATAAGGGGTACTCTTAAAAAAAGTCAAGTCCCAGATCGCTAGACATACATTTTGTATGATTTAGGAAATATTCAGAAATTAAAAGATAAGTTTTTGGGGTTGTTTATATAACCCTAGTAAAAATAAAACTATGAAGGTATAGATGATTGAAGATGAACTATTTTTCATTTTATGAATAAGATTAGAAGAACATCCATATATTGGAGTCTCTTCTCTTTTCATTCATAAATTACAGAAGACATTCAACATCACTTCTCATCTGTTTCACATCATCCTCAGCTTCATTAGCGGCCACTTGAAGTTCATTTACCTTCCCATCTTCACTCTCTTCAACATGATGAAGTGCTTCTTTGGCATATTTTATGGCTTTTATACCATCCTCTTGGACTCCTTCCAATGAATTATAAATCTGTTCAAGGTCCCCAGTAACAGCATATAGCTCCTGCTGAAGGTGCAACTACTGGACAATCTTTCCTTGATCTTTTGCTTCAGTTCCTTCAGCTTCGCTGCATGACCAGCCTCATCTCGGGACACTACAGCCTGAAATTAACTTGTAATGATCAGCAATCTAGCTCTGATTAGGTCTTGATGGCGACTTTGCTCTTTCTCCCTCCTTCGAATTAATTGTCTCACCGCGACATGGATTGTATGTTATTCAAAGATGATGATTCCCATCATAATAAATAGGTATGAATTTATTGGAATTTTTGAAGCGATCTCTTCAAGATGCACCTCAGATATTACCTTCAATATATTTTTTCATGCCTTGCGACGTGAGAATTCTATCACCTTTTGCACCTTTGGGTCTGATTCAGCATCACTATCACAGGGAGGAACCTAGACATGGATTTATGCACTTATGGAAGTGCCCTATTATGCTCCTTCCCTAACCCTGGTTGCTTCACCTTCTGATACTGCTTGGGATGAGGCTGAGGCTTCACCTTCAGATCTAGAAATAGAAGTTGACAGCCCTTTTTTGGTCATTTGAAAGTATGGTTAGTTTCAAAGGATAGTAAAAGTTTATTTGATTGTATTGTAGGATAAGAAATCCAAAAATACCATCATCTTTTTCCTAATAGTACATCAGTAACTTGTGAAGACTCCTCCCCATCTTTCCTAGATTCAACATGATGTTCAAGTTGGGTTTTGGGAGGGTCTGACGTGTTAAATTCTACCTGAGATAGTGTTTTTGCAATAATAGGGTTGACGTCTACACCCATTTCATTCATTGTTGGTTCAATAGTTTCATTGGATGGAAATGTACATTTTTAACCAAATAGGGTTAGAAATGTAATAATGAAAAGATTTAATGGAAAAATGATGAAACTCACGTACAATTGATTCTATAACTAGATCTCCAAAATCTTCTAAATCACATTGTAATTTAACATGTTCTAAAATTTATTCAAAGGACATGCCAAGTATCATCATTTTACCCAATGATTTACAATATCCCAGGTTATTCTCACCAGTGAGAGCACTCATCATGTCTTCTTTGTGACTTCCATCTAGCTATCTCTGACCTCGAATAACTTCTTTACAGACAGTTGTGGGGTCAGCTGTAGTGGTATACAAATGTTCTGGTGCATGTGTTAAACCAAATACATCACCAAATGGAAGTCAGTTGTCATATCATTTGAGGTTCTATGATGTATTGTTAAATTATGAGAATCCTTTTCTCTCCTGACATCAGAAACATGAGCAGTGTTGGAAACATGCATCGTCTCATCTGTTCTCATTATTTTACCAAGAATGGCCATTAGAGCAGGAACTTGCTGTTGTTCTCCAACACCCTCCATTGTACTCTAAGGATTTTCAGTAATTTCCCTTAAAGGTTAAACTAAATAATACCTTTAAATACCGATAATTTTGATCATTTTTTTATAAGATAATATTCATGACTACCAGAAATACTTACCACTACTGATAAAGCATTCGATTGTGGTCTTATTTCTTAGATGCTTTTGCTTCTTGGCCTTTTGGGCTGGACTAGCATCATCATCTCCAAAAATAGGTATAAAAGTCAATGAAGACCTTTCTAACTATTCTTCCATGGAATGCTGTCCTTGAGATACTTCGGATGGCTCATGGGGAGATTCAGTGCCTCCAAGAGCGGTGCCACAAGGGCTATACCGCGACGAAGGGATTTCCGTGGTTCCTTCCTTCACAAGCTGCAGGATGAAGATGATTACATTCTTCGAATAACAGAGAGTTGACTAAATTCAAATTAAAAAGAAAATAGAAATATCAGAAAAAGGGAAACTTACATCTTCCGGAGCCACGTAATCAATCCACTCTTCGTCTAATGAAGGACCAATCCCCTCAGTAGTACCGCGATCCATCATTTCATTCACCCTCTTGGTGACAGGAACTGACCTATCATTAGAATATATGAGTGTTTATAGCTCTTTGATGTAATCCCTCATTTCATTTGGTTTTTCCTCAAAACAGATGTTAGTGGAAGCCCATAGATTTCCCACTCTAAGGATATGCAGCCCATTGCATAAGTCAATCCGGTAAGTTTCAGCATCACAATATAAACTCTTCCATGTCTAGACATCCTGTATTCGTAAATAATCAAAATTTGCACTAGAAGGCTGCAAGGAGGGTCCTACTATCTAGGACTTCAACTTCATCCCAGCTCCTCTAATCATAGATAACGGATAAGAAAATGATACTTGTTGCTATTTAAAATAATAACGTTTAAATTTCCTCAACAATGTAACTCACCAGGAGTCAATGGAGTAGGTCTCATGACACTAGAAGGCAGATTATATCTGGAATAAGGCCGATTTGACCAATTTTCTTCCACATCATCCCCATCCAAGGAATCTGGTGAATCATCCCCAGTTGAGGAACCCGGTGAATCAGCTCCGGGTGAGGAAGAATTGTTAAGTCAAAAGTCTTCTTTTGGCTTTTACATCATGTTTTGGAAATCACAAATATATTCTATGTCATGTTTTGGAAATCTCAAATGTATTCTATCATATGATTGTAAATAACAAATTGTCTTTTATCATGTTTATCGTATCGTACGATGTGGATCGTACCGACCAAAACGTATCGTACTGACTCTGTCAAACGTATCGTACTGACTCTGTCAATCGTATCGTACTGACTCTGTCAATCGTATCGTACTGACTTTGCTATTCAGATGATCATTATTTGTTTTGGTACTTTGCTAAAAACTCTCTCTGCATATGAATCGTACTCATGTTTTACATTTCTATATATCTCTTATCCTAACAAAACGATGTCGTTGAGTTAGTTATATACTAATCAAAATGATGTCGTGCTTTCTGTTTCAATATGACCGTTGGAGGCAATATGACCGTTGGAACCCGAGGCCTATAAATAGGAGGTCATTTGAAGCTGAGAACACACTGATGAACGAAGGGAACGAAAGAGACTCTGTGAACTACGAAGATTCTAGAGAGAGACACTGTGACTTCTCTCATCAGCCTTGTGCGTCCGATCATCGTATCGAGGGCTTTCAAGTAATTGAAAGACAGAGGTGCCGATTACCTGCAAAATCGAGGGCTGCCGGGGATAGGCAGACAGACGTGCCGATCATCGTATCGAGGGCTGCCGGGGATAGGCAGACAGACGTGCCGATCATCGTATCGAGGGCTGCCGGGGATAGGCAGACAGACGTGCCGATCATCGTATCGAGGGCTCACCAAGGTTTTGGTGAGACAGACCTTTTTATCCTAGGTGAAAGGATAACCCTTCTCTTTGGGTTAAAAGAATTGTATTACTTTTACATTTCCGCTGTTGTATTAGAAAGGGATTTGTATTTTTTCCTTTCTTCTTTACATATTCAATTGTAATTGTTTCAATTACAATCATTCCATTACATATTGTATTGATTGGTTCTATACGCTTTAAGGTAGAATCATTCATATCTGTATTACTCTGATTATTGTGTTCATCTTGAATACAATTGTTTTACATAACATTAGTATTACAATACTTCATACCTTTTACTTTCAATACAATTGTGGGTGTTTGTATTTGTATTAGTTTAAGATCATTTAAACTAATCTCTTTGTTACTAAAACTCAAAGTTTTTAAACCTACAATTCACCCCCCCTCTTGTATTGTTCCATCTAATAGACTTATATCGACTATTCGATCCAACAATTGGTATCGAAGGAGGTTTTCCACTGATTTGTATTATTAGCTTTATTTCTTATTACTTTCTTAAATACTTACTACACTAACGTGTGGAGTGGAAAAGTTGTTTTTATATTAGATGGCAGGAATGAATATCGGATCAATAGATAATCTGAATCCTTCTAGACCACCAATCTTTGATGGGAATGATTATGAGTATTGGAGAGATCGTATGAAGACTTTCGTCATCAATACTGGTGTAGACAATTTTATTATGCTTACTGGGGGTTACAAAATTCCTGACAAAGAAGTTAGTACTTTCACCAATCAAGAGAAGCAAGAGTATCAACTGAATTACAAGGTACGCAATACTTTATTATGCTCTATGACCAGGAATATATATAGTCAGATATCTTCATGTGAAGCAGCCAACTGTATTTGGAAGAAATTAGAAGTCACTCATTTTGGTACATCCAAAGTTATCGAAACAAGGAGAGCAATGCTTCGAGCAGAGTATCATGGATTTGTTTTTCCTTATGGAGAGCCAGTATGTAAAGTGCAACAAAGGTTTATGATAATTGTCAACAGCTTACAATCTATGGGAGAAAAAGGTCTTGATGATGAATCTCTTGTTGATAAGATTATAGATATTATGCCAAATGAATGGGAGTCAAAAAGAACAGCTATTGATGAAAATAGAAAAGTTTCCCAGATTACTCTTGATGAACTCTTTGGAACTCTTCTACAGCACGAGACAAGAATGAAAAGAGATGCTGATTTCAATAAGAAGAAGAATGGGAATGGAAGTGTAGCTTTTGCATCTAAAGCTAAAACACCTGAAAGGGTTACAAGGTCTAAATCCAAGAAAGTTGTTGTTTCTGATTCAAGTGATTGTAATCTTTCAGACAATGAGTTAGCTAATCTTGCTCGGAGGATGAACAAGATTGTGGGAAAGAAAGATTTTCAATATAGATTCAAAAAGAAAGACAGGAAAGATAGGAAAGATTCAGAGGTAACTTGTTATGAATGCAAGAAAGCAGGACATATAAGGCCTGATTGTCCTTTACTGAAGAGGAAAGATAGAAAAGAGAAACACTCTGAAAGAAACAAGAAAAGGTTTTATAAGACAAAGAAAGTCTTGAAAGCAAATGATACATGGAGTGCAAGTGGTAGTGATTCCTCAGATGATTCTTCAGAATATGAGACGTCAGGACAAAGGAATATTGGACTTCTAGCCAGATTACCAATTGAAGATCATTGTCTCATGGCTAAGGTACATAATGCTGAAGCTATTACAAATGTCTCTTTAAATACAAATTATGTTGATAATAAATATTATGAATCTTCAAATGATGAACCCTCATCATCAGAAGATGATACTTTACCTTCTTTTGAAGAAGTCTCTAGATTTGCTAAGTTACTTGAAAATGAAAATTCTAAACTCAAAAAGATATTTGAAAAAGCAAATTCTAGAATTTCTATTTTGACTAAAGAAGTATCAGATCTTTCTAAAGATCTTGATGGGAAAACTTCTGATTTTGAAAGTATTTTGAAAACCCCTGAGAAAGTCAAATCTGAAAAAGATAAACTTTCTAAGGATCTTGAAACTGCTATTTCAAAGAAAAACTTTTTAGAGTCTAACTCTAGTTCTAATTCAAATGTTTTAGAAAACAAGAATTTGGTTTTAAAACTAAAGTCAGAGATTTTATCCTTGAAAAAGTGCTTGTCAAACTTTACTCATGGAAAAGAAAACTTTGATAGGATGTACTCTCAAATAAGACCTTTGAGAAATCATTCTGGTCTTGGTTATACTTATTCCAAACCTGTTTTTAGTAATAACTATTTTGTTCCTCAAAAAACCATTTTCTGTTCCAAGTGTCAATGTGGTGGACATTGGAGAAGAGAGTGTTCTCTTAACAAAACTCAATCCTTAGGATTTCATAAAGCTCATTTTGCAAAACAAATGTGGATTCCTAAAATTCTTTTATCTAATCCTTCTGGATCCAAACAAGTTTGGATTCCGAAAATCTAATTGTTTCTTTTTCAGGAAAACGAGAAGTGTATCAATAAGAACATTTGGTACATGGATAGTGGTTGCTCTCGACATATGACTGGAAACAAAGATTTCTTTGAAAAGGTTATCAAAACAAAAGGTGGAAAAGTTACCTTCGGAGATAATGCTCAAGGAAAGATTGTTGGTATAGGTAATATCGTTTTTCTTGGAAAAGTTCTTATTTCAAATGTTTTATTTGTAAAAGGTCTTAGGCACAATCTCATCAGCATAAGTCAATTATGTGATGAAGGTTACCTTGTGAATTTTAGAAATGATAAGTGTCTAGTTCACAATTCCAAGGATGAATTCATTCTATCTGCCCATAGGCAAGAGAATGTTTACACTATTAACTTAGAAGACCTTAGGAACCAAAACTTACCTTGTTTAAGTGTAATAGAAGACCAATCGTGGCTATGGCATAGGAGATTAGGACACTGTAATTTGAGAAACCTAAGAAAACTCTCAAAGAAAAGACTTGTAAAAGGGCTACCGGATCTTAGATATGATTCTTCAAAAGTCTGTGATCCTTGTCAATTTGGCAAGCAACATAAAACTAGCTTTAAACCAATTAATGAAGTTTCAACTTCTAATGCATTACAGCTTGTGCATATGGATCTGTTTGGTCCTTCACAATCTGGAAGCATTGGAGGCAAATACTATGTGTTTGTTTTAGTTGATGACTTTACTAGATTTACATGGGTCTACTTTCTCACAAAGAAATCTGAAGCCTTTTCGTATTTCAAAACTTTTAGAGCCCAAGTTAAAAATGAGAAAAACCTACCATTGATAACTATTCATAGTGATCATGGTGGTGAATTTCAAAACTCAGATTTTGAAACTTTTTGTAGTAAGAAAGGTATTACTCACAATTTCTCAGCACCAAGAACTCCTCAGCAAAATGGTGTTGTTGAAAGAAGAAATCGTATTCTTCAGGAAATGACTCGAACCATGTTGAGTGAATACTCAATTGCTAAGCACTTTTGGGCTGAAGCTGTAAGTACTGCCTGTTATACTATAAATTGTGTTTTAACTAGACCATTTCTTAATAAAACTCCTTACGAGTTATGGACTAGCCGAAAACCTAAAGTTTCTTACTTCAAAGTTTTTGGATGCAAAGTATTCATTCTGAATACAAAAGAAAATTTACACAAATTTGCACCAAAATCTGATGAAGGAATCTTTCTAGGCTATTCCACAACCTCTAAGTCTTATAGAGTTTTCAATAAAAACACTTGTACTGTTGAAGAAACAGTACATGTAAAATTTGATGAAACTAACCCTTTTGTTTTCAACCAACCCAATCCTACATCCTCGGATGTGTTTTCTAAAGATGTTTATCAACCTTTGTTAGAAGAACATTCTGATAAGGAAAATGTTCATGAAAGTATTCCTGAAACATTTACCACAGAATATTTTCTACCATATATTGATGAACAGGTTTTACAAAACCCAAATCAATTGTTTCTTAGGAATAATCCCAGTGATAACATCATTGGTGATATAAAACAACCTGTAAGGACCAGAAATTCCTTAAGAAATGAAATAGAACATCTTGCTTTTCTTTCCCAATTTGAACCTAAAAGTCCAAGTGAGGCCTTAGGTGATGATGATTAGATCAAAGCAATGCAGGATGAACTAAATGAATTTGAAAGGAATCAAGTCTGGACTTTAGTTGAAAGACCTAAAGAAACAACTGTAATTGGTGTAAAATGGGTTTTCAGAAATAAGTGTGATGAAAATGGAATCATTGTAAGAAATAAAGCAAGAATTTTTGCTAAAGGCTATAATCAACAAGAGGGAATAGACTATGAAGAAACATATGCTCCTGTAGCTAGACTTGAATCTATTCGTATTCTATTAGCCTTCACAGCATATTTCAATTTCAAACTATTTCAAATGGATGTCAAATGTGCTTTTTTAAATGGTTTTGTTCAAGAAGAAGTTTTTTTCGAACAACCTCCTGGTTTTCAAGACCCAAAACATCCTGATCATGTCTTTAAACTTACCAAGGCTCTATATGGTCTTAAACAAGCCCCTAGACCATGGTATGATATACTTACAGGATTTCTTTTACAAAACAATTATAGAAAAGGTACAGCTGATCCAACTCTTTTTATCAAAATGGAAAACAAAAATGTTTTGGTTGTCCAAATCTATGTTGATGACATCATATTTGGATCAACTCAGAAATCTTTAACCGATTCTTTTGCAAATTTAATGAAATCTGAGTTTGAAATGAGTATGATGGGTGAGTTAACATTCTATCTAGGTTTTCAAATATCTCAAAAACCAGAAGGAACTTATATATCTCAACATAAGTATATTAAAGACTTACTCAAAAAGTATGGATTTGACAAAACTAAAAGTATGAGCATCCCAATTGGTACCTCAAATACTCTTGATCTTGATGAAACTGGGAAACCAGTAGATCAAACAATTTTTAGAGGTATGATAGGGAGTTTGCTATACTTGACAGCTAGTCGACCCGACTTGATGTTTTCTGTATGCTTATGTGCAAGATATCAATCTAATCCAAAAGAGTCTCACTTAAAAGCCGTAAAGAAAATCTTTCGGTATTTAAAAGACACTATGGATTTAGGAATTTTCTACTCTTCTGGAAATGATTTTGTTTTAAAAAGTTTTTCAGATGCTGACTTTGGTGGTTGTAGAATGGATAGAAAAAGTACATCTGGAACATGTCATTTCTTAGGAGATTCTTTGGTTTCTTGGTCTTGCAAGAAACAACACTCAGTAGCAATCTCCACTGCTGAAGCTGAATATGTAGCAGCTGGAAGTTGCTGTGCTCAAGTATTGTGGATGCAGCACACACTCACTGACTATGGTTTGAGTTTCTCCAAAACTCAAATTCTGTGTGATAATACAAGTGCCATAGCTCTTAGTAAAAACCCAGCACATCACTCTCGTGCAAGACACATAGATGTTAGGCATCACTTTCTTAGGGATCACACACAAAAAGGAGAGATTGTTTTACAATTCATCGGAACGCAAGAACAACTTGCTGATATTTTTACAAAACCTTTACCTTCCGATAGATTTGAATTTATAAAACAGAAGCTAGGAATGATTACATTAAAATAATCATTCATATCTACTTCCTGTTTTACATCTCTCCTAATAGTAAGAAACTCCTTGTAGAAAGGGGGAGGACATTTCTTTATGTCTTTATGTTTCTGATCTTTAAATATTTACTCTCTTTATATATGTTTCTTTCTGTTTATCGTATTGACCATTTCAGTTTTTCTGTTTATCGTATTGAAATTCTTTTCCATCGTACCATTCAATAGTTTTTGAATCGACCGATGATAGTATTCAAATTCTTTTCCATCGTACCATTCAATAGTTTTTGAATCGACCGATGATAGTATTCAAATTCTTTTCCATCGTACCATTCAATAGTTTTTGAATCGACCGATGATAGTATTCAAATTCTTTTCCATCGTATCATTCAATAGTTTTTGTATCGACCGATGATAGTATTCAAATTCTTTTCCATCGTATCATTCGATTTTTTTTGTAACGACCGATGATAGTATTGAGATTGTTTTCCATCGTACTGTCGGTTAATGGTAACAACTATTTTCCATCGTACGGTCCGATCATAGTAATGACTTTGTTTTCCATCGGCATCATGATTTTTTTTTCTTCTTACGATTGTGTTTACTTTTGATTCATACCAAAACCAGCAATCACCTTATGTTCTCCGAAAGGTTTCTTTTCATTTTTTTTTATTTTTTTTTATTTTTCTTTGTTTTAATCCTAACCATTGATCTGGTATTATCTAATCTTGACCGTAGAATATCAACGGTCATCTCTTTATCGCCTATAAATACCCCCCCCTCCCCAAACCCACATTGAAGTTTCAGGATTTGAGGCGAAGCTCTACTCCACCAGCTATAAACCATCGTACGATCTTCTCATCGGCAGAACCTTTATGTCTCAATCTTCTGCTAATACTCCTGCCGAAATGTCTTCAAAGACTTTTACAGAGAAAGACTTTCCCAGAGAAAGGTTAGTATCCCGAGAATTTTTCGATACATACGATTCTACAATCAGGAGGATTATTTTGTTTCAAGGATGGGAACATCTCTGTGTGGAAAAGCCTGATATTCAAGATCCAGTTCTTTTTGATGAAGTTTGTCAGTTTTACAAAACCGTTTCTTTCGACAAAGATATGAATATAAACTTCGCTGTGTACGATAGAAAGTTATCTATGTCTGTGAAACAAGCGGCACATTTTCTGAATGTTTCTATAGAAGGTGATGCATTCTGTCCATCTCACAAACTACCAGAGGAAGTTGGTACGTTTAATAGAGAAAGTGCTGAAAAAACTTTGTTTGTTGTTAATGAGGGAAAGAGGAAAGTTTATCATCTTTCACCGGACAATCGGTTTGTCACTTTATGGATGAAAGGTTTTCTTGTCCCAAGAAAAGGGGATAGAGAAACCCTTAAAGTTTCTGATGTCTTTATGCTCGACTATCTTGTGAATATGAGGAAAGTAAATATCATGGGATATATTTTTGAAACCATCAAGAATGTCAAGAAAGGAGGGATTAAATCCCAGATAATAATGTATCCAGCCATCCTTACGAAATTCATTCTTGAGAGTATGAAGTTTTGTAACATTCCTTTGAAAGGAGAACCTATGGATTTGTGGCCGTCTTTGATTAATAAGAGTACGATGAAAAAGCTGAATGTTTGTTTTGATTCAAATTCAAAACTTTTTGTCAGAGATGTAGAATCTGAATTGGCTCAAAATCAATCGGCACCTATGCCAGCCAAGGACAATCAATCCACCGGTGTTACTCGAAAGTATGATCCTCAAACTAGTTCAAAACCAAAGAAGAAGCCGAGGTACAGCAAGGAAGTTGTAGCCAAATGGAGAAAGGACAAGGAACAGAGAAAGGAAGGTGATCCGAAGTTTGGTCTTGATCCTGCTGAGGCATTTGCAGAAAGAATAAGGGTAGAAGAAACCCTTCAAGCTGAAAAGAAAAAGAAGACTCTTTTGAAAAGAAAGGTTCAGGACTTTGATATCTCTAAAGTCTTAAAAGCAGTTGAAGATGCTAGTGCTCAACTAACTGTGGAAGTGCATCAAGAGCCCATCGTACAGAGTCTGCCTGAGAAAGAAAAAGGAAAACAAGTGATAGAAGAAGTGGAAGTAGAAGAAGGAGATTTTCTGTTAGAATTTCTTCAAAGTTCAAAGAAAAGTAGAGAGGAATCGCTTCAAAAGATGAGCGAAGGTGTAAAACAAACTCCTCATGCCGATCAGGAAAGATCTCCAGACAGGATGTCATCTCAAGAAAAGCAAGATGCTCAATCTTCTCAGTCTGATAAAGTAGTTGTCATTAGTGACAAAGTGGAAGATGAAAGAAAACAGAAAGAAAAAGCGAAAGGGAAACAGCCAGTTGTTGATTCAAGCAGATCGTATGAACTAGCATCGTACGATGAAGATACTGATTCAGAGCATACAATCTCTCTCAAGAAGAGTGATTACATTTTTCATGTTTTGAGAAGGGTGGAGAAAACAATTCCTTATTTCCCGAGGCTGGAAGGGAAGATTGATTTTATTACTGAAAATCAAAGGAAAAAGTTTGGCTCTGTAAAAGAATTGAGAAAGAAAGTTTTGTCAGTAGAAGCCGATCTGAAAGTTCTTTCGGAAAGCTCAGTTGCTCATAAGAAAGCTTGCAATAAGATGACCAAGTGGTCATACAAAACTGAAAGCTCAATCAATGATCATGAATTAGCTATTGAAGATATAAGGAGGTTATCAAATGAGCTAGCAATTGCTTTCAACAAGCTTGATAAAGAAACGGTTGAAAGGATGAACCTTTTGTCTTCTCAAAGAACCGATGTTCCTTCAGTGAAAGACTTGCAAGATAGGATGAATGCTTTCCAATCTGAATTCTCGAAGGTTTCATCTTTCAAAGATGAAATGGTTTTACTGAAGAATCAAAATTCTGAGTTGTCCAAGGATAACAAGACTCTGCAAAACAGAATTGATACTCTTGAAGATGTAATCAGAGTCCAGGAGGAAACCATCAGAAATCAAGATCAGATTTTTGCGGATCAACAAGAGCTTCTCAAAACTCAGGGTGAATCAATTTCTGAAGACAAGAAGGAGATCAAGAAGATGAAAGCTGTGCTTCATGAGCTTATAAAGAAAGAGAAGGAAAGAGAAAACAAATGATTGTTGTATTTGTTTCTTTTGGAACTTGTTTGTTTTGTAATAACTCTTATAATCCTTTCTCTTTTATCCATTGTCTTGTATTACTTCACTAACTCTTCCAGACAATTCGAGATTCCTCCTTTCTTTTTGTAAATCACAAAGGGGGAGAATATTTACAAAGCAAAGATTGTTTTACAAAGGGGGAGAATGCATTACAATGCTCTTAAGGAAAATCTATGAATACAATCCTTAGGAAAGTTAATACCTAAGGGGGAGTTAGTTGTATTCAATTTCTTATTCAGAAGAGTTTTCAATAACTCAGGGGGAGATAAGTATTTCTTGTTTCATTTACTTTGTGTGTTTGTGCTTTCCAAAAAGGGGGAGATTGTTAAGTCAAAAGTCTTCTTTTGGATTTTACATCATGTTTTGGAAATCACAAATATATTATATGTCATGTTTTGGAAATCTAAAATGTATTCTATAATATGTTTGTAAATAACAAATTGTCTTTTATCATGTTTATCGTATCGTACGATGTGGATCGTACCGACCAAAACGTATCGTACTGACTCTGTCAAACGTATCGTACTGACTCTGTCAATCGTATCGTACTGACTCTGTCAATCGTATCGTACTGACTTTGCTATTCAGATGATCATTATTTGTTTTGGTACTTTGCCAAAAACTCTCTCTGCATATGAATCGTACTCATGTTTTACATTTCTATATATCTCTTATCCTAACAAAACGATGTCGTTGAGTTAGTTATATACTAATCAAAACGATGTCGTGCTTTCTGTTTCAATATGACCGTTGGAGGCAATATGACCCTTGGAACCCGAGGCCTATAAATAGGAGGTCATTTGAAGCTGAGAACACACTGATGAACGAAGGGAACGAAAGAGACTCTGTGAACTACGAAGATTCTAGAGAGAGACATTGTGACTTCTCTCATCAGCCTTGTGCGTCCGATCATCGTATCAAGGGCTTTCAAGTAATTGAAAGACAGAGGTGCCGATTACCTGCAAAATCGAGGGCTGCCGGGGATAGGTAGACAGACGTGCCGATCATCGTATCGAGGGCTGCCGGGGATAGGCAGACAGACGTGCCGATCATCGTATCGAGGGCTGCCGGGGATAGGCAGACAGACGTGCCGATCATCGTATCGAGGGCTCACCAAGGTGTTGGTGAGACAGACCTTTTTATCCTAGGTGAAAGGATAACCCTTCTCTTTGGGTTAAAAGAATTGTATTACTTTTACATTTCCGCTGTTGTATTAGAAAGGGATTTGTATTGTTTCCTTTCTTCTTTACATATTCAATTGTAATTGTTTCAATTACAATCATTCCATTACATATTGTATTGATTGGTTCTATACGCTTTAAGGTAGAATCATTCATATCTGTATTACTCTGATTATTGTGTTCATCTTGAATACAATTGTTTTACATAACATTAGTATTACAATACTTCATACCTTTTACTTTCAATACAATTGTGGGTGTTTGTATTTGTATTAGTTTAAGATCATTTAAACTAATCTCTTTGTTACTAAAACTCAAAGTTTTTAAACCTACAATTCACCCCCCTCTTGTATTGTTCCATCTAATAGACTTATATCGACTATTCGATCCAACAAGAATCACCTTCCAAATGAAAAGATTATTTTCTAATGGTTCTATTCTTTTTCCCCACCTGAGGGACCGACTTATTCAGTACCCCTTCAGGGTATGATGCTTGTAATGACCCGGAATTTTAAATAAATCTTGTTTCCTAATTTTATGTGTTATTTTATTTTATTTTTATACTCAACAAAAATGTTTCATTTGATAACATGAGTATAATTAAAATGAGACTGTTGGGTTTTGACAGTTATTTGACCATTGGTCAATATGACCGCTGGAAACTAATCGTTTTGACTATTGTCTCTAAATACAAGCAATCATGGTTAATTAATATAGAAAAAAGATTTGATGGCCTCACCCAGTTGTATTGGACCGATCGAAGCCCATCTAACAGAACTTGGGAAGAAGGTAGCACCACTGGGCTTTGCTCTGGACCAAACCCAAGCTGATCTTCATCGTGTGAAGCTAGAACGGGATCAGCTTCACGAGAAGTTCAAACTGATAGAAATTACTACTCATGCGATGTTGGCCGAGCCTCCCTCATATTCTCTCACCTTAGCACACCTTACACTTAGGACCTATGCTGGTGTGATAAGGGGATATGTAAGGAGACTGTAACTGCCTTGTGTAATCCTTTGTTTTAAATAAAAAATTGAGATTTCTTCTTATGATGAAGTTTATGAATTTTCAAATGTTTGGATAAATATAGTATGCATATTTTTGATGAATTCTAGAGAAAGTATATTTTAAAAATGTATATGTAAACCATAAATATATAAAAATGTGTAATGATTTTCACAAAATGGTCTTCTAAAATTATGTTCAGTATGAAATTTCGAGTCTAATAAGATCAACTTGATTTTTTATTAATAGTAAATTATGAATAGTGATTTTACACTTAGGATTAGTAATGTGACCAAATGGATTATTAAATTCACTCAAAGAAAGTTCTAATTTAATTTAGACACCTAGATTAAGTAATGAGATTCAATAAAATGGGTAAATAACAGTTTCGGAAATTATTATTCAAGTATTAGATTTTTTCAGGT
Organism: Viscum album; assembly: GCA_963277665.1. Lineage (NCBI taxonomy): Eukaryota > Viridiplantae > Streptophyta > Magnoliopsida > Santalales > Viscaceae > Viscum > Viscum album. Next base: position 667,067,084 of record OY728162.1, read on the forward strand.
GAATAGTGTTTTATAATTAAAAATTAAATTAAAAATATTTAGAAAATTATTTTTATAAAATGGATTTCATTTTTGAACTCAGAGCATCGATATTATGTTAAGGTAATTTTTGGGGATTTTTCTGAAAAAAATGAATTTTCAGTGAATAGTGTGCTTATTTAAAAAAATGAATTAAAAATATTTAGAAAAATATTTTTATAAAATAGAGTTCATTTTTTAAATCAGAGCATTGATATTTTGTTAATGTAACATTTTGGGATTTTTTTGAGAAAGTTGAATTTTCAGTGAATAGTAAAAAAATACAGTTTTAGGGTTTCGGTATGTTTAATGACATCATAACCGCGTCATGATGATTTCATGAGATATTTTAAGGGATGGTCGACTAAAGATGATGAATTATTGTGTGGGGGCCCCATGTTGCCTAACTCTATGGGAAGTACCATGGGAGGGCCCATGCTTTTGAGAAAACTACTTTTGAGGTGTCCCTTGGCCATTATGCCTTGTCCCCACACTTTCCCTATAAATACCAAGCCCTCATCTCATATTTTCGACTCCAAAACCATCCTCAACGAAGTTCGGGTATCATTTCCTCCCAAAAAGTCCTCCCAAGGTGCCCCAAAACCCTCAAGGTCCAAACCTTTGAGTTTTAAGAGTTACGTTTTAAGGTAAGGGATCCGACCTCTCTCTTTCTTTTCAAGAAATCTATTTTATGTAATTTATTTTTTTGCTCCATGTTCTTATGTTAAAGGATGTTCTATTATATTCCCCTTAATTCCCTTTTCATGTTCATACAATGATAGATCCCCTCTTACTCTCATTATTTCGTTTTATGAAGTTTTAAGTGGCGTCGTTAGGCTACCGAAATTTTTGTAACGAATTCTTTCTCCGTTCTCATTTTTCAAGATCTATTCTCATGTAATATATTTCAAGTTACTTTTTATTATGTTGGGGTATGATCCCTAAATTTATCATAATGATATTTTATGATCATATGATGAGAGACCCCATTTTACTTCTTCAATTCAGTATTTTAATGTTTTAAGTGGCGCCGTTCGGCTACCGAATGTTTAAGTGGTTCTTTCACCTTTCTCATTTTTCAAAGTTCTAATTCCAAGTCAAGTATTGAAAGTTCATTTTTATTATGTTGTGTTATTATCACTATATCTATCATACTTATCTTTTATGTTCATATAATTAGAGGCCCTATTTGATCTCATCAATTCATTTTTATTGAAGTTTAAGTGGCGCCGTTAGGCTGCCGAATTTCTAAGGGGTTCTTTCACCCTTCTCGTTTTCGTGATCTACTTTCATGTCTTGTCTTTCAATATCCTTTTTATTATGTTGGGGTATGATCTCTATATCTATCATACTGATATTTTATGTTCATATTATTAGAGACCCTATTTGATCTCATCAATTCATTTTTGTTGATGTTTAAGTGGCGCCGTTAGGCTACCGAATTTCTAAGGGGTTCTTTCACCCCTCTCATTTTCAAGATCTACTTTCATGTCCAGTCTTTCAAGTTCCTTTTTATTATGTTGGGGTATGATCTCTATATCTATCATACTGATCAGTTATGTTCATATGATGAGAGACCCTATTTGATCTCGTCAATCCATTTTTGGATTTTTTAAGTGACGCCGTTAGGTTGCCGAATTCTCATAAGAGAAATCATACTTTTTTCATCCTTTCAAGTTCTTCGTTTCATATGGTATATCATTCAAATTTCATTAATATGTTCTTAAATACTATATATTCTGTTCCCCTACTGTTTTATGTATCATTTTTTAGTGGGTGACCCATGTCCCCTCTTTTTTTAATGTTTTCTAAAACCATGTATCGTAGACGTTATGCTGCATAGTTTTTCTTCTCAAAATGCCTCTCTCTTTTCTCAAAATAATTTTATGTTATTAAGTGAATACTAAAAGCTTTTATTTATATAGGGGTATTCACATATATATCAAAATTTTCTATTTTAAATTCTATTATTTACATACATGAAACACGCTTTCCCTTTCCGTGGGCTTAAAGTGACATAAAGATAATGTCATTAAAGCAGTTTTTAAAACGTTATGATTAAGAAATGAAACCAATTTATTTTATGCTATATGGGTTGTTTATTAAATGATTTATGATGATATTTGTGGCTCACATGATAATAAAGACATGTCAAGGGTGGACCCAGATAGCGCTCCAATGCATTCGGTAAAGACTTAATCTCTAGAGATGACTTTTTAGACTGATACCTTGGTGAATAACCTTGGTAATTTTTAATGACACCTTGGTGAAACGAAATGATTGTCAATATTAAATGTTGCAGCCACATATTAATGTTATGAAAAATGTTATTTTTATTATGATGTATCTCATGATTTCATTCACATGCCTTAATGTTCCTTTCATGTCCTTATTGAAGTATCTCAAGTTCACATGTAAAATGTTTCTCTTGTTTCCCTTTCTAGGACTTCTAATCACCCTTTCTTTTGATGTATGTCCCTAGGTTATGAGATGCCATAATGAACCTAGGATTAACTTAAGGAGAAGCCTTTCATGTTTTTAAGAAGAATGTTTTATGTTGTTTTCTTGTATTATGTTCATTGTTTCCAAGACACTAAACCTTAAAGATCCTCAGTTTTGTGTAAAGTAATCAATGTTTATGTTATAAAAAGACAGGATGCTATAGTTGGTATCAATGTATGGTTTAGTTATTTGTGGAAATTTGGATATGAAAAATCTAGGAATAACCCTATAGAAAAGTTTATTTATAGGAAATCTTCATGGTATTTTGGGGAGTATTGAGTAAGGGGTTGCCAAGCTAATACATCCCTGTCTGGATACGAGCAGGTAGAGGTGGCTCTGGCCCAGATGTACATAGGGGTAAAACCCGAAAACACCGTTTTGTGCTATACTCGAACGGGAACTGGTACACAACAACGGGCCTTTCTGCACTCTTGGTTATGTCACTCTCGGGGGATATGCTTTGGTAAATTCATAAGCTTAGTATGAACCATTGTTAAAGGAACAAAGATAAAATAAAATAAATATTCACATAAGAATATATGATCATGGATAACCTAGATGGGATCCTAGGGGATCACAAGTTAGGTTATACTTTTCTTCTACAAGTTATCCTTATATTCTTTCAGTTCCTTTTCATGATTATTGGCTAAGTACTTAAGCCCCTAAATATGATTTCTCTTCTTAGTTAATGGTGGGAAATGGAAGAACATGTCCCAACAACCAATGTGGTAGGAAATGCGATGATTGTCGTATTAATATGACATGGATGATTAGGGGATTAAAAGATGATTATTATTCTGGAAGACGTTCACTATTTTAGGGACCCTATATGATCGAGGTAAATAGATTACTACGGTATTTTCATTGAGGAGTAAGGTTGACTTATATTTTGAAGAATCGATGAATTTAAGGTGGACTTATATTAATTTAGGTTACTTATGGGAATGATTAACCTATCTTGAGTAAAATATGTTTAGGTTATATACTTTTGTTATAAGATGTTAGGAGTGGTTGATGTTGTTTGGAGATGAACAATGAAGTTTATTTTGGAAGACTATGTTATCAAATCCTTCTTTTATTTGGGTTTCAATCTTATTTTGGTTTATTTTGAGGAATTTTAAGGACGGTTATTTATGGAATGGTCTATGATGAACTTTGGGTAGTACCATGGAACTTTGATGATTTAAAAGTAGTGTCTATTCCTATGGGATTATTTCTTTTTGATGAGTTGTTTTACCTTAACCTTTCTGTTTTTGGGATAATGATTAAAGATAGGAGAAATAGATAGTTAATCTTTTGTAGATTATGTGATTCTCTAGAAGATTATTCTTGTGATTTTTACGAGACCAAGTGTTTTTGAATTCTCATCATTTGGAGAAAAGATTAGTGTTGGTAAGGACATATTAAAGGATGAAACTATACTTGAAGGTAGGTATATTTTCTTATGTTTTTGTTCTATGTAGTAAATGAATTCCTCAAAATTTTGAAAAGAAATGTAAAAAAAAATGTTATTGGTTTACGTTTCCTACTAGGTAATCAAAGACCGTTTACACACATCATATGTTTGGGATTTTCTTATGGTTAAATTTCTCCTAATCAAGTTCTCTATCACTCTCTATCAGAACTTGACCCTTTGTTTTCTCCTCCATGTCCATGTTTTCCTACATGGAATCATAGTGTGGGTTAACTCGGGTGACCTTTGTACTTCCCTTTCTTTCTTTTAATGTAATAGTTTTACTGACTCCTTTTCCGATGTGGGACTTTCAATGAAATTTCAAAACCCAATTTAAAAAATTGCGAGGACGCAATTTCTTAAGGGGGAATATTGTAACGACCTGAAATTTTAAATAAATCTTGTTTCATAATTTTATGTGTTATTTTATTTTATTTTTATACTCAACAAAAATGTTTCATTTGATAACATGTGTATAATTAAAATGAGACTGTTGGGTTTTGACTGTTATTTGACCATTGGTCAATATGACCGCTGGAATCTAAACGTTTTGACTATTGTCTCTAAATACAATCAATTATGATTAATTAATATAGAAAGAAGATTTGATGGCCTCACCCAGTAGTCTTGGACCGATCGAAGCCCATATAAAAGAACTTGGGAAGGAGGTAGCACCATTGGGCTTTGCTCTGGACCAAACCCAAGCTGAACTTCATCGTGTGAAGGTAGAACGGGATTGACTATGCGAGAAGTTCAAACTGATAGAAATTACTACTTGTGTGATGTTGGCCGAGCCTCCCTCAGATTCTCTCACCATAGCGCACCTTACACATAGGTCCTATGCTGGTGTGATAAGGGGCTATGTAAGGAGACCGTAACTGCCTTGTATAATCCTTTGTTCTAAATAAAAAATTGGGATTTCTTCTTATGATGAAGTATATGAATTTTCAAATGTTCGGATAAATATAGTATGCATATTTTTGATGAATTTTAGAGAAAGGATATTTTTAAAATGTTTATGTAAACATTAAATAAATAAAAATGTGTATTGATTTTCAAAAAATGGTCTTCCACAATTATATTCAGTACGAAATTTCGAGTCTAATAAGATCAAATTTATTTTTGATGAATAATAAATTATGAATAGTGATTTTAGGCATAGGATTAGTAATGTGAACAAATGGAGTAGTAAATTAACTCAAAGAAAGATTTAATATAATTTAGACACCTAGATTAAGTAATGAGATTCAATAAAATGGGTAAATAACAGTTTCAGAAATTATTATTCAAGTATTAGTTTTTTTCAGGTGAATAGTGTTTTTTAATTAAAAATTAAATTAAAATTATTTAGAAAATTATTTTTATAAAATGGATTTCATTTTTGAACTCAGAGCATCGATATTATGTTAAGGTAATTTTTGGGGATTTTTCTGAAAAAAATGAATTTTTGGTGAATGGTGTGTTTATGTAAAAAAATGAATTAAAAATATTTAGAAAATTATTTTAATAAAATATAGTTCATTTTCAAAATCAAATCATTGATATTTGGTTAATGTAAAATTTTGGGATTTTTCTGAGAAAGTTGAATTTTCAGTGAATAGTAAAAAAATACAGTTTTAGGGTTTCGGTATGTTTAATGACATCATAACCATGACATGATGATGTCGTGAGATATTTTAAAGTATGGTCAACTATAGAGGATGAATTGTTGTGTGGGGGTCCCCATGTGGCCTAACTCTATGGGACGTACCATGGGAGGTCCCATGCTTTTGAGAAAACCACTTTTGAGGTTTCCCTTGGCCATTAATGCCTTATCCCCTCACTTTCCCTATAAATACCAAGACCTCCTCTCATATTTTCGACTCCAAAACCATCCTCAACGAAGTTAGGGTCTCCTTACCTACCAAGGAGTCCTCAAAAGGTTCCCCCAATCCCTCAAGGTCCAAACCTTTGAGTTTTAAGAGTTAAGTTTTAAGGTAAGGGATCCGACCTCTCTCTTTCCTTTCAAGAAATCTCTTTTATGTAATTTCTTTTTTTGCTCCATGTTCTTATGTTAAAGGATGTTCTTTTATACTCCTCTTACTGAACTTTTCATGTTCATATAATTATATATCCCCTCTTACTCTCATTATTTCATTTTATGAAGTTTTAAGTGGCGCCGTTATGTTGCCGAAATTTTTGTAACGAATTATTTATCCGTTCTCATTTTTCAAGATCTATTTTCATGTAAAGTATTTCAAGTTCATTTTTATTATGTTGGGTTATGATCTCTAAATTTATCATACTTATCATTTATGATCATATGATGAGATACCCCATTTTATCTCTTCAATTCATTATTTTGAATTTTTAAGTGGCGCCGTTAGGTTACCGAATGTTTAAGTGGTTCTTTCACCTTTCTATTTTTTCAAAGTTCTAATTCCATGTCATGTCTTCAAAGTTCCTTTTTATTATGTTGGGGTATGATCTATATATCTATCATACTGATATTTTATGTTCATATGATTAGAGACCCTATTTGATCTCATCAATTAATTTTTGTTGAAGATTAAGTGGCGTCGTTAGGCTGCCGAATTTCTAAGGGGTTCTTTCACCCTTCTCGTTTTCATGATCTACTTTCATGTCAAGTCTTTCAAGTTCCTTTTTATTATTTTGGGGTATTATCTCTATATCTATCATACTGATATTTTATTTTCATATGATTAGAGACCCTATTTGATCTCATCAAATCATTTTTGTTGATGTTTAAGTGGCGTCGTTAGGCTGCCGAATTTCTAAGGGGTTCTTTCACCATTCTCATTTTCAAGATCTATTTTCATGTCAAGTCTTTCATGTTCCTTTTTATTATGTTGGGGTATGATCCCTATATCTATAATACTGATCATTTATGTTCATATGATGAGAGACCCTATTTGATCTCGTCAATCCATTTTTGGATGTTTTAAGTGACGCCGTTAGGCTGCCGAATTCTCATAAGAGAAATATTATTTTTGTCATCCTTTCAAGTTCTTCGTTTCATATGGTATATCATTCAAATTTCATTACCATGTTCTTAAATACTATATATTCTGTTCCCCTACTATTTTATGTATCATTTTTGAGTGGGTGACCCATGTCCAATCATTTTTTAATGTTTTCTAAAACCATGTATCGCAGACGTTATGTTGCATAGTTTTTCTTATCAAAATGCCTCTCTCTTTTCTCAAAATTATATTATGTTATTAAGTGAATACTAAAAATTCTTATTTATATAGGTGTATTCACATATATATCAAAATGGTCTATTTTAAATTCTGGTATTTACATACATGAAACCCACTTTCCCTTTCCGTGGGTTTAAAGTGACATAAAGATAATGTCTTTAAAGCAGTTTTAAAAACGTTATGATTATGAAATGAAACCCATTTATTTTATGCTATATGGGTTGTTTATGAAATGATTTATGATGATATATGTGGCTCACATGATTATAAATACATGTCAAGGGTGCGCCCAGATAGCGTTCAAATGCATTGGGTAAAGACATAATCTTTAGAGATGACTTTTTAGACTGATACCTTGGTGAATAACCTTGGTAATTTTTAAGGACACCTTGGAGATTGACCTTGGTGAAACGAAATGATTGTCAATATTAAATGTTGCAGCCACATCTTCAAGTTATGAAAAATTATATTTTTATTATGATGTATCTCATGATTTCTTTCTCATGCCTTAATGTTCCTTTCATGTCCTTATTGAAGTATCTCAAGTTCACATGTAAAATGTTTCTCTTGTTTCCCTTACTGGGCCTTCTGCTCACCATTTCTTTTGATGTATGTCCCCAGGTTATGAGATGTAGTAATGAACCTAGGATGAACATAAGGACAATCCTTTCAAGTGATTAAGAAGAATGTTTTATGTTGTTTTCATGTATTATGTTCCTTGTTTCCAAGACACTAAGCCATAAAGATCCTCAGTTTTGTGTGAAGTAATGAAAGTTTATGTTATAAAAAGACGGGATGCTATAATGTTACCCAGCTCTTGGAATACCATGTAGTCAATAGACTTTCCACTCAAATAGATGGTAGATAAAATACTATCATGGTCTTCTCCATAGACATCAATAACCATAGTTGACGATCAACCAACGAATGATGCTCTAACCTGGCATGCACCGTAGGGGATATGGTAATTTTATATAGACATTTTAATTGACGTGCGAATCCGATGGAGCATAGGCCTCGCAAATAATTTCCCTGTCAATCCTCGGGGCCAGTGTACCATCTCTACATGCCAGCATGTATGCCCATAACTCCAGGTTGGCTATTCCATCATCAAAAAATCACCATATTGGCAGATTTCCATAAGGGAAAAATGAAACTCCTTGAACATGCTCATCCTTATTTTGATTTCATAAGTGTTGAGGGATAAGGGAGAAATTCGATAAAAGGCTGGAACAGATGGCCGGAAAGAACTTCCAGGAACCTGTACCCCACTTTGTACAGTATATGTCCTGATGTGAGTGGAGATCCATCCCCATAAAACTTGGAATTGTCCCATTATTCATATAGGAGACTTACCCATATAAAAATAAAGTATGCTCCAATGAATATTTGCCAAAACTAGGGTTCCCAACCCAACCATCTTCCTTTCAGCTTGATTGGATACAACGACAAAGTTCCCTGGCCTCATGCCTCCATTCTAATACCGAACTGGGGAAAGGTATACACTGAGCCACAAGGCCAAAAAGCCTGCTCGGAGGGTCTTCGCTGGAATTTTCTGGTTCACTTCATACCCGCACCTATCAAATTCTTCTGCTTCCTAAATTGGCCAAAATGTTCCTGGATCACCCCTCTTTGTTGTTGTAGGTCAACTAGTAGGATGAGTGCAGGAAAGTCCCTCCTCTTTATTCTTAATCAGAAACATTTCCATCCACTCCTCTGGATGGATATCTTTTCTGGAGTGGGTTTTTGTGGTTTTGGTATTCTTAAACTTCTGGAAAATTTTCATTAACTCTCGAGAAAATTCCAGAGTCTTCTTATCACAAAACGGTGCCTAATTATCCATGAGTCAGATAGAGAGAATTAGTTTCTAAGATCCAATGACTAATTAACTCCGACACGAAATTGTCTTTTCTGTAAACATATGTCTGCCCAGCCCAGATGGCATCATATATTGCAGATCCTTTCAGATCATTGACAAACTATGCACAAGATTGTCATAACCAATATGCCCACATCTAGGTCAGTTTCACACCTCCTCTAGGATGGAAATCTCAACTCTCTTCCATCCCGTAGATTGGTCCATCTGAGAATTTCATAAAATAGAAGGATAACAATGCTGCTGCGGCTCAGGCTTGTGAGGATTCAGATCTAGGGCACATGGGCTATGACGCATTTTGTATGACTTATCTACTATTCTAGAAATGGAAAATGGTCCTGCAACTAAGACATTTTCCGAACATAAATTGGTGTAAGTCTGAGACCAAGAATGAGGGATATAATTCTTTTCCTTTGAAACATTGACTCCTTACAGATGATAATGGCCATATAAAGGCAAGTACATGATATTTGGGAAATTGTAATGATATTTCTTCAAGTACTTAGTCAAAAATTGGAGAGTTCTGTCAGAGATATCATAATAGTCATGGCCGAAGATGTTCATCATATCAACTATTCTCCTGCTGGCCAAATCATCAGCTGATACAATTCTTCTGGGAGCCATTGAATCTACACAAAGATCAATCATATGGACCTTATTTAAGTTTGTTTTGTGAGATATGGATGAAGGAAATAATAAAAATGGGAAAGGCATTAAGGCACCCAAGTCCAAACATGGCGCGAAAGTCAGTCAGGATACGCAAGTATTGCCGCCCAGTCATGGTGCACAAATCAGATACCTTCTAAAGAAGCATGAAAAAAAATCCAGAAAACCAAAGACCAAAAAATATAGCACCTACGCGACAAGAGATCGACCTTCTTGTAGGTGAATGAGTTCACGTGAGAGTGAGCCTGTATATATAGGCAATCCAGACCACCCATGTTCCATACATGCACACCCCAGCATCTTCACACCAAACTTGCACACCACAGACCCTTGTTTCTCCGGCTTTTCCTCAGAGCCAGACCCTCTTTTCTTTTCGGATCCAACTCTGAGGGGGGACTTTTGTTGACACTCCTTTCCATCACAGAGTCCAGTGAATGGCATAGGGGAATACCTTAAGCACAAAGAGAGTCACCCTTTGAAGTGAATCAAAAATGGACAAAGGCATTGACAAGGAAACCTTTTGGAGGAAGCCACCCAAGTTTTCATTCTCGCCATGCATGTCACTCGTGCGCCACCTATGGGTCATGCAAGTCACTTGTGTGCCCTTTTCTTTTTTTCTCTCAAGGTGCCCGATGGACTAAATATCCCCTGTGGGACCCCTATTTCAAAGAGGAATTTTACAAAACACAGATTCAAGCTCCGGTCGCCCATGTCTTCAACTCAACTCTTCCGAAATATTCTATCGTAATATTTTACCTTGAATGGAAGAATTGATGGAGTAAGATAAGGCCTAAGTGTTTATAATTCATCAACACTTGCACGGCTAAGTGTCCAAATCTACTTAGAAGTGGAAACACTTGTGCGCTGCCCTACCCTTTCAATGAAACATGCACGCCTCCCTTTTGGAAACATCTTAGGATAATACCAAAGTCTAGATTTAAGTCTCACCCAAGTATTACCCTATAGATTCTTCATCTCCCAGGTCAACCCATGTCGTGCAAGTACACTTGTGCAACCAAGACTTTCACGCCAAATGATTTTCACAACGATACTTGTGCGCCAACTTCATTTGTGTGCCTCTCTCCTATTACCCTCCCCTATTCAAGATATTAGCCCTTGAAAAAAATTTCAAAGCCATTTGTGGAATGGTTCCTATGTTGGCTTCCTTATCTGAAAGGAATTATGTGAGAACCTCTCCAAAAACCTCGTGGATTACAATCTTTAAGTCACCACAGTCAGATGTTTCTTATATAACCTCATCCTTTATGATGATAAGATCTTTTGATTTAGGGTATCCTCCTCATGAGTACACACCAATTTCCCCTGGTTTGGGCCTCCTTCTCCGGAATAAACCCCATGTCTCAATTCCCCTTTACCCATGCCACTTTCTTAGGAGTAATACATAGTCATAATTTACTTTAACATTGGGCCTTCTTTTGAGGAGTAAGCCCCAGGTTATAAGTTCCCTTTAATTGGTCATCCTCCTCAGGAGTAAGCCTCAATCTTAATTTCTTTTTTTTTGGGACTCCTTCTCATGACTGAACCCCAATCATAAGTCTCTTTTAATTCCGACATCCTTCTCATGAGAAATCCTCAAGTTAAAACTCCAAATCTCCATAAAGAACAAATTCCTTTATGGACCCTGCTCGTGGCCTTCTTTCCTGAAGTAAGTCCTGGGCTTCATCTACTTGGTCAGTCATACATACGCAAGCCCCAAATAATTTCTCATGACTGCATCTTTCAGGGCACCATCGTCAAGTTTACTGATACCTCTTGTTTCTCACACTGATCATGAATCACATGAGCTTAGAGTGTAAAAGTAATCACGAAATCTCTTTTTGGGCCATTCACCATGCATAACCCCCATATTTATTTACCCGAACTACGTGTACTTTTACATCTTCCTTAAAAGTAGAGTACGTAGGAAGCCCTTATAAGGTTTTATCCCTTCATTCATTAATCATTTTCCATCCAATATGATGTTAAAATATATCCTTCTAATAGAACTACGTGGGTTTTGATTCCTTTTTAAACAAGGATATGTTGGTAACTTGTAAGGACACGACCTTAAAACATTACATAATCTTGAATTAAATGAATAATTCACATTAAGGATCATTTTATGTTTAGAGTTTTGGGGAATTAGGACATAACTATTGCATTTCATTTCAAATACAAAATAGACACTTCTACACAATTTCCATTTTTTCATAAAATATAAACTCTTAAAAAAGGTTCATGGCTAGTTCTATGTTTAAGACAACATGACTTTTCCTTGATCTCATCCTTAATCCTATTCCACATTGTGTCCTGTGAAAACAATTCAAAAACATGCGATGAGCATAAAATCCCATTAAGGGATACACAATGCAGGGAAACTTTTAGTATTTCAAAACAACAGGTAAACCATCAATACTTTATCATAAGTAATACTTTTCACCTTTATGAAGTAGTAAATACTTTTCACTGAATAAAAGATCATTACTTACCCTTTTGTAACCCAAATATTACCATAAAACCCATATAAAGAACACATAAAATATAAAGGTAACTTGGGAAATATACATACATTAATGGAATAACCATACGGTCGACTTACACACATATCACTAAATGGAATAGCCATACGGTCGACTTCCATACCCAATGCATTAGAGGTTATGACGTAACCACCCATCCAGGTATTCACGGCACCACCCATCATTTGGTTTATCGCGTAACCACCCGTTAAATGTCCAAGAACCATCATTACACATAAAATATTGCAAATATATACATTTCACTAATAAAATTTAATTTTCAATCATAAGAAATAATTTCAATATATTGAAATAATCAATCCATTTTCAAAAACCATTTAAAAATATATTTTTGAATCAAAGTGTCCCATATCACTTTGAATATTTTAAAAGAATTATCATTTTAAAAAAGTAATTTTTATATAAATAAATCATTAAAAACAATTTTTAAACATTTACATTAAAGAGAAATATGTATAATAATAAATCGTTAAAACATTTAAAATGATATTTTAGTTAAAGAGTTTTTAACAAAATGAGACACGCTTGAATTCAAATAATTGAGGAATAAAATTTAATCAGAACATAATAATATCATTAGAATAAGTGGATTCATGATATAATATGTCAAAGGACAGTATATACACCATATAAGAGTGAATTGGTTCATAACAACAATGAAGTCTCAATGGAATTGTAAATTGAGAAGAAATTCCTTATAAAGATGGCATCCTTAAATTAGGGATAAATAAATCACATAATTATGTGTGAATAATATAAATACACCCAATATATTGTAATATTAAATTAAAAACAATCAGAGGTCATTCACACATATTCATAGGACGACATATTCAAGAAGAACAAGTTTAACCCAAAGAATTGAAATTGGGTTAAGAAGTTCCCTTGTAAAAATTTGACAGCCAAACGTCGTCACATTAAAATTCAGAAAATTAGTTGATGAGATAAAAGGGTATCTCATCACTTTTAAAAAATGTTTATGTCAATAATGATATATAAGAACATATCCCAAAATAATAATATGTAACTTAAAAGACATAACAAAAAAATTCTTTTAAAAAGAGGATGGTGAAAGGCTCCCATACAGATTTGATATCTTACAAAACATATTACACATGAAAGAATAATCATACAATGAAAATGTAAATACTCATAAATGAATGTATATTACACAAATAGTACAATCATGGGTAGTACATACACCACACAAAAATTAATAGTGGCCAATATAGCATGAATCACATGGAAATAAAAGTGAGATGAAAAACACTTACTTCATTGTAATCAATCAAGTCGTATAAAAAAGATAATAACCTAAAATGATTCCTATAATAACATGAATATAAATATAATCATGATAATATATATCAAATTTCAGTACACAATACACCACATGAAATAAATAAGTGGTGAATAATGGAAATCTCACGGAATGAAACGTGAGATAAGAAATCCGTTACCTCAGGTATGACTTGACTCGATCGTTCTGTAATCTCCTGAATAATAAACTAATGTTAATTTATACTTGATTAAGAAAATTTTTCAAGTTTATTTTTCTTTTTTATATCACTTACTACCATTTTAGAAACATTATGTAATCATTTAAGTTAATAATGTTTGTTTTGTCGATATTTGATACTTGAGTCAAAATGGACTTCTTGTAATTACATTTTGTCCATGTGGTAAAAATATCATTATAACCAGAATTATATTCATTATTTATATATCATATATATCATATATATCCAGAATATGCATGTATTTACAATATTACATAACATTTTGAGGTAAGAAATGTAATGCACCGTTCATGGAGATGGTAAGCTGTACGTACACTTGAACGCTACTTTCATTTCTATTTCTTATTTTAACGGAATTTAAACATAATGATACATATTAATATTATATTTACAGTATAATATGATATATAATACCATTAATCTATCCTTTATACATCCCACATAAGTCATTAACGAGTCACATCACTTTGAGGGGGTGGTAGTCCGCACTTCCTCAAATGAGATTATCATATTTACCCACTATGGAAACCATAAAGGTGTGATATAAATGGAAAATAAAAAATCATAAAAAAACATAAACATAATATATATCATATATAAATACAGTTCCATCATAATGGCCACCGTGAGAGGCATTAAGAGGTAATTGAACAATCATCATTTCGTGAGGCGTTAGTTTTCCATCCATAACAACATTATGTTCTTCACCCAGTAGATGGAGGGTTGTGTAAGTGTAGTTCAAATACCTATCATAACGAAATACTAGTATATTTAGGATACTAGTTTTGTTAAAAAATAAAGGAATAAAAATAGTTTAGGGGTTTTAGAAGTAAAATAAAAGAAAACAATTTAAGAGAAACAGGTACCATTAATTTGGGTAACTCCCTTTGGTTTGAACCAAAGGACTTCTAGAAGTACCTTCTGCATAAGGAAACGCTTCTAGGAGGAGGAGATTTATTTAGGTAGAATAATTGGGAAGAGTTTGGAAAATAAAAAAGTCTTGATAGGTGTGATTAATTGGTTATAAGTGGTCACGTTTTATAAGGGAGAGGGGGGCTCTTTAGGAAAGTGTGAAAATATCATTTTATTATATAATGATATTCAGTTTAAAAAAGTCCAAAAATCATTAAGTTCAAAGTTACGGTGACTCATATTTGAAATAAAATTATCCAATCAGAATTGGACATGTTTTGGATAATATTTTAATCATTATAATCTTATTTATTTAAATCATTTATTAATGTGATAAATACTGTATCATTATTGTGTCATAAATAATTTAATTTATTCGATGTATAAAAATTACAGAAAAAATACCATGATGTAGGAAATATTTTTAGCCTTCCAATGAATATTTATAGTCGAAAAGATAATTTATATAACACCTTATAAAAAATAACTTATTAAAAGATATTTTCTTTTGTCATTTTTCCTTTACTTTAAGTTAATTAATATAATCTTTAATTATCACCCCCCATGTGGCTCAATGTGGTCCCAAAATCGACCCAAAGATGAAAATGGTCGTTAATGACTCAAAAAATTAGGTTTGAACAAGTGTTAAGGTAATTTGGAATTATTATAATACTCATTTTACCTTGAATTACCCTATTTACCTTTTACGGTGGTAAAAAAGTCAAAAGTTACTATTCACCAAAAATTATTTTAATCTTATTGAACCAAATTTTACTTCTTGATAAAAACCATGTATGTAGGATTTTCTGAATTCAATTCACAGAAGTGGGATAATGTCATTTAAATCAAAAAGTCTGTTTTTTAACCACTACTAAGTGGTTTCACAATTCATGAAAAATTGACCTTTTTCAGAAAATTACCCAAAATTCATTCTAAGAATTATCTGATATTCCAACTTCAAAAATGATGTTTATTTTTCCATATTCAAAAAATAAAAGTTTCATTAATTATTTTTAAATTTAATTCTCGTTGTTAAAACAAATATCATGTTTTTAAGAAACAATAACTATCAAAAGATCGAAACTTGTTTATGTCCAATTTTAAAGTGAAATTAATTAAAATGTACAAAATAAGATTAAATTGTAAAAATATCTTCTAATTAAACTTTATAAAAAATTAAAAAGATAATATAACCGTATAAATAAATTATATTAAAACACAGTATTGAATTAAAATACAATATTTTCACTATTCATTAAAAATGATCTTTATCGGAAAAATTAAAAAATTTACATAAAAGTAAATTTTGATGTCCCCATTATAAAGAATGATTTTATATGGTCAATTAGAACATATAAAAATGACCAAAACTAGATTTAAAGAGTGTTCTCCCTTAAAAGGTGGTAAATCGACCTTTTAATGTAAATTATGCTTAAATTTAGATTCATTTTAAGCGTCGAACTTTTATTTGATAAATGTAAAAACATTTAGCATACATGTATAGTCATATTGTAGTTATTTTTGTTCATTCCTGCCAATAAAACGGATTTGAGTTAACTACCATTTAAAATAATAATATTATATTGTTAGTATAAACCATAAGATTTCAAAGAAACCTGTTGTTGTGTATCGGGTACGCTATCAAACATAGAAACTCTTTTAAAGTAAAATTAATATTTAAATCACAAATATTAATAAATATGAAAATGTATTATTCTTTATTTACTTGGGATGTTACATCCTTCGCCTCTTTTGGGAATTGCATCCTCGCAATTAAAAAAAACAAAATGGGCCTAGAAACTTCATTAAAAGTCCCACATCGGAAAAAGAGTCAGTAAGACTATCACTTTAAAAGAAAGAAAGAGAAGCACAAAGGTCACCTGAGATAGTCCGTACTAGGATTCCATGTAGGAAAACATGGATATGGAAGAGAAAAAAGGGTCAATTTCTTATGGAGAGTGATAGAAAACATTTTTAGGATAAAGTTAACCATCTTAAAATCACAAACAGGTGATGGGTTAAACAGTCTTTGATTACCCAGTAGAAAACATAAACCAACAACATTTTTTTACATTCCTTTTCATATTTTGGTGGAATTCATTTACTACATAGAATATGAACAAAAGGAAATATACTTACCTTAAAATAGAGTTTCATCCTTTAATATGTTTCTACCAAAAACTAATCTTTTATCCAAACAAAGAGCTTTCAAAAAGACATAGTCACATCAAAATCACATGAATCATCTTCTTGAGAATATAATAATCCAAAAAAAAGAACTATATATTTCCCTTGTCTTTATACATCAACTAACAACAAAATTGTTAGTGAGAGATCAAATAATACGCAAAAACGTTAATCTTTTACAAGAAGAAAAACTACTCTTAATCTCTAAAATTTGTTAAACAAAACCAAAATATCAACAAGGACCATTCAATAAACAAATGACCCTAAAATTATTCAAAAGTATTCCAAACTATGATTGAAACCCAAATATCATAAGTATTTAATTACATATACTTCCAAGATAAATCTTATCATTTATCAACAAATAACATTAGTTACTCATAAAATCCCATATTGAAAAGTAATTAACCTAATCCCATATTCTCCATGATAGGTTAATCAGTTTCAATAATAAACAAAATCCTCATATGTCCATATTAAAAACAAAGAATCTTCCAAACTAAAATTTCAACCATTATTCAACAATTGAAATCCATATTATTCTATTTTCCTTAGGAATATAGTGTTTCCTCAAAAGAGAGAATTTCTTCCACAACAACCTTTATCACTTAATCACTAAATCATTTTTCTATAATAAGTACATCCATTTGATAAAACCTATGTTCCAAAAATCAACATATTCTTGTTCCATAAAAACATTTTAATAAAATTATAAGTCATAATAACCAGGGACTTCAATTAGGCTAGTTTTAGGTGATGCACATTTGTCTCCCATCGGTTGTGGGTTCGATTAATGCAGCCTTTCCGGATGCGATGAGTTGTCATCCATCCTATGGGTTGTCCTTTTTATAAAACTCAAAAATAACCCTAACATGTTTTAACCTTAATGGTTTCCTTATAACTCTAATTTTCATCCAAATTAATTATGATCTCAACAACATAATACTTGAAGTATTATTTCACCAACATATGATAAAATATAACAATCCCCAAAATGAAGAACATCGTAACATGATCATGGTGTCCATTTCATTTCATCGTCATCTTGTTCACGTAGGTAGAAGGTCCATGCATTGCAACAATGATTTAGATAACCTTAAAAATCATTTTCCTCCTCCATCCAAATACATCTTCTACAACATGGGTCATATGGGTGTTCATAGAAAAATATTTTTGGAAAATAATCATGCATGAAATATAATTTCAAAACATCTGATAAAACATGATTTCTATAAAATAATCAGACCGAATTTGAGTTGAAACATTCAATTAATGGCCCTTTTAAAATACCAAAGTTATGTGATTAGAGAATATATTTTAAAATCATATATAATTAGGTTGAATTAGGGTGTCTTTATTCAGCACCTTTTTTAAAATCAAAATATGCTTCAAAATCATGTGAAAAGGTAAAATATTTGAAAACACCTTGATAATATTTACCTTTCTTGAAAATATAAGAATATTGTGAAAATAGTATTTGTCTAAATACAACCCCTGATCCACGGTGATAACGAGGTATAGTGGATGTATTTGATATCTCAAACAACTTCTTGCAAATGAGTTGTATTGTAGAAAAAGTTTCAAAATCATCCGAACAAGACTTTGAAATAATTATTACAAGCATGTCCTCAGGAAGAGATAGGAATTTCGTTTGAGATCCTCCTCCTTCCATTTGAAACTGAATATCCTTGATCTAAAAATGTTATAAAACATGTATTTCATTGAAATAATATACAAAGAGACTAACCTTGTGTCTAACAAAAACTCTTAATCCCTAAATTTGTCTAAACTGACCTTTGATACCAACTATAAAGACCCAACCTTAAAACATTACAAAATCTTGAATTAAAAGAATAATTCACATTGAGGATGTTTTCATGTTTAGAGTTTTATAGAATTTAGACATAACTATTACATTTCATTTCAAATACAAAGTAGACACTTCTACACAATTTCGATTTTTTCAAAAAAATATAAACTCTTAAAAAAAGAGTCATGTCTAGTTCCATGTTTAAGACAACATGACATTTTCATGATCCCATCCTTGACCCTATTCCGGATTATGTCTAGTGAAAAACATTTCAAAAACATGGGATGAGCATAAAATGCTCATAAAGGGAAACACAACGAAGGAAAACATATAGATTTTCAAAACAATATGTAAACCATGAATACTTTATCATAAGTAATAATTTTCACCTTTATGAAGTAGTAAATACTCTTCACTGAATAAAAGTTCATTACATACCCTCTTGTAACCAGAAGATTACCATAAAACCCATATAAAGAACACATAACATATAAAGGTTACTTGGGACATATACATGAATAAATGGAATAACCATACAGTCGACTTCCACACATTTCATTAAATGGACTAGCCATACAGTCGAATTCCATACCCAGTGCATTAGAGGTTATAATGTAACCATCTGTCTTTGTATTCAGGGAACCACCTGTCATTTGGTTTATCACGTAACCACCCGTCAAATGTCCAAGTACCATAATTACACATAAAATATTCCAAATATAATCATTTCACTAACAACACTTCATTTGAAATCATACGAAATAATTTCAATATATTGAAATAATCAATCCATTTTCAAAAACCATATAAAAATATATTTTTTAATCAAAGTGTCCCATATCACTTTGATAATTTTAAAAGAATTATCAATTTAAAACATTAATTTCTATATAAATGAATCCTTAATTTTCAAAACAAGGACATTAATGAAAAATAAGTAGAACAATAAATCATTAAAACATTTAAAACGATATTTTATTCAAAACGTTTTTTACAAAATGAGAGACACTTGAATACAAATAATTGAGGAATAAAATATAATCAGAACATTATAATATCATGAGAATAATTGGATTCATGATATAATATGTTAAAGGATAGTATATACACCATATAAGAGTGAATTGGTGTAAACAACAATGAAGTCTGAATGGAAATGTAAATTGATATGAAATCCATTATAAAGATGGTATCCTTAAATGAAGGATAAATAAATCACATAATTATGTGTTAAAAATATAAATACACCCAATATATGGGTATATTAAGTGTAAAAAAATCAGATGTCATTCACACATATTTATAGAATGACATGTTCAATAAGTACAAGTTGAACACGAAGAATTGAAATTGGGTTAAAAAGTTCCCTTGTAAAAATTTGACAGCCTTATGGCGTCACATTAAAATTAAAAAAATTATTTTATGAGATAAAATGGATATCTCATCACTTATGAAAAATGTTTACGCCAATAAGGATATATAAGAACATATCCCATCATGAAAAGACTTAAATTAAAAGACATAACAAGAAAAGACATTTAAAAAGAGGAGGGTGAGAGGTTCCCTTACCAATTTGGTATCTTACAAAACATATGCCACATGGAAAAATAATCATTCAATGAAGATGTAAATACTCATAAATGAAAGTATATTATTCAAATAGTACAATCATGGGTAGTATATACACCAAAAAAAAGAAATAGTGGCCAATATAGCATGAATCTCACGTGAATAAAAGTGAGATGAAAAACCCTTACTTTGTTGTAATCAATCAAGTCATATAAAAATAGATAATAACCCCCAGTGATTCAAATAATAAAATGAATATAAATATAATAGTGATAATATATTTCAAATTTCATTACACAATACACCACATGCAATAAATAAGTGGCGAACAATGGAAATCTCAAGGAATTAAAAGTGAGAAAAGAAATCACTTACCTTGTGTCCGACATGACTCGATTATCATTTAATATCATGAATAATAATCTGAAGTTAATTTTTACTTTCTTAATAAACTTTTTCTTTTTTTTATTCATTTTTATATCAGTTATGACCATGTTATAAACATTATGTAATCATTTAGGTTAATAATGTTTGTTTTGACTATATTTGGTACTTGAGTCAAAAATGGACTTCTTATAATTACATGTTGTTAATGTGGTCAAACTTTCATTATATGCAGAATGATATTTATGATTTAGATATCATATATATCATTTATATCCAGCATATACATGTATTTACAAGAGTACATAACATTTAGAGGTATGAAATGAAATGCACCATTCATGGAGACGGTAAGTCGTACGTACGTATGAACGCTACATTGATTTCTATTTGTTATTTTAATGGAATTTAAACATAATGATACATAGGTATTTTATAATTACAGTATAATATCATATATAATACCATTAAATCTATCCTTTATACATCTCACATAAGGCATTAATGAGTCACATGACTTTGAGGGGGCGGTAGTCTGTACTTCCTAAAATGAGATTACAATATTGGCCCCTTATGGGAACCATAAAGGCATGCTATAAATGGAAAATACATAAGAATAAAGAAAACCTAAACATAATATATATCATATATAAATACAGTTCCATCATAATTTCCACCGTGAGAGGCGGTAAGAGGAAATTGAACAATCATCATTGCGTGAGGCGTTAGTTTCCCATCCACAGAAACATTGTGTTCTTCATCAATTAGATGGTGGTGTTTGTAAGTGTAGTTCAAATAGTTATCATAAAAAATTCATAGTATATAAAGGATACTGTTTTTGTTACCAAAGAAAGGAATAAAAATAGTTTATGGTTTGGAGATGTAAAACAAAAGAAAAAAATTTAAGAGAAACTGTTACCTTTAATTTGGGTAACTCCCTTTGGTTTAGACCAAAGGACTTTTGAAGTACCTTATGCCTAAGTTAAGGCCTCTAGGAGGGGTATAGGGATGTAGGGAGCTTAATTGGGAAGATTTTGGATGATCCAAAAGGCTTGATAGGTGTGAGGAATTTGTTAGAACTGGTCTTTTGTTATTAGGGAGAGGAGGGGCTCTTTAGGATAGTGTGATAATATTATTTTATTATATAATGTTATTCGGTTTCAAAAGGTCCAAAAATCATTAATTTAAAATATAAGGTGACTCATATTCTAAATAAAGTTAGAAAATAATAATTTGACATGTTTTGGATAATATTTTAATCATTATAATCTTATTTATTTTAATCATTTATTAATGAGGTAAATACTGCATCATTATTGTGTCAAAAATAATTCAATTTATTTGATGTCTAAAAATTATAGAAAAAATACCATGTTATAAGAAATCTTTTGGTCTTTTCAATGAATATATATAGTTGAATCTATAATTTATATAACCCCTTCTAAAATTTAATTTACTAACAGATATTTGCTTTTTCCATTTTTGCCTTCATTTTAAGTTAATTAATCTAAATTGTCATTATCACTCCAATGTTTCTAAATGTGGTCCCAAAATCTACCCAAAAATGACCATGGTAGTTAATGACTCAACCAATAAGGTTTGGACAAGTGTTATGGTAATTTAGAATTATTATAATACTCTTTTTACCTTAAATTACCCTATTTACCTTTAACCGTGATAAATAAAAGTAAAAAGTTATTATTCACCAAAAAAATTCATCTCATTGAACCAAATTTTACTAATTGATAAAAACCATGTATGTCAGAGTTTTAAAATTCAATTCACAGAAGTGGTAAATTTTCATTTAAATCAAAATGTCTGTTTTTTAACTACTACTAAGTGGTTTCACTATTCATCAAAAATTGATGTTTTTCGGAAAAATACAAAAACTTCAACCAATGAATTATTTGATATTACGAATTCAAAAATGATTTTTATTTTTTCAAATTCAAAACATTAATGATTCCTTAATTAATTTTAAAATTAATTTCCGTTGTTAAAACAAATATCCTGTTTTTAAAAAAAGAATAAATATTAAAAGATCGACATCTGTTTATGTCCAATTGCAATGTGAAATTAATAAAAGTGACCAAAATTGGATTAAATGGTAAAAATATCTTCTAATTACACTTTATAACCAATTAAAAAGATAATATTTCCATATAAATAAATTATATTAAAACTCAGTTTTGAATTAAAATACAATATTTTTCACTATTCTTTAAAAAATGAACATTATCGGAAAAATTCCAAAAAGTTACACAAAGTAAATTTTGATGACCCAATTCTGAAGAAGGATTATATTTTGTAAATTAGAACATATAAAAATTACTAATACTATATTTAATGATGTTTCTACATTAAAAGGTGGCAAATCGACCTTTTAATGCAAATTATGCCTAAATTTGGATTCATTCACAATTTGAGCATCTAAATTTTATTGGATAGGTGTAAAATCATTTAACATACCTGTATAATACTATTGTAGTTAGTTTTCCTCATTCTCTCCAATACAACGGCTAGAAGATAACTACTATTTAAAATGATAATATTATATTATTAGTGCGAAACGTAAGATTTCAAAGAAACTCATCGTTGTGTATCATAAATGCTCTCGAACATAGCAACCCTTTTTAAGTATAATTAATATTTAAATCACAAATATTAATAAATATGAAAATTTCTAATTGTTTATTTACCTGGGATGTTACATAAACAATCTACGGGTATGATCCCAACTCTAAAATAATCAATATCTTTCTGAATGACAATAAACTCCATGTGCCCCACTGAGTGGATTTAATACCAGTATAGTTATCATAATGACTAAGATTTTTCTATAAGATGTATTGAAGGATACCATTGACTAAGAATCTATAATACATATAGATTATTCTCCATCGATGAAGAACCTCAAAAACATATAACATATTTTCTAAATCCCATACATATCAATCATTGATTTCTAAATCTAAAGGAAACCTTAACATCACACATGGTGAATTAATAACGATTCATGAACATAACTTAAATCTATAAAAGAGTATTAGAGTAGGAAATAATTCCCCCCAAAATGGTGTGATGAGCATGACCTCCTATCCTCTCGACCAATGTAGACTCTAAAGCCTCATCCATCCATAATATATGGGCACCCGCCTTTGGAATGTAGGTCCAAATGGATATAGAATCATTGGATGTTTCTGGTTCTACGAATAACCCCACTAGAAACCGATTCGAATGTTTGAACCTTAAACAAACAAATTCATCCCCATTTCCAGAAGAAACATAGGGTTATCACATTTAAATAGTTTAAGACTGTTAATTCAATGAGCAGGGATGGTTAGTCACCTCCAAGTATAATAACCTTCTTCATCTAGTAAGATTCTTAGCAATGTTCCTAAGAAGGTACTTATTCACAATGCAGGAAAAAAGTGGAGTTATGGTCTCCACCTTAATTTTGGAAGAGGTGATTTTAGGTGGTACGATTGTCATCTTTTTTTTCACATTTTTGATAAGTTATATTTCCAACTCCACCACATCTTTATGGGTATGCCCTATTTAGAATATTCAGAAGCTTACAACTACCGTGGGGTTGGATTGGGGCCCACATTGGTAGATATGAGTTTCTTAAAACTCACAACATTCCATGTATCAAGTTCATGAAATTTCTATAAAGTATCATTGGTGTCAGAATAATCATACTAAATAACACAGAGATCAATAGAAAAGTGAACCGATATGATCAATTTTTTATACCATAAGGACCACCAACCAATGAAATTAAAAATAATATATAATGTGATACTGTATCCTAAGCATATATTTTATTCATATGTAAGGGTGTTTTACCCACATGGATTAATTTAAAGATATTTTATAAGTCGTATTCATCATACCACTTTGGGAGATAGTTTATTTCATTTAGATGAAATTCCCCACTCCTCCCCACATATTTTCTGAAATACATCCCATGGTTTCTCACAAATTGTGGATAATGTTCACCTAATAGGAAAATTAGTTTTGGGTGTCCTTCCTTATGGATAGTGTGGGTTTTGGCCTTTGCAAGTCTTATGTCAATACCTTGGTCCGATCATACTTGGAAGGTCAATTGGGTCCACTAGTTTTAAAGCACATTGATCTTATAATAGTGAATGAGGTGGAGGACACAGGGGCTCTTGCATCATCAAATAGTTACATTCCAGAAAACAAAAATCATCCAAAAGACCCAAAAATCTATAGAAGTCCTAGAAAAAAATGATCCACTTTGATCCAACACCATCAACAAGGAGGTTGCCAAAGTATTTGGTAACAATGTATGGGGTTCTCATGAAAGAAGTTCGAGTCAGTGGGGGATGATCTATAATTATGGTGGTGTTTCCCATCACATTAAAATACTGGAATAACTATAGGAGGAATACATTGAACATTGATGTATGAAGAGTGTTGTGTCAATTTTAAATAATGCTAGAGGTATTTGGGAGTGTGATTTCTCCCAAAATAATTTTCTATGAACAAAAAACCCATTGTAGTCAAATAACTACATCAAGGACATAGTGTGTGGATTCAATTTGTCATAGTCCAAGTCCATTACACACCTCTATCATAAGGAATGATAATTCCTAGAAAAAGAGTAACTCGTAAAAATAAGGGAGACTATGATGGGTCTTGTGGAGAGGTAAGAAACGTTTTATCTTCAATTTCATATATTCTTTGTTATTTTTAGGACTATGGTGAACATTATTTTGTCTTGGATATTTCACGAGACTGGTAAAATTTGGTCACCCCAACCTCTCTATATTAATTTCCCATGGACATGGTGGCCAAAGTTGGTTCAAAAACTGACTGAGATATTTATGATCATGGTTGTCCAAGTGAAATGGAGCTCATGGATATGGCTGTTTTTTATCTAAAGGAAACACCATTTGTGCCTCCATCAGCACAACCTTTGGCACCTCGAGTTTTCCTTTGAAGTTCTTTCCTCTAAAAGAACTAAGAATAGAAAGTGGTAAATTCCATACACTATGAAACCTCTCAAAATAATTAATTGTTGTACTTTGTGGACTTTTTCAATTTCTTTACTCTAGTATCTTATCATGGTCGCTTAACAAACCATATCAAGGTCAAATATCAGGTGTGATCTAGTCTTATGGCCCCCTACCTACCCAAATGGGACTTTTTTTAATAAAAATTTACATTTTATTAATGTATTTTTTCATATTAATGATAAAATTATTACTAAAATAATATTTTTTCTCTTATATATATGGAAATGATTTCCTGTGTTTGGATGATTTCTTTGGCAACTAATATAATGGACAACAATTTTCGAGAGGAGATCACTGAAGAAAAAAGGATGAAACATTAATGTTTCTTATGATTTTTTGGATAATTGTAATTATAACCATATAAAATATTGTTTGAAATGAATATAGTAGTTTATTTTTTTTTGTATTCATGATTTCAAGTAAATTCATATTGAATTTTTTTGTTAAATTCTTGTTATTTCTTTGTTCATCTATGATTGGTGTGTGTGTAGGTGTTGATTTGTGAAGTTGTTTTCTGTGCATGTTATAATTTGTGTAATGTGTGAAGGTTATGTCTTAGGTGTGTAGTTTTTGTGCCAGACCAGGGTTTGCATAGGAAACATGGCTTTAATCATATTTTTTTTCACCGCCCATTAAGGTAACCCTTTATAGATGCTTTTTTAGCATGAATAATGGGGACCCACCCACTTTATCTTCGTCACGATTAATATCTATTTTTTAGTGCTGTTAAAGACTGTTTTTAGTGCTTTTAAAATCCATATTTATAGATGTGTTGGTCAATAATTACTTTTCCTTATTTAAAGATGAATAATTACTACTTTTTCTGCTGAGGAACAGGAGGAACTACTTGATTTTAATGATCATACATTTTTTTAATACCATCAAGAAATCCATGTAGTTAATCATAAAGAAACTGTTTTGGTGGATTTTCATGCCGAAAGGGGGGATTGTAATTTAAATTCTCTAAGTTTATATTTTTTCCAATTAAAAATACATTTTAACCCCACATTTGAAATATCAATTAATGAAGCTGCTGCAAAGCCACCACTAGGAAAACAAGTTATTTCAATAAAAAAACTAAAAAGGATGAAGTTACATGCTTCATCTTACACTTACATGAAATTTGTTCCTAATTGTGAAGATGGTGGATCTAGTGTTCAATAAATGTAGAATTCTCTATAATAATAACAATGAATTTAGTGCAAGGAAAACAAGGATGTGGTGGTTCAAATCTAAAATGGCATAAGCACCATAAAAATTTGGATAATATCCTGTACTTACCTCTCAAATATGTAAAAATACAGGTACCATAGGGGGATCATTCCATGACTTATCCCTTTACATTATTTATAGTATTTTTAATTTTATTTTTAAGTATTAGTCCAACATGGATGCCAATCACTCTTATTTTTTGAGATTAAATGACATGATCTTGGTTCTTATTTATGTAATTATATTTTATAGGACCATGATGACATAATATATCCCCAAATTTTGTAATGAATGGAGTAAGCTTCTTGGTAAAGTGATTTCACATTTATTTTTATGTTTTAAACTCTCTAAATTTTTTTTCCAAATCATGTTTTGAGGCATAAACAAGATTTTCAGCACTATTATCGATTTAGTGCTTTACTTGAAATATCTAGAAAGCGTGAGATTCATAGGAGTCCTTTGAATCTATGTTCTACATTTCTATGTTAATAAAATTTAATGTGTAAAATAGAGAATTGGAAGAATTAAGTAAAACATGGATTTAAAAATGAGAGATCATTATATTTGTGAATTTATTGATTCATGTAAATTAAATTTCCCAGTAATTTTTCCTGAATTAAATTTCTCAAATTATTTTTAACAGAATTGTTATTATTATTCATGCCTTCAGTGATTATTCCAAATTAGATGTCCCATTCCCATGATTACTTGCAGACCGAATACTTATTATTATATTCTGGAGAATATTTCTTATGTGATCTTGGGACATGCCACCTTCTAGAACATTCATTTAAAAAATCAAATAAATGGTTGTATAAAAACAATTTTGAATTAATTGATTCACCTTTTTATAATACAATATCTTTAAAATACTACCATTCATTTATTAGTCAATAGAAACAATGAATATTTTAGATAGGGATAGGAAATGTTTCGAGCCATTTTTATCTTTTTCTACCCTAGTCTTAGTATTTTCATGTTATTTTAATGTTGAAGTTTGGAGGTGAAGTAAATCACGGTTGAATGAATGATTTATATTGTAAATAGAATGTTTGGGTGTGCATATTTTTGGAATAATTTAGGGTTGTTGATTAATTAATTATACGTCATTTTTTTCTCCTCTGGAATTAAAAAATGTAAGTTGAAAAAAAAACAAAAAAATTTAGAAAATGGGTTTTTATTTGTGAAGTTCAAAAATCATTATTATTTGACCTATTTTTTTATCATCTATTGTTAGGTGTTTGATCTTAAGTTTATTCTAAGAATACATTTGAAAAAAAAATAAAAATATTCATTAAACAGGAAAAAAATTTGTATAAATAAAAAAAAATATTCATGTGGGTTCCCAAATCATTAATTATTATTTATTTGATCATAACCATTCCAATTAGTTTTTAAGAAATAATAGTTTCTACTTTGAGGGGGATAATTTTATTACACTATTATTTTTGTCATCTTGAACTCTACTTGTGAGATAATACTCCTCCTTGAGCCTTAATTTTTAATGAATCAAATCCTACCAACCATAAACCTTATAGTCATTTGAGCCTTTAATACAAGTCCTCATTATTTTAGGTGTCTTATATCTTTCCAAATTTGATAAAATTGTTCCTTTACAGGCCAATGGACAACAAGCATGGATTCATTATATCTAAATTACTCTACTTAAATTAATATCATGAGTGATGAATAAAAATATTCAAAAGAGAGGTAAATCATGATATTTCATTATTAATAAAAAATAATTTGGGATAGTGAATGAATTAGATAATATGTTCCCCCATTTTCAAATGGGAGACTATGAAATAAATGAAATGATTATCTATTTAGAGAATGTGAAGTTGAATTGATATTTTATGTGAAATTTGAAATATTTAATTTACATTGATTGTTTTTTTTATTTCTTTGGAAACTGAATATTGTAAACATTGATTCCCTCTTATTTTCAATGTTGATATTTTATACCTAAGGAAAAGCATGGTTTAAATGTGGTGGGATTTAATGATATAATATTTTAATCATTTTTAATATATATTTTATTTATTTAATATATCAAAATAAAATAATTTGAGTTAATTTGAATCCATTTTTTGGATTGTTGGTGTGTTCTATGCTTAATTTGAAAATGGCCAAATTTTGGATTCTAGCTGTTTTAATATATTTACGTATATCTTCCATAATTTTTTCTACATGTATTTAATTTATGAATTTACCTATTTTGTATTAAATATATTTTTTCATTCATTTCATTTTTCTAGACCAAGAGCCGAATCCAACATATCAAGGACAAAAATATTCTCATAATTTAGGCATAAAATTCCATGCATATATATAGATAATTGTGAAGATATGACCCTTTAACATAAATGGATTCTCTAATTCATCTAAACATTAACATGTAAAAAATAAAACATCCATATAATCAACTTTAATTAATTTATAAACATGTGATACCATCATAATCAAGGATATAAATTCAATGAAAATCAAATTTTTAAAAATTAAAATATTCTTCTTAGACATAATAAATTATCAGAATTACTAGAACATATCCACCCCAAAAAATTCATTTTTAAGATGAAAATTTGGGATGATATAAGATAGAAATTTATTAAAAACCTTCTAGGAGAACCCATTGTTAAATACGATCATTAAAATTTAATACTATGAGAAAACATTCAGTAATGAGAATATAGATGAGATCAGAAAGATGTATTTTGAACATATTTAATTTTAATTCTTGATGTATGGCCCCCCTCAGACTATATAATGAGTATTTTACCCATGATGATTCACATTTCTCACCAGATATTAGAGGGGAGGAAAAGGGAAACTCTTCTGTTCTTTTTTCCATTGCTTTATTTTTGTTGTCTATTAATTTTTTTCTTTATAATATAATTTTAATTTTAGTTAATTAAAAAAAATCATGTATAATTTTTTTAAAGTGTTCTCTCCACCAATTTCAATTTTTTTCATCTGTTAACTTTAAATCACTTCCATTACATTTAATTTTTTTATTTTCTGATCCTTTTCTACTTTCATTCCAGAGTTAAATATTATGCTACAAATGACGGGATAACTGAGGCTCGGATAGGGGAAGGTAAGTGGAAGTTCCATTCATCTTGTAATTAAATTCATATGTTTTATTATGTTTTTTATGAGAAAGCATTATGTTCATGGTTTTGGAAATCTTCCAACACCAGGCTGATCTCAAACTCATTACCATTAATTTATTAAATCTTTTCTCTCATATCTAAAAGATACATGCTCTTCAAAATATGGAGATGAGTTATTCATTGGTTAAAATTGAACATTATAAATCCAGGCCTTTGAAGATGACTCACTATCGTTTGAGGTGTGACATCAACCTTGATTATATATGTCGGTGAAATTTATATTTATAAAGGAATTCAATATTTTACACCACTAAATAAAATAATCGTAAATCAAAAATAATATATGATAATTGAATGATCAAACCTAATCAATACACTAATATGGATAATGATAGAACCCATGAACCAAACTAAAGAGGTCAAGTACTTTCTTCCTAATTTCATTCTATTATCATTGCAAGTTAGTATAAGTTTATAATTTTTCTATTTGAATGTATTTTCAATTACATTATTTTAATAGAACTTAAAATATATAAAATAAGTATTTTCTGTCTGATAGAATAAGTGAGTGAAAAACTGAGATTGATCCTCATGTGATATGACCCTAGTAATCCATTGTGATGCATTATTAAAATAAATTTCCTTTTTAACGTTCCCTAATGAAGGAGTGTGTTTGGTACTAATCAACTAGAAGTGTTATAATCTTTATCGTTCAGCACTACTGGTCGATGAACACAAAGAGATCAAGGATTCCTCGTGTAGGGAAAATGATGACTATAAAGGGAATCAAAAGTATCCCAATTAACAAGGTGAATTTAAGCAATATGGCCTTCATTAAGGCACTCTATGATTTCAAATAATAATGTTGTAGCAGGCCAAAACACCACTAATAGTTGATCGACTTCCATAACCTCTGACATGACTTCATACTCCGTTGTAGGGTCCAATTCTTTGTTGGACCATGCCTCGATTAGATTAGGATGAGATATGGGTGGTGGTACTATTGTATACCTATTCTACTAATAGTTTAACAATAGACGATTTCCTACATGAGTCAAATATTTGTTTCCTGTTGAGAAATATATCGGGGGATGTTCCATCCACATCATTACATCCTTGTAGGATCAGGTTCTCGTCACTACTTTGTGTGTAGGGAAACAAAATATATCTATTTCATTAAAAAGTTTTATCCATCTAAATGATTAATCCTAGAACCTAAATTAACTCTGATTTATTCACTGGAGGTCGATAGAATGGATACTGGTGAAGATAATGGTTGCTGAAATTTGAGCACATCTAAGGGGTTTTGAACATCCTCTTCTTAAAAGAACCTATGGAGGGATCTAAGGATCATATGAACCTCACCTTATGGGATTATTAACCTTATTTTTTGGGCGCATTCACTTGAATGTATAGGTTGGATTGAATTATCCATCATCAAGTCATCTATCCCCTGGGGATTTAAGAGGTCAATGTGGTCATCAATGATGTGACATATTCATGGGGTTCTCCTCCAATGGTGGGTGATTAACCATCTTCCCCTTGATGTTTTCCCATGGTATGGTATTTATATAGAATGGGTAGGACCATCAAGATTGTCTGTTGTACTATGTGGAGGTACTTCTCTTTTGTTGAAGAGACCAAGAGAAGGACCTTCATGTTGATTTTCAGTGATATGGGTAAGACCTCAATGTTCAAACATTGGGGTATGAGTTGGACCTCTATAGTAGTTTGTGAATAAGTTAGGAGGATCTTTTCATTAGTTCCTGATCGATATGGTTTGAAATCCACATTGATTATTTATGGACTATGGAAGACCTATTTCTTTATTAGTAGCATTGTGGGGAAGGACTATTGGCTGATTTTTGATAAAGTGACGATGTCCTTTAATTTGGTGGGTAGTTTGATGGGGAAAAACGTGTTGATCTCTCATAGGAGTATAGGTAGTACATTCATGATAGTTGTTGAAAGAGTGGTGAGGACCTCCACTCTGGTTCTACTCATAATGAGATGGCATGTAATAGCTTTTATTAGTTCCATTGATTGAGAGAGTCTAACCGGCTTGTCGATGGGGATAAGGGGTTCTCGATACCTACCTAGAAAAAAATATCTATAACCCCCAATTGCAAGGATCTAAGACGATTCATTGGTTTTTGAAGGGGCCACAAGGGCCGTAATAGAATCCCCTTATTAGTTATTATCCTAGGTATTCCCCTAACACCACTGTTGGGTGATCCATCCCTCGGTCAGTAATGAATGGGTGAAGTCCACTTTTTCTTCAGCCCATGGGAGCAATTGGTGCTGGCATTCAAGAGTCCTAGTGGAATTAATCATTGGAAACTCCTAGGTGGTTGACATGGACGGTATGGCATAAACATCCCATACCTCCTAACATTGGGGTATTGAGTTTTCATAGCACTCTATGGAGAGTCCCCTAAATCGATTTTTCATGAGAACGATGGTTGGTTCCCCCCTATGCAGGTCTAGGGGTGGTAGTGTCAACATGGCATTGATGCCACCATGTCCTAGAGGGACATGTCCCAAGATGGAATGATCCCTACTATCATAATAGTATATTATATTTTTTATCACTTTCCTATTAATTATTTCATAGGGTGATATAAGGTGTGGGTGCCTAGAAGCCGAAGGTGAGGTGAATGTTGTGGAGGATCCGTAGTTATCTGAGATTTCCATATCAATGTTTCTCCAACCACTGTTCCAGTAGGATCTCAGTTATTGGTTAAATATAGCTTGATTACAATAATTTATTGGGTTTCATCCATTAGTACAAGTATATAAAATGTATGTCCAGATTCCCAAATGTATTATGATATTATTAATTAGAGATGTGTCCACACCGATGATTTCATAGACTAAGTATTCGAAATTCTAGCTTCCCCAATAAGTATGTGTGTTTCTTGTTTGGACCCCTATTTTCGTGGTGGGACATAGCACCAAATTTCTAAATCCAAGGACTTAAAAATAAATTTATTTCACAAACACTACAACTACCCATTGATAAAGAGGACTGTTTCACATCAAGTCCACCATTTTGTTTCTGATGATTTCATGGCCTGGACATGCATCAGCCTCACAAGGTGCATTTATTTCTCTATATTCCCGTTTTATAGAGTTGAGAAATTTTTTTCAATTTGAACATTAATTTCAAATTATTGTCAGAAACATAGTAAGAGATGTCAGTTTCTCCTTCCCTGTATCACTCCTTAGAGATCATTTACTATTATGAGTATCCCTCAACAATTAAATCATGATTGAAAAAATCATTCCTAGTTATATCCAATTTGAGAACTATTTAATTACATTGTTTTGTCTTAAAATGGAATCATCCTTCAGTTAGGAGAGTATTTACATTGGGAATTTCTAGAAATTTCTACTCATTGGGAATAAATTGGACACCTATGAATCCGACTCATTGCATGAAATCTCATATGAGGCATCTTAGGCATGGGACCCATTGAAACCCATGTCGTTCACAACTTATTTAATTCTAGGAGAGTAGGTCTTCCATGGAATTTTACCTTAGTTTTCCCATGATTATATAGTGGGGTATTCATTATTGGTCTTCTCATATGTTTTATGTCCTGTGAAGATGGATCAGATCATCCTATTGGGATGGGTCTGGGAATGAGTATAATGAATTATGGAGATGGGAATCGGGTAAAAATAATATGGGGAATGGTTTCGTGTATGATTAACTCATTGTGGGCACAGATTGAGAGATCATATCTCTGTATTTTGGTAGGCCAATGAGGTGCATCCCTATAAGGGATGATGTCACCACATGGTTTACTATTGATCAGGACACTCTTATGAGGTGGATCATAGAGTTGGATCAGAATACCCTATTGTGTTGTATATAGAGGTGAATCTATATTAGGAAAGATTCCACACCTAGGGTTATCATTAACTGATATTCCATTTTGATACAGGTCATGGATGTTGATTATGAGGCCATATTTAGGCAGATCTGGAGATGTGTCCATTAGAGGGAAGATGTCATGCCTTCAATGGTTGATCAAATACCTTATTGAGGAAGATATAGAAATTTGTATTTATGAGGTAATATTTCAACCCAAGGTTTACCATTGATCATAGTTTCTTATTTAGGGGGCTCATGGCGGTGGAATAGAATTCCCTATTAATGTGAATCTAGAGGTTCATCCATGAGAGGGAATATGTCCCACACGGTTGGACGGATCAAAATGACCAATTGAGGATGATCTAGGAGGTGCATCCCTAGGATGTAGGATGCCGCACCTTGGTTAACTATTTTCTTGATTAAACCTCTTAGATGCTTCTGAAATATATTTTTTCTCATACATGTATCAAAACCCATTTAGTTCAACGTTATAAATTATGGTTTTAGGAAAGTGAAAAATCCATTTAGTTAAATTTATTGCATTATGGATGCCCATGTCGTGAGGGGAGCATCAATGAGGGATGATGTGGGAAAATAAAAGGAATATTCCCATCACAATAGGATCACTCTTAGGGTAATGGTGTGGGGAATACACATGGATGTTTCTACAGATGGATGATCATACCATTATGTGGATGGAGATTTCATCCCATCAGAGTCATATATAGGCCATCATGAATTTATGTAATAGGGAAATATATGTGGGTTCATCCCATTTCAATCATACTCAATTTATCATTCATTCATGTCATAGGGTAAGGCTACAGTTTGAAATCTTTTAATGAGGTCATTTATGAGTAGTTTAACATCGTTTAACTAGGATGTAGAGCTATGCAGTTTTATGTCAAGCATCTCAGACATAGAAGATTTGGTCCTCCTTCGAGGGGGACCATGTCAAGGGTGAGGAATATTTATAAGTAAACCCCACCAAGAATGTTTTTTTATTTTCAAGGATGATTCAACCCTTAGGGATTACATGACCACTGCTCGTGTGTCTCAAGGTGGGATATGGCATTGGAGCTGTCTTGGAGGAGTGGAAATCGGGAGGTTCGACGTTAGGTTCCACCTTAAAAAAATAAATGGGAATTAGGGTACAATACATAGAAGAAACAAGTAGTATTGGGTCCCATTCCTCACATGCAGTGATTTTTTCAAACATAGAAGCATGTGGTGAAGGGCATACAAGGACTTGGGGTGCAGCTGAACTAGTCTTGGATTTGTTTAGTGTCTTGGATAAATCAAACTTTTCGAAGGGATTTAAACAGTAAGGAGAAACATTAGAGAGGTTTATGAGAGTTTTCTACAAAAATTTGGTTCTTATAAAGGTGTTTCTCATGAATATCAAGGGCCTTACGGAGGTGAGTTGTTTCCAAAATGATTCAGATTCATGAAAAATAGTGACTCTAACATAGGGTGAGGTCTTCATTCCCATATGGTATACATCACAAAGGATATATTTCTCGAAAATACCCATGTGACTTTGAAGGAATTATTCATAAATAAATGGAATACACCTTCATGAAAATCATATCCACTATGTGGGGAGGATCTCGTTATATCATGGGAGGAGTTTCACAATGCTTGGATACCATGGGGGATACATATAATCTTTCAATCATGAATCATGGGAGGTTCATGATCTCAATGTATTTATCGAATGTTAAAAGGTAATAAATCCTGTAAAAAGAAAAACAAAAAGAGATATTTATAGGTATGTGTGTTTTGTGTTGGATAGAGACCTTCGTGGTTCTATATTAACATTGAGAACTGTTGAGTTCCATGATATCGAATGATTCAACATAGAGGTTAACCTCAAACCTAAATGAGGTTGTAAAGTGATAAAAGACTCGTGATTGATTTGGCCTGAAGGTTACCATTATGGCTCCCTATGTACATGGAATTTTCTGGTATTGGTCATGCACGAAGGCGGTGGGATTCATGAAATAGATCCTTATATGTATTTTTGTCCATATTTGCACGAATGTTTTAAAACATTATATACCTTCCTCCTCCAATTCCATGAAACAAGTAATTTCTTGTCAACATGATTGTATCCATAAGACATATTGTCTTAAAATTAATTAGAGATATGTGTTCATTGTGATGTACTTTTCACTCATAAATTCACTATATGTGTTCCAAAAATTAATTAATAAGTTCATCAGTGATTTCCTTGAAAAATTGTGGATTAGTTCATAGATGATATTCTTATATACTAAAATAGAATGAAGTAACATGATTTGTTTTGAATGATTTAATAAATACCATGGAAAAGGGAAAGTCATATTTTATTTATAGTAAATTTCAGTTTGGGATGGTGTAAATAACATTCCTAAGATATGTTATCAATGGATAAGGGATATATATAGATCATTATAATACATCAAAAAATTTAAGGATTACTTATAAGAACATATTTAATATAGATATGTGGTTTCCATAGTATTTTTTTGGTAATATAATTGATTTACGATAACCATTTAATGATTTTCAATCACATTAACTTAGAATGATTATAAAGGTGTGACAATTTTTTTATTGGAAAATAGGATGAGATCATGAATGATTTAATAAATATCATCATGACATCATATGTTGTCACATTAAACACTGGTGGGAAAGGGGTTTTTATCTATATTTATGTGTCTATAAAAAGGATTTGGCAGTTTATTCACGAATATATTAAAATTTGATAGCTCATGACTCTCTCCGATTAATTATCCTTGAGAATAAAAACACAATTCATGATATGGAATTTGTTTCATTGATATTATAATTTATTATTTCAAGAAATTATATCTATGACGATAAGTGTGACATAAATATGGATCATAAAATCCTCAAGTATGTATTTACAAGACAAAGACATCTAATCACATGACACATGAAGGTCATAGAAACAGATAATCTGTTGTGCACGATCTGATCCTGGAAAGCTCCTCTGATAAACCTTACTACTATTTTAAAGGTGTCTAGACAATTATTTATGGTCATGGTATGGCTACCAGACAATTTTCTCTGATCATACGACTTATCAATCGAATAATTCCTAAAAAGAATACAATATCCATTCATAAAATAAAGGAATTAATTGTACGAACTCATATTTGATAAAGATATATGTGTAACTTAATGAGAAATGCATATTCCATTCATAATACCCTCTTAATCCCCCAAGAAAAATTTCCACCTTATTGTTCATTATTATCTTAGCTTGTCAAAGTCATCATACAAAGGACCTCAAACATGTTTATTTAATCATATGATACACCTTCGACTCCAAATATAATGTGGGGATTGTTTGTAACAGTGCATGAAGACCATCTTGAGATCTATCATTGGTCACACTATGATTAATAGACATGAAAAGTGATTATGCATGACAATTCTCACAAAATTTCATGAGATCCCATACCCTTGTAATATAACGAGGGGAATAAAATTATAAAAAGAAGAATCACCTCATGAAGGTAGGATTCATTGATCATCATGTGAAATATCCTATGCACCCTGAGTGATCACTATTGATTTTGAGAAAGACCTTTTAAAATATTGTTATATTTTATGAAGACCCCTCTATAAGATAGTGCGACATCAGTAATGACCTTATAAAGGACATCATAGTGTCATGATGATCCCCATACAAGCCTTCTTAGATCCCTCAAGAGCATTTCCGTGGGTTGCCTAATCGTGGAAAGGCAATTTCTCAGGATTGATTAATGGTGTAAATAACATTTTACATGAAAACATGGTTATATTTAATCACATTTATTAATTAGTGAAAAATAAACAATGTAATGGAGACACATTCTTATAGTCACTATTATCATGTAAAACCATGGACAACCTATAGTGTATCTTGTTTAACACCCGATGAAAAAATATATCCATCGACTACAGATCATATTTTAAACATATGCTCTAGTGAAGGAATCACATACTTATGGAATATAAATATATAAATCCCCCCTCATAAATTATATTACTAACACACAAACAATGGAGTCTACTACATAGGAGTTCTGTAGATGAATTCATGGGGTGAAAAGTCCCGAAATTGCAAAGGTATTCCCAGACATAAAATCTAAATAATAACCAAATGGATCATGCATCAGGAATATTTTATTCATGTTATCACATTTTAGATCATGAAAAATAATTTCATAAGGTAATCCAGATAATATGATGGTGTTCACTCAATTCCACAGGGTCACATAAAACCCACATAAGCCAATGCTTTACAAAATATGAAAAAAAAGTTTCAATAATTACTGGAAAGGATTGAAAATGTTTTCAGAATTATGCAATAAAAAATATGCTAATGATTATGATTCTCAGATGACATACCCAGATCAAAAAATAAAACCAATACATGTATCTCATGTCATGTGACACCCTTTAAAAAAACATTAATGTCATTTAATGTCCTCTGGACATGTCAACCATGTCTTGTGAGTCCCTCCAACATGTAAAATAAGTATAATGATGACCTCCATGCATGTTTCCCAAGTCATATGGAAACATCAGGCCGTATCACCCATATCTTGTGGAGGCATTTTAGAAATGTATCCTATGACTTGTGAAGTCCACCAACTATACAATTCATATCATGAGACACCATCCAGGAATGCCTTCCAGGTCCTTCAATTTCATATGGACATACCATCCAGGTCGTGCAATGTTATCCAGGCATATAAACCAGGTAACTTGATTTCCTTTAAAATAGTCAAACATTTCATGATACATCCTCAAAGAATGTCAACCAATTCATGAAATGTCCTCCGGAGATTCCATCTAGGTCATGTAACATCCTCTGGAAAAGTAATAATGGTCATTAAAAGTCCCATATACATCATATCTAGATCATTTAAAATCCTTTGGAATGTGAAATGGTTCATGAGATTCTATTTACACATGACTTCTAGAAAATAAGGATATGTCCCGACATCCTCATACATGCCATACAGGCACCAAAAACCTTTCAAGAAGAAAATTATTACATGGAAAAATGATTTCCCAAGACACTATAACCTTGTATAGATTACGTATTTGGGAAAAACCCCAACTAAACATCATAAAAACAAATTCATGTCTTGTCACTATATGCAGGATGCATTCGTAAGTCCCTAGATTCAATATGAATCATCCTCAGTGTATTTCCCCCCATTTCATCGATATTCAGGCCCATTAGAGATAAAAACTCATTTGGGTTTATCTAGGTACCCCATCTTATTGAGTCAATAAGAATTCCATATGAATTTTCCATTCCTTTATTTTTTTGGAATAACAAACACTTTATCTAAATAAAAAATTAATTCTCACATAAAATTTATTTTAATAAAGAATACTTTCCTTCCTCAATGAAATTTTCCCTTTACCTAGAGCTTCCTTATTAAAGAAAATTTTCCCTCCCCAAGGAAAATTTATCATGACCATATTTTCGTTGTTCATGTTATAATCTAATTAAATCCAACTCATTTTATTTATATGTGTTATATTTGGATTTATATATAAAACCTCAGAAACCTATACATACATAGATAAAGAATATTTTGTTTTTGGGATCTGAATTCAGACTTCGAATTCTCTAAAATTCTGGTTCCGAATTCTATGAAATTCAGACTTCTAATTCTTTGAAATTCATACTTCGAATTCTCTGAAATTTAGACTCTGAATTCCTTGAAATTCAAGAAACTAATTCCTTGAAATTCAGACTCCTAATTCTATGAAATTAAGACTTTTAATTATCTGAAATTCGGATTCCAAATTCCCTGAAATTCAGGTGAAAATTATCTAAAATTCAGACTCCAAATTCCTCTAAATTCAGACACCAAATTCCTCTTAATTTAGACTCCCAATTCCTCATAATTTAGACATCGAATTATTCATAATTTATACTCCGATTTCCCTAAATTAATACTCCAAATTTCTAACAATTCAGATTCAAAATTCATTAGAATTCAGACTCCGAATTATATAAAATTCTGATTCTGAAATCTGTGGAAAACAGAATCAAAATATACATGTAATATAGAATCTGAATGTTTATTTGGGAAGACTCCAAACATTTATTTTCCATAGACTCTAAAAAAAAATATTTGTTTAAGAAAACATATTTTTCATACCCTAGTTGTAGTTAAAAATCGATGTTGCACATTCTGTTTCTAACCAATCGTTGTTTGAGTGACACGTTTATAGGTCCCTTCAAAATTCATGAAAAAATATGACCATTTGAGGAGGAATCCAACCATCGGATAAGTTACTATAAATAGTTTCTCATTTGAATGAGCTCAAAAATTTGGCAATAAAGTTGATAACTCTAGAGACCACATGCTGTTGAAGTAATTTCTATAGAGAGATACTCTCATTATTTGTGTGTACTGAACATCTCGTTCAGATTTCTCTGTGAGGCTATAATTGTTGCTGTGTACAATCGAGGGTTTCCGAGGATAGGAAGACAGAGGTTCTGACTACCTTAATGTTCGAGGAATTACTTGGTTCGGAAGACAAAGGTGCAGACTACCTTGATGTTTAAGGATTGAGGGGATTGCAAGACAGATTCCAATATTCCTATCTAGGTCTTACCCTGGTTTGGGTAAGACATAATTTCGTGAATGTATAAATCAAAGGACCTTTATCCATGGTTGTTAGATACCCTACTGTTTGAGATAAAAGATTAAATACTTGTTACCTTTTTTGTTTCAAGTTTATTTCCAATGCATTTTTATTAATAAATAATGATTAACTATCTTATACATTCTTGTATGTGTATACTCTTATTAATAAGATTCTATAAGCTTTATGCTAGAATATGTTCCTTGTGAAATTTTCCGAAGTCTCATTTCTGGAACCATATTTCTGGAAACATGCATGTTTTTAGAACTAAGAGGTTTGTTGAATTTACCTTCTTTAAGTTTGTTTAACACAATGTTTCTTGAGGATAAAAATAAATGTTTTCATACAAACTTTAACAGTTCTAAAGGAATTTTTAAAGTATACAATTCACCCCCTATGGTATTATGATCATCTACATTCTTATTTCGATCCTACACATCCATTGTAATATTGAGATTCCAAATGAACTATGCTGAATCAAATTCCACTACAAACTAGATGGTTAACACAATTTCCAATGGGCCGTGATCTAAATTAGACACTCATTCACATTTATAAAATGCATATGTCCCAAATCTATATG
Source organism: Viscum album (assembly GCA_963277665.1). Classification (NCBI taxonomy): domain Eukaryota; kingdom Viridiplantae; phylum Streptophyta; class Magnoliopsida; order Santalales; family Viscaceae; genus Viscum; species Viscum album. The sequence continues at coordinate 667,108,235 of OY728162.1, forward strand.
CAAGGATATTAATTTATTACTATCCAATGTTTATCTAACCAAGAAAATATCATGATGGATTATGGATTTTAAATGATAATATCATTCACATTATAAATGATCACCATCCAGTGATTCATTTCGGTATAATACCCTATTAGTGGCATGATAAAACATATCTCGTATAGGGGCATCCACCATAGAGTATTCCTCGAGTGGGTAATCTAACTATGATTCATATTGTTCCCCATTATAAACAATATATATAGGACAACTTCATAAGGATTTATCTCTATACTCGGGGCCTATGTGTCATTATATATGTCCTTTTTTCAAGATATTAAACTTCATTACTTGAAAAACTATATGCCTTTTGATTAAATTTTTATACAGGATACATAGGATTCCTTTTATAGTTTCAATCCCATCCATGAAATGTCAATCACATCCCTGGATGGAAGTCAACTCAAAAACACCATATCATATAGAATTAAATTATAAGAAGTATCTGTTTCTATGAAATGAATGGAAATTAATGAAGATCCTAAGATACACATATATGGTCCCATTAAAACCCCCACGTTATATATGGATGTATTCAAATCATGATCATTTTGTTAGGGTAACAAGACATGTATCGAGAGTTGGAGTGGATTCTAAAAAATATCATAAATCTATAAGAGAGTCTTGAAATAGGAAACAATTTCCTCCGAAAGGGTGTGATGATCCTAACCTAACATTATCTCAACCAATTTTTGTTCCTAAATTTTATTAGTTATAGAACCCCAATGGTTCTCCTTTTTGGGAAATATGGTATGTACTCAATTATGGATTTTGGAATCCTTGGGATTTTCAATTAAAGACCAAAGTGATGAATCTAACATAAATAATTGTATAAATATTAAACACCTCACTACTAACTATCGAGTGAAATGACATGTGTTATTATTTGAAATATATTAAAATTTGGTAGATGATCCAGGTGAACACGATCCTCAACCCAGTTGGTGTGGACTCCTTAAGTGCATCCAAGTGACCAGAGATCAAATCCAGTTGGAGGCTAATTTCCAGGGTACTGTAGCAGTACATTAGCAAAAAATTGAGCAAAACTGTAGCAGGTACTGTAGTGGGAACTACAGCAGGGAATATTTGGAACTATAGTAGTTGGTAGTGTTTCCCCGTTTGGGACATTGGGGCAATGATTTGGTCCATGAGTCCTTTAAGTCCTTCGATCCACCCAGGCCATCGGGTCAGTAAGGCATTCAGGCTACCTCAAGGCCTTCGAGCCACCTTCAGTGTAGATGAATACCGAACAACATTCAAGGAAGAAGTTTCAGAAAAAGGATGATTAAGGAACTTTCACTCTAGTTGATGCTAAATATATTTAATTAATGGGAGGGTATGGAACATGAAATCAAGAAAATATTGTGAATGCATGACAAATATTATCTGAACAGCCATGCAAAGGTGGAGAGATGATTTCATGATGATGATGATGGGAGTAGAAATTCTAAGTAGTTTGTCTGAGTTGTATGTAATGTTTGAAGCCTATAGGAAAAATTAATTCTTCTAAGGCATACGAGCCATGTAATACAACGACTATAGGACTTGTATGGGCTCCACCTCACCCCTTGAATGGTGGATTATCAAAAATCAATATAAAATAAAGGCCTTTGGGCCATTGAAGATTTATTCTTAGATGATCCAGGTATGAAGGACCACACAACCCTACACATGATGACCCTTAAAAGGGATCCAATATTCTTTGAATTCCAATGGATGGATATGGGAATAAAATATATATACTCATCAATACATTATAAAATAACTGCTAAAATCCTTTCTTGGGATCATCAAGTATGTCCTAAAATATGATGATGTGATATAAATAATGGTAGGAAAATTTTCTTCAACACACATTTTCTAATGATGGAGTTATAGTGTCTGAAACATAAATAATTATCCCTTAAAAACCAGAACTGATGCGGGGTCTTATAGATGATGTAGATATCTCATAATTCATTATTTTATAAGGTAGAACTTTAATGTATAGATACTTCAATAAAAAATTATATTTAGATGACATAAATATCAAAAATATAAAACAAATTCACTATTATTCGGATGAAAACAAGTCAATGGAGAATGATTAAAGTCTAAATTTATGACTCAACCATATTCCATACCTATATTCAAATGATAAATCATAACCTTGCAATTCTTGGATTGGAATCCCCAAGAAATCGACAAGATAAAACAATATTTTAGTGTTAGTTGATCCATATTCAAAATTTGTGTATTTCCCTTCCATCATGGAATATTTCCATCATGAGAAACTCGCCATGATATATGTAAGGGAAGTGGTATAACTACCTACATCTAAGAAGTATATTATTACTCTCTCAAGGTTCTAGAAAATCCATTACCCTACTTTTGATAGATATCTATGTTTAAATACTTACTTTCACCCATAGAAAAATAGTCACTCTGATAGAACAATTCAAATGCAAGGGGATATATTGATATCTTATTCAATGGATTTATAAGGATATTGGGACCATCACCATATAATAGTGGAGGTTTCATATAAAAAATATTCATTATAGAATTCAAATGTAATATTATGACGCTTTATATGGGAAGAGGTGTTAGACTATGACATTCTAGGAAGATTTTGTAGGGTAGGGGATAATGAGAACTGAACTTATCCATGAGATGACAACGAAGGTTGAATTAATTCCACATGATATGAAATCAGTTAAATTTAAATATAAAATATACATATACAATACTTAATGTGACATAGAGTCTAAGGTCGGATATGCACTGTTTCTTTATATATTACCATAAATGAAAGTCATGTGGGTTTTTTAAATTTGAATGCTTAATCAAATATACATAAACACATTTGATATCCATGATTACATTGGTGTTATTATTTATTAATGATTCATCCAACTTCACCTATCTCATTTAAATTATGTATGAAATGTATCCCTCTTTATAAAATACAAAATAAAACTCTCTCATATAGAAAATTCATAGGTGATACATTTAGAAAATGAACATTCAAAAGAGGTAAATTTAAAAAAGATATTATACCATAGATAAAATTTTCACCAAAATAATAAAAATCACTTGGATAAAGTGTTATATAGAAACATCACATTTTGGAAGGAAACATATGAACTAGAAGATGAGATTAAACAAAAGTTAAACAATCTATTATTGTATGTAATGTGAAATTTGAAGGCTGGAATATGCGATGGGGGGATTTAAAAAATAAACCAAACATTTATAAATGAAATTCTCATTTGAATAAATTCATGACTTATTATATAATGTATCTATTGAAAATACATGCCCTATATTTTATAAGAGACCATTAAAAAATATAGAAAGAACTTTTTGACAAACATAATAGAATATTAATCATCATAACTGTTTATAATATTTATATTCTATAGTGTACATTATTATTAATATATTTTTGGGATTATAATCATATCTAATTGACATTGGAGAAAGAAGATATGTACTCTTCCAATAGGATCATACCATATAAAGCCTATATTTTGAATCATTCGAGGTAGGTGGAATCAATAAGATATTTCATTGACCAATCTTAATATAATATTTAATAACTAAAACATGAGTGGTGCCATTTATATGATAAGATCATACTCATCAAAATCATTATACAAACAATGTTGGTCAAACTTCCCTATAACATTAACACCACCAAGCACATTACCCATAGGATGTAGAGTACCTTAATAAGGGGATATGTATCTAGACTATATTAGTGTGAATTTGTATATTTTTAATTTTTTGAAAATAATGAATATATATATACCTTTTCATTATTACCATATACAAATGATTATAAAATATTTTAATATAAAATATATTTTGATACATGGGAAACAATTGTATTATTTTTAGGAAATATAGTATTTAAAATTATACACTTTTTAATGAATTCATTATTTAAAAATAGATTTTATTTTCTTGAAACATTCATGTTAAATAATTTTTATTTAAATACAAATTATAATAGAAATTAATGAATTCCTATGTAAATTTTATTTGGTTTGAAATATTTATTTATTATAAAAACTAGTATTTTCCAATGAATACAGTGTGAATTTAATATCTCAAATTCTCTTATTTAGAAAATTATTTTATTAGAATAAATATTATTTTTGAAAGTGAAACATAAAAATTATAAAATTGTGTTTTTTATAATTTTCCCACTCCGTTGTATTTCTGGGTAAAAACTAAATATGGTGAAATTATATATTGTGTATTTAAAAAAATATGTAATATAAGGTATAAAATGTATCCATAACCAAAATAATATTTACCATACCATATAATATGATTTAATGATATTTTATTAAATTTAGAAAACTATAACGAATTCTCTAAATCCTATATTGTATTTTGACATTTTAAAAACATATATTTATGAACATATATCACATACACATCATGAATAATATTTTTTCAATTACATCTGCTCATAAAAAATTTATTTCAAAAAACACTTCTTTTTCCTAGAATACATGGGAAAGCATTGGAAGGTCTTTTCTTTTTATTATTTATTTATTTAGAGTCCAATTACAATGCTCATAAATTAGTAACTAATATCTATTTACTTTCCTATAAATACCCACCCAATATCACATTAGTCATCCCTAAAAACCAATGCAATGGAAATTTTATAACCTACCAATATATAATCCCTCCCATGTTGTTCACATGATCATAATAAGCTTATATAATTATTTTAGACTAACCCTCTCAAGGAAAGGGATTATATATTATTCATTTTTTGTCAATTATATTGTTTCTACAAAAAAAATTTAATTTTTAATTTTTCATGTTATAATGTGTTCATACACACCAATTTATTGTCCTTATAATTCCCATGTAATTATAGAACACACATCACTCTCATTAAAACATTACATGATCATTTCTATACATCAATTATGCTACTCAAATTTTCCATTGATTCTCCATACCAAACTTATATGCTGGGAATTCCCATCCCTATTTCCTCCATTGTTTATTCACCTAGATGTAACTACCCTTCACTGATTTGGAACATTAATTTATTTAACATATAATCCATAATCATTGAATTATATGTTATGAATGAAATTATTATATTTTATGATATATGTTTCACAAAAGTACATGTACATAATCTGAATGTGATGGGTGGGAAAATAATTATATTTCCCTAAAATGAATTGGATAATGTATTGGTATAAACATATTACATGTATAGTTCATGTAATTTTTTCAAAACAACACTATGTTTTGATGTATCAGTCGATATTCATGAATTGTGGGTATGATTTTAGGATTTATGTTGTTTCCAAATTCCTTTTCTACTTTGATGTTATCAACTTATGTAGTTATTTAATTATAATAATTATGATTCTTTCCAATTTATGAGACTATGATATGAAATTTGTTAATTTACGGTATTTAACATTATAAGTTAAATAGATAAATTATTGAGTGATGAATGAGGTATGGATTAGGAGAAAAACTATTAGTTAAATATAAAATGATATTGTTACACTAATTAGTAACAAGAATCTATAATATTGATAATATTGATTCAAATTAATAAACTAAAGATTAATATATTTGTAAACACCCCTCTCCTCCTAGATTAATACCACCCCTCACCACCCCTTCTCCTATAAAAGTATAAGACCTGAAGATTATCTAAATTATTCCTATATCCCTTACCAATAATATTCTTCACGTCCAAGACCCATTGGTCTTAACAAAATACCAAATCCATGTGTCTTAAGGGGGTTCCCAATGATATGATATTCAAGAGGTCATTAAGTACATGTGTATAATGATTTTAGACATAAGTTAAGGAGTTTATTATCTCAATTTAATTTCAATGAGATATGACATATTCACCCATTATTTCATCTATTTAGTGTATTTATACTTCCCTTTGTAATGTTGTATCATTAACCACTTTATCATGATGTTATTCAATGTTTCATTTGATGATTATTAATTTTTTATGGAATACAATTCAATTGATTATAAGTGGATTGTATTTTTGAACTCACACTAATTTACATGGTACATATTCTAAATTAAACACCTATAACCGTTTTGTACACCTCGTTTATTTATGATCATCAATAATAGAGTATTTCATTAAATATTATTATTTCTTGTATCATGGATAAGATTATTTATTATTTAGTAAACTATTTTTACATACGGTGCGTTCATTGATTGTTATTTTAACTTGGGAGATATGAAAAAATACATAAACTCAAATTAGTAAGTGTATTTTATTATGTAATAATCATTATCAATTTAATCTATTTATAAATAATTCATTGGGATTGTAGTGGTGGGTATGTTTTGACGTTATATAGCCCCTCGATGCATCGAAAAGTGTCATGAGATAAAACTTTTAAAAACAAAACCCTTAAGATTTTTTCGATAAAAATAATACTTGTTTCTACCATTGGAATTAAAATGTATTGTGAAAGGTATTTACGATATTCATTAATGTTCTACATACATGGTGTATAATAATATATCATTTCCATCATTCAGTATTTGATTATAACTGCCCATGGTATTCTCAATATGAAAAAATCTATGAATGCATAACATTCAATATTTATTGATTAAAAAGAATGTGTGTTCAATTATTAATCATTCATTATTGTTGATGACTTATTGATTAGGATTTATTTATAATTGATTCGTGTTTCTATTGTATGTAACCCTTACTCAAAATTTGAGCTCACCCTATTATTTGATTTCCATTCCCATGTTATGAAGATGAAATCATTGAATAAGTGTTATAGAATCAGTTCATTTTCTTTTTTTATGTTAAATGTTTAATTACCAATGTAATAAGGGAACCATTTACATATCTTGTATCTTGTATCTATTCGATGAGTGTTATGATATATTTGTTTTCCTTCCCCATGTTGTCTCTTGTATCTATGTGATGGTAATAAAATATCCAATGAATCTCAACAACTAGGTTTAGGGTTATTACTATTGGTATCATATATAACTTTGTAGAAAACACGGGAATGAGATTTATGAATTAATAGATCTGAGGATGACATCCTATGGTAGAATTTTGAAATAATCCTAAAGGAACCAGTTTCATGATTATGAGATTATATACACAAATTGTTTTCAATTTATGTTTAAATATTTCACTACTTTTGATATTATACATTTATCCATATTGATATGACCTAATATAGTGTACATAATCATTAAGAAATGGAATCTAGTTGAAGGAATGGGTTCCATACTAATGAACATGTTCCAAAAAGTAAGAAGAGGACAATATTTTATTGTATTACGAAAATATTTTGACAAGAACTAGTCTCCCAGATAGTATCATCATTTGAGGAAATAATATCATATTCTACTAAGAGAGGGAAAAATTATTTTAGTATTGTGGGATCTTGGGGAAGCACAATAATAAGAGTACATATGGGGAAAATATTGATAAAGGCAAGAAAAGAAAGAATTCTTTTCATATATCAGATAGTTGTGGAATGAAGCACCCTAGAACATACATAAATTGAATGGGAGTTTCCTAGAAGCATGGAGATATGGATACAATGATTGTGACTGAAAGGGAAAAAAATTCATCGTACAATTATTCACCTAAAAATATATCAGACACTATGAAATTTTTTTATTAAGCGTTAGAGTAATATAACCCAAAAGATTTAAATGGATCATGGTAAATATTATGTTGCTTCCATAGATGAGGAGAAATTATTTATATACCTTTGTTTATATTATAGAATTATTTTCTTTCTGTAGTATATAAATAAAGCTATTTTTAATAAATCCTAAGATATATAAGGATTTTATTGAAGTAATTTTTCATTAAATATAAGAGAAAATTTGTGGAATGGTACTAATAACCAATAAAAGTGATTTAGTGGAAAGTTGATCATTCGGAAAAGATGTGAATAAGGGAATATGACAATATATATTCTTGATGATAGACACATGTTTATAGTATAATATTGGTTAGTTATTTTGTTTTTTATATTGTTTTTACTATAGTTTTTGATTTAAGTAATATATTCAATAGCCTAGGATTTTATTTTTCTCATAGGATACATTATTTAATTAAGGTTTTAAGGTGATAAATGTATAAATATATTTAGTACATGACAATGATAGGAAAATTCTTTTTTTGGAGAATATAATGTTAAGTTTATTTTTGAAATTTAGTAAACTTACATCTAAATTTTTGGACTATGAATTTTGACAAACATTTTTTTGTAGAGTCTTAAAATTACTAACTTGTGGAATGAATTATTATAAATATTGGATATTACTGTTTGTGGTTAAAGTGTGATTTATTACATTAGTTGTGTTATAATAAATATTTTTTATTCAATAAACAATTAATGGAATAAAAAATTACTTTTGGATCTTATGATTCATTAAAGTGCATCCGGAATAAAAAATTTCATTCGAAACATTCATTTGCTTTTATAATCGATGATGTGAAAATAGATCGAATCATGACCAAGGAATGATAATATTCTAATAAAATGGAATGAAATCATGTATGTTATTATATTCATAGTAATATAATCTGTAATCTATAATGAAAATGATGTTGGACCACTAATTTTATCTTTATTTCCTTTATTTATGAGGAAAAATTTGTCTTTTAATGGAACACAATGTTACAGTTTTGTGATGGTTAAAATTTAAATAACCATGTTCTATGTTACTCTCCATCAGATATTGATATATTTATTTGTCACTAATATGCATATATTATATTCACATTAATTGTTTCTTATTAAAATCCTATCTTTGTGATGACCTTCACATTTTTATTCCCCAGTTATGGTGGAGATATTTTCTAAACCCTAATTATGATGTGGGTCTCCAACAATAGAGTTTTATTGTATCTAAACTTTGTTTTTTAGTGAAATTTTAAAATTTTCAAGGAAACCATATATTTAGGGAGTAATAATATAACATTCCAATATTTTACAGTATATCTCTTTTTAAATAATTTCTATTTCTTCGATAGCTTAAGTTGGAGGAAACACCAAACATAGATTAATAATGATATACTATTGAATATTAACATGACCATTAGAATAGTAATGTGAATGTCATGAAAAGGTAATTTGGAATTAGAATAACAAACTCTCCTATTAATTTATAAATAATATTATTTTATCTCATACATGAAAATGTGATATATTTATCATGGAATAAGAAAATAAATGATTTCAAAGTTATAAATTAAGTGTTTGTATTTTTTAAGTGACAAAAATGATTATTTAAAATATTATTATTAATATAATGATTTAAAAAAATAAATTATTTTGAAAATATAGATTTATGAATTAATATTATGTAGTATTATAAATTTATGATAACTTTATGTGATAATAATTAATTTTTCAAAGTTCCGTAAAATCAATTATAGTAAATAAAATCTGTATTTATCGAATAAAAGATGATTTAAACTAAAAATTAAATTTCTCATATTTATAAATTATTTCCATAAAATGGATTCCTTTATTTATATAAATTTTTAAAAATTGGTAGGATGAATTTATTTTGATTTTTTTAAATAGATGATTTTTTTGAATAGTTAAATATGGTAAATTAATGTTTTTAATATGATATGTTATATACATTAATTATTGAGTCATGATTGATTTACAGATGTGGTATGAACCTATTAGCTTCAAATAGCATGCACTAGTTACTGTAATAGGTCATAATAATCAACACTATTTATAATCTTTAGCCAAAATAATAAACAAATGAATTGAATAATCAAAACACCCCTCTCATCCCATATAAATACCACCAATCACCATAAATTATTCTCACACCATTAATGCATTAAATATTGTCTAAATTATATGAAATTCTTTTCCCAAGCTGTATCCCCACATCCAAGACCTACGGGTATTACCAAAAGTCAAATCCAATTGTCTTAAAAAGGTTCCCTAGGAGACGATATTCATGAGGGCATTAAGTACAAGTGTAGAACTCTTTGGTACATAAGGCAAGGGGTTTCTCATCTCACTTTTATTTCTATAAGATATTCCTAATTAATAACTTATTTTTTGTGTTTATTATATATATATATTAACCTTTAACACATTATATCATTAATATATTTATATTTATGGTATTCAATGTTCCATTCAAGAATTAATATCTTTTATATATATGATTCAATTGATTACAAGTGGTAAGGGTTTTTTATCTCACATTAATTTCTATGGGAAAAATTCCATATTCCACTTTTATTAACATCATGTACTACCCATTTACATTATGATCACCAATATTTTAATATTTAATTAAATATCCATAATTGTTTATCACAGATAAGATCTTTGTCTAATTTTTATACCATATTTATTTAAGATGTTTACATTTAATGTTTTTTTAGCAATGGAAATATTTATATAAATATATCCTCTACACAATACTGAAAATTTGATATGGTATATTTTCCATGAATTAAATCTATATTTGATGAATTCTTTGGAACGTATTTGATGGATGGGGATAGGCATTATATATCCTCTCAAGGAATACATAGGTCTCATTAGACAAAATAGTTGGTGACCAACCCATGACATTGTCTTCAATGAATAACCAAACATGTTTGTATCGACAAAATAAAACATGATTTTCAATGTTCGTGATGCTAATGTATCATGTTCTAGATACAATGTGTCTAACAGTTATGCATTTATTTTATCCAACCTTGGTTTATTAAACCCCACGATATTTTCACTATAATAGACCCTATAAATGCATATCATTATCTAGTTATTGATTAAATAAAATGTGTGTTCCCATATTTACCGTTATATCTTGATTATTACTAATTTATTTTTCTTCACTTATAATTGATTCATGTTTAAATTTTTTGTTACAATTACTGGGAATTTAAAATCTAATTTTTATTTGTTTTCCTTTCTCATGTTATGAAATTGAAATAATTGAAAAGGTTTAAAATATAAAGTTTATTTTCATTTGTTATTTTCTATGTTCAATGTTAAATGTTATAATTCAACCATGTATATATGTTTTTTCTTCAAGGTAAATAAATTGATTGATCCCCAGGGTTGTGATCTCATATATCTACACAATTATAATCAAATAACATCCAAATCATTCCAACTGGAATCAGGGTTGTTACCCATTACAAATGAAAATCATTCACTTTTATATAATTACTATACCATGGAAATTAAATTTGTTTTATTCAAAATAACACATATAAACCAATGAAATAAAATTTTTTAATGTAGTCAAATATTAATGTCATTAAAAACTCCATAAATTATCATAATATGATAAAATAATTTAATAAAATGGGGTATCTAATGGAATCAATTGACATTCTATGTAAATAGTTGTCAATCATTATAATAAAGTATAGTGTAAATAAAATATATATATATATATGTAATTTTGTTAATGTAGTGATTTCTCCAAATCAATTGATATATGGAATCATGAATAAAACCATTCAATAAGTAGAATAAAAAATATGGTATTCAAAAAGAAGAGGAATGGGGTAAAAATTTGGAATTATACATAATGTATGATTCAATAAGACAAAGGTGATGACAGATCATTCCTCAAAAATATTAGGCCATTAAATAGGTCATATAAAGAAATAATTTTGATGGTATGATTATAATAATACCATTGATCATGAAAAATGTATTCCAATTATTCTGGATTCAGATAATACCATTTTTAAAACTAATAGGTAAAATTGTACGAAAATAAGAATCATTATTGATATTTATATAAATAATTTAGGTAGATATATATTATAAATATATAATATTAATAATTTTATTTAAAAGAAAATATCTAATATAAATTAAATATCAAATAAAATGAAAATGATAGAAGAAAGATACGTTTACTTAGAAAATATTAAGAAACATTTTTAAAAAAATTGATGAAAATAACCCATATAGAAAACATAAAAAATTTAATTAGTATGTTTTTAAATAATATAATATAGTATAAAATGAAATCCGTATATTATTTAGGTAAATATAAAGACATTTTCAATTATTATACAATTTTTTATTGAATAAATAATAGAGGTTATCGACTGAAAAGAAGAGTTGGGGAATGTTTCACTGCTAAGAAACACATCTAAAAAATATGATTAATGGGAAAACGTAATATAAAGGGAACTTATAAACCCACATCAATATAAAATGGATATGGTGAAATGAAAAATAATTCATAAAAATTCCATATTATTATTATATTTTAAAAATAATTCCAAATAGAACATAATATTGGAAACGAAACCATTATGGTTTATGTAACATTTTTAAAAAAGAAAGATATATTTTTTTGAATATTTTAAATTTAAAGAAATTTAAATAATGTAATCTAGATTATTCTTTACTACCCATAAATTGGGTAAAAAAATTAATTCAGTAGTAATCAAACTATATTAAATGTATCACAATGCACTTTTGGAAATATGTCTCAAGAAATTAAATTTGACGCAAATAACTCCCAATAGATTTAGAAAAAATGAAATAAAACCTAGTGAAATAGATTATGATTAAATATGAAGTTAAATATAATGGAAAAAATTTAATTTATGATATTTAATATCCAACTTTAATTAAAAATTTCATTCATGTTTATCTTTTTGCGTAAAAGAAAATGGCTCTCAGAGAAAGATATTTTAAGATGAAACCCAAATCTGGTTCCAAGTTTGTTCGGCACATGTGTTTAACATACTGAATAATAAAATTATTTTTATTATATGCATTATTCGTAACCTTATAACAGTATATTTAATTTAATATTTAAATTTTATTATAAAATTTTAATTTATTTATTATATAATTTGTTCTTATGTCTACATAAGAATTGGATTGATGAAATATTTTTTGAGTTTCATGATTGATTGAGGGTTATATTTTAATAATAATTTAAATACATAACATAACCATTATAGAAATAAATAATAATTAATTAATTATTATCTTATAATTATATTATTATTTATGTTCACAGATTCATCAATGATAGTGTCCTATTGAGTTATTCATGTAGGTGGTTAAACAAACCCAAACATGATCAACTAATACCTCGATGGAAGAATATGATTAAGGAATCCTATATTATCATCATAAAATAAGGATATTAGCATATTTTAATTTTTATGTTGTTGGATCATAATTTTTTTGGTTTGGATAAATAATTAATTTCATTATTAAATAATAAGAAATGTTATTTTATTGTAGTTGTAGTCCATACAATGCAAGAATAACATTTTCATTTATCAATAAATGCTGGGGAATTATGATGTATTATAATTTGAAATTTTATAATAATAATATTATTATATTTATATTATTTATTTATGAATCACATAATTAGTACCTAACCTTATATGCATTAGAAATAGTGGATGATGACACTTTATAGAGGATGCAGTCCACACAATGAAATAATAATCATTTTGTTTATATTTGATGATGGAGTCAAAAAAATAATGGTTTACATAAAATATAATAAAATATATGTATAATAGTGTTTATAATTTAATAATACTGTTATTTATATATTATATTTTGAGTTTTAATATTATGGATAAATGATTTTGAAAAAAAATCCTACTAATGTTGAATACGTGATCTTCTCTTAAAGAACTCATTGCATGTGAATGCCTTAAGCTACCATCTAGAGATTAGAGGATAAATGATGAGAAAGGGAAATATATGACTATTATTTTTTATATATTTTCAATTGAATTATAATGATAAGTTTAACCATGGATGAGGGTAAGTGATCCCCTTTTATAAGTAAAGAAAATAGATATTTTTGGAATATTATTTACAGTTCAATTAAATCGTTATTCTATTCCTTGGTCAGTGGATCTAAAAAACATTAACATGAGATTTTCAAGTCTTATCGGGTCTAAAAATTCTTAAAATAATCTTCATATACTTGTTTTATATTTGTTTAATGTCATTAAACATATGGCATTACATTTTAACATTTTTTACATTCATAAATGTTTTTAAGTAATATTTATTTTATATAAAATTATAAGGTAAAAAATATTACCAAATATTGATACAATGATCCTAAACTATATCCTAATTTATTCAAAATATATTTTTAGATTTGATAAAATTATATTTTATATTATAATATATAAAATATTAAAAATCAATTTTTGTAGAAAAATCACATTTAACCATTATCTATTCATAATTATGTTAATTATTATTAATAATTGATTTAATTTTAATATATATATATATAGTTTTAATGTTAATATAATAATATAATTTTAACATATATAAATTTAATTTGTAAGATAAAAAATTTAAAAATACAATTATTTTAAAAAATAATATATTCACCATTATCATGATCATCAACTTTAGGGATTGTAATATTATCGTTATGGGAAAATTTTAAATTTAAACTCTAAAATATCATTTAAATGTTGAAATAAAATATTAAAATCATTTTGATGTATTTAATTTCTAAATTTTTTTTGCATTTGTTAATATAAGCGTGTAAGAACAACTTTTTCATGAGCAGTGTTACTTGAGTTTAAAAAACTATCAACATGTGTTTTATATTCAATATATTATTTTATAAATTACATATATTGTATATTTAGTACTTATTATGGTATTAAAAGTTTTTAATAAACATTTATTTCATTGTTTTATTATAAAAGTGATATTTTTTATCAAAATCATTATTTTTTCAATTCACAAAACCATAGATTATTTCAGAAAAATCCCAAACAATTACACTAAGATACAATTTGTATAATGAATTGAAAAAAATTGTTTATCTTTTAAAATTTAAATTATATAATTTTTATATTAATGTTTTAAATAGAATATTTAGAATATAATGAAAACCTATTTTAAAAAAATTGTTTTTAAACATTATGAGTTTATAATATTATTTAATATAGACTTAATTGTTGTGAAATCAATATATTATTCCATATATGATAATATTTTAAAAGTTTCAAAAAAATTTATGAGTTCCAACTATAAAATACATAATAAAAAAATCATTGAAAATAAATATTTATTCTATAAAAGATTCACTGAAAGAATATTATTATTTGTGTATTTATATTCTAAAAAGTAATTTTTTACCAAATTAATATTGAAATATTTATCTGAAATATATGTATAAGAAATAATATTTTAATAATAATAATAATATCTTTTATATATAATGCATATATATTTCTAATATTTTTTATATTATATTTATTTCATTATGTGTTACATATTTTAAAAAACCTGTAATCATATATGATATTTGACTAATGATCATATTTTCAATGATCATATGTATAACATCAATATTTAATATATATAGACAGGATTACTAAATCATTCATTCATTCCACTCTCACTTCACAAGAACAATTATAATTTTATATTATATATTTGTTCAAATTCATTTCCCTTCCATAGTTGACTTCCATAATATAGATTCTATTTGGCTGTTGGGGGTCCCCCAAGGTTGAAGATGATTAATGCTATTTCTTAATCATGAAAAATTTAATATTTTATTAATATCCCCTATTATTTTATTAATATATACTGGATTTACATCAACCATGGTTAATATTAATAAATTATATCCTTACATTTTTTATGTACTATTATTATAATGTCCCACATATGAATAAATAAACTATTTTTATTTTGGGTTGTATCTTTTAGGGTACATTTTATAATCTTGTTTAAATCCTATTAAATTAAAAGTGACAAATTATTTGAAAATATATATATAAAAAAAATAATAAGAAAAATTCAAAAAAACAAACAACAACTAAAATATTAATAGACCCCCCAAATTCTACGGAATTAGATTCTCCAAAAATAAATAAATTGTGTCCTAAAATTTTTAATTATCACATTCTAATTAAAATAGATATGATCATTCAAATTATAGATATGGATCTTGTTATTATTTTGAGAGTGACTTCAAAAATATATTTATGGTAATCTTATCTACTTCTTAGTAATTTGATTATACCTAATATGGAGTATTTATCAAACAATTTTGTCATAAAGACTTGTACCATTATTTTTCAAGACCCATATTTTATATTTTTTTCTAAAGGTTTTTTATTGTTATTATTTATTAAATAGAATATAATAGGTTAATATGTAATGTGATTTTTGTACATTATATATTTTTACACTATGTGGATCTATCCAACCCGTCATTGAAATCAAATTATATTTATATAATTGGTGGATAATAAGATTTCAAGAAGTCAAATTCCTATAAACATCCATAATGAAAAAAATCATGATAATAAAGAAAGATTTGTTTGTTAATCAAATACTCAGGGTGATGATTTAATGATCTTATTAAACATATTATATGTACTACATATACTGGAATGATATTCCAAAAATAAATTTGAAATGCTAAATTGTATGTTATGTGTTCCATAAATATTACGATACAATTTGGGAGTATAAATATTATTGGTATCCATATATACTCTAGGCCTTATATTTTGGGGATTCTCAGCACCATGGTTAGTAATTAGAGTTATGCTAGATAATTCCAATTTCCCCAGTACATAAATAAAAGAATTATTATTTATACCATAGGATGAACTCTATTTCCTCTAATAATGTTAATCTAACGCAAAATTTTATTACAAATGGTTAATTCTTGATTCCCTCCATTAACGCAGTTAAAGAATACTCTAATCACTTTCCATAAATACCCTTTTTTATCAGCCTAAATATTAGATATATAGAAAGTTTTATTTTCTATAAATCACAATCTCTATTATTATAATATTAATAAGAATCCAATTATGTATCATTTTTGAGTTTTCAGGTCTGTATTAGTTCACATTATTAATATAAATCTATGATAAATGGTTTGGATGTATTACAATATACCTCAATTCATCTCATATCCCATTAGATTGATAATTTGGGAAAATATATGTATTCCCCATGATGTCCATTGATATCATGGTTCCATCCGTCATTATACATTACTAAAACTACAAATATTTATAATGAGTGATTAAAACCATAAGAGAATTTTTGAATGATAATTACATGAAAATTTCACCTTCATAATTTCCAACTATTACAATAAATTTTGGTTCAACCAAATTCTATTTAGGTTTAATCTATATATTTTTTAGAATTGGTTTAATAATATTTCATATCCTAATTCCCTAACATAATAATTTTTATGGATTTTAATTAGAATGTGACAAACCATAGAATAACATATAGGAGTTACTAGATAGGTATATATTCTGAGGTCCACTAATCTTACATTGGGGTGATGATTAAGTCAGTGCTCATCTAGTTATACAATAGGTAATTACCCCAAGGATAACTTTTCTTATATCCAAATTCACTTGAAAGAATCTAGATAGGTATGTTTACTAATAAAAACACATACTTAAGTATTTAAAAATTATTTCAGGATATCACCCAATTAGTACACTAATCATTATGTTTTTCACTATGGTAGTATAATCTTAATCCAAATAATAAAAAAACAAATTATAAAATACTACTAAACCATGCAATGAAAAAAACAATTGTCACCTAGGATAAACATTCATTAATTTTACAACGTTTTTAATTAGTTTCAAATTACATATCCCAAATAATAACAAAATCAAATGAACAAAAGTTTAGTGTCTTTGAGGTTAATATATATGAACATCTTATTTTATATAACATATTAAAATTTCTCAAGAATTTATCATCACTAAACATCATGTGATAGTTTTTATTATAATTTTCCATGTCTATACACATTGTAAAAGGAAATATAGTAATTTAATTAGTTATGGTTATTTGTAATATTCAAAATAAACAATAAAAATTTCATACTATAAATGAACATAAGATTAGAATATAGTTATAATAAATATACATATAAAAATTCATAACCAATAAATCATACATTATAAATCATGCAATATGAATTTTCCTAATATATGACATGATTGATACGATTTTTGAAACATGACTCAAACCACATGATCCATGACTGCTTATCACTACTAAGAAGTAAAAATTATATTTCAAAATAAAAATTAATGGGGTATGTGAGAATTTTAAAATAAATTCAAATATTCCCAAACATTACAATTTAATAAATCTCTATTCCATTTTATAAAAATTCATAGGATTTATAATCGACACAGTGACATAAACTCCATTCAAAAGAAGTTACCTTCTTATCTATTTCATCCTTGATGAGGTCCTCAATTTGATAGGCCATCTATTATAGATCGGAATATAATCATCTAGGTTTATCTTCACATTGTTCAATTCATTATCCTGGATCCGGAAATGTTTTCTAATAAAAAATTATTAACCTCATTAATATCAACTTAGAAGATCCTAATATGCATTATATTATCATACTCCATTAGAACATTGAAGTAGAAAGAAACCTAGAACATCGTTTGTTTTGAGTGTAGTAGAAGAACTATGCCCATTTCATTACCAACTATCTACTTTCCTATAAACTATTGTTCAACATCATGTAACTACCTTCCAAATAATTATTTTCAATCCACCCTCCAACCTCCTATATCATCCTTGGTCACAACATAAGGAATTAAATAATTTTCATCTAAATTTTTTAGTGCATGGGTAACAAAATCTTCTATTTCTAATGTTACTTATCATACCTCTCCCTCTATTATTATATATTTTATGGTTGATCTGGTGATCCTGGTTTTTGATAAACTATAATATTTTTCGCATTTCCTTTTTTCCACTTGTTGACAGGAATATTGCACAAAATATATTTATCATGTTTAAATATCCTCAATCTAGACTAAACATTCTTTATCACTTGATGATCGTGATCATAGTTTGATTATAAATTAGTGTTTATTTTCCTGTAACTTTTTAATTTGTACCCCATGTTCATTGACCCATACTATAAGAGCCGGAGACTCAAAATCCCAATTTTAGTGGTAAAAATATTTTATATTTTTTCAAATAAAAATTATCTAAAAAATTTATAGGCTTCTATAAAAAAAACTTATCTTTCCCAATCATGTTAATGGAGGAAATGGACACACCATTAAAACTTAATAGAGGTTTAAAAAAATATCTCATAAAATTAAATTAAATTAAATAGTGTTATCTCCTTAACAACGGGAACCTCCTCTGAATATTTTAATGACCATGGGAAAATAATTTTGAAACAGTTGGTGAGGATAAAATTTCCTAGTAAGGGGTTTTAAAAATGTGTAAAAATCATTTTTATCAATAAATTTTATAAAATAACCTTAAATTTTTTTTATTATATTCTAAAAATTAAACATTTTAGAGATAAATTTAGAAAATAAATCTATACGGGTTTAAAAATATATAACCATAAATAATAATTTTCAAAACATCTGAATATACATTTTACTTTGGAAATGTTAATTTGAAATCAATTCCCCATTATGTAAAAACATTTTTTATAATATAAATATTAATTAGGAATATAAAACTAAGGTTTATAAAATATATAACCATATTAAATACTTTTTGTAGCCCATGGATTTCATAAATGATTGAATTAATATCAGAATTTCCATTATTTGGATTTCCACTAAAACAAATATATTTCTGTATATATAAAGGTTATTTATGCAGGTGTCATATCCCAATATTAAAATAGTATTTTTTTTATATATTAATTTAGTTTTCATTTTGGTTCACCAGGATTCCATAGATTTTTTATGATGATGAATATTGCTCTACTTTTTTTGTTCAATAGCGGATGGTGATCTATAAATTGTAGAATAAAGGATATTTTTTTTGTTTCCATAGAAATATAAAATATATGGTTGAGTATAATCTGTCTAGAATATTTTAATTTCATACCTATGGCTATATAAATATTTTCAAGGATAAGAATGTGTCGATGAAGATCGGGATGACATGGGCTTGGGTTCAGCGTTCTGAAGAAGAGGAATAAAAAGTTGTCGAAGTGAGGTAGGTGATGGAAATTTATATAGATGACTGAGATCAACTTGATCAAAAGTCCTTTGTTATTAGTTGTATTTTTATACATGGTAAAATATTAATGGCTAATATTTTCCCACATCAATCATTTCTTTGGTTGAATGTAAATTTATTTTATAACCACTACTGAAAACCCCTCAAGTTGACACTATGTTCATAACCTGAAACACTATACAAACATGAATATGGGGACACATCGACCCACCAAACCCCCAATACACCAATTGGAGAACTACAAACCTCACTATTAATATTTCCAGCATATGGTTTTATGATGCGCTAAATCCTCACACACAACATATGGTATTTCTCAAGATAAAATTAACCTATGGTGGAAGCTATTTCCACACAATTATTTTTTGAAGGGATTGGCCCTTGTGGATTTCCATTTATTTGAAAAAAATCTAAATATTATATGTACTTATTATTTTTTTATTATAATTTAAACATTAAATTTATTTTCTTACATACTAATTTTTTCTATAACTATACTTTTTTATTCTATTTTTTGAATCCTAATTCATATATTGGTTAAAAAAATTGTCAAAAGTTAATATATTTTTATTATTCAACTATTAACATAAAATTGTATAATTTATTTAAAATTAACTATGTAAATTAATAAATAATTATTTTTAAATGAATCATAAATATTATTATTTTTTATTAAATTTTCAACATATAACTTATATTATAAATGGAATCATTAAATATTTATACTTTATATAATTATGATTAAAATAATATATTGAAATTTTTAATTTTCATTATTATTGTCATCTTTTAATCATAATGATGTAAATAACTATACAAGAAATAAAATATTATTCATCAATTAATTACGTCAACTAAATAATAATTTTTTTAATATAATATCATAATATTCCAGATATCTATCATGAATATATTATTCATATTTTTATGCCTCTCTATATTTTTTGTCTCATTTTTTGTAGTATTTCTAGATATGGTGGATTCTATTTATTAATGAAATGATCTTACAGTTGTTATTTTTGTTATATATTTTCATATTATGTTGATGATTATTTTTATAGGTTTATGAATACTGTATATTTTGTCCGAGTGTAAAATCTTTAACATAATATAATGTGTTCTTTTAAAAAATATACAAATTGTTTTTATTAAATTTGAAAGTGTTTTTTGTGTAATTAAAATATATTATACAATAAAATTATGGGCTGTTACATTCTACCCCATTTATTTTAGTTTAATCTTCAAAATTATTTTACACAACAATAAACTGTAATTTAAATATTATTGTCATCATATAGAAGATTCGTCGTATATATAAATTAAAATAATTAATTTTATTAAAAAAGGAGATTATTAATTCTTTATAAAAAAACTCATATCTTCAACAAGGTCTTCATTGTTGGCATTACACATAATGAAAAATGGTCCAAGAGTTGAAATTTTACCTTAAGATATTTTTATATTATATTATTTCTTTTATCCAAGTTCATAACATTCTTTTTGAAATAAATTTATTAAAACATTGAAAATAACTTGTAAGTTTTTTATTATTAATATACAATTTTTGGAAATATGTTTGACTATATTTTTATAAAAAATAATCCCCCTGAGGTTTATTCAATGGTTTCCAAAATAACTATGATACTTTAGAGAATAATAAAATAATATTGGATATATACAAGATTTACTAAGTTCACCTTGTTATGCCTCTAATTAAAAATTATTGTGTGCTCTACATTCCTTAGTATGGTGTAAGAGTTAAGAACCCATGATTGTACATTACATGACTAGTATGGTAGTAAAGATGAGAATACAAGATTTTTTCTTATACAAACCCCGATCCTTAATATAAGTGTCTAATAGTAGAGGTATTAGATTCACTGTAACTTTTTATGTATATTATAAATAAATAAAAATTTAAATTTCATATGAGCATGATATAACGATTATCTCTACAATCAGATATTCTATAAGGGAGGGAATATTTTTTCTCAGATCTTCTTCCTTGAATATTTTATAACATATTCTTCACTTAGAAAACATACATAATAAATATTTTTAGTAAAATGAAGTATACATAGAAACTTATTTTTTTTAGCAAAATATAATCAATACTAATGTAGTATTAAGTGTTCTTTCCGTACCAGTAAGAAGACCCCTAGACGCACACTCCCAGATATAATTCCAAAATCACTGCAAATTTTTTATAAAAATTTTCTGAAAATATGTATTACATTATAAATGCCTGGATCACTTCTATTATTTGATTTGAAGGAAAATGAAAAACCATTTTAGCATAAAAGAGTTTAAAAAATTATATATAAAAATTAATTTTACTTCACTCACTATATATCCTTAATTATGTTATATTCGATTTAATCATTTAATGATCCAATGAAAAAAAATTAAATGGTTGGGTTAGCATATAATTTCCCTTTATGGGTTTTAAAAAATACCATTTAAAATCATTTTTATAAATGCGTTTTAATAACTATTTTGAAAAAATTTAATTATATATCAAATATAAATCATCTAGTATGAGAATTTTAAAAAAACTTCGTGTTTTTAAATAATATAAACATTTAAAATATTTTTTAAAACCATTAATAATAAATATCACATTGAAAAAATTATTTTCGAAACACATTCTCTTTAAATCAAAACAGTTCAAATAAAAAATATTTTTCCCCAAATTTTTTATCATTGTTTTTCAAAATATATAACCATAGTAAATACATATTAATGTTTTTAAAGGCATATCACATTGAAAACATTATTTCATTTCAAAACATAATATCTTTTGAAAATACACTAATTTCAACTTAATGTATTAATAACCATAATTTTTAAAATAATAATAATTTAAATAATGAAATAGTACTTCACAAAACATAGGAAATCCATTTGGTCACTTATTATATCACATTTTAAAAGTCTAATTCTTTTGGAATTTTTTCACTACTCTTTCTACATAACATCCATTGAAAAAAATTACGATTTTTATATAATATTTTTTTACTTTTTTTATTTTCCATATCAATTACATTAAAAAAATATTCCAAAAACATAAAAATATATTTTATAATTTAAAAATATTTTGGAATATCATAAATCAATTTACGATTATGATTTTACAATGACACCATAATTATAATGTGAAATCCATGAGTCATAACAATCATTATAAATAGTTACTATAATGAAATAAAAGAATTTATACATATTCGTTTATATATATATTAATGAAATGTAATGAATGAAAATAGTTTATGGTCATATGTATGATATTTAATGGAATTCATATGTTCAAAATGAAATATATTTCATCAAATAGAAATTAAAAAGTATAATTCAATTGGTAAATTATTATATTGAAATTAATGTCAATAAATATATAAAATTTATCTTCACAAATACACGATTTAATTAAAAAAATTCACCAGTTTTTTAAATAAAATTATTTAAAAATGAGATTTTGTAAATTACCTCCATTTTATAAAATTATAAAATTATAATACGAAAAAATAACTCCCTTATAAATAGTAGTTTTGACGAAAAAATAGGGCCAAAAAATAAGAATTCCATGGATTAACATCCTTATACCAAATAGTAATTCATAATATGTTTTGAAATATAAATTGATAAATAACTAGATTCCACTTAATAATAATATTGTAGGTTTTGGAAAATAGATTACCTTTTCATTAAATAAATGTTCTTGAAGAAAACAATATTTCATAAAAAAAATTCAAACCCCCTTACAGAAAATTACAATATTTCAAAAAGAGGGTTTAAGACAAAATAATAAATTATAATAGATAAATTTAACCATACAAAATTAAATATTTTAAAAATAAATCTTCATATTGATTGAAAATATAATATCCACTTACCTGAATATGTAACAAAAATCAATTGGCAAGGATATTACCCTCTACCTATTAATTGAAATTGTGATATAGAAGACAAAATGAAGAGGGAGTATGGGAATGTGGTTTGAAAAAAAGTGAGAGGGGTTCTACATATATGTTGATATTTTACATAATTTTACTTGTGTTTATATATATATATGTATATTATATTATTGAGGTGTAAGACGAAAATATAGTGTATATATTTTTTTAACTCTGAATCGAAGGCTAAGAGGCACGATGCCTCAATGTGTTTAGTGACATGTCTTATGTACCAAGATAGATTAATTCTATAATTTCCATTATTTGTATTTATGCATATATATATATATAAACATATATACATATAAACACACATTTCTTCTAGGTGTGTACTAAACTTCTTTAATTTTCCGATTGTTTATATATTCATTTTTTTTATTTTTTCTTCTCTAACAGTCCTTGGGATAATTGAAAGTGGGGAATCATTTTTGGTGTTTTTTATTCACTATGGGATGGAGATATACCAAGGGTAGACTAAATGCTAAAAAAATTCAGCAAGGAAATTTGATAGTGGAGGTAGAGTAGAATCTAGTTGGGAAATTCATAGGTTGTACTTATGGTGGTGTCATACATCGTATAGGGAAAATTATTTTAAAAAGATATAGATGTATGGGGATTGGGATTAGTGTGCTACAAAATATGAATAAATAGTGGCCTCTATGAAGAAGATGCAATTAATTAATTAGGATGAATGTGATTATATTGATTAAGAAAATGGTGTTATATGTGAGTTTTTTAACTGAGGGTGATTAATAATAATTAATACCAATACACACCAAATGTTTATTAGGTTGATAATCACCTAATAAAAAAATTGGTCCTATAAACCACTCATTCCAGCAACAGTGTTAGCCCCTAGAACATAGGACACACACACATAATGTCATAGGCCGAACTGATTAACCCCCTACACACCGACAGGTTCCCTATGAGCCATGTGGGATCTATCCCAAACACCTACTTCTTATGAGGCACATGGTATTCATATCCACCATGTGGGTCACTCAGCAATACCTTCCCATGTGGGTAGATATTTCTCACCACAAACATGGTAGAAGGGCTTGGACCTTCTGGTTTTCCATTAAATGATTATTCATTAAATTATATATACATATTTTTTTGTATTAATTTCAAAAATAATTTTTTTTATTGTCCAATATTTTTTTTCTAAAACTAATATTTTAGTGATGACATTTTATTTATAAATGTTATTTTATTATTTAAAAATAATTTTCTCAAAATTTAATATAATTTTATAACACAATTACTAACATGACCTTGTATTAAAATTATAGAAATTACATATATAAATTAACTTATATTAATTTATTTAATTTTCATAAATATTTTTTGTCATGTATTACTCATGAAACATATAATTATATTATCAATTAATTCATTACTTATAAAAAGATTTATATAATTATTATTAAAATTTCCTAAATGTTATATATATATATAATTACTGTCATATTTTATTCAGAAAAAAATCAACAAAATTATGATAATGACCGTATTATTTATCAAAAAAATAAATAACCTAAAAAATAATTTTTTATCCAAGATAATATAATTTCATATTTCTCACCATAAATGATGCTCCAAATTGTTTAAATCTCTCTATATTTTTATTCTTTTCCTTTTAATTTGATCTCTTCTTAATGGAGATCCTAAAAAGTGGTATTTGATGTTCAAAATAATTAAATTTTACATATGTTGTCCTATTTTATTGATTATGATTATTATATGTTTCGCGCTACTGCCTCAATAGTCCGAGGAAACACTAATATGTTTAATTGAATGTGTTTTCAGTCAATGTACATATTCTTTCTAAAAAATAATAATGACATATTTAGGATTATTAATGGTATAATATGCTGAAATTATGGGGTGTAACATTTATTTTGTTCATTTGTATCATGGAATAAGTTATCTCTAACCATAAGTATATAAAACTTTTATTTATTTCCATTTAATGATACAAAACATTTATGAAGTTGTATCAAGATTAGGGTATACTTGAAGCCATATGAATCTCAAACCTATGGAGTTGTTGCATACAACCGTGGGGGAATCTTGTAACTAATAAATATGGGATAGATTTTCCCTGGTGAGTGGGGAAGAACATAATTCATTGATACCATCGATCACCATCCTTTTTACTCACCAAAAACCTTAATAGAATCTCAAATAGTGGGGTAGATAATGAAATGGTTTCTCCCAACATCATATGAGATCTTCATATTTTTCATGAATCCATCTAAATCATTCCTCATACTAAAATAAATGTTTACGACAATCTGTTCAGGATATAAAAGGACTAAAACTATTGATAAGAATCTAAAAAAGTATTTTTCTTTGGTAACCAATATAAATATGATAGGAATATAGAAGGGAGAACATTCACACCATGCCATCATTTGGATGAATCATGGACCAACCACCTATAAGAAGAATATAAGGATACCAAGGACATAAACCCAGACTAATCCTTCATCAAAGTTCCACATAATAATAAATTTAAATAGTCATCAATTATCCCTTTGATATATCCACATTGAAATTTTTTTATGATATACATAGAAGAAAATATATGACATTTGATAATTCAAACAAATAAATTATCCTACCATGTCACTAATTAACCTACATATCTCCATATTCTAAAAAGGGGGAGGGAGAATGGGAAGTGGAATATAGATCATATACATAGAGAATATATTTTCATAGGAAAATAAAAAAACAACGAAAATAGAGAAAAAAACTAATATAGCCTATAGAGAACGAACACAGAAATAAATAATGTCTATGTTAAATGAAAATATAATAAATAAATGGGGTTGATCAAAATTCCCAATGATTTCTCAAAGGATAAGAACCAAATTATTTAGAGTGAAACTAAATGGATACATCCACCATAAGTTTATTTTTTCCAAATTGAGCCACCAGGTTAAAATCCAATTGGGTGGATACATTCCTGAACTTGAAAGAGGATATCAGTAGAGAAGGAACCCCATCGATTACAAATTGGTAATTAGGAAAAACATTCCATTCTAGGAAAATAGGGAGAATCATAGTTTCATTTTATAACATCATGTTACCATTTATTCAGGTATGTTCTTATTTTTTTAGGATTCCCTTTTTTTGTTGAGTGAGTATTTTTTCGTGGGATTTGGAGGATACCTATGATAGTGATGCCATTGATTTATTGTAATTTCAGTTTTCCATTGACTTGTCAACATTTCAATGGGTAGTTAAACAACATGTAACTGGGGTTCATGAGGTGTAATGCCAGATTGACTCATGATGTTATTTTAATTCACATAGTGATATTTTAAACATTATTGCAGGAATAAATGTCGGGTAATGTGAAAATGTGGGTTTTAATTAAAAAGGTGATATTTTTTCATCATAACATAAAATAAAAAGGATTAAAAACCTTTAAATGATTAGATGCTGTGTAATTCCCTAAGTTGTAGTTTTTAGGGTTCCATGTTGGTGTTGGAGGGATCATTTAATCTTTCTACTACCGCCTCATTCCTAGTGCTCTTTCCCAAGTTGATTTTGGGTATCTTCATTCCATATTGATCAATTTTCTATTTGATTGATTATAAATTATATGTTATTTATCCATATGGGTAAGCTTTCCCCATATTTAACCTCTTATTGTGGGTGCGAAATCATCTATTGTAGTGATTACTGATTGGGATGGGTTCTGTATCGATTCTTTTTCAGTTTTTTGTTCTTGAATTGCTTTCTAAAGGTAGTTCTTTTGGATTCAAATCCTTATTACCTAGGGTTTTAAGGTTTTATAGTATCTTAATGTAGGTTAATATATAAAATTATTCTAAACTAGTGAATTTATTATTGTTATAATTGAATTAAGAAGATCAAAAAATGGAACTAGATGTCTTAAAATTGAAAATGGACTCGGTTTCAGTTTAAAGTGGGGTTTTCACTGGAAAATGTTATTTCATGATTATAAATGAAAAAAATGGATTTTTAATCCCACAAAAATATTTTCTTGGATTTTAATTTTTATTTATAATAACTTCATAATGTAATTTATAACAAAAAATGATAGACATTGTAGAATACGTCTACAAAGAGACACATGTAGACTAATTGTTTGGGAAACCACTAAAAGGTATCCTCTTGTATATAAATGTTCTATGGGAGACATATATATTAGTTAGATCCATATTAATTTCTTATTAGTCTTGTGAGGGTCTAGTAAATATTGTCCCATATGCTATAGCCTAGATTGTAGGTGCATTATTTTTTTGGTTTTTTATTACATGGTAATTAATTTCGTATCTATTATCTCAAATGATTATTTATATTTTGATGTCATAACCATCATTTTTTGGATTTAGAATCATGTTATTCAGTTTTTGAGAACTCAATGATTATTTGAAAAATGATTTCTTTAAAAAACATCATGTAATACTATTCTGTTTTAAATCTTGGATGTATTAATTCTTGTTTTTAGAACATGTAAATATCATTTGATGGTAACCAATGGTGCTTTGTTTCCAATTCCATAATTCTGCCTCTAGGTGGATTTAGACCTTCTTTTTCTAGATTCAGATAATGGGAAGGTTATTCTATAGCATGCAGGTTTTTTTTATGTTATAGGTTTGTTTTTCATATTTTGGAGTTAATGTTTGGTCACATGGAAGCATGTTTCCTTGAAAATAATATAATTATATATTATACTATTTAGATAAATTTCATCTTCTATTTTTTTAATCTTTTTTCTTTTCTTGTTTTCTTATATATGATTCTAGTTTTTGTTGTATTTATTTTACCCCACTACAGGATGGAAGGACATGATTGATTGTTCATGTTTACCCATGTTGGTTTATTATAATTTTCTATCTAAAGTAGGTTACATAGCATATAATTGTCAAAACATCTTGAGTTTCTTGAATTTTTTGAATATAATGGAATGTAATCATCCGAATCTAAACAATATGTGATAAAGGGGTCTGTCCACCTCACTCCCATTACTAAATTCGAGTTTACATTGGTGGTTTAGAAATATTTTTATGGTCTATGACTAAATATTTTGGTTCATTTCAATAAATTGTATTGGAAGTTTTTTTAAAATAACATATCTATCATTTATGATAACATAGTTAATGTAAGTTCATTTTAATAAATTATGTCGGGTGTTTATTATGATGTGCATGATCATTTAAAAAGCTATTACATTTCTGTGATAGTATTCACAACAAATCTGAATTTTTATTATTTTAAATAATTCTTTTGAATTCATGTTTTTGTTTAGATGGCATGGGAATTTACATGAATGATTGGTTTTTGTATTGTGTTAAAATTTTAATGCCTTCAAGAAGAGATCTTCCAAATATGACAAGGGAGGAAATGAGATAGATTTTTTAGTCATATCCTCTAGTGGACCCTTCTTTGTGAGAAGTAGTGATTCATATCATTTAGATGATAAGGTCAATGGACATAGTGATCCTATTAGTGGAAGTGGAAAAATATATTGAAATTTACAAAAAAGTATGCACTTGTATTTTTTGGTGCTAAAAAATCACAAGAGTTAGAGGCGTGGATTGAGGAGATTGAAAAGATATTAAACATTTTGAAGACTCATGTGGATTCTCAGGTTAGTTATTCCATGAATACACTTGAAGGAATATAAATAATATGGTTTTATTTTATAGTGAATGCTAGGATTTAAAAGGGTATTACCAATCTTTTGTTCATCATGATCATCAATCAACAGTTTCATCCTAATACATTGCATAAAGAAAAGACCTGAGATATTCTGACCATGGAGAAAAGAGAGCATACTATTTTGGAGTACTCCATCCACAATACTTACTGAGTTGATTTATCTGAACCAGATATTTTAACAATTGATTACCTTATGTCTCGAAGGTTCATGATGGTGCTTAGGGGTGATGTTCAAGCAATTATAGTTTTTGGGCTCCCTAAAAACATGGATGAGGTAGTGGATAAATTAGCTTTTTCTATGGAATATGTAGCTAGAATGATGAGATTTACTAGAGAATTAGTGGGAGAAGAAGTAATATAGGGTGTTTATTTTAGTGAGAAATGAAAGAGTTAGACTGGTCAATTTTTTTGGAGGACTATTTTCACGAGATTATATAGGGATGAAAAAGATTATTTAATAATAGAGTGGGAGGCATGGTCATATCCAGCCATAGTGTACAAATGATCCTATAACATGTCCTCTTTGTGTGAGATCTATAAATATGAAGTGTTAAGGTGATAATATTATCCAAAGTTGTAAGATGGTATCCTCTATCACCAGGGGTTTTCAAGTTCATGTTGATGCTTCCAAGGATTGTGGGTCTCATTCTCAGGAAAAAGGGGATGACTAGATGAAGATTTCTAAATGGTTTTATGCATCTGAGTTTTCACCACATAAATCTAAAGTAGGTACAACTAATTTAAGATACATGATATTTATTTCTTCTTATATTATTCAATATTTTATTGATACAAGTGATAGTCATTACTTTTTATTATTAATGTCAGTTGATATTTTGGTTTTGTATTCAGATATTATATTATTATTGTTGGATATTTCCACTCCCTTTGGAATTTAGTCAGAACACGTTTTCAAATATACCATGTGTTGTGTGGTGATAAGTGCATTTGAGGTGGTTCAAGACTTCTTACTAGTTGATCTAGAAATCATTGAAGTATTCATCGATATGGATCAGATGATTATCATAATGGCCTAGATAGACTGGTATAACATTTAATTGTGGTTCTTGTGCATCGATGGGGTCACTCATGGTTTCTAGGTTGAGTGTGGTTCTAAATCAAGAAGGGGAGGGGCAGTTTTTCTTTATGTTGGTATAATATAATGCCAGTGTTAGAAAATATCTCTCGATATAGTTGACCTTTTCATAGGTGGTCAACTATATTTTGTGTCTTTTCTTACCCTGAGGTCCTACAGAATTATTTATCTGGATTGTCACCACAAAGAGAGGTCGAGATTACTATTGATGTATTACCTTAAAAACTGCTCATTTATATGACATCGTATAAAATTACACCTACAAAGTTGGTGTAATATAAATTCTAGATTGAGGACATAAAGTTAAATGGATTTATTCATCCCAGTGTGTAATCGTGGGCTTCACATGTACTCTTTGAAAAGAAGGAATAGGGAAGTCTTAGGATTTTTATTGACTCTCAGATGTTATATCAGGTTACTGTTAAGAAAAAGTATCATTTACCTAGAATCAATGATCTCTCTGATTAGTTAATGGGGTTTAATTTGTTTTATATGATTGAACAACAATCGAGGTGCTTCTAGTGGAGTTTTTTAGAAGATGATATATTGAAGACAACATTCAAGAGTCGATCTAGGAATTTCATGTTTTTGGTTATTCCATTCAAACTCACTAACTCTCCTACAGTATTCATGGAATTGATGAACCAAAATATTCATTAATTAATTGTAAATATTTTTCCATCATACATATTATATTGGAAGACTATAAGATTGAGGATAACAATAAATATTTAGATATCATTTATCAAAATTTTAGGGATACTTTTATGTATGGTAATATTTACATGTGGTGGTTTTGGATCTTGGGAGTGATGTTTCTATTGAATGTGACACCTAATAAGGTAATATTAGTTGATCCTATAGAAGTGTAGGAAGTGAGGGCTTTGGATCATCCCAAAATAGTTTACTACCTATAAGTCTTCTTAGCTTTGGTAGGTTAATATAGTTGTTATATTTGAGAATTATCCATGATAACATTTTTTATGATGTCTTGAAACCATAGGGGTGTATGGATTGAATTGAATGAAAAATGTCAGAGTTATTTTGAGTAACTAGAGATGAGGTTTACATTAACCACAATTTTTCTTCTTCCAAAACCTAGATCGAGTTATGATGTTTTCTACTATGCTTCTGATATTGTTTTAGGATGTTTCTCAATGCAGTATATTTTGGATGTGTCATATAGATTATGTCTGTTATTCCCTCATGAGAAGGACTAACCTACCCATGAACTTGAGATGATAGTTGTTATGCATATGGTCAAATTGTGGAATCAATATTTCATTAGAAATATGTTTATGGATTATTAAGATATAAAAATATAGAAGTAAATATTTAATTAGTGATATATGAAAATGGGTCAATGATGCTGGGTTGAGTATCTTTAGATGATTTATTTTAATATCATATATACCCCCATGAGAGGAAATGTGGTAGCTGATACATTGAGCATAAATTTCCGACAAAAAATAGTTAATTTATCAGTTTATCAATGGTATCTAATGAGTTTGTTTTCTGAGATGATAACGGGATTAAAGGATGTTGGTGGAATGGTGTTCTAGATTTTATGAAGGCTGACTCTTCTTTGGATGAGTGATTTCATCTTGATCAGATGAATGAAATTGAGATATGATAGTTGGGAGAAATCCTAAAATTTGGGGATACCCCATGATGTTTATCTCGGTCTCCTAGTGGATATTTTTTCTTCGAAAACATATTTATGATTGTTTTTACCATGAGGAAGGAGTTTTCAGATTGTGGATAATGGTCTCATTGGTCTGTGCACCATGGGGCAACAAATATGTACCATGATCTCAGACGTCGGTATTTGTGGCTGGGAATGAGGTAGCCAATTGAGGATTTTGTATCGAGGTGTCTCACTTTTCAATTGGATAATTAAGAATACCAGAGACCTACAGATTTTATGTATTCCATAGATATTACTATATAAAAATGGGATGATATTTCCATGTATTCTGTTATTGGATTACCAAGGACTCTTAGTGGGAAGGAATTTATTTGGGTGATTGTTGACAGAATCTCTAAATGATAACATTTCTTACCAATAATGGAAATGATGAAAGTGGAACTGCTTGGGAATTGTATTTTCAAGAGATATTGACCCTTCATTGTTATTTCTCTATAGTTGTTTCTGATAGGGAATTGAGGATCATATACACGTTTTTGAATGTTTTGTAGAAAGAAATGGGTTCCTAGTTGATGTTGAGTCTGTCTTATCATCCATAGATGGATGAACATATAGAGAGGGATATCCAGGTTCTTGAGGATATGATATAGGATTGTGTGATTTATTTTTGGGGATCTTGGGATAGAGACATTCTTTTTTATATGTTCTCCCATTAAAATAGTTACTATGGTTCAATCAGGATGCTACCCTTCAATTATTTTTACGGGAGTCCATGTCGATATCTCATATGTTGGGTAGATATTGAAGATAGGCCCAGGGTTTATACAAGAATTATTGAGGAGAAGATATAGGTGGTTTAGTTGATCAAGATTCATTTTATCAAGGCACGATGTAATCATAAATCATATGATGACCGTCATCATCAACCGGTGTACTTTTAAGTCAATGGTAAAGTATTTTGATGAGTCTCCCCTTACATGGGAAATCATCACTTTGGTAAGAAGTGTAGGTTGGAAAGAAGGTTCATTTGGCCCTTTTGAGATCATTGAGATACAGTGAGGGTGGGCCATGGGTTGTTGTTACTATCTAGATTGACTTATATACAAATCTTACTTCATGTTTCCCAATTTAGGAGGTATATACTAGATATTTTCCCTATGATTAGATGGGAGGATGTGATTATTGAGAATGATACCAATTAGGTTGGTTTGACAGTTCAAATTATGGATCACTAAGATAAGGTATTTCATGGTAAAATAATTCCCCTCGTCTGGGTATTACGGAATTGTGAATAAAATCACCATGTGTCATGGGAGCGTGAGTTGTTGATGAGGTATAAGTAGAATACTCTATTTTTCCTATCAAATATATTAATATATTTCTAGGGATAAAAATATTTTATGGTGTATTGATTGAAAATCCTTGTTACATTTAGGTCATGTATGTTATGAAAATTGTTTTTGGGTTTTTCTTTTTTTTGTTTGATAAGTATTTTTGTTTTGAATTTTAAGGATAAATCTGATTTTGGAGTTACTAATTTTTTCTCTTTTTATTATTTACCTTGAATTTTATAATATTTTTTGTGAAGTTACAAGATGTGTATGTATGGTTCATGATGGGTAAGGTCGGTCAGACTCACCCCATTAATTGAATTCACAGTGTGAGAATACCCACTTAATGTAAGGTTTATTAGTCATGTAATGAAAAAATTCGGGTTTAAATTATATAGGTGTTACATATTCCACATTAATTATATTAAAAGGGATTCATGACTTATAAAACAATAAAATTTGTGTAATTCTATAATATGCATTTTTTAGGTTGAGTACATGTGTTTTAGGGACCATTTGTTATTGTTTTCCCCTCCCCTCGGGTATAGCTCTTACCATAAGGGAAAATTTGTGTACTCTTTTCATCTGGATTGATTTGTTCATTGATTATTTAGCAGGGTTCATCAAGTCATCTCTCTAGGTAATAATTCTTCTTTTTTCCCTCTCATTTTGGTTGCAACATCATTTTTTTAGGTATTTCTAATTAAATTGTGTTGTATATCAATATTTATCTATATTTCAATCATGACAAGTCCTGTGAGGGGAAATATTGTGATTTCCAATCATATTATTCCAACGGAGGATAGGTTTTCACAACTCTTGAGGTAGGTAGATCTATTAAATGATTCTAATTTCTTGAATTGATTATAGTTCTTATTTATATCTGGACATTTTAAATGGAATTCCTTGTATTTATATTGAATGTGGAATGGGTTCATGTATAAAAGATGGGGGGGTTCTATAAAACGTAATTTCCTTGATTAGAAATGAAAAAATGGTTTTTCAAACACTAATGAATATTGTCTTGTCATTTAGATTTATATAATAAAAATGTAATAATTTTCATTAAAATAGAAATTGAAAAACATCGAACAGTGGGAAAATGTGGTTCCATGAGAAAGAGACACCAATAGCCTAAATGTGTGTAATCTCATTAAAAGGTAACATCTTTTATGTTAACGGCCTATGTGTTGGCTTGGTGTTAGTTAGATCCACAATTATACCATGTGATACTTTTGAATTTCTATTATTTATTATCCCATATGTTATAGGCTGGCTAGTAGGGTAGTTGTTTTTTCTCGTTATTTACTACATGATAATTTATTTCATGGATATTGGATGAAATTTTTATTTATATATCATTATCTTACCCTTCTAGTTCTGGATGAGAAATCATGTTATGAAATTTTGGAAACTGAAGTACTGTTTGAAAAAAAATATATAAAATTGATTAGAAAACTATTTCATTTTAAATATTGGTTATATGGATTCATATTATTATAATTTTTTTAGATTTTTTTTTGGTATCCAATAGTGATCTGTTTCTCACACCCTGTATTTTCATGTAGGTGGATATAAGCCTTATTTTTATTGATTAAGGTAAAGGTAATGTCATTTGGTTTCTTGGGGAATTCTACGTACATAGTTGTTTCTTTTTCGGTTTTTATGGATGACACATTTGGTCACATGGAGTCTTTTTGTCTATAATTTTATTTCATTATGGTTTTCCCTATTGGGATAAGTTGTCTATTCCTTTATTTCAACTTTATACACATGTTGTTTGAATATTTTTCATATATACGAGACATGTTATTGTTTTCTTGGTTTTTCTGCACCCCATTATGGGATGACTTCAGTGTCTAGACTGGTTAATGCATGCAGGTCTATTAAAAAATGAATGAGGAAATGGTTAATGACATGAGATCGGAGGATCTAGGGAGAATTATTCAACCATGTAAGACCCATGGATTTTTTTCGAGGTATGGATCTCTATTTTCTTTTTGGATGGGACCCAAAGATGGATCGTGGTCTAGTTGTGTTGTTTTGGGAAAGAAAGGGGGAAACATGCTAAAATATGGTTGTAGACCAGGTACACATCGTGCACTTGGTTTACACGTCGTGTACATCCTTTACACACTTTGTACTAGCCTATCATAATGTGTAGCCA
Source organism: Viscum album (assembly GCA_963277665.1). Classification (NCBI taxonomy): domain Eukaryota; kingdom Viridiplantae; phylum Streptophyta; class Magnoliopsida; order Santalales; family Viscaceae; genus Viscum; species Viscum album. The sequence continues at coordinate 667,144,232 of OY728162.1, forward strand.
GTATATATAAAAATAGGGTTGTATATGCCATTTACCTAGTCCTCACGCCGTGTACTTTCCCAATGTAGTTTTTTTATAAAATTGGCAGTAGCCTCATATTTAGATCGATTCCTCTCATTTTTGGAACCCAAAACCCCTCTAATTTTTTTTATCATATATAGAGACAATCCAAACTCCAATTCAAGTGTCTTTAGTCATGTTGGAACCACATTGGTGAGTATTCGATTACCTTTTTGTAATTCTGGATTCTTCAAAACAATGACTACACTATTCAGATTTAAGCTCATATTCCTTAACTCTCATTATTCAACCCTTCTTCATATTTATTCAAAACTAGGACGAATCGAGACTTGATAAGGGATGATATTTCTACCTCTGAGGAAAGGTGGGTGGTATATACTATCTTTCGGATTTTCTTTTGCTTTTTGAGAATTTGGATGATATGTTTCCCGTCGAACATTACGATGAGGCCTCTTTTTTTTCGGCGGGTTATTTGTTATATCTATTTTCAGACATAATGAGGATGTTGGTAGGTTCCGTTCAGGTGTGTTGGCACTCGTTGTTCATTCCATGGTCAACCATGGGGTGTACCTTAAGGGAAATAACATGTTGATTGTAGTTTAACCCACAAAAGGGATGTATTATTATACTTTCCTAGTTATCTGAAACCTATTAATGCTTTGATTTATTGAATATATTTTTTAAGAGACGTACTGCCTCTTTTAATAATGAATATCATGTTATTGAATAACTATTTTGATAGATTCGAAAGTTAAATAGATAATATGGGTTGTTATACCGATATGAAATGACAAATGGAATGTTAAATGGTATATATGGTAGGGTAGTCCCATATGATTGTTCTTGAAGAATGGTTTTCATGAGTGGGTATAATCAATGCTTGTGCAGGTCGATGTGAGTGGGTATACCCACATAGAATGATTGTTTAATTTTCATGCTCAAATTATTAATTGAATTGTTTGATAGATGCCTTGGACTGCTATCCATGGATCCAGAATACGGTAGTGGACACCTTGGGTTTACTCTGCTACTTCGGTCTTAATTCCATGGGATGCCTCCGGCTTTACTACCTCGTGGACCCATTTGTCTTGGGCTCCTGTTGGACATTTTATTTCCATGATCCTAGGACCCCGACCAGTGCCTAACCGAGTTTCCACCAGGGATTCCCAAGCATCTCGATGTGATTTATTGGACATGCTCCTTGGATCCTACACTCTATGGTGTAGATATTTTACAAGGATTCCTTGGTCTGTTGACTCCTTGGATCCAGACCATTCAGTCTACACTTCACTGTACTATGTGGATATGGAATATTTGACATCATTATATGGCATGGTCATGGGATACTTGACTTCTCTATATAGCATGGTTTTAGATTTCTTTATACACATGGATGTATGGTATGGTAGTATGACTTTCTTATTTACCTGTTATTGGCGCCTTGTTCGGAGCTAGCTCTCTTTTGAAGGTTGGCTTGGGGGCTGGTTGGTTTTACTTACAGTAGTCAACTTATACCATAGCCATACACACTTACTTTACTGCTTGTTTACAATTTCTTGAACTTTTGTAAAATTTTTGTTAGAAGTATATTGTCATGGGTGGTTGCCTTCTGGTATGTTTATCTCACACCCTATTTTAGCCTACATGGGGACCCAAACAGATTGTATGGTTGCAGGTGATGGTAGTGGCAAGAGCCCCGGTATAGGTTATTGAATCTGGATTTGGTTTAGGGGATCATAGGACCATGTTGATGCTTTTGATGCTGGGATACATTTTTTTCTTTTATTCTTTTGGGGATACATGTATCATATTGTATTTCCATGTACTGTTATTTCTAATTTCTAGATACTTGTACCATCTACCTAATTTTCTATATGAGACACATTTAGTTATTTATATGCATTCCTCTCTTTTCTAACTTTCATTTATCTCCTGTTTATTTCTCTTCCACTATTTATTATATGTTTTAATTCCACTCGGATGATCTGGTAATGAGGGAATAGTATCACTACTGACTGACCTAGGCCCTCACTACATGTCGGCAGCCTCTATGGTTTAGGGAGATGTGTTTGAGGTCACGTGGCCAACCAGACTCAGGGCACCATATGGTAGAATCTGGGTCTGGGATGTTACAAGTGGTATCAGAGGAGTTTTTCATCTAGTTTGAATTTCTATTTGATGAAATTAGATAGGGACTGTAAGGATAAGGAGTATGGTAATAAATTATGACTTGGAGGCGCTACCTCACATATAAGGAAAATCCAAATTGTCCAAAATTGAGTTCTATTATTACAGATTTTGACTATTATAGTTGAATCATTTTCACCATTGGGTGATTCACTTGATTTCATCTATTTTTAGTTATGAAATTGTGGGCACTATTTCAGTTACAACCCATGAGATAAGGGTGTGCCATCTCATTTATCATATTGACACTTGTTAGAATTACATGTCATCCATTATGCCAAGTAATCAAGGATGCGGTAGATATTGCATGATTTTTTGATAGTTGATGTTATATTTGTGGCAGTTTTTGTGTTAGTTGGGTGCAGTAGATGAAGGTGTGACATCATCTTTAAATACATAAGAATTATGGGGCCTTATTAATTGGAAAATAATGCACCACTAAAATTTATACATTAAGTGAACATGTTAGATGTATAGTTTGAATGGGAACTAGGTTTTGGGTTCATGAGGTGTTATAGGCCCTAATGGATTGGGAAGTTGGGAACCATGTTTTGGGTTAATGAGGTGTAATGGAACCTCATGGATTCATAAATTGGTAAACCCAAGGTGGAATTTCCTGAATATATGAATGTGAAATGGAAAAGGAAACATGAATGGTGAATAGAAATATGACGTAGACCCCACTTCATAGTGGGAAATAGGCATATTTTCTGGTGGTTTGATGGTTGTTCCTTATAAAGTACTAGATTTGGGAGTTGGCTATGGGTTTGGCATGGGTTTTAGAAGGTTTTTGAAATGTCTTATGCATTGAGCTTTGTTCATTTATGTTGATATTTCTTGAGGTGTGTACCAGAATTATAGAGAGATGCCACCATGACAACCTCCATTGGAATAACACAAGGGAGGAGATGACCATACCTCAATGACGATGGGCCACAAGCAACCGACTAATCATCCGATAGTGCTAGATGTGGCACCTGAGTCTATTCTAGAAATAGGTCATGAGGCATAGTTCCATTCGTGTTTCATTAGCTATATGAAGATGATCGAGGGAGCATTGTATCAAACCTTGACTATGGATTAGCTAATATGGGGGTTCCAAAAGCAACATCCTCTAACCTTTTCAGAGGATGGGGTATCATAGGCTATGGAGATATGTCTTGAGACCACATTTGGGATTTTTGAGCATCTAGAGATGCCTCTATATAAGAGGGTCAGGCTCACAACATACATTCTACATGGAGAGGAAAAGTGCTGGTGTGATGTTTTTAACCAGGTTGATGGGCTATGGAATATGGGTTTGGATCAATTCCAAACATGCTTCTATGATTACTTTTATCCCTCAAATCTATGAGTTGAGTGGCTAACTAAGTTTATGCATCTATATTCAAGCGTGAAGACAATTATGTAATACTCATCACTCTTTACAGAGCCACAACAGTTTGTGGAAATATATCTTGATGATGAGGTTTCGAGGGAGAGGACCATCATGGTAGGTCTCATTAATGCCATAAAATCTCATGACCATGTATTAGGTTTCCATCTATCAATGATTTTGTGAATCAGGAACTGATGATAGTGAAATACCTGGGGGATGTTGGGGGTACATGGGAATGTTTTTTCTCACCCTAGTGGATCTATGTCTTCAGGATGTAAACGTCATTTTGAGGCCCCCCACAACGCGAGTGCTAGTCAGGAAATGGATGCAGGAAGCTTGGTGTATTGTCATTTGTGTGGTAGGAAAGGCCCTGCGAAAATTCAGTGAGACTGCGACCCAGTCGAGAGTCAAGCTTGCGAAAGGATGGGTCACATGTTGTAGTTCTGTAGGACCTCCCTCCAGCTACCCCTGGTAGGGGGTCAACTCTGGTATTGAGTTCAAGAGTAGGATCTCAGACCATCTACGGTGAGAGGTATGATCCTAGTAGCATCTAATATTGCATTTAATCTTTTTAGTACTAGTTCCTCCCATAGTTTTATGTTTTCAAGAGTGATAAAAATCCTTGGGCTTGTGTTTATTCTTTCTATGGGTGTTTAGACGCAATAAAAACATTTGGATGTTATAATGGGTGATGTGAGCTAGTTTATGGAGTTTCCCCCTCGAGGTCGGAGGGTATCACTTCATTTGGGTTCATTATGTCATTGAGATGACAAGGTTTGACATCATTCTCAGAATTGAATAGCTCATAGAATATCGAGTGTACGTTGACTGCTATCACCAAAGGGTTACTTTAACGTTACCAGAGGGTGTTGTGTTTAATAAAAAGTTGAATTGGATATCCAGGCTAGCAAAGTTTTTCCCGAGCATCGTGGGATGGGTGCGATGAAAACCCAGATTTATTAATTATTTTGGGTGGATAAGGGAGTTGGTTAGGAGGAATTTCAATAGTGGTTGAGTGCTTCAGGGACATATTTCAAGAAAACATTTCTAGTTTACATACTGAGAGAGAGGTGAGGTTCTCCATAGAGCTAGTTCCAGGATATAATTCTATATCTATTACACTGCCCGGGATGGCTATGACGGAGTTACAGGATAACAAGTGGAAACTAGTGGATTTAGAGGTGATAGGGTTTGTCAAACCCAGTACATATCTTCGGGTTCACAGTTCCTTTTTCTGAAAAAGGTGGTTGGAACTCTTAAGCAATGTGTGGATTATCAGAAATTAAACTAGCTGGCGGTTAAAAACAGATATCCTATATTAACGATAGATTACTGGTTTGACCAGTTTTTAGGAGCTTGAGTGTTTTATAATATAAAATTGAGGTCCGAATATCACTAGGTGTGGGTTCGACCTGTTGAAATACCTCATACATCCCTTCATAGTAGGTATTTTATATAAGAGTATCTGGTTATAACATTCAATCTCATAAATGCAAAGAAAATTCACAAGGCAATGATGAGCCGAGGGTTCCTCCCTTACATGTATTATTTTGTGGTGGTTTTCGTTGATGATATCGTGATGTATTCTCAGAATCCACAAAACATTCCAAACATCATGATATCATGGTGTATTCTCACAATATACACCGCAGTTCTCAAGATTTATCACGCTTAATATCACTTCTTAAAGACTTGACTAAGAATGGTGTGAATTTTCTATGGTCAGAATCATGTGAGACATCCTTTCAGGAGTTGAAATGGAGATTGACATCATCAGCAGTCTGGATACTACTAGAGCAAGGCAAGAGCTCCATGATGTACTGTGGCGCTTCAGGTATTGGGTTGGGGGAAGTGTTGATGCAGGTAGATCGATTCATGGTGTACGAGACTCAACAACTGAGGCCTCACAAGAGGAATTACCATACGCATGATCTCTAATTAGCTACAGTTGTTCACGTGTTTCATTTTAGGAGAAACTATTTATTGGGAGAGGATTTTTTGGTGTACATAGGCCGAAAATCCTTACGTATTTATTTATGCAGTGTGATCTAAATTTGAGGCAGTGAAGGTTGTTGGAGCTCTTACAGTCCTTTAACATAAACCATGATGATACTCCTGGTAAAGGCAATGCAATAGTAGATGCACTGTGTAGGAGGACACAAATACAGGCAGTGCAACATGGCAGTAGAGAGTGACAGCTTACATCCTTGCTTTCTAAGATTCATTTGGAGGTACGTGACAAATATGGGAAGAATTTTCTTTCATACATAGTTTCTACCTCTACCCTTCTAAATAGAGTTTGGATGAGGTTGATTGTAGATTCATAATGCCTATATCTATGGGAAGGTGTGGCAGGTGATAAACCTCCTCCTGATTGGATGGTAGGGGATGGTTTGATATCGCGTATCTGTGGTCGTGTCTGGGATCATATGGATATATGTGAGGTGTGGATAGGGTAGTCACATGCTTATGCTTGCATAGTGCATCATGGGATCACCATGATGTTTCGTGACTTGCAACATCTGTACTGGTGGTCGATAATGAAGAGAGAGGTGGATGCTCTTGTTACTAGGTGTTATACCTGTTAGAATTTGAAGGCAGAACATCAGTAGACTCCTGGGATTTTACAGCAGTTACCTATCCCGGAGTGGAAATGGGATGATTTGATGATGGATTTCATGAATGGTTTATCGAGATCACCTTGAGGAAATGACAGTGTGTGGGATTTCATTGATAGGATTGCGAAGGTTTCAAATTTCATGTAGATAAAGGAGAACATCAATGTTAATTATCATGGAAAATTATACATCTGAGAGGTCGTGTGACTTCGTGGGGTCCCATGCAATATCATTTTATATAGGGAATCCTGCTTTACATCTCATTTCTATATGAGGTTTTAGAGGGTGATTCTACACAGGTGCTTCCGACCACATCATATCACACTAGGACAGATGGTCTGTCAGAGTGTATGATACAGGTGCTATAGGACATGCTACAAGAATGCGTCATGGATTTTGGGAAATCTTGGAAGAGTCACATTCCGCTAGTGGAGTTTTCCTACAATAATATTTATTTGGTGATTATACAGATGGAACCTTACGAGTATTTATAAATTATGCCATGTCATTATTCCATGTACTTGTAAGAGGTAGGAGAGGCTGCCTTAATAAGACCACACTCATACGTGAGACTTCTGAGTAGGTTTAGATGACTCAGAATCAGATGGATACTCCACAGTTTTGTCAGAATTCATACACCAATCGCCGTATAATAACCTTATAGTTTTTGGTTGGGGATGAGGTTTTCTGGCATGTTTCACCGATGTTTGGACACAGGCGGATCAAGATATAGGGTAAACATTCACCGAAAAATGTCAGAACATTTGAGACTTTGGAGAGATTAAGGTCTATTTCCTATCGGTGTCTATTACCTCAAAGGTATCAATCCATTCACAATGTATTCCATGTATCTATGTTGCAACCCAATCAGTCAAAACCATATCACTTTTTTCATTCTAGGATGTGGAGTTTTAAGTTGATGAATCCTTTATGGAGCATCCAATTTGTATAGTGTAAAGGAGCACAAAGTTTCTCGATGGACAATCAGTTTCACCAGTACATGTGTTGTGGCCACATTTCCACTTATAGGATCAATCATGGGGGTGCGAGGCTGATGTACATGCATAGTGGTCAGGGTTTTTTTCATAATAATCATGACCACCATTAACCGACCAATTCAGGGATGAATTGAAATGACGGGGGGGATTGTATGATCATGGGTTTTTATTAAGGTGCAGATCTCTCTTTTCGGGTTAATGAGGTTGCTTCTCTTTTTGGATTAATACCTAAGCTAGGTTGGGGTCCATTTTTTTGTTTTTGGGTATTAAATGGCAAAACCAGGTGAAATTTAGGTGTAGATCAGGTACATGTCGTGTACTTAGTCTACACACCATGTACTTCATGTACACACCATGTACCGGAACCTCACGGTGATTATCCATTATGGATCGAAAAATAATTAAAAGGTAACTACACACCGTGTTCTTGTCCCTCAATTCGTGTAATTTCACGATGGTTTTTTATAAAAGATGCAGCATCCTCATATTTCACTGACAAAGTTTTTCCTCTCATTTTTTAGAACTGAAAACCCCTCTCATTAACTTTTTCATATATATAAGCCATCCAGACTCTGATTCAAGCACCTTCAGTCATCTTGGAACCACATCGATATATAGTCGATTCATTTTTAGTCATTCATGATTCTTCAAAAAAACAACTACACTTTTTGGATTAAGGATCATAAGCCCTAATATCTTGTTCTCCATCAATTCTTCATATTTCTTCCAATCTAGGACGAATTAGGACATGATAATGGATGATCATTCTATTATTGAGGCAAGGTAGGTGTTTTATACTTTCTGTCACCTTTTCTTATTCTTTTCAGCAGTTCGGCCGATATGCCTCCCATCATACATTCAAGTGAGGACTTATTTTTGTGTGAGTTGCTTGTCGAAGATGTAGTCGGAAATAGTGAGGATGCTCGTAGGATCAGTTCGGGTGTGTTGGAACCCATTTCTCATTTCAAGGCCACCCAAGGGTTATCCTTAAGAGAAATAACATCTTGACTCAATTTTAAACCATGTAAGGGGAGTGTTCATGTGCATTCCTAGTTAGAGGAAGCCTTATAATAATTTGATAGATTTAATAGGCTATTTAAGAGATGTATTTCCTCCTTGATTAATGAATATCATATTATTCCTAACTATGTGGATTTTTTGGCATGCTAAATATAATATATGGTTCGGTATACATATATGAAATTACTATTGTAATGTAAAATGGTTTATATGGGAGGGTAGGCCCATATGATTATAGTTGATGAATGGTTTGTATGAGTTGGTATACTCATGGCTTGGGTAGGTTGATGTGAGTGGGTATACCCAAACAGAATGAATTTTTAATTTGAATGGTTTAATGATTGATTAAATGGTTTGATATACACATTGGACTGATCTCCATGGATCTAGAATGCATTAGTGGACGCCTTGGGTTGGCTCTGCCTCATGGGTCTTTATTCTTTGGGATGACTTAGGCCTTGCTACCCTGTGGATTTGACTTTTTTTGGGCTCACGTAGGGCTTGATATTTTCATGCTCCTAGATCCTCAACAAGTGCCTAACTGAGTTTCCACCAGGGATTCTTGTGGGTCACGATGGGATGTCTTGGAAAACCTTCTTGGATTCATCCCTCTACAAGTCTAGATATTTTAACTGTATGCATTGGTCTGCTGACACCTTGGATCTGGCCCTTGCAGTCTACACATCACTATACGGAGTGGCTGTGGAATATTTGATTTCCATTTAGGGCATGGTTGTGGGATTCAATACTTCTCTATATGATGTGGATATGGATTTCTTGATACAGATGGATGTACAAAGTGGAAGTGTGATTTTCTATTTTACATATTATAGCTTCCTTCGTAGGATCTGAATCTCTTTTGCAAGTAGCCTTGATGGATGGTAGGTTTTACTTACTACATTAGACTTATTCAAAGGGAATACACACTTACTATACGTCTTGTTTACACTTGATATCAATTTTGTAGAATTTTTGTTAGAACTGTATTGACCTGGGTGGTTTCCTACTCGAATATTTATCTCACACCAGGTTTGGGCCTCCTCAGGGACCCAAACATATTATATGGTTGCAGGTAGTGGTAGGTAAATGCGCCATAGTACAGGCTGTTGACTATGGCTTTGGGACAGGGGATCATAGGACCAAGTTGAGGCATGCAATTATGGGACACAGTTTCGGCCTTTTGTTCTATTTTGGATACATAATTTTTATTGTATTACCATGTAATGTTCTGGATGTTTTCTAGATACTTTTACCATCTACTTCATTTATTATATGAGACACTTCTGGCTATTGATATGTATTTATGTCTTGTCTTAATTTCTGTTTTATAATGTTTATTTCACTTCTAAAATTTTTTATATGTTTGAAATTCACTGTAATACTCTCGTAATGAGGGAATAGTCCCCCCCCCCCCCGATCAAAAACACACATAGGCCCTCACTGATAGCTGAAATCTTCTGGAGTTTGGGAAGACGAGCTTGTGAAATGTGGTCAATCGTGCTCCGAGGACCATAAGGTGGCATCCGAGTCCGAGACATTACACCCCACATTCTTATCAGGGGGATAAAAGGTTCACACATGACACCCAACACCTACCCCATAGATGAGAGAGTCAATGAAGAACTACAAGTATATAAAATATCCACATCATTACATTCCATAATGATAGTTTAACATAATCATTAAAATAAAAATAAAATTATAAAACACCATTAAATTTTTCCAATATCATTACATTCATGATCCATACCATTAGTTACCACCCTTATGAGACTCTAAAATATACCCCTAGATATATATTTCATAAGATATAGTCATTAACCCGGTGCGATATAGGGTGATATAGGACCCCACCCGTAATCATATTTACATATGAGTGCCACACGAATTCAATTGATTGTCTCATCATAAAGAACACAGTGTTATAAAATTGGTTTCATAAAACTATCCAAATCTATTTAAATCACTTTTGAATCGTAATGAATCTTTTAAATGAAAACGGGTTTCATTTAGTATATAGAATACAAATGTGGTTAATATCGATTTATATAAGGAAATAATTAACCATTATACCAATAATCATAACATGATAAACCCTTCTATCCTGACCCAGTCCCCACAAAGTGTACCCCTACTGGGCTGCCAATATTAGAAGGGAGATAATCACCCCGAGTCTCGCGTCCAGTAAGCCTCGGTTTGGCGAACAACACCAAGGGTGTAGTAAACACACAAATGAGAGGCATTACCCTCTAAGAGAACACATGCAGAAGAGAGAGATAAGATAGACACCAACCAAATCCATCTCAGAATTGAAATATAAATGAAAACCCAAGTGCACATATGTAATGTCATGCAAAAGTACTACAACTGGAAGGGGAAAACTACAAGTACCCAAAAGAAAGTAAAAAATACAGCAACCACAAGCTTGAAAAACTCTTGCAACCCCAAGCTCGTAGAAACCAGCTTAATCTCCAACCTACTCTAGGTGACCTGAAAAATAATATATATATACATAGGGTGAGTATAATAGTGTACTCAATAGGATCCTCTCAGAATCCTCTCGTGCAAATGTAAATAAAGAATGCTAAAGCACAATGAACAACAACTGAATCTAACTCGTCACCTAAAAAGATATACTAAGTTCCCAACCTCACCATGGATACTCTCACCAAGTAATGCATACAAGAATATATCATATTTTAATTAATATCAAGGGTATCCTTCTACTACCTTCCCACTGGTTACCCGCTTTTCCCCAACGTAGCACGTCCGGAGCATCTCATTCCAAGAAGGATTTCCCACAGACACCTAGGCATAGCACCACAACATGAACCTCGTGTAACAAAACCACCACGTCAACATAAGAAAAGTATCGAGGTAGTTTCTAGGAGCAACCACAGCCCACATAACATGTGTCATATGTCAGGTATTATGCCTCAATCCTTTAAAGCCCATTCACCGAGTAGGGATCCTCCAGCCATCACAACCTATACACGTAACACCTATAGTAGTCCATAGGAAACTATACCCAGAATATAAGTGTGTTAATAAACATGATCCATTACAACCCTCTACACACATAAATGGGGAAAACTAACTGATGTTCCTACCAGCACAAGTCACTACCAAAAGAATTGAGTGGGAACAAAGGGGGTAGTCAGCCATTCATCCTCCCACCATAATGTTGGAAAAAACACACCCCCTGGTATTATAATCCCTAGGGTGTTAGTTTTCCTTACTAATAGGGTGGAGTAGAGTATAGAAACACAAAAATTAAATGAATTACTATTGAATAAAACCACAATATGGGAATAACCTAGTCTTAGACTAAACTACAGCTAACGTCTCTCGGTCTCTAGGCTACGACTTCTAAGACTAGGAATCTTATAAGCACACAACAATTAAAAGAGCTTTAATACAATATTTAATTACCATTTTATCTATTTCACTTTATGTTAATTAATTATTTAAACATTAATTAACCAGTAAAAATTCCTCATTAAAGTTCATTCGCATCACGCCCAAAGTCCAATGTACCATGAAGAATACAACCTCATCATGATGTTCAAGAAAAATCCAACCCCATGGGATAACATCATTTATTCAATTATTCATTACATAATTAAATTCCCATATTTCCAGGAATTATATAAAAACAACTATGCAACTAAACACAAGGGGTCTCAATGTGGTGAGTAGATTTACTACTCATCCTGTCTTTGCCGCCTATAACAAGAGATTAGACCCATCCTTCCTTAGATGATAAACATGGAAAGCACATGGCATACCTCGTGCATCTTTTCCCCTTTCATAAAAAGGGTAAGTATGACTAGTGGCCTTTATTAGTGGTGAAAAGTAAGGCAGATAATCAACCAACAAAAATTAGTAAGCATCCAACAATTACATCTATCCCATTAAATCATCCTTGGTGTCCTCCCCGACACCCACATATAAAAACTAATGCATCTCGCCACTCTAGGCATCATCTGCTACCACAACCAAAGGTCCCCATTCCTCCACATACCACAACAACCATCCAGGATCACATCACAACACAAGCAGTAGAAAACAAACATCTTAACAATTGGGCTCTTGGCCATTTAATAATCAAGAGGGTATCTTTGAACCCTTCAAGGAATTATCAAACAATCAGTTCTTCAATCCATCTTGAATAACCCGATTTATTATTCATAGGTTCAAAATTCGAGACACCTAATCCATAATCTATCAAAATCAATTAAACATGCTTACTATTCCAATTTTGATAAACATCAAATTATGACAAGGAGAACTAGATTCATTTACATGCCTCTCTATCTTTTAATGAAACAGTTATCAGTTAATTTCTGTTTATCTTCATTTACAATTTCCATAAAAAATTAACAACTAAACAAAGAAATCATAGATATCACACTAATTCGAAAAATAAGAGGCAATAAAATATGATCCATATCAATTTATTCATTCGGTTCAAATATTTATTATGTCAATTGAATTATCATCTAGTGGGATAAAACATGATAACGATACAGTTTCACTTAAAGAAGGACAGAAGCAACTAATCCCTTACCTCAAAGGGTTCTTGATGTTCATTTTATGAGAATAGTCCACACAACGGATTACGACCCCCTCCTCTGGCAAAAACTGCATCCACCCGAGGATTCCACAATACGAATGCACCAACCGAACCCAGTATAAATCCATTAGAATCATGGATATCACATGATATAATAGGGAACAGAGAAAAATATGAAGAAGAAACCCAAAAAAATGATGAAAAACATACCTTATGTCGAAGCTCGATGGATACTCTTTGGTTGCACTGAAACAGGGAAACCAATCCACGGGGAAAAGTTTGATCTCATGATTCATACGGAAAGGAAGGAATGGTTCGAGCATCTCACACTAGAGAAAAAGGAGGAAGAACAAGGGAGGATGATATATTGTCCCTTTGGAGATTTAATGGATCAATGTTTTAAGATACCCTTGATATCCCATTAGAAGCAGATCGCATTAAACCATGCGGTTTGACCATGTAAAAAAATCACATGCCTTAGTAATAATTAATATAGGAGTTATGTCATTTAAATGGGCCATAGAGTTCTGAAAACAAGGCATTAAATGGATTTTATGTCAAAGGAAATGTTAAAGGGGTGAAATAGTAGGAAGCCGGAAACACTATTCACTGTTGGAACCTCAACTTTATGGAAACACTGTTCATGAACCACAGTGTTGGAACCTCACCATTATGGAAACACTATTCATGAACCTCACAATTGTAACCTCACAATTCTGGAAACACTATTCATTAACCTCACCGTTCTAGAAACACCGTTCATGAACACAAAATTTGGAAATGAAATTGGAGGCTCCTGTTAGAACCTCACTGTTCTGGAAACACTATTCATGAACTCAAAATTTGGAAAAGGAAATAGAGGTTGCTGTTAGAACCTAACTGTTATAGAAACACTATTAACAGAACTCAAAATTTGGCAATGGAAATAAAAGTTCACTATTGGGATCTCAAGGATGTCACTGTTCACATAAGGTCGTCATTGCACTGTTCACAATTTTCTACCATTAGAACTATTCACTGAGGGTCACTGATGTCACTGTTCAGAGAAGCTTACTGATGCTCTGTTCACAACTGTCTACTGTTGGAGCAGTTCACCAAGGGAAATTTGGAAAAGTGTTGGGGATAAGTATCATTGACCTCTCGAAACAACTCAAACACTCTATTTTCACAAAGTATTGGACCAGAGTGGTCTGGGCCATTATATCATATACCTCTCAAAAGGTTCTCATCCTCGAGAATTAAAAACCCACCTAATGGGGGAAGAAACAGGGTCCAAAATACCACATATTGAGATACCTCGCAAAAGAGAGATAGCCACAAGAAGCTGCAAATGAAATTCAAATTCTAAACATGAAAGGTCTAACCACATAGGGGACACTGTTACATGAAAAGAGTTAAACATCAATCAACTCTGGTTACTGAGCACGTATTTATGACTCACATTCCCAAGTGGTCTCTTATATGTTGTTGTGTCACCACAAGACACGAACCAATGTAATATAACACCCACACAACACATTCTCCTTACGGTCGTCGATATCTACAGGTCGCTCTTCAAAGGTTGCATCATCATCAACATCAATCTCCCCCTAATCGATGATGTGAGTGTTATCATTAAGATAATGAAGGAACTGTGATACATGGAAAAAAATAATGTATATGACTCATCTACGGGGGAAGTGTTACTCGATATGCCACATCTCCAACACGAGCTAACACCTTGAATGGGCCAACAATGTGGGGAGAAATCTTACTCCCATGACCAATCCTTCGCTTCCAACGACGGGGAGTCACTTTCAGAAACACATGATCCCAAACATTAAACTCTATGGGTCTCCTCTGAAAATCATATTATTTCTGACGATCTTGTGCTATCTTCATCCTCTCACGAATCACATGAACCATCTCTGTTGAATTCTACACTAGTTCCAGGCGGAGAATTTCTGGCTCTCCGAACCTAGTCCAACATAATGAAGAATAGAAAGGTCGACCATACACCGATTCAAATGGCGCCATACCAATGGTGGAGTTAAAACTATTATTGTAAGTGAACTCTACCAAGGGTAAGTGCTGAATCCATGAACCTCCAAATTCAAGAACGGAAGAGTGTAACATTTCTTCATGAGTCTAGATGTCTCTCTCTGTCTGACCATCCATTTGTGGATAAAAAGCAGTGCTAAGGCATAGTGAAGAACTGAAATCATGTTGGGACATATCCACACCCTAGAGGTAAAATGAGGATCTCGATCAGAAATGATTGTACTTGGGACTCTATAAAGTCTCACCACCTCCTCGAGATACAGCTTCAACAAAACATCCACAAAGATCGACTCCTTGATCACTATAAAGTGGGACGATTTTGTTAAAAGATCAACTACCACCCAAATAACATCATGCCCTCCCAGAGATTGAGGGAAACTATTAACACAGATCATTGAGATGTCCTACCTCTTCCACTGAGTAATCCTAATGTCTGGAGATGACCAACATCAAAATGGTGTTCGAACATCACCTTCTGGCAGACCAAACAATGAGACACAAACTCTATAACCGCACACTTCATCCCCAACCACCAAAACTGGCTCCTCAGGGCTTGGTACATATTTTTCACACTATGATGCACTGCTAAAAGAGAACTATGAAACTCTATGAGAACCATCTCGCACATTGTCAAATGAACAAAAATCCTTCCATGATACAACAATCTGTGTTGTTTATCCTCAGACCAACCATCAGGGGACCCACCATAAACAACTCGGTCTCTCCATACCTCCACCTCCAGATCCTCCAAATGGGACTCTTCGACCTTCTGCATCATGGATGACTGTACAGTCATCTGAAAAAGACATCCTCTACCCCAAAATTATCACATATCAAGATGTAATACTGAGAAAGCTTCTATTACTCTCCTGGAATCATCGGATTCACGTACAGCGTCACTAGGTGACTTTCAACATAATGCATCACCTATAAAATTCCCCTTTCTAGGTGTATACGATATTTCAAAGTTGTATTATTTTATGAACTCCATCCACCAATGATTTCATAAGTTCAAGTCACACTAGGAGAAAACATACCTCAAACTCTTATGATCATTGAAAACCACAAAGCGCTCTCCAATGAGGTAATGTCTCCACAACTTCAGAGAAAACACCACAGATGCAAACTCAAGATCATGGGTGGTATAGTTATATTCATGGGGATTCAACTACTGATACCCATAAGAAACAACTGTCCTTTGCTGCATGTGAACATAGCCTAACCCCAGATTCAAAGTATCATAGAAGTCATCAAACTGAACTCCCTCAACTGGAAGACAATGAAATGGGGGGCATAATAACTTTTCCTTTAGATACCCGAAAGCTGTTTGACACTGATCAGTCCATATGAATGCTTGATCCTTCCTGGTCAAAGATGTCATAAGACACTCAACTCAAGCGTAATCGGCAATAAACTTCCTATAGTGGCCTGAGAGACCATGGAAACATCACACCTCTGATACTGTCTTGGGGGCCGCCAAAGACACAATTTCTTATATATTCAATGGATCCACAATAATTACCTGTTGGGACACGACAAGCCACATGAAACGGACTTATCGATCCCAAAACTGACACTTTTACAACTTCCTAGTTAGCAGATGTTGACGAAGAACATTCAAAATGGTGTGTAGATTCCCTTCATGCTCCTCCCCCGATGTGGAGTGAACAATGATGTGATCAATGAAAACCACCACAGTCATGTCCTGGATCTCACAAAACATAGAATTCATCAATCCCATGAACATTTTGGGAGCATTACACACGCCGAACAACATTACAACAAACTCATAATTCCCATGACGAAAATGGAATACAGTCTTCGAGATATCCTCATCCTTCAAACGAATCTGATGATATCCTGACTGCAAGTCGATCTTTGAGAACCAACTTGCACCCTTAATTTGATCAACTAAATCATCAATCCCTGGAAGTGGACATTAATTAATTATTGTCACTTTGTTTAACCGACGATAATCGAAGCACAACCACAAACTACCGTTAGCCTTCTCCATAAAGAAAACTGGTGAACCCCACGGTAACACAGTTGGCCGAACAAAACCACACTGCAACAGACCATCAAGATATATACGTAGCCTCCATAACACAAAATGGGATATCCTATATGGATACATAGAGATAGATGATGCTCTTGGTTGTAGATCAATCCCAAAATCGATCTCTCATCGAGGGGGGTAATGCTACAACCTCTTCAGGGAAGACATCAAGGTACTCTTCTAGGACCCTAGGAAACACCAACTGCTAAACCTATGAATAAATTAACATCATCTCATCCATAATGAATGATAAAAATGGAATGCGCCTATGAGCTATTGGAGGGTCTCACTTGCCAAGAAATATCAGCATCTCTCCATCTGCGTCAAACAAAACGACCTGATTCCTGAAGTAATCCATGATAGCCTTCATCGAATACAACCAAAAAATGGTGAGGATTACCTCATATGGTTGTATTCGTAAACATAGGAATATCCCCAAGAGCAGGGTACTTCCCCAACACTAGCTCATAGTCTCTAAATACTTTAATCAAGTCAGCATGACCTCCAAATGGCATTGTCAATGCCAAGGGGATTGGAATCTTCTCTACCACAAGTCCCAAAGGATGGAAAAGGGTGGGTGATATGAAGGAGTGTACCACTCCGGAATCAAACAAGGCACACACCAAGATAGAAAAACTAGAATAGGGTACCTAGAACAACATCTGGCTCGCCTGGTGCAGGAAAAACTAGAGCATGAAGATGACCACGACCTCCTCCATGAACTCTCTGACCCTGATGATGATCACCACCAAGGTTGCACTATACTCTATAAGGATGGAGAGCATTATGGGGATATCCTCTTCCTGCCCCATCAAACCTCTATAGGTCTAATGATGGTGCAACCTGCTGCTGCTGCCTTGGCTAGAACTGCCTCAACGGATGAACCTGGAGCATAGCACCTAGTGCACAATGACTGCACTGAAAGGCCGGGCACTCCCGCTACTGATGACCAAGACCACCAAAAGAAAAACAATTTCATGATTCCTTGGAATAGTCCTGAGAGTTTCTACCTATAAAGAAATGATATGTAAAGGTCTGGCACCTACCCCTGATAAAACATAAACTCGTCTTCCTAGAAAAAAGAGAACCCCATACCACAACTCAACTTCATGATAAATCGTGACTATTCCCCTATTGGGATGATCCATTCTTGGACATAGTTCTCTCGAAGACCTCTTCCCTCACAAAAACCTCAAGATATGTTTTTATCATAAATGGGGTGACCTAGAGCTGGATCTCTGGACACAAAGCCTCCCAAAAATGCCTCACCCTATCATCCTCATCATGCAGCAGGTCTGAAGCATATCATAAAATGTTCCTCAAATGGATTCCAAAATCTCGAACACTGGATATCCTCAGTCGAAGGGTAAGAAGCTCTTAGCGAATGGACGACATCACAGTTGAATAATGAAACTCGACTCTAAACATGTCTCGGAACTCCTCCCATGGGATCACTGACTCTTCACGATCCCCAAGGAAGAAGATACACCACTTCCTCACTACTCCAAGAAGCTTCATCAAAACCAAGGACACCTAGTGCTACTTCTAAGAACGGATCAAATAGAAGCCTATCTCAACCTCTTCTAACCAGCCTTCCATGACTTCATCTAAAATGGATCCCTCATACTTCTCTAGACTCTGGCGCTGAAATTCTTGGAGTGTCTTCCTCCAAGATTCATCATCGTCAACCTCTACCCTATGGCGATCAGCTAGAACAGCCTGTTGGACATTTTCTACGCAAACCTGACAAGGATGTCAACCTGGAGCCATACCTATAAAATAAATAATCGTTAAAGCTCCTAAACCTAAAATATAGAAGAGTCAACATTAATTTATTTATTTTTTTCTTTCATTGATTTTAGGTTAACCTTTCCCAAGGTCTACCCATTCAAACACATGCACAAAGAAGAATGATGCATTATCCTTTCCTAGGTCTCTACCCGGAAACTAGTATCACCTTTTTTAGTATCCATTGTAAACATAATGGCCCGTACATTAGATCATAGGGGCACTAAACATCTATGTCTCTGTCGGTCTCTAGTGTTTACATAACTTGATAAACATGAATGAAATTGTTTCCCTACCAACCCATTCATCCTCACCTATACCTAACTCCAAACTCCATCCTATCTCTCATCCCGACCTCTGATACCACTCTATCATGACCGCCTCCCCACATAGTGTACCCCTCCTTGGCCAGAAATGAGAGAAGGGAGATAATGAAACTCGATACTTACCTCCCGTAGGCCCCGGGTTGGAGACTAACACTGAGGGTATAGTAAACACACAAATGGGAGGCATTACCCTTTATGAGAACACATACAAAAGAGAGATATAAGATAGACACCAACCAACTCTAACTCAGAACTGAAATATAAAAGAAAAACCAAGTGCACATATGTAATGTCATGAAAAAGTACTAGAAATGGAAGGGGAAAACTGAAAGTACCCAAAAGAATGTAAAAAAACCAAGAACCACAATCCCTAACAGCCCCTGCAACCCGAATCTAGTAGAAACAAGCTTCATCTTCAACCTGCTCCAAGTGACCTAAAAAATAGTTTATATAAAAATAGGGTGAGTATAAAAGTATACTCAATAGGATCCTCTCTGACGCCTCTTGTGAAAAAGTAAAGAATGCATTCTAAATCACAATGAACAACAAGTGAAACTAACTCGTCACCTAAACAGGTATACTATGTTCCCAACGTCACCATAGAAACACTAACCAGGTAATCTATACAAGAATATATGATATAATAAAGGATATCAAGGGTACCCCGCTACTACATCCCCACTGGTTTTCCACTTTTCCCCAATGCTGCATGTCCTGAGCATCTCTCTACAAATAGGCATGCCCACTGACACCTGAGTGAAGCAACAGAACATGATCCTCATGAAACTTAACCACCATGTCCACATAAGAAATGTAACCAGGTTGTATCTAGGATCCACCACAACCCGCATTACGTGTTTCATACATCGGATATCATACATAAAGCCATTTCCTCCCATAAACCGAGTAAGGATCCTCAAGCCATCACAACCTAAACACATTACACCTATAGTAGTCCATAGGAAACTATATCTAGAATATATGTGTGTCAATAAATAGAACCTATTACATCCCTCTACACATATATATGGGGAAAACTAACAACTCTGCTTACCAGCACAAATAACTACCAAGAGAAGAGAGCGGGGCCAAAGGGGGTGTTCAACCATTCATCCTCCCACCAGAATATGGGGGGAACACCCCCCAGGGCTCAGAATTACCGTGGTGTTTGTTTCCCTTTCTAACACGGTGGTGTAGATTATATAAACACAAAACGTACGAGATATACTATAGCTCACAACCAATCTATGGGCATAACCTAGTCTTAGACACAAGTGCAGCTAACATATCTCGGACTCCAGGATTCCACTTCTAATACTAGGTATCCTATAAGCAAAAAACCATTTAAATAGATTTAATACATTACTTTATTCCCTTTTTATCAGTTTAACTTTACGTTAATTAATTATTTAAACATTAATTAACCAGTAAAAATTCCACATTAAATTTCATTCGTGTAATGCCCAAAGTCCATTGTCCCTTTAAAATTACATCCTCATCATTTGGATCTAGAAAACTCCAACCACATGGGTTAACACCATTTATTCAATTATTCATTATAGAATTGCATTCCCATAATACCATGCCTTCTATAAAAAACAATATATGCTACTAAACACAAGGAGGACCAACACAGTGATTAGATATTCTACTCGTCGAGTCATTTCCACTTATAGCAAGAGCGTAGACCCATCCACCCTTGAGAATCTAAACAAGGAAAGCAAGTGGCATTCTGCACGCATCATCTCCACTTTTGGAAGAAGGGTATGTAAGACTAGATGCCTTGAGTAGTGGGGAAAACTAAAGTAGATAACCAACCAATAAGAATCACCAAGCATCCAACAGTCACATCCATCCCATTCTATCATCCCTAGTTTCCTCCCTAATACCAACATGCCTTAACATATTCATTTTGACACTCTCTTGTCAGCCGCTGCCACAACCAAAGGTCTCTATGTCCCCACATACCTCAACAACCATCTAGGGTCACATCACAACATAAGAAACAAGAAAAAACATCTTAATAATTGGGATCTTGTTACTTTAACAATCAAGAGGGTAACTCAGAACCCTTCAAGGAATTAAAAAAAATTATTCATTTTTCCATCTTGAATTAACAGATTTATTATTCATAGGTTCCAAATTCCAAAACCTAATCAGTAAGCTATAAAAAATTATTAAGAATTCTTACTGTGCCAATTTGATTAACTTCAAATTAAAATAAGGATAACTAGATTCATTTACATGCCTCTTTATCTTTTGACCAAACAATTATCAATTAATTTCTCTTTACGTTCATTACCAATTTCCATCAATAACGAACAACTAATCAAAGACGGAAATGATATCACACTATCTAGAAAAATAAAGGGCAATAACATACGATTGATATCAACTTATTTATCTGGTCATGTATTTATTATTGAAATTCCATTGTCATCCAGAGGGATACAACATGATAATGATAATCTTGCAAGTAAAGGAAGAGAGAAGAAAAGAATCCCCTACCTCAAATAGTTCTTGAAGTTATTTATATGAGAACAGTCCACACAACGGAATACGATCGCCTCATCTCATGATAACTACATCCACCCAAGGATGCCACGGTACGACCACACCAACCAAACTCAAGAAAACTTCATTAGAAGCATGAAGATCATGTGCTATAATATGGGAGGGAGTACCAGTAGATGATGAACCCCAAAAGAACAATGAAAAAAATTCATTATGTCAAAGTTCGATGGATATTCTTTGGTTGCACTGAAATAGGGAAACCAATCCATGGAAAAAAGTTTGATCTCACGATTCCTATTGGATGGAAGGAAAATTTAGAGCATTTTTCACTAGAGAACAAGGTTCAAGAACAAGGGAGGAAGATATCTCGTCCCTTTTGATGATTTAATGGAGTGATGGTTTAATATACCCTTGATTTCCAATTAAAAGTGGATCACATTAATTGACATCGTTTGACCATGTAAAAACATGAAGATCCTTATTAATAATTAATATCGGAGTTATAGACTTTGAATGGGCCATATAGTCCTTAAAATAAGGCTTTAAATGCATTTTACGTCAATGGATATTTTAAAGGGGTGAAACAGTAGGAAGCTGGAAATGCTATTCACTATTGGACCATCACCGTTTTGGAAACACTGTTCATGATCCTCACCATTAGAACCTCACCATTCTGGAAACACTATTCAAGAACCTCAATATTTTGGAATCACCGTTCATTCATCTCACCATTAGAACCTCACTGTTCTGAAAACACTGTTCATGAACCACACAGTTTTGGGGAAACTGTTCATGAACTCGAAATTTGAAAATGGAAATAGATGCTGCTATTTGAACCTCACTATTCTGGAAACACTGTTCACAGAACTCAAAATTTTGAAAAGGAATGAAAAGGTCCCCATTAGAAGTCACTGTTGGAAGGTCACTGTTGGAAGGTCAAGGATGTATCTATTCACATAAGGCCACTCTTTCACTGTTCGAAACATTACATTGTTGGAACTGTTCACCGAGGGTCACCGATGTCACTGTTCAAAGAAGGTTAATGATGCACTGTTCACAATTGTCTACCATTGGAACTGTTCACTGGGGGAAATTTGACTAAGTATTGGGGATAAGTCACCATGACCTCCCAGAATACCTCAAACACCATATTTTTTAAAAGGAATGGACCAAAGAGGTCTGGGGCATTAAACATTTAAATAAAAGGGAATCCAATGACATAAAGTAATATTCTAGGGATATATTATTCAATAATTAAAATGAACTATAAGGCATTAACATTGAATATAAAAATTATTTACGATTATGTTAATAATTTACCTAAATAAAATGGTTTGTATAGACTATATGAACAACCATAAATAAATTGAATCAAATATATGTTATTCACAAATGAAAGGCATTTGGTGAAATATTAGGATCATAAAATAGATGTCACTTGTTAAGGAAAAGGAAATGGTTGATCATTACTCAAAAAGAGATAAAATTACATAGTTCACCGAGAAAAAAAATCATTATTACGTAAGATAAATATCCATGATATAGAATAATGTTTGGGAAAGTTTATATATTTATATTAAAACAATTTTTAAATGAATTAGAGAACTCACTTACTAAATATGAAACATCCATGCTATTTTTGAAAAATTAATATAAATAATTTTTAAGAAAACATTGATTATATTTTCTTTTATAAAAATTGTAAATTGTACTGTGGAATTACTAATTAAAAGTAAAATTATGCAGTAAAGAAGTGGTCACATAGAAACTGTTAAAATTTTATTTCTTTTACACTTTGAAATAAATAACCCATATGAGAACTTCTAAAAATTCATTTTAATATTATTTTAAAATATATTTTTTTTGAAATCGAAAAAATTAAATATTGGTTTATAGATAAGGATATTTTCAAGATCCTTAAGTGAATTATGATATAGAAAAATGGAGGTGCCCGACCAAAAAAATAAGACGCGGGGGGTCTATTTTATTTATAAAAAACACATCAAAAAAATATGGGATAAAAAAATTTCAAATAGAAGGGATATATAAAACCCCATGAATATATATTGGAAATGATGAGTTTTTCAGTGACTAAAAATTCCATTGATGAATTGTCATATAAAAATAACATATATTTAAATGTAGTATTTTTATCAAAACCCTTATGATTTGAGTAACATTTATATCAAAACCACTTTCATGATGGTCATATTTTTTATCGATGGACATTTACCAATTTTACATGATATAAAACCTCACATACACCGAAAAAAAAATTCCATTCATTAGATACTAATAAAACAATATTGAAGGCATCATGGTCATCATTATGATATTTGGAACATGATATTATATTTGAGGCAATGAACACCATATGAATTAAGAAACATTATTATACAAACCCCATGAAGAAGAGAAAGAATTATTTTGAAGTTATAATACCATGAAAATGATGATAAATTATATCATATGAAAAATTTTATGTTTCAAATCTATTCAAAAGAAATTAATTATATAAAGAAGGTGTGTCTAAAAGTAATATTTGTTAAGACAAAATGATTAACTGGTTCTAGATTAATTATAACCAACTGATTGAAAACCTGTATAACCAAAATAAATTTTTTATATACCTTCTTATGAACCATATTCTTATATATTTAATTTAATATGTGAAATTTATTATTTTACGTAATTTATATTTTAATTTTGTTTTCTTATGTTTGTGTAAACATTTATTGGTGGAATGTTCTTTCAGTAGTACAATAAATCGATGAATAAATTTATTAAAAAAATAATAAACAATTTATAATTGCAAAAAAATAATAATAATTTCTTATTAAATTATATTTATATGAGTATTTATGAAACCATTTTCACCATGATAGACTATTATAATATTATTCATGTATGTGGTTAATTTAACAATAAAATAAACATGCTATACCTACAAGGGTTAGTATAGAAAATGAAGTTTATACTATTATTATGAAATTTGGATATTAATAATATTTATATCTGATTATATTTTTAATCAAATTTTATTATGATTTTTTGGAGAATTAAAATCATGGAAAAAATCAAGAAACATTATTTTGTGGAGACGATTTACAATTTAATATCTTTACGAAAGATATGTAAATATGGTATATGGTAATTTGAAAATTTAAAAACATATTTATATTATATATTATAATATTTATTAATTTATACAATCAATAAACCTACATTGAAAGGAGGTATGAAAAAAAAGGAAGACATCGATTTGTGGATGCGGTAGTCCTTACAATTCAAGAATGGCCCTTTTTTCCATAGTGAATGGATTGAAATAATAAATTGTTATTACATTATTATAATAACATATAATAACAATAATGATAGTGATTTAATTATATTTTTGTAAATACAAGTTATTTTGAAGAGGAATATTAAATATGTAAATTTAGGAATAAGTTAATACTTATAATGGAGACTTGATCTTATCTTTGAAATCCCTATAGAAGTGATAGAATTAAGATAACATATAGTGATTTGGATTTAACGATGAGAAAGGGAAATATTATATCGATATTTTAAGAATAGTTTCAATGGAAATTTAATTTTTGTGTGAAACTATAGTGGGGTGGAAATGATAACTTCTGATAAGAGATGAAAATGGAACTCTTGGAAATACTCTTTACAATTACTTTACATAATTAAACATTTTCATTCTCAGTGACAAAAAAATCATAGTACTAGAGTATGGTGTGGGATTTAGTAGAACAATACTCTTCCAAACATGTTATAAACATGCTACATGTATTCCACTATATGTTTTTACATTTTAATACTTCAATTTTATTACTTTGGTAACTTATTGTTATTCAATTAATTTATATTTTATTTAAAAATACATGGTTCCCCTCATAAATATAATTTTATTCCTTAAACCTTAACATAATATCCATTTATTCTATATAAATTATTAAATCGAATAAAATAAACTTTTAAATAAAAGAAATTATAATATTTAGAAAACATATTCTATAAAAAATTAATTGAGCATTATGTGTTATTAATACTCTATAGAATCTATTACCAAAAGAATCAGATTTAATATAGTTATATATATTTTAAAAAACATTTATTTTCACTGTTTTAATTTCATCAATTTAATTTATTACGTCAAATTTACACAATATTAAAATATCATTTCATTAAAAAACTCATTCACCATTATCCTTTTAAATAAGATTAATCATTATAATATTATCATTATTTTTTAAAAATGAAATATATCATTTCAAATAATATTTCAAATTTGTCCTCAAATTAAATACATATTTGGTTATATTTAATTTTTTTATGTTATAAATTATAATTTTTTTTATCAGTGAGTGAAGACATGTTTTACTGTGAAATAGTCCATGAATTTTAAAAATGAACATTCATTCATTCAGTGATAACTTTTTTATTCATATTCCCAAGCATCACTATTGGAGCATAACATTACATGTTTCCCCATTTCTGTCGAAAAAAAGGACGACTTTTCCCAAGATTGGTCTCACTTCCAGCATTCGATAAACTGCTCGAATTTCCATTTATCTCGCTAGTCCATGGATGCTCATTAGGGCCGAGAATCCCCCGCAGCAGTGGTGTGGGTGAAGCCTCCAAGTTTTCTACTCCCCTTTCAGAAACTATCTTTCTTGGAGAATATTATACACTCCCTTAGTGAATTCTTTTCCACATATGAGCACAACCTCTATCTTCAATATAGGACATCAACCCATGGTCTAAAAGAATTATCAAAATGGATAACCTTTCTCCCGAGGCATCCATAAATATCATTTACTTAGTGGTTTTTTTAGAATAGAAGAAGAAACTTGTTAGAATCAGATAGTTCATAAATAATTTTGTCAAGAGGTGGGTTTTTTTATTTATGGGTTTTAATTTTTCTTATAGAAAATGGATACGTGTTGAATTTATTTTAAAAATGGGTATCCAGATGCGTGAACCCCATTCACGAATCTTTGACACATAGATATGTGTGAAAGGGGTTCTGACATCCTTCATCTCATATTCCAAGGATCCGTGAACCCCGTTCATGCATCTCTCTGCGTCGAAGATGCATTAACAGGGTGCATGCATCTTCAGCGTGTCACAATATGCGTGAACCCCGTTCACACATCTGACTGAGAAAATCTATAAGAGGGGGTCTTCCCACCCCAATTTATTCTTTTGATTTGTATTTTTCTCCGAATACTTGTATAATTTCATTCTCAATTTTTTTTTCTACTTTTAAAAATTTGAAATTTCTGCTTAAATTTTCAATTGAATAATTTCATTTATTTATTTCATTTTTATGATCTATTTATTTGATTTTTGATATGTAGAAACTAGGATTTGTGTGTATGTTTAATTTATTTCATATGAATTAATGTGTAAATTAATGTCTTCTGTATGATTTAATTTTTGAATGATGTGTTTGTAGTATGAATTATTATTGAATGTTTAGGAAAATTAATTATGTCATGTCTATAATGTTGTATGAATTCATATTAAATGTTTATGAAAATTAAATATGTTATAAAAAAATGGTATTTTTGAATGTAATATTAATTTAAATTAACATATTTTATAAACTTAAAATATACATTGTGAATAATATTTTAGTTATATGTATAATATTGAAATTTATCTAAAAATATATATAAATTATTTTTGATGGTATAAAAAACGTTTTGTATAATTTTTTTAACATATATTAGTTGTAATTAAATTTATTAAATATGAAATAGATGTAGATATTTAATATGTATTTCATCTAGTAATAGATATAATTAGTGTACCCAAAAACAAGGTATGTTGTGTGATGACTGCTCGTAAGATAACCAACCGATGAATAATTGAAATTGAATGTCTTAATTTGTGAATGTGTTTATTTAATTTGTAATAATAGCATTTATTTTTCATCAAAGATTACATGTGAGTTATCTCTAACTAGGTATGTAAGGATATTTGTTAATCTTAGAAACCATTATGTATTTCATACCCCTAGAACCCCTCACATTCAAGTGTGTAAATTTGTAATGAAAAGAAAATAAACAAGAGGCGTCCCCGAAGAGGAATCCCCAGAGAGGTGTCCCCGAAGTGGCGTTTGAGAACAAGAATTAAAAATGACGCTTAGCTGGTTAAAAGGAGACTGACAGTTACTAAAATATTTGATAATAGATACTCTACGAGTCTACCCATAGGTTTTGGTTAGTTTATCAAATAATGATAAACTAATCGTATGTCTGAAGATCAAGTCATGATTATTTATTAATAAGTAATTAAAATTTCAAAAGTTATATAAAATTTAGTTTGGTAATAAATCCATCATCACTATACCTCAATTGTTAAAATTCAATACATAAAAAGTCTCCAGAAAAAGTAAAATATTCAAAAACAATTTAAATAATGTAAAATATTGATGTAGTATATAATATTTTAATAATTATTTTTTTATATGTATTAATGTATGTGCAAATATATTGCATCAGTGTGACCATTTTTATGGAGAGTCAATTTATCTATAATGTTCCGCCTTTCCGAGTGGTAAATCCTCATGGTTGTGTGAAATTGGATGCAATTCGAAATAACATTTATAATCGGTTAAAATTGTGGATAGATCAATCCATTTAATCAATCACATATCGATTTCTACAACATCATGAATGTTTTTGACACACTGAGTACCCTTTCGTTGATGGCGATGATTGGATGGATGCATCTTCCTTATTAAGACAATACTATGATAATGGTTTGATAGAGTTTTTGTGGTGATTTCTGATATAGATGTGGTGCAACTGATACTATAGAACTGTGTTTTCTGAGCTCTGTAGAAGTTGGTATATCACATCAGTATTTCACATTTACTCCTTCTCATGTGACTGCAGTAATAGAAGAAAATTATAGAGAAGATGGTCAATATTTGGAAGGAAACATAGATGACATGCCTTTGTGTGCTGATATAGTGAATGAAAGTTTATATGAGGAAGAAGAATCTAGGGAGCCATCAGGAGATGATCTCAGTGACGGTGATGTGGGTAATGAAGATTCTATGGTTCTATTGAGAGATGTGGCTGAAGATGATGTGGGAAATGAACCTTATTAGGTTCCTTTGAGAGATATACATCCACGACATTCACTGATTAGTGGCAATCATCCTTCATTATTTAGTTCCTTTGTTAAAGGATTGTCTCATGAACAAAATTTTGATTGTGATGTCATTAAATCGGGTTCTAAATTCCCTAGAATTATAAGGAATAAGTCTACATCAAATGATACCACCATCAATGTTTGTCAGAAGTTTGATAGTAAATTGGACATGAAAAAAATGATAAAGTAATACCACATTAGGAGACATTTCAAATTTGTGGTTGATGAGTCAAAGAAGGAAAACTATATCATTCATTGTGAAAAATATGATCCATAATGTAAATTTCAATTAAGGGAAATATTTTTTATTTTTTTTGCATCTTGGAGGTTAACCAAATTAGAAGGGACACACATATGAGTGCATCCAATCATGTCATAGGATCACTCTTCCCTTTATTCAAAGATTATATCAAATTTTATTTGTGAGATGATACAGACATGTCAGGATGTTCCCGTTGCTGTTTTTTGGAAGTAATTCAACAGTTTTATAAATATATGAAATCATATACAAAATAATGAAATTAAAAATATAAGGCAATTGTAAAAGCTCATGGTGATTGAGATGAATCTTATTCTATGTTTCCACAACTAATGGAATTATTGTATATCAAAAATTAGATTGTTTATAAGTATGAAACTTCTGAGTATGTATCTTCCAATAACCGAGTTGATCCAACAAAGGTGGAGTTAAATTGGATTTTTTGGGCATTCAGGATATGCATTGCAAAATTTTCTTATTGTATACAATTTATTAAGGTCGATAATACTTTCATTTATGGAAAGCATTCAGGTGTTCTAATAATTGATTCCACAAATGATTGTATTCATGATCATCTGGATATTGATTTATTTATTGTTGAAACGGATAATTTTGAATGATAGATCAATTTTTTCTCATGTGTATGTGTTCATGTCACAAAAAACCATGGTGAGTGTCTGATATCTGATCTCCATCGAGCGATTATAGAGACCGTGGTTAGTGATGGGGTTTCATGACTCCAAATTTAACAAATACACTAATCCACGCACAATAAATCATTTATAAATAAAAAATATTAACAAAATCATTTTTATTTGATTTTTCTAGATTTAATTAAATAATAGTTGAAATTTTTTATTGAATTCATTATAATAATGTAAAGATGATATCATTTGTGCAGATGGAAGATTTTTCTTTTCTTACATCACTAGCTACTCAAGTATCCTGACTTTTTTTAGAGGGACGTCCAGTGCCACAATTGAGTGTACACGGATCTCACCATTTCCATCATACCACACCACCTCCCACTATTGTCCCTTATCTTCGTTGTGATGGATTCTATAGAGTAGGGATGTGCGACTTCAGCATTCTCGATCATGAGCTCATTACTGTGCTTGTAGAGAGATAGGGGCCATAGTAACATACATTCCATTTTAGAGAGACAGAGATGACTATTACCCTGCTATATGTGGCCATTATGTTGGGCCTCCCTGTCAATTGTGAGACTTTGATAGGCCGAGTTAGAGCAGATTTGCTGGAGCATGTTCTTAGACTACTAGGCATTGAGGTCCCAGATGATGGAATGAACATCGTTGGTGGTAAATTACTCATTCCTTGGTTAGATCATCACTTAACACAATTAGTAGAGGATGTTGATTAGATCATCGTGCTGTGATTTGGACGTGCATATATTTTGAGGCTTATCGGGGGCACACTTTTTGTTGATCACTCCACTAGTTTTGTACATTTTATGTATTTAACTTTTTTGGTGGATTTGGACAAGGCCTACCGATATATATGGGGGTATGATTGTCTAGAATATATATACAAGGCACTATTCAGTGCATGTCACCTTGATAATATGCAGATTACGGGATGCATGGTTCTTCTAGCGATGTGGGTATGGGAGCGCATCACTTGTTTAGAACCACATGATCGTGTGCCATTACCAGCAGATATTTTAGCATAGACTCTACATGGACTATGGTATGTTATTACATTCTTATACAATCTAAAATAATTGCATAAATTTATATTATGAAATGTATATAAAAAAATATTGTCTATATTGGATTCCAGCACATCGACATTTAGATTTCCCCAGACACAACATCCACGCCTACAGAATTATGTCGAACAACATTCAACGACACTATGTAAGTGATTATTATTTATATTGTAAAATATTTATTCTTTATTTTATATGTATTCATTTATTAATTTATTATTTATTATTTCTTTCAGATTTTATGGATTCCATATACCTAGGCTATTATATAGACTCTTCCACCGTACTGTATGGTGATACTTGCTGTTAGCTCTTGTAGAGTTCTATTAATTTATTTTCATATAGTCGAGTGGAATCAGAATGATTGAGTTATGGGGTAGTTTAGATTCTTTCAACATGTTCCTTACCTACCCATTCAGTTAGATTCACTACAATACCTAAAGATGTCAGGGAAGAGAGATTTTGATTGGAGGAGATACCACGCTAGATATATTTATATGTGGAAAAAATGATAGAACTTCCAGTTGTGAGGGGTAGGGAAAGTACGTTTTCATTTGGTGGATCAGATGGATTACACATCATTGTAGAAGAGGTCCCCATTCATATTTATGACTTGAAAAAGATAAGGCTTTCATGAGCAGGTGTACATAGTTCCTTCCACAATTCAGTAGAATTTTTATTCATATTACTTAACAATGAATTTTGTTTTCGTAGGATGCTCATATTTTTCGTATACTTCACATGTATAATCATATAGAGCACACTGTATTTGATCTAATATATTTTCACACCTTTTTATCACATTTTATTCCTTCAATGGACGAGATTTCCCATGGAATTATCTTTGATCCACCACACACTGAGGAGTCTACAAAGCCTACAAAGCCTACTAAGTCTCATGTACATGTACTAGGGGTGAAAACCCTGTTATGCATATTTATGTTCCACATGAGGTGGAAGTTCATCTTGATAAGTCAAATATTGGTCTACCATAGGAGCAGGGAGTTTAGCATGATCAGTCATATGCTCCTCCAGCTTTTCAGGCTTAGAAACAGATAGATACAGATGTTGACTAGGTTGACCATGATCCATTATTACAGGCATCCACATCACAAAAACTATATTATTTACTTATTGGTGAGAGTTCCAGCCCACCTCTACTATCATTAGATGTAGGAAATGGTACATACGGTGATATATTAAATCCACAGCCTATCACACAAGAGGATGTGGATGTGGCTGCTGAGGATGATGTGATGCGTACGCCAAAGTGCAGATAGAGATAGACATGAGGTGGATGCATCTAGTATATACCCGGCTGTGGTACATAAGAGCATCCACACGAGAGGCATATATTAAGTAGATTTTTTATTTTTGATACATTATGTATATGCATTACTATTATCATTTATATATTTATAATTTTTTTTAATACGTTTCTTACTATCATCAAATTGTCTTAAAAATTTAATAACTTCTATTTGGTATTCATTAATAAATATTAATACTCTGGATGAAGAGATCCCTGAACATCAAGAAATTTTAAAAAATATTATTGATCTCAATGATTTAAATCCAAAAATCATGGAACATTTTTCTTTGTTTCATAAAATTAAATTGCATAAATAATATTTTCAATGAATAAAGAATAATTGTGAAGAGTAGATGATTATTATTGAATATAAAAAAACACAATATGAGATGTATGGAATTAGAAGTTCATTTGGCCAATTTTGAGAAACTACTTATTCAATCTTTATAAAAGATACATGTTCTATTTGTACACAATTTTCACTAGAGGATTTAACTATTAAAATACCTCCATCATGAGATAATGTTATGGACATTATAGAAAACATTGATTTCATATTATTGTAAAATAAGGAACAATTCTTAATTTGGTTAATAATGTTTTATAATATCCAATAATATGTATGGGAAAAGATCATCCTTGGTGAAGTAATACATGATTTAAATACAGATGTTTATGAGTGTTTCTCTATAAGGGGAGGTAAATAAAGAAATATTAAATTATATCCAGAATTAGTATATCAATTAAGATCAAATATAAATATTGTATAACATTCTAGAAGATCATCTTTTTGAAAGATAATTTTTATTCTAAATCTCTCTTCCTTTGTTAACAAAAAAAGTACTGAATAGAAATGGACTGTAATTGAATTAATAAAATATTTAAGAAATTACTTCTTCTAAAAAATGATGATTTTTTAATCTTTCTGTCGGATGTGTGAATGGGGTTCACTCATCCTTTAGAAACATTATAGAAGATCCATGAAGTCCGTTCATGAATCCAAGTGATGGTAGATGTGTGAACAAGGATCATGCATCCATTATCAAATTTTCACAGGATACGTGAACCCCGATCATGCATATCCCCATGCCAATGATGCATGAATGAGTTTCACGCATATAGAGACCAATTATTTTTAAAAATAAAACCCTATACCTTTTATATAAAAGAAATTAAAACCCATAAATAAAAAATTCTTCATGAGGCCCTTTTAGCACGCAGAACCTATGAACCTCCATATCTGGGTTTTCTAGAAGCCCTCCATTTTAGTAGAGGAGCTTAAAATTAATAATCTATAGGTTTCAGTGAAGTTGGAAGCTATAAAAATGTGGTGTCTGTTCTCTTTCCAGTATGAAATGTGTTTAGAAAGACTTCATGATCATATATGGAAATATCTTTGGAGAATTAATCCATGAGATGTTCTGTGGATGGTGGGTGGTAATTTTACCACAATTATGGAAGAATAAAATAAAAATGGGGTAAACCATTTCCTTGTAGTGATCATATATACTTTTCAACAATCGCAATTGTTGGGGGGTATTCATGACATGGGGGACTTGGGTGCCGGTTAGCATGGTTTAACAACCAAAGGGGCCAATGAAGAACTTGGTACAAGATAGGATGGTGATTCAGAAACCTCCAAGTGCTCACACTCTTTACAAATTCTGAATTCTGCCACTTGGTTCATACTCCTTTGTATCATTCTCTTCTACTCATCCATCTCTAGGAGGGTAATTTCAGGGACATACACTTCGTCTCCAACAGGTGGTTGTGCCAGCCTAATTTTCTCAATATGGTGTGGAGTTCCATAGAGGCTTTATGCCCAGAGTATTTCTAGATTGGGTTACATAATCAGATCCTCCATTTGAAACAAGCCCTCTTGGACAGGTCTAACTCTCTTCTCTCAGCCCAAACATGTTTTGATGAAATTAAAAGAAATATCCAGAGTTCTGAAACTAGTTTAAGGGATTCATGGGATGACGAGACTATGGTCTATAGGTGGGTTAATGTGAATTATCTCAAAAAAATTGGACTAGAACAAGATATGTTCCCCTATGAAGGATCTTAGGCTACCTAGCTCTGATAGGGGATCATAACACTAGTTTTTTCTATATTTTTCTGAATTAAAAATGACACGTATATCGCCAAAACATTCAACATGAATATATTTCCTATACAATTAATTTGAAGGTTATTAGATTCATGGTAAATGATAACATCAGATCCATTTTTTCTGAACCTAACCTATGAATGAAAAATGGATTTCCTAGTGGAAATTCTAGTGTCATTAATTCAGTCCTGGTGGTAATCGATTACCATCAAAGAAACACTAGTTTATTTATTCTGGAGGAGGAGTGATGGGAACCGATCACATATCTCAATAAAGAGAGCACAATGGAGCTCTAGGGATTCCCCAAGGATTTCTTTGTTAGTTCACAGGATATTGTTAAAATCTAGATCATTTTATCTATCAACTTCTTCTTCCGTGGGGAAGGGATTCCCTGGAAGCTAGTTCAACTTCCTTGATCTTTATTCCCAATGTGAAATTACAATAATACATCAAATACTATAGTCCCATTAGATTATAAAACATTGCAAATAAGATAATGCCTTCCATCATCAACAAACATATTTCTTTGTCTATTCACACAAGGATTTCTAAGAATAATCATGTGTTTTTCAAAGGAACAACCAAACTAGGTGAAAAGGGAATTTCACAAGAAATAATTAGAGAGATTAATAGAAAAGTGTTGGGATACAACATTTTCATTAAGGTAAATCTGGATATATCATATAAACATCTTGAGTAGATCTTTATCATCTATGTTATGAGACAAAGGAGACTCTCAGAATGGGTTATTTACCTGATTTTTAGATGATATATCTAACCCTGGATAAATATTGTGTTTATGGGATGGTAGTGTGGCTTCCATAAATTGTTTTCATAGTTTATTCATGGTGGCCCCTCTCAACTTTTATATTTTTCATGGACCAAGACTATCTTAATAGATCTATTTCCACCTGTATTTGGAATGATCTTTGTCTCCCTTACCATTGTGGGGATCATTTTTCTAGTGTGTCTCACCATTTGTTTTCAAATGAATTAGTTTTCTTCATCATTGATTGTAGCTCATTAGTCGATAGTTTTAGAATAATTCTGATTAGATACATGAGATGAAGTGTAAAAACTATTGATGACATAAAGAGTTGAGTTTTCCTTCCATCATCTTCTATGGAAATAGTTTGAAATATGAGTGAATTCAACTTGGGAATGTGTATTAAGTTATTTTCAATGGAGTACATAGGAAATTATATTTTTTCTATCAAGGTACACATTAGAAACTTTGAAATAATGGTTAACATGATTAGTAATCAAATATGTAATTTAGAAAACTGATTCCAATCTTTCAGAAAAAGTATAACCATTTCTTCTATGTATTGTTGTCAATTCCCCTGAAAATTTTATCTAAGATCAATTTTCGTATGTCAAACTTGACAGAAAAGGGGAAACTCCTAAATTCTTTTATATGGGATTCCAAAGAAGAGGGCCGATTTTTTTGTACCTCATGGTAGAAGCTTCTGAAACTAGTGGAGCATGGAGCCAATAATTTAGGGGTCATGGGAGAGGAAATGCACATTCTATATGGAAAACATGAATGGGAGGTTGTGTAGGGAATATCACTTTGTAGCAATTTCATCGATGGTAAATATGGATATGGTCTAAGGGTGAGAATGGAAGACATTCTTTACTATGTAACACACACCATTATCACATACCAGTTCACTAGGAAAATTTATAATCAATTCTTGTTCGAGGGGACATCATCTTTCTAGGAAAGTAACTAGTGAAGTGGGATAATGGGTTTTCATGGGTGACCTGTGTTTAATTTGAACATCAAACAAGCATGATTCTTTCCCTACTACACCCAAAAAATTCATGATCCATGCTATGAGAAGGGGTTTTGATGTTATCCACCTGGAAGTCACTACAAATCAATGTAATTCAATAGGTTCATCATTAGGTAGGTTCATAGAGAAGACCTAAATGGTGTTAATTTTCAGGAATCCTACTATCGACCCATGGGGTATATGTCTTTGTTGAAAATCTATACCATCTAAATTAAACATCATTCTCTGTGGTATCCAGTATTAAGTGATCCCTTTGGATGAGGAAGAGAAGGGTAGGGGTGTTCAACTTGTTTGTAAAAGTTCATCTTGCACCTCTCTAAAGGTGGAGACCACGTCACATTAGTTATTCCAAATAGAGTGGGCAAGATGATTATCGAGAGATCTGTTTGAGTTCAAATTTAATTCATGGAGGGAGGGTTTTTTGGGGTGTTTTCTAAGCACTGGTTCGAGGGTCTAGTGGGAAAAAGTACGATGAGATTTCCCACACAGTCCTACTAGAAGTGGACTTCTCATTCCAATGGAATGATCTCAATCAATCATGCACACACAAGATATCAATAGTCTATCCTGGCACTACAGGTGAGATCTAGTTCTCTTGATATCGATCTCACGAGTCTTCTCAATTAACAATAGGAGGCTCACTCTCTCATATGGTTTTCTGAATAGACTCTACCTATCCTTCCCAGACCCCTGTAACTAGGTCACTGGGTATACTAGTCTCCCACCATGGCCTCAAACAAAATAATAATAGATCATGAAGTCATGGATATATGAGGGGGTGGTCTGTTATTCTTTTAGTTCGGCGTTGCATGTATACAACTCATACATTGCGTATGGTGACAACATAATGAAATATTGTATGGCCTTTCACAATGGACTTCAGGTTTCCATTACAAGAATATTCATTTGGCATTAGTGGAAAATGACACAAAAATAATTAGGAGCACTCTAAAAGGCATTTCTTCAACTCCTAGGAATGTTATTTACTTGTTCCACATGTGTAAAGTGGCCAATTCTAACGATGTTGATCTCTGCATACTAGGTTCCAAGGTAACCACGTGGATGAATTATTGTCCTCCAAGGCCTCCCATGAGTCCCCTTTAATTGAATTTTCTAATATATCATCCCATCCCATAATTGGTGTGGACATATTTATTGGGGATTCACTCAACCTCAACTTTTATAGACCTCGTGATGTTTTCTTCTCCAATTTCATTATTAATAATAATAAATATCATAAAATGATTTTGTAATCATTTTATCAGGGGATCCTGGAATACATATAATAATTATCAAGAAAACAATGAAGTTATAAAAATGATGGAAAATGTATAACATATAACAAAATCTGACTATCTTATAAGAACTACCGATGCATCAAGAGGATATTTCAATCCATACCCATCATGTAATATGTTATATTAATTCACCACATAAAAAATTAATAATATTACAATTCATAATTAACATTACTTCGTAATAAATAAACATCCATAATTAAGATAATAAACATAAGGTTTTCTATTATTTTTACCATTCAATAAAAAGAATAACATGGTTATATTCCATCCATATATTGAATTTGTATATTATTATTATATAATATCCCATGTAAAATATAATTACATTGATGGATTCCGACATAAATGAAAAACAATTTCATAATAATACATTAAATGGGATTGAATAATAATGAATAATGAATTATATTTGTTTGTTACAATGATTTTCATCCCACAAAATAAAATTGTATGAGAGGATTTTGAAGGTATTCTATGAAGAATAATTCTTATGGAGGTGATATTATAGAGACCCAACCCCTGAAGACCTCATATGGTTTATACTATCATTACATTGGCATGATTATAAGGAATAAAGTCTCAATGTAAATAAGAGTTATGTTGTCTGGGAAATCCAGATACATGCCTGAGTCATGTATTATAAATAAATTCACTAATTACAATATAATTTTTTTTAGTTCAAGGATTAAATTATCCCATACATGATATATGTTTAAATCATTTATAGTACACTTCTTTTATACCTGGGTATGGGGAAAAAGTAATGGTGAGATCAAATGCTCAGTAAGGATCATGTATAGTAGAAGGAATAATGATTCAATGAGAATAGTAAATAAAGAAAGGAATCAACTGAACACACATTCATGTAATCAATAAAATGAATGGATAAATATAAAAGAAAGTTAAAAACTGAAAACACATGAAATTAAAATAAGTAGACATTTCATTGTCAATATGGTATGAAAAATAATTTGAATACATTATGTTTAATCAATTAAATAAGAAAAAAGTGAATCTATAGATATGTTTACGCAACATGTCAGGGATAAATAATAACAGAAAAAATTGAATGAAATATTTAATTATTAGATGCCATTTTTTCTAGACACTTGATACCTTTAACCTCATTATCTTTTCTCATAATTCTTTTAATCCAAGGGTAGTAACCCGTCTATTCTTGTTGAAAATGATCTCGAAGGGATTGTCTCTAACTAATTGAATATCATGAGAGTAGTTATGCATCATGGGAATTTATATAAATTTTTCCCAACCTATAATTTTTTCATTATCTAATCCCCAACCTATTGGTCTTTGATTAACTGGTCCCCGAAGCATACAGTGCCTGTCCAAGGCATTTAAATTAACAAAGTTCCCTATCTATATCCCCAATTCATTAAAATATAAAGACTTATACATATTTTCTCCAATTAATTATATAACTATAAAATTCATATTCATATGTACAAATTAATTAAGGTTTAGGAAATAAAAATATCCATGATAAATAATAAGAATAATTAGGTCAAATTAAATGATCAATGATCATATTAAATGGAATATTTCATGGGTAATAACTGAGGAATAAAGAATGTGAATTTAAATACTATCATTAGAGAAATAAATAATAAACCATATAGAGGAACAATAAAGACACTTTTAATAAAACATATCATATGTAGAGTAAAATAAAGTGTTGATTTCATTTATTAATGGAAATACCAAAAAAAGATATTTTAAAAATATTCTCGTGGTAGTACCCTTTTTATTTTGGATGATATTTTCAAAACCATTTTCGTTGAAAACCAATTTGGAAAAAAAAATTGTTAATATTAATCATTTTAATCATTCCAATGAATCTTAAAATAAATAATGGAAGGTAGATCATTATATTCTATACAAGGAAACAATAACATACCTTTTACTTTTGTATGAAAATGACACTATTTTGGAAAACTGTTAGAAGATTCTTTTTTGAATAGAAGAAAATGGTAAAAATGACTTTTAATATTATATAGAGAAAAATAAATACATTTTTAAAAAAATAGAAATCACTAATCAGGGATGTAAAATATTCCAATGTGGAGACTTAAACAAAAACAACCCCGAATTATGATGGGATTGTGAAATAACCCAGTGCCACTTTATAATCTGTACATTTTTATTCCCAATGATATAATAAAAATTATAAAGATAGGAAAATACCATAATAATGAAGATAAGACACATAATAGACATTAAGGGTAATTATATGCACCACATAGAAGAAATAATTTGTGTGTGAGGCATATGTCCAACAAAAATAAATTTGAGACAAAAATCCAATTCCTTTTATTTTCCTTTGGGAGGAATGTACTTTAACAACCTGTATAATAGTTTTAATCATGTTTTTAACATATACCAAAACTATAATCACATTTATAAGATCATATATTAACTTTATATAATATACCACTATCTATTTGTTAAAAATCATCCATTATTATCCATTATATTGGGTGTTAATTGCCTAGTTTTTTAGTATATTTTGACTTTTTTACTTATTGTTCCTATTATTTAGAGAATTATTTCCTCATCTCCAAAATTTAAAACATGATGTAAACATCTTATATATTCATTATATTTTTATCCAAAATAATACACAAAAATTTCATATATGAAATGAAATTCACCGTTTATGGAGATAGTACGGCGTACGTACGCATGAATGCTACATCCATTTATTTTTCGTATTAAAAGAATGAAAATTAAATGATATATATGTATATTATAATTATATTATTTTATATATGTCATAAATTTCATA
Source organism: Viscum album (assembly GCA_963277665.1). Lineage (NCBI taxonomy): Eukaryota > Viridiplantae > Streptophyta > Magnoliopsida > Santalales > Viscaceae > Viscum > Viscum album. Next base: position 667,184,243 of record OY728162.1, read on the forward strand.
TATTTTTAGTAAAAACATCCTTTATATGTTCCCTGTCTTGTGTAAATGAATCACATCTCTTCGAGATGGAGATAATCTACATTTCCGCAAATGATGTTATCTTATGTACAACAATTGGAAATAATGAAGGTATATGTTATATATTAATTATATAAGTATGAATAAAAAGATATATCATATATCAATATATCATATAAAAAATTCATGTCCACCATAATTTTCAATAATGAGGGGTGGTAAAGGAACAAAACGAACGACATTGTTTCACAAGGTGGTTCTTCATCACACAAGAAGGGCATGTTCATTTACCATTTGATGGAAGTGTGTATATGTGTAGGTTGAACCATTAACATAAAAAATATCTATATATTTATGTTATTTTCTTATTATATATCTAGGGAAAAAAAATAAATTTATGGATGGATAAACAAATAATACATCCATATAGATTAAACAATGTTACCTCTTATTCAGGTAATACCTATTGGTTTATACCAAAAGGCTTACTTGGGTGGATTTATACCAAAATTGAGTCTTATAAGATGATTGGAAAAAACTTTTTTTTGAGAAATTTGTAAATTTTGGTCGATCAAGAGGCTAAAAGTGGTGTGAGGAAATGAGGGAGGATGTTTCCTTTTATAATTTTGGTAAGGGGTAATTTTACAAATGCTGAAAATATTGAATTAATCTAAATTCATTTTTAAATACAAATTTCAAAAAATTGAGTAATTTCTAATATAATATAATAATTTATATAATTCATTTCATCGAATAATTATTAGAGACATCTATGTCAAATTATTACCCATATCATTGGTCTTTAACCAATTTTTAAAATCATAACTCTTATCGTGAAGACAGGGTTTTTTACTATTTATGTATTAATATGGTTACTATAAAATTAAAAAACCCTTTAATTAATTATGGATGAAATTTTAAACCTTTTCCAATTCATTTTTTAAATTTTCTTAATTTTTATGAATTTTATGTCATTTAATAAATGATTATTTATTTTATAATATTTTTAATGTCAAATCCGAAACAATTCATTTCATGAAATTTAAAAAAAAATTAAAAAAATAAGATAAATTCAAAATAAAAAAATTAATAAATACCTAAAATGAATATTTCAACTATAAAATTATTTAATTACTTTAATTATATCAAATTTTATTTATTTTAATATTTTTCATAACATTTATTTGATTTTTCCATTAATTAACAAATTGTTGCATGATCAATATGCGAGCATTTAATTTCAATATTTGTTCCCTAAAAATTTAAAATTTATTATCATGATAAAGATAAATATTTTATATTTCCAATAAATTTATATAGTCAAACTAATCCATAATACAACCCCATATTAAAAATATTTAATGTGATAAAAACAAAAGATTGAAAAAATTGACTTTTCATTAAATAAAATACTATAAATGGATTAAACTCATCCACCTGGCTCCAGGAGCTCAAGAAATCACCCCATGGAATATTTAGGTTGATAATAAGTCATTAAATAATATTATGAAAAGTCTAAGGGTAATTTAATAATATTATTTTTACCCTTAATTACCTGATTTAACATTGCCTATGGTAATAAAATTTACGAATGTTTACTATTCATATATTATCAAAAAATAAAAGGGTCCTAGTAAATAAAATTTGAACTTATGATTCCAAAAATTGAATATATATTTTAAATTTCAAAATACATAATTGGATAAAATATATACAATTTTAATCTTGTAGACGGGGCATGAAATATTTTTTTTAGTGTGAAAACATTCAAAATATTGAAATGATTCAATAACCCAATTCAGTGTGAAATTTATTCCGATTACCTAAATTCGATTAAATGATAAAAATTTTATTAAATTATACTTTAAACCAAATTTCAAATATAATATAACATGTTAAAGTTTTTAGATGAAAAGTATGTCTTCAATTAAAATGTAATATTTTGTCACTGTTCATCAAGACGTTAAAATTATCAAAAAAATTCCAAAATTTCAATAATTTTTTTAACATTAAAATTTAAAAAAAAAATATTAATTTTTGAAATAAAATATATAAAAACATCATGAATTGGATTTAATATAGGTTCTCCCTTTAGAGGATGTATAAATTACTTTAGAGAAATATTGATTTTTATGGGTAAAATTGGGTTTGTTTATTTCTTATGCCTATAAAATATTTTGGATGAATTTAAAAAAAATTGATTTAATATATAACATATATATTCCATTAATATAATTCACTAATTTTATGTTTATTCTAAATTAATTGGTAACTAATTAATTTATCTTATATTTTAATGAAAAATATATTTTCATAAGTTTGTTACTCATATTAATAAACTCCAAATTAATGGGGTGGTTATATCTTATTATAAAAAATAGTAATATTTTAATATTATATTTTTGTTTCCTAAAAATCGTTCTTCCACATAGTGTGAGCCATCGAATAATGTCATTTGTGGTTGTGATGCAAGGTAACATAGATTTGTGTGCATTTCATGTTAAATCATAGATTTAATTTATTTCTATTTGTAAATATATTTTAAAGTATCCTGATACTATATTATCTTATGTTCTCATTTTTGTGTTTCATGTACTCTATCTTCTGGGTGTGAAATTTTCCCACCATAATTAAATTGTGTCCTCACAAATTACACTTGATCTCGATTATCTAGGGTCTGATATTTCAAATTACTATTGTTGAAAAACCCAATTCATAAATTTTTTTATAAACTATCCTCTTATTAATATAGTATGAGATGTATAAAGTTCATGTGGAATAATATATAAGAAGTTTTATACATATGAGAAAATTATTGGAATGTAAAAATAAAGACTTGGAGGAAAAGACTAAATATTTTTAAGGGCGTTTAAGATCATAAATCCCAAACAAGTGAATGATAAATGTATTACTGAGGTTCTAAAATACATAAATATTCTATGATTTAGAAGACCATTGGTTCAACAAAAAGTAAGGTATTAGTACAAAACCTTTATTTTAACATCATTTTCCTAACATGATAAATTCATTTTCTTCATAACTAAATAATTTAACATATTAAATTAACATGTTTGTATTTTATAAAATTGCTTTTCATATATTTTATTATTCTTTTATCAATTTAAAATTCATCCATTACCTCAAGAAATGGATATCAAAAAATTAAAATGGACGTATGATTCACCGAAATAAACAATTAATGGATTGTTAAGCCCATAAAAGAGTGACATGGCTGTCTATATTTCTCTAACTATTCTCTAAATCCAATATGGATAATACATTATTATGTAAATCAAAAAAGTAACACTATCGGTTCATCAATAATATTTATTCATCAAATTTTTTAACTAAAATCAATGACATATATACCAGGGAATTTCCAATGTATGTGTTTGGCATTAAAATCTTATCATCCTTTGATCTTGGGTTGAAGTCCCATGACATTGATGAATATGATGTCTTGTAACCAGGCATACAAGTTATCATTTTTTTAAAAACATTTCAAAATAAATTCCCAAAAAATATGACGTACATCAATGAAATATGTTTAATCACAAAACAACCTCTTTAAAATGGATTTCAATACAACCCCAATACATAAATACGTCATCCATTTATTTCAACATATATCCTCCCTTGGTCTATAGATTAACCTTGGTCACTCATTTTCATTATCTATACAAATCCTTTATAATGGTTTGTAATTAAAATTTGAATTATTGAATGCATATCCTTGTGAGTGTAAAACCAGGTACACAGTAAGGCTCGTTCTCATATACCAGGTTACGGTCAAGTTAGGGCCAACACACAATTTCAGAGTTGATACCCCTAGGTATATATGTTCCAAAACCATGTTAACGTGTTGTATCTAGATATAGATATATTGATATAAAATCCCCGTGATCACTAACTAACTGAATCTTTTGGAAGTTCTTATATACTTATCCTCAAATAATACCTTAAGGCTATGTTCCCTAATCTATGCTTTCATAAATCTTGTTCAAGATATTGATACTAAATGTCCTTTGATACCAACTATTGAAACATGATCTCATAATCCTAGAGCTGGTGTCTACTACAATTAAATTAGCATGATTATATGGAATCGAATCCTAAAAGGCTAAAGAGTTTAGTAGTATTGGTATATGAGACACATATATGAATTGTCTATTACAAATAAATACACTAATTAAAACATAATTTTTTCATTTCAAAGATAAATTTATTCCATCCATGTTATCTTTTCATATATTTCTTATTACACTTCTTAGATTCCTAGGGAATTGAAAAATAAGGGTGTGCTTAAATTCATAATATGGGTTAAGTATAGTGGAAGAAATAACGAATCAATGAAAATCGTCAATATTCCAAAGTAATAACTGAACACACATACCATGTAATCCATAAACTAAATGGATCAAAAATATTAAAATTTAAAAACAAAAAACACACTCCATTCAAAAAACTAGATAAGTTATAATCAATATGAAATGGAAAATAACTGAAAAACGTACCATTTAATCAATGAACTGATAATGTAATGCATCCATAGATGCATTGAGGCAAAATAATATTGATAAATAATAAAATAATAAACAACGATGTAAATTCATTATTATTGGATTCCATGTTACATTGGAACATTGTACCTTTACAGTAAAGGTCAATTCTCTGGATAGTTTAAATCTATGTGTAGAAACCCATCAATTCTTCCTAGAAACAAACTTGAATGGTTTTTCACCAAAAACATTAATCTCATGAAGCTACTGATACATCATGGGGATTAATTTAAATGTTTCCCAACCCATTGGTATTTCATTAACTAGTCCCCAACCCCTATATATTGCATTAAATGGTCTTCAACACATATAGTTCACGCCTATAGAATTTAAAAGAACAATGTCTCTTTTGAAATATATGTATTGAGTAAATGATACTGATTTATCTATATTTCCATAGTGAATCAAAATAACTTTCAAATTAAAAACTATATAAAATAATGATATATGATTTAGTAAATAAAAATATCCATGATAAATGATATATATATTTAGGAGGAATTCAATGCTCAATTATCATAGGAAAATTAATATATCATGGGGACTAATAAAGTAATAAAATAAGTGAATTTCAATATTATAATTGGAAAAATAAATCATAAAACATTCCTAGTAAAAATAAGGCTCTTATTAATATAAGATATCTCTTAAGAAGTAAAATAATTGGTCGTTGTCATTGATTAATGGAAATTCAAAAAAATAATATTTTAGAAACATTCTTTTGGGAAATATCCTTTTTATCTTGAAAATCATTATATTTGAAATAAATATTGAAAACATTCTCTTTATTAACTAACCTTTTAAACACGTGAAGGATTTCTCGATTAAATCATGGTGGGTAAATCTAAACATTCTGTACAAGGTAAAAAACCCCATTTTCTTTTATGTGAATAATTACTTATTTTGGAAAACATAAAGAATATAACTTTTATATAATTTTTTGTATATTCAAAAGTGGTAAAGCATGACTCTAAAAATATATATAATAGTAAAAAAATTAAAACAACATTTTAAAATACTATTCCTCATCCGAGGTGGCGCGTTTTATGGTGGTAAAGAAATTGCACCACAAGGATCATCACCTGTCCATTTTTATATAGAGACGGTTTCTCGTTGAAATCGCCATTCTTTTTTTTTACTCATTCAACATCATTATCTTTTAAAGAAGGTTTAATTAACCCTGTAATAACTGTAGGTCCTAGAGGATAGTTGTGTGGTGGTCAACCACTTGTGCAATATGTCTTTCTCAGATATAAATTTCTAATATGGTCTCAAACTGGTTTATTTGTGGATCCAAGAATGCCCAATGCCCTGGGTATCCATGATTCATGTACCTGCATTCACGGGCATGTGTTCATGGACCAATGATTCCACCAATGAAACTTAAGGACTCAATTGGTCGCAAGGATGGGAGGTCGGGTTATCCACACCCTTCCGGGGGATGATTTTTTCCTATTCTGGGACTCTCTTATAGATTTAAATCATGTTCATATGTTCATGAATACATTGTTCATTCTCAAAGAGTGTGTCCATGGGATAACCTTGGTTTCTAGGATCTTCGTAGGCAGGCATATATTTGATTCTATAGAGTGGATACTAACTTGAGCCATGTAATAAAGTACTTTTTAGTTTATCATCATCTTGGGGGGAAGGAAGGTAACTTGATATTGGGATAATGCCCATAAGGAGGGTTTCATACATATTATCTGGAGAGGAATTGTAACCCACATAGTTTGTATTGGGTTCGGTACTACACATAGAAGATGCCCATTTTACGGGACATGATTGGGTCTACCCATTTGTAGGGGCACCTGAAGAGGTAGGGGTGAATTTGGGCGGTGAAACAGAGAAAAGAAACCTTTAATGTGAGATGAAATTAAAGGCCATGTGACCCTTCCTCGGAAACATGGGTACTTAACTTTGGGGGAGGCCCCCTGGAGGACATTATGGGAAGGGGAGGAGTTTCATCCTTTTCAAATGGGGAAGTGAACATAACCCCTTGGACTGAACAATATTCCTCATTCAATGGAATATAAAGTGATCAACCTTATTCCCTAGAATGGGGAGGTTCATGTCGGTGTCTAAAGTTGGGATCTAGGTTACCATGGGAATGTAGGCTCACAGGCATTCCGGATTCCCACACTATTGTAGGGAGGGTCTTCGTGACTCTGCATACTATGGTTATATAGACACAATGGGGAACACCTACGAACCCGATGGTCTAATCATATGGGTCTCATGGATTTGGAGGAATCTTTGGATGTATTCTAGAGGATTGGTTAGTGGAGGGATCATGGAAGACTAGATTGTAGTGGAGGGATGAGGCTGTAACCGGAAGGAACAATACCCAAAAACACCCCATTCTGTGTACTAACTTTTTATGCGGGATGGGGGAGGCTTCGCATACAATAGTGGTATGTCGGCGAAGGGGTCATCCATGCACCAATGTGGTATGTGGGAATTTGTATATGAAATCATGTTCCATAGTGATATGTGTCCCATCACATCGCTTTGGGTTCCATCCACATACTAATGCATTACATGGTGCCAGGTTTAGTATGAATAGTTGTATTCTACATGAATAACCATATTGAAGGGGGGTTAGGGAATCATCATTCATGGGGAGTTTATCCATGAGAAGACTTTGGTTCATGGTTCAAAATTTAGGATAGGATTTCTATAATTATAATTCAATTCCCTAGCTTTATGTTTTGCGAACGGCTGTACCTACAGAGAAAGTGGTTCGCGGTTCGGAATTTGTTGATGAAATAAGACAGAATCCAAAGTGCTACTTCTACGTATCCCTTAAGCTTTTGTCATCCCCTATTCTATATGTCTATCTCCATCTGTGTGTCTGTTCCATACTTCTACTGTGATTCTATTAAAGAGCATCAGAACGGTCATATCTATTAGGAATACGACCCCATTTACAGAGGACCAATGAGGCAATATCCTAACCCACAGAAGAGTTAGTCAACTGGGTTTTGTGGAGGCCTTGGTTCATGATAATGGTTCAAGGAACCCATTTGATTCACTTTGTCCATGAACTAATGAGTTCGCAGCAAGGTACACAGATTGTCCTCACGCTTATGAATCTGTCAGGGAATTGGTTTGTGGTCTTCCTTGCTCATTGCCCATCAACTCACGTGCCAGCAGTTTGTGGATCGTTCCACATACCTGGATGCTTGAGGTAAAGCTTCACTATGTACCTTTCTTAGTGATGGTACATGGGAAATGTAAAAGCCTTGAAAACATGAATTCCTTCATGTTTCATCATATAATTGTAACACAATTTGAGTCCACTCACCATGCTAGAATTATAGAAGTTCATTATTCCTTATACAAAGCATTCGTGGTGGAATTTACTTCCCTTGGAAAAGTTTCAGGACCATTCAAAATCCCCCCCATAGGAATGGTGTCCATTCAAAATGAAAAGGGGACTGTTCCGGTGTAGAAGTAGTCTTTAACTAAAATGGTTTACAGTAGAACATATGGATCTGGTAAGATGGGACCACACCAATATATAGGGAAACATGTCATTTTCCTTTTACCATTTCTCAAGGAGAAAAGTACTATCGATATTCCCAACTTCCAGTAATCTCTCATACTGTGATCCTTGATAAAATTCCATTCATGAACAGATTGTTATGTTCCACGAACTGATCTCTTACCCATATTTTCATATGTGTACCATGTTTTGGATTTCCTGAACACTATTGGGGAACATTCGGTCATAAAATAATGATTTTTCGTGGGAGAATGCAACATAGATGGCTTTCCAACAAACCATACATGGATTGGCGAACCAGACTTTTATGAATATTAATAATTCGAATATAAACATTAATCCAACATTCCAAAATACAAACATAATCAAGGACGTGGTTTGTAGGATCCTATTTCTGAAAACCTTTCTGTTCACCGACCAGTGATCTGTGGGCCAACACATTGGGGATGGTTCATGCACCATGGTTGTAGATGCCAGAATGTGACCACAGACTGTAACTCTTGGAGTGGTTACCTCCACATCTCATGCAGTATGTGGGATGTGGCTACCAAGTACCATTTTTGGAATCTATACACAGAACTTCATTTTGACACATTTTGATTCCTTTAATCACTTTTCCATAGTCATTATCCTATGATTTTATTGGACTGACTTCTCATCGGCTTCTTGGTCATTTTGTAAGAGATACAATGGAAAATTCAAAGACATAATCTAAATCGACGATGGCAAGAGAAACCATGGAGAGGAATATCAATGATCATCTTCGAGACCACAACATTCCCCGTGACAGCTTCTTCACAATATTCTTGATGCCAGAGATGTTAGCTTATCTGTTATCCATACAGTTTACACTCTCTGGCTTTGGTCTTCCTGTCAACGTGCCTCTACAATGTCCTGACCCTGACATCTCTTTCATTCTCTTGGAGGCACCACAAGTTCATGACTGTGGAAACATTTACCCAGTAGAAGAATTCATCTCCACTCTGATTCAAGAGACAATGATCATACTACCATGCTCTCCATGGAGTCATGGAAACAGTGAGTGATGCGAATGTGTCCCATGACTTGATTCTCGAGAATACCCATCCATAATCAGCATCTCCCGAGAAAATCCTTTCTTTTAGTGGAGCACCAAGTTGGTCTTTTAGGCTGGAGCATGTTTCTATGATGAGTGGAACTAGGCGTTCTAGCTGCATCAAACCTATTTGGAGTCCCCCAAATATTTGGATGTGGTGGGGTTATACCAAGCAACCTGTGTTTCCCTGTTTTCAATCTTTTCTCCAAGAGAAAAAACTTCTGAAATTGCTTAGCCACTAGTGTTCGAGAACCAACACCTTCTACATACAGCATGGGGAGGTTGGAATGAGTCTATGGGATATCTACAAACTTGGGGGGATCCGCATCCATGGTTAAATGAATGATGAGTTCCTCTCTGCAGCTGCAACATGGAATGACACATATCACATGTCTCCTTTGACAAGGATCTTACTGGTCATGTATGATGGATCTCTAGTTCATCCCCTCGAGGCTCATTCCCTTATCATGTTAGAAGCATGTGTAAAGATATTCCTGAAGATTATTGGTCCCATGACGAGGGCTCACCGTAGTCGAAATCATCCCACTCGCCAGTCCCGCCAAACCCCATAGACATATTGTGGTACCCATGAAGCAGGGGTGATATACCACATAAGGATATGAGCTTTGGTCACACGATTCACCAGCACTTAGACTGGAAGGTTTATTTTCCATGGTTTTAAGTGGATGGATCTTCCCATATTTCCAAATATACACCAAGATTAGAGAATTAAATTTTATGATGGTGGCCAGGTTGGAAGTGGGTTGACCCAATAATTTGACCCTTCCTACCATTGCCCGGATTTATGAATTGTTGGGAGAAATATATGATGAAATGAATGCTCATCAACTCAGCGGACCGTTCCAATTCATGTATGTTTGGATAGCCGAACACTTCCCAATTTTTGAATACCGACATACCACACAGGTTCCCCATTCTAACTTTCATCCTTCTCTTCTCAGGATTTTTTTTGTTTGTCCGAAGACACTGAGAGTTACCGATTTGGTTGGGATATTGAACGATTCCTCTCAATTCTCATTTTCACTATATCCTATCCTTCATGGATCCTTGAGAGTTGACATGGGTGGTTACTTGGAGGAATTCTCATACCTCATCATCCTTTGGGATATGATACTCATTTCTTGTATAGACCGAGTAGTAACTTGTGATACATACCTCCCCCACATGTTTTCCAGGAAATTTGGATTCCTTCAACATAAAGTGATACTTTCGGTTGTTCAATTAAGGTCAGAATCTCATCATGTGGTTCTCCACCAATTGTGTCTTATGATGATGAATGAAGGTGGTTCTAGAGAGATTATAATTCCTAACATGACAGGGTCCACCTTTCTATGACTGGAGTATTCCCAACTATGGAATGATTGTTACCCAAAAGGGATGTTGAAAGAATATGTTTTTCGAGTACAGAAACCCTTTACCATTACATTCCCTATCCTTGCCCCAACCAAAATGCTACACATTCCATCTATTGTGAAAATTGCAGCTGTTAAACCTTCTACTCTCGTCCCTAAAACCTACAAGATGGATACACCTATTACTCCTGCTCTAGTGGTAAGAAGTTGTTCAATCCATTTCGAAGAGCATCTGGGATGGGTTTCATCAGTACAACCCATTTTTATGGGAAAAAATTCAGACTACTCACCTCCTACAAATATTTCCCATGATCTTAACGAGACTGGAACTAGTTGAGTATCACTGGTCATCCAGGATGCCTCTATTAGTCTTCTGTATTTGGATCCAGTGGCAGGGCCATCTAAGGGGAAAGAGAGTCTCCCATCTTGGGTAACGTACCATAAGTCCCTCTCCACTCCTATGATAATCCTTCCTTCTTACAAACACATGGAATCTGGGGAGGATCAATGTAATGGAGCTATGGAAAGGCACCATGTAGTAAAAAAGAGGCATGGTTCCAATTATGTTCCCTTACCACAAAGACACCTCTGGCCAATATTTCTAATCAGGTTGAAAATTTTTAGTGTTTATTTAATGAGACGTTTTCTCATGTCTTTGACTATCAGATCATACACCTAATTATTTACCAAATCATCATTTGCTGAGAAGACTTTGCCTCCTGTGGGGACAAGCTGACCAGGATCAATTCATCCCATCAACAAGTGGCGATCTTCCAAGATGTTTTAGAATAATTTGATCATCAGACATCCGAGGAGGTGAAGGCCCGTGATTTTATGGTGAACAAAGAGGAAGATCAGGGGGAGGTCAATGTACATTTATCTATGTTGAGGGAACAACTGGCCTCCTCACTTACCAACTATGAAGCTGTCCAGAAGGATGGGTAGGACCTAAAAGTTGTTCTTGAGTGGGTGCATCTGATGGTCAATGCCATAATAAAAGAAATAGATTCCTTGGAGAAGACTATCGACGGCCATCAGAAACCACTCACCATCCTTATAGAAAGGGAGAATAGAACCCTATTATATTCATGTCCCAAATCATGATATTTATTATTCCCCTTTTTTGATAGAGTGGAGAGACATTGGATTGGAGATGTTCCTCCAATTTTTTCTAAACTCATTATCACTGATTTGTCTTTTAAATATCTCTCTGTTTAACTTTTACTGTTGTTTCAACATTATTTCAATTAGAAATTAATATTAAACCATTACTTTAAAACAAGAAACTGAAATAATTGAATCGAGATGTAATTTTTTTCTTCATCTGTGGGACTCAGCGAATGTTGTACAACTATTACTATGGTTTCATGGAACACCCTAGGAATTTTTGGGTCTTTTTTTACTACTACCCTAATGTTTTCTTAAGAATTCCAAGTATGGTATTATAAGGCATTATTTGGCGTTTTATAGGCCATAATTTATGGATTTTAAACAAAAAATATATTCTCCTTTTTTAAAGGCTCAACATTTCCCCTTTTTTAATGAACTGATACTTGCCTTTTTCCCAGAGCTTCCCATTTGTTGATTTTTCCTCTAGAAAGTATGACCCCCTTTTCACTGTTTGTTTAAATTCATACTACTAAAAATTCATAATGATATTTTTGGTTGAACATATTTAACCATAAATAATGGGGAAAGTACCTGACTTAAGACCATTAGCTGGGAATGTTCTAATATCTTTTAGAAATGGAATTAGGAATTTTTTGTCACTAGATTTGTGGATTCTGGTCATGAATGAAGATTTGATGCTGCTATAGGCGTACATAGGTAGGAAAGGACTCTTCTGGGAATAAATTTTCCTTTGATTGATGATTATTATATTTGTGGAAATCAAAAGCAGAACCAATAGGGAATGACGTAAATAGTCAATTAACAGTGTCTGTAGGACACTGGCCTTCCATTTCCATTGGCCTGGTTGGATTTGAATCATTTTGAAATTATTTTGAAATTAGGAGACACTGTGGGTGGGTGGCCTGAGTAGAAGTGTCTGAAGAAATTAGGACAATTCATATCGGCTTTGAGAGGGAAATTTTTCCTGCACATTTTTCCCTATTTGAGGGAGTGCTAGTGAATAGTAAGGTTAATAAAGATTCTTTTTTTTATCAGGGGCACTTGGGAAGGAGGTATATAAGTCGTCATCCAGAAGTTTTCCAAATCTAGGGGTGTAACAAAACGTGGATGTCATTTGAGTGTCTTGTTCATAAAATGAACTCTCTTGGGGGAAAATATGTGTTTGATTGATGGCCATTTTTGTTGGAAACATATGCAGAGCCACCAGGGTATGATAATAATTTTCATGAAAAAGTGTCTGCAGGACACTAGCCTTCCATCTTCGATGGCCTTTCTTGATTGTGGAGATTAGGAAATTTCTATATATTGTGTGTGACAATTGACGAGGGGTGTCCCTGAACAAAAAAGGAGGAATTTTAACATAACATATTTTGGGAAAATAAGAAATGAGCGGGGAGAACTTTTTTTTGTATGTGGATCAACAGCACACATACATATGATATATCTTTAGAATCCTCATAATGGACAAGAAATGAATCAGTCCCGTATGTTATGATATATATATTATATGTGTATGTAGGAAACTCTAAACCATGACATTGAGGGCCATTGAATCTAGAGGGATGGAATGAGACATGGAAGCCATTGGGAATACTATTATAGAAGATGACTCTCATGGGGAAGAATTATCCTATTATTGATGACCATTTTTGTGGGAAACATATACAAAGCCACCAGGGCATGATTTTCATAGTCATGAAAAGGTGTCCGCATGACAATGGCATTCCATCCCAAATGGCCATGGCTGGATATGTAGATTCAATATCGCTCAGAGCATGTTTTTTGAAAAATGGAATGAGTGTATCTAGACATATTGGGGACATTTGGGCTGTAATTTACTCATTTAATTTGGTTTACCTTACGTAGATATGGCTCGTATGAAGGGCGAGGCATTCATTCCATCTTTGGAATAACTAGTTATTTAACATCACATGTCCAGGACATGGGGTTCATCCCAGGGGAGGGATTCGGGACATGCCTTTTAGGGTTGTTTTGCTAAGACAAAATATATGGACTGTTTTTCTATAACACCGTGGAGGATCGCTTGCTAAAATCCCAAACCTCACCTGAGCATAGGCTTGTTGAGAATCAAGGGGTTTCAAGGATTCTCTTTCATTGGTTGGGAATAAAAAAATCATTACTAGATGGCACTTGTGGGCTTAAACCATTGTTATGAAATCTACTATCATAAAACAAGGACGATTTTGGCCTTGAAATATAACATCGTACGGTGAGAACGTGATGCTATACAATTGAGAGTCATGCATAAGGGACGATTTTGGCCCCGCGATTTAATGGTGTGCGATGAGGACGTGATGCTATTCTATTTAGAGTCATGCAGTGGGGACATTTTAATTGTCATAATGATCTTCAATAGATTTAGGTTAATCAAAACTAGTATGTTCTGATGTTCTTAGACGTGAGTGATGACAGAAGGTTTAAACTACAGTCTTGATGGAAATTTGAATCAAGAGGGATGACATGGGTCTTGGAAACTATTGGGTGTACTGAGATAGAAGAGGACTCTCTAAGGGACACACATTCCTTTGATTGATGGAATTTTTTTTTTCGAATCATATTCAGAGCAACCGGGGCATGATGTGAATAGTCAAGGAAAGGTGTCCGTAGGACAATGGCCTTCCATCTCCGATGGCCTAGCATGTCTATGGGGATCCATGTTTTCCTCAGGTATGGAGTGTGAAATAGGAAAATATGTTCCTGGTAACGAGAGAATACATAGACCATGATTAACTATGAACTACTTGGAGCTTGCATATAGGGCTGACTCATTTGTATAGGGCAGAGCATGATATTTTGACTTCTCATGAATGAGTGGAATGTGCAGAATATCATAATACCGAGGAATGGACCACACATAACTCTTGAAGAATTTAGTAGTTTATTTTCATGGGATAAGTCCATCCATAGACTCACTATATATGTCTGAACTACGTATTGGGGAAATGAAATTTTTTTTGTTGGTGGCTGGGCTGGGATCCTAAATATGCGCATCATTATTTATCTTTAAAGGGATGGAATCAAGCCATACGTAGATCTGTATGCTCCCTACAAACTTTTTCTCAATGTGTATGGACACTTGAGGGATTTTTTTTTCTGATGTGGGTTGGGCTGTGATCGATGATAAAGGCGTCACTACGTATCATGTGAGGGCAGGAATCAAGCCACATGTAGTTCTAAAAGTTCCCCATACTGATTTGGCTCTGTCCATGGGCGAGGAAATGTGAGGGCACATTGGTTTCACTTGATAAGGGTGATGGGCCTACCATATTCCCCTACAATTTACATGTGTAAGAGAATCATCTCCCCTGACCATAAGTTCTTGATAGTTATACTTGATGTGAGAAACATGGAGTAGTCACAAAGTCTCCTTTTCAAGTGTGGCGAGGTAGAGAATATGATTGGGGAATTTAATTTTTATTTCATGGTGGGGTTGGGCCAAGATTGAGGATCTAGGAATCTCTATCTATCTCGCGAAGGTATAAATCTAGTTGTAGATGGTTTTGTAAGTACCCTACACTGATTTAGCTTGGTGCAAGGGGTAGGGGAATTTTTGTTCTATCCTTGTGGTTTCCAGGTCTTACCTGTTACCATATAGTTGGTTTTTTTAAGATAATTCCTACCCCTAATCCTATGCTCATCGGATTTATAATTTATTAGAAATAAAATGAGTGATATAGGTATCCCTTATGAATGTTGTTAGATAGGGGGCGTCATGGAGGCATTTGTTTTATCGTGGATGGGCCAAGATCGATGATTGAGGCCTCACTACGTATCCTGCGAGGGAAGGAATCAAGCCATAAGTAATTCTGTAAGAGATTATTTAGATTATTTTAATATTTCAAGGACGAGTTCTATACAATTTAATGTCATGTAGCTGAGATGATCACTCATAGTTTAAGGTCGTAGAGTTTGTGCAATGGAATTTAATATTAACATCGTGTTTCCTGCACTAATACCATACAATTTAACATCATGTGGCCAAGACGATGACTCGTAGTTTTAGTTCGTAGAGTTTAGAGCATGGAATTTCCTTTTAACGTCGTGTTTCATGTCCTAACACCATATAGTTTAACACCATGTGGCCAGGATGATGACTTATTGTTTAAGGTCTTAGAGTTTGGACCATGGCATTTTGGGGTTTGTTATAACTCAGAGTTTAGGGTTGTAGATCTTGGACCTAGGTATTGAGGGTATAATAACAATTAGATCAGGGGCATAAAGATCATACATAGTTATTGATGTTATTATGACTCATATTTTACGGTCATAGTGTTATGACCTATGTATAGGATGAATTTTAATAACTCATAGTTTAGGGTTATAGAGCTCGGACCTATGTATTGAGGGTTTTATTACTCATAGTACAACGTCATAGTTCTTGGACATAGGTATTAAGGGTATTATAACTAATTGTGTAGGGTCATAGAGCTCGAATCTAGTCATTGGATGATTTTTACTCATTGTTCAGGGTCATAGATCAGGAAACATAGCATTTGGGGAATTTTTACTCATAGTTTAGGGTCATATAGCTTGGACCATAGCATTTGGGGGCATGTTATAACTCACATTTTAGGGTTGTAGATATTTTTACTAGGTATTTAATTTATTATAACTCATAGTTTTGGGTCATAGATATTGGACCTTGGAATTCGAGGTATAATAACTCATTACGCAATGTCTTTCTTCAAGAACTTAAAATTTTTGCGGGTTGTGGTGAGCTGTTTTTTGATCGATATCAAGGTGTATGCTACATTAGAATAGATCCAATGTACCATTTATATACCTTCCCACTTTGGTCCAAGATTTCGAGGCTTCTTATTGAGTATCATCGGGGTTCTAGGGACTAAAACTGTTTCTCCTACTAGGAATTATCGATGTCGAACCTTTTTGTTGAAGGATCATCCAATCCTATTTTGGTATACTTCTAAATGGTAAAGATTGTGGATATTTTGTTCATCTAGCTACTCCAATTCATCAAACCATCTCTGGGATTACTTTTCCACATATATTTTTTCACAAATAGACACACGATGTTATGGAACATGGATTTCGATAAGAAAAATCGCTTCTTCCCTTTATAATAGTGAGTACGGGGTTGTTTGGGTGGTCGAGCGGGTCATGGTCTGGTAAGCCCATAAAGTATGAAAGAGCGTATCTAGACATGATTTCTTATACTTATCAACAAAAATTTAGTGTATATTGGATAATGTCTTATTGAAACCCTTTATCTATCTATTGGACGCCGCATGTTAACCAGAAAAATGGTTGGCATTAATTACAAACACTTGGTATAACTTGTACAACTAAGCAGAGAAGATGTTGGTTCCATTGTCCCTTAGGATATTATGTGGGACACCAAATAGGATATTGTGTCGGACCTCACAAATCTGTTGATGTTTTTCACCCCATCTTCATTAAGGGGTTTGGATTCGGCCCATTTGGAAAATAAGTCGGTCACTATGAGTATGAATTTGAACTATCTAGCTTAACTGGGAGGATATGGTCCCACGACATCCATCCCCCAAGCCCAAAAATGGATAGGAGTATTTATCTGTATGAAGTAAGTCTGGGAGAGGTGTATGAAATTGGCATGAACATGATAGTAAGGGAACTTCTTGGTGAATGTGGAACAATCCTATATCATAGTGGTCTAATAATACCCAAGCCTTCAGATATGGTAATAGAGCTTGGTTGGTGACTTATGTGCTCCACAAGCTCAGGCATTCACCTATTTCATGATGGAGATAGTTTCTTCTCCCTCGATTCACATGAGAAGGACTCCATCATGGACATGTTTGTAGAGGACCTTTTATTTGTTTAACCCATTGTATAAGACAATGTTGAATGCCAATCTTCAAACCTGCTCCCTTCCATCCCTATCTGGTGGGAGCTCCCCGTACCAAAGGTAATTTATAATCGGAATCATCTAACTGGTGGCATGACCATGAGGTTCAGATACGGGGATTCTTTCATCGATTTAGTCTGTATTTCTCTTGATGAATGGAAAGACCATCTGACGATGAGCAATGATAATGATTATTTCATCTGAGTTGGGATTGGACAAGGTTGTGGATAAATTTTCCCAATCATTGGTTTGATCATGTTGTGACTGGGGTACATAAGTCTATATTGCTTATAATGGAAATTTTACCATGAGTTCTGAAACATGGTTCATTATGGGGAGAACTAATTCCTTCTTGATGGTGTAGTCACCTTTGATGGGTTTGATGACTAGTGCTGAATCTTCCATTATTTTTAGGTGTTTGGATTGCACCTGAAGGTCCAATTCCATTCCTTAAATAAGGGAATGATATTACCCTTCAATGTTTGGGCACCCTTCTTAATATTGGAAAGAGTAATTAAAGAAGCCCTTTTTGGTAAATACAAGTATGACTCCAAAGGACACTTTGTTGAGTTTTGGATCCTCCATAATTTTTTGTGTTGGGCATTGAGAAGCACCATCTAAGTACATTTCCCATATATGGGGGTCCTCTCGAATGGAAAATACTTCTTTATCTAGATGTTTTCCATCCAATGGTGTTGTTTCTTATAAGGGGTTCTCAGCCAGGATGTCTACTAACTCCAGACCATTGATGAACTTCTGGGGCACAAAACATATGTAAAACTAATTTATGATGACTTCCCATCATGATAGACGCCCATTCATCATAGGACGGTTGAGGATATTTTTTAGCAGGAAGCAAAGAGAGACCTAGTCAACCACGTGGTGCTGTAGGTAATGCATGTGCTTCTAAACTGTGAAGATTAGGGCTAGGCAGTTCTTTACAATTTTCAAATACCAGGTTTCATCATTGATCACTATTCGGGCGAGGTAGTATAGATTCTTCTCACTACCGACATCATTCTTATTCATGAAGAAGATGTGTAATGACCGTTCAAGGGATGTTACATATAAAATGAGTGGTCTAACCTCACATGGTGTCATGGGCACCAGCGGGATGAGGATATATCTTTTATGATTTTCGAACGCTTCATGACAGTCATTATCCCACTCATAAATAACTTAAATTTTCATGATCCCGGTAAAAGGTAAACATTTACCTTCTATGATGGCTATGAAGCACCGAATGTAGAAGAGGTGCCTCTGGGGATCTCTCAACTCAATCAGGTTGTGAGGTGGGGGGATTCGAAGAGTGACTTATGACTTCTCAGGGTTGACTTCGATGCCATGGTGGCATACAATGAAGCCATGATATTTCCATGAGGTATCACTAAAGGTGCACTTTAGGGGATTCATCTTTAAACTGTTTTGTCACAATTTTTTGAAGATAGTTTCAAGTTCATCTAGGTGGTTCGACCATTGTCGTGATTTAACCACCAGGTCTTCAACATAACACTCGACGAATTTTCCCAAAAATGCTAGACGATGAAATTCGTGGTGCACTCATATGTGGTGCCAACATTCTTTAGACCAAAGGAAATAACTTTATAATAGAACACTTCTTGAGGGGCCCTAAATTTAGTAGCATCATCATCTTCTTATGTCCTCTAGATTTGATTGTATCCAGAATAGCCATTTATGAAAGAGAGGGCTTCATATCTTGTTATTGCATCGATTAAAAATTCTATCATTGGGACTAGGAAGTAATATTTTTGGAAATTACAATTAAGTTCCATGAAGTCAATACAGATTCTAATATGTCCATTCTTCTTTTTGGCAGGGACTATGTTTTCTAGCTAGGTCGAATATTGGACCTCACGTATAAAGTAGTATTTGATCGGCTTTTCAACATCAGCCTCTATTTTGGAAGAATGCTTTAGGTGGGTCCTTTTGGACATCTTCTTATATCCACAATGACCTTCTGGTAAGCCCAAATGATGAGTGGAAACCTTAGTATTAAGGCCTGGCATCTCAATAAATTTCTAGGAAAACACATCTCAATTTCTCTTTAAGAAAGAGGTGTATTCCTCTTGTTCCACATCATTCATGGCCTCACTGATCAGAGTGGGCCGAGGGTTCGTTTCGATGCCCAAATTTATATATTTATGTTCATCGAAGGTGGTGGAGACATCTTATATGAATGCAGGAGGGGAATCTTTGAGGTCTCTTTCCCCCTCCTCTTCCTCTTCTTCTTCATATTCATTATCTTCCTCTTATAATGGGGAAATGATTTTTGAGATGAACTCTATGATTTTGGAAGAGGAATTTCATATTCCATAGGGTGTGAGGTAATGGTAGTTTGATATCCAAATTATGTGCCATGATGGTCCTTGATAGGGGTTTTCCTTCCATCATCAGAGTCAACCCGCTCTTCCGGGTCCTTGGACTCTGTGGTCGTAACAGATTTCACGCAAAAAAGGGATCTATCACATGAACATGCATTTATACATTCATCATGGTCTATGGGTAGTACATAACCTTCCCCATGTTGGTGGAGGGGGTCGGCAGGAGCCATTTCCAATCCATTTAGGGAATTGATCCAATTAGCATCATTCGCCGAAAGATGTTTTTCTTATGATTCATGGAACCCAACATCAATATAATGAGACCCATATGACTCAAATAGAGATTTATCGGCACAAAACATCTTGTTTCTCCCATTAGTGCAATATTTGATGCACTTATGGTATGAAGATGTAATTGCAGCATGATGATGCAGCCAAGCCCACCCTAGAAAAATGCTAAAGGCAGTTCATTGTCGCACCACCTGGAACTTGGAATCTGATATGAGATCTTTGTGCCATGTTTTATCTTTGATTTTCCCAAATGGTTTTTGATCACTTTTCTCATATCCCTTTAGAGTTGTAATGTTGGGTGTCAAGCTGTCTAAATCATATCCCAATTGACAAAGCATTCACAGTGAGAGGAGGTTAACTCCAGAGCCATTGTTGATAAAGATCCTCCGAACTTCAATCCCATTTATCGTTCTAGACACATATAAGGGTTTTATTTTCCCCTACATGATGGAATCCCCATCCCTATCTGTGATGAAGATGGTGGTGTTACATTCTTCTAGAATAGTCTCCATCCAGTAGACTTCGACTACTACTACTTCAACCTTGATCTCTTGGAGACAAAACAAGGCTTCTATGAGTTCCTCCCAAAGAAAATTGGATAGGTTTAAAACATACAAGATTTATAAAATTTTTGGTACTGAATCCAGCTGATTTAAAATATTATACTTCTTCTTTATAGTTTTGCGTTTCCCAGCTCGGTGTTTCCCATTTATAGAAACATTAGGGGTTTGAGATTTGGATGTAGATTGTTCGGCCTCTGTATGATGGGATGATGGTGCTGTTGTCCTTTCCAATTTTAGCTGATCTAGTCCACCTTTATACCTTGGTTGAGTTGGAATTTTTTCTTCCCTTGATAGATATTCCAAGATAACTGGTCTTGGATTTATTCTAATAGGGGTGAATGAGCTTTCCAGTTCTTGTTATGTCTGTCAGAGGGCCCTTTTGTGAGTTTCCACATTGTTAATGGTTTGAAATGCAGATTGGTTGGGAATTTTACTAATTCCATGATCATGCATTCTAGGAAAACATCTGGCATCCATAGCCTCTTCCTCTGGCTCTTGAGTTGGTGATGTGGAATTCAGGTTCATTTCCATAGTCTTCATCCGTGAAGGGGGACATCAAGTTAATGAATTTAATGGAGCTGATGATCAGTTCTTGATCTGACTTTGTTTATGTTAGAATTTCTTCTTCATACGGTGTCGTTTTCCAGAGGGGTCCAGTTATACCATTTGTTGGGGTGGGGCCCATTGTTCCATGATTGCTGGAATGTAGTCCGAAAGTGTCAACACTAACTTTGGAATTGGTTTTAGATCATCTTATTTCTTTCCCATTCTTAAATTCTATCCTTTAGAGTACCACTTAGATAAGGAGAATGGTTGTGTTTTATTGGGAGATTTTGGGGGAACAGTTGGTTGTTTCTTCTATGCCTAGAGGATTCCATGGACTCAGTAGACGTTCTTCCAGGTAATCCAATTGTAAAAAATATTCTTTTTCTTACTTGAAACTATTTTCCATTCCTCTTCCTCTCTTGAGTCTGAGGTGGAATCACATGCCACTTGTTTTGGTGGCAGGCCCAACTGAACATTCCTGTAATCCACCATATTTTGCAAGAGATACTTGAAAACAAATAACATTTGGCTGGTATGTCCCAGTATCTGATGATTCATACCATAATCTAGACGTTTGTCAAGACCAAATTCATCATCTTTCTTTGGCTCTGGTAGTTGGAGAAATTTTGATTCATCTACTATTAAATATCCGTAGACCTAGTCATCTTAGAATGAGTAAACTTTATTTCTTAAATCATTGAAATGATTTCATTTTGTATCACTTCTCTCTTCTGGCTGAGGTGGGGGATTACTGTTGGCGTTCCTGGGGTCCCATATATTTCGGTGGGGTCTTTAAAAATAGAGCTGGTGTATGGTGTATTTAAAGCGTGACAGTAACCACTTCATCTTTTATCTTTCTTTTCCCTCAGGCTAATGGGTCCATTTGGGACTTGAGGTTAGTATGTTTCAAGGAGTCTTCTATCCTTTGAAAAATTGTATAGATGTATCTAAAAAAGCAGGTGTACATCACCAGGATGAGCGGTGTTCTAAATTCATCCTAAAGGTTATCAATTCTCATGGAAAGCATCAAATCCTGGGGGAGTTGTCGATTCAGGGAATAAATCTGGCCCTTCAATCTGAAAATGAATTCTGAGAATCTTTAGTTCTCTCTCTCTTTGCAGTTCATGAGATCAATAACCATCGTCTTGGGTATCATTGAACTAAGTGTGAATTGAAACAATCGTTGGAGGTACTCCCAACCTACAATTGAATTAGATGGTATGATAGTAAACCATAGGAAAGTCGAGCCTTGTAGGGTTATTACGGTTAACATGGGTTTTACAACTTCTTACGGCTTTGGATTTCTCATCATGGGTTCACTGCAAGAGGCATAGTGCATGAAATAATGTTTCAGGTCCCACAAACCATTTAATATTGGGAATATGAGGTTCCCAATGTTTGGTGGTGGAGGAACATTGCTCACCCACTTGGGGTAGGGTTTTTTCTCCAGTTGTATCGGAGCGTGCCACCCGTCCATGGATTCATGTCAAGCCATTAGTTCTTTGAAATTGTTCAGAAGCCCCTGATTCATATCCTATCGGGCTTGAGATTGAGTGGGTGTGACAGTGGCCATGTTTGGGCATGCTAGTGCTACTGTAATTTTGGTTTGATAGCTAGCCCAGGGTATCATCTGTGGGTTTACCTTGATATACACCAGCTGCCTTCCCAGCGAGGGGAAGTCTTTATTTCTTTCCAGGGTCAGGATTAATGTTCCCTAAAGCTTGGATTTATTCATCAAGATGAGTGCATGGGGCATGTTCACCTCTTCTAAGAGTAGCTCCTGATGTTCTGCAGGTGAAACAAATTCGGCATGGTAGCTTCCTCAATGTATATTGACATTTATTCGCTGAACTCTTACATTAATTCCTCATTATTAGAAAACATATCCTCGACTATGATGGATTAAATCTTGTGGGTAGGAGATGGCAGGTCATAGACAACCATTGATTTATTCTTGTCCTTATTGTGGGTTTTCATAGGAGGTAATGTCAGATACACTAAGGGGGTACCCAGATTTATGACCACCCTCTGGTTCCTGGTATGCACACCATCAGGTTAGGTGTGGGATTCCTCTAGGAGGGAACTGTCTATATTCAGATCCTAACCCCCTATGTTATTCCAGGTGATTTCTATGGGGTTGTCATTTTTAATGTTCACTGAGGCATACTGCATTGCTGGTGGTGTACCCAGTGTTGAATGGTAGGAAGGCTTCCTAAAATCTTTAAAGGGCACTATCCTTCCATTCTGCAGTATTCTTTGGGTTTCTTGGTGAATATTGACTTGAATGGATCCCTAGTCTGACCTCATATCATGCATTTATCTCAGATGGTGAAAACCACGAGAATGGATGGAATGGTTAAATCATTTCTCCGTCTTTCTTCTTAGACGGCGGAAGACAGAAGTACACTGTATGATGATTTGAGGTAAATATTCCCCCAGCCCTATGGGTGGGGTTCGTCCCCTTCTATTATTGATGTGTTACGTCCAAGGTTTGTTTCTCTTATGGAGGCATTATGATTTTAAAATTCCCCCAGCCCTGTGGGATGTGGTTGTTCCCATATCATGGTGGTAGCCACCAATATTTCCACCCTTCCCTTTTCACGTACACTCATGCAAGTGTGAGACGGGAATGGAATTGGGCCTATATGGAGACTATGGTCTTTTGGATACTATATCACTACTTGATCGTTGGTTTTCCATCGGCAGAAAGCCTACATGATATTCCTGGATTCCTGACTCACAATATTTTCGATGACTTGATCTCTTCGTCCCTGACGCTTCTGAGACATACTTCGGGGTAGTTTTTGTTGACTATCCCATATTTCTGGAGAATAGATTTCACTTTATTGATTCTTATGGGTGATGAAATAGAATGATGTCATTTCCAACGGGGCCTGGTGGATGAGTTGTGGGGTGAAGTGTAGAGCTCCATGTTATCCACACCACTAGATGTGAACTACTGTCGGGGAATTTCTAATGAGGAGACACAACTTATGAAGTGCATGGAGGGAGGTAGGTTAACGGTTCTTTATCTCCTTTCTAATTGTGTATGCCTTGCGGATGAGAGGGCTTTTATGATGGTTAGATGATGAAGTTCCCCTATCGTGGGGACATGGTCTGCATACCCTTTGTAGGGTATAAATTTTTCTTTTATCTTTCAATGATCCATTAATATATTGAGGCATATGTCATGCATGCATTCCCCAGACAACTCTGCTGGATTGTAGATGTGAAATGTGGACATGTGAAAATACATCAGTGGTATATTATCCAGAACTAGTATTCTTCTCACCAGCAACATATCATGCTATAGTTCTTAGAGAGGATCCTCTATTTGATAGACCTAGATCTAGTACTTCTTAATAATTTCTGTTATATGTAGATGAGAAGGTGAGACCCATATGTATTTTTGGATGGCTCAAAGGTGACTCTGAAGATGAGAGTGTCCTTGAGCCATCCCCTGGTTGAGAAAGAATATCACATTTTGTGAACGGAGTGCATGATGTGTCTAAATTCTTTTCGAGTGCATCAACGTAGGAGGTATTTATCATATTTGTTACGGAAATGGGATTACCTTCTTTCAAGTATGAATTTTGATTTCAAGGAGGACATTTTCAATTGGTTCAGCAGTAGTGAGGGATACTATTTCAACTTGATGGTCGACCACATGAATTTTTCATACAGTGTATACACTAGGGAGGAACTTCACAGTGGGATGTAGAACAAGGAGGACTTTCTTGATGCCTGATGTCACTTCGGGGAGGACCTTCACATCAAATTTCATTACAGGGAGGGCCTTCACAGAGAATGTCATCAGGGAGAGGACTCCCATCATGAATTGATATTTTTCTGTAGGGATTATTTCTATTGTGCACATTATGGGGAGTTCCTTCATGATGTACTGAAGTGAGGGGATGACCTTTTCATCTCTTGATGACAATATGGAGAGGGCCATCATATCAACTGCCATTGCACGGAGGGCCTTTGAAATGAATATCATTATGGCGAGAGATACTATCTTGACTTAAAGTCTGACTATAGGGAGAAGCATATCTATAGTTTATATCCTAGGGAGGACAATCATGATGGACGAAAGAAAGGGGAGGACCTTCTTGATCCCTGATCATTAGGTTACGGGGTGGGAAACCCTAATGTGCATCCGGAGATAGGCTCTCATGATCGATCATTACTGGCCCACAGTGTAAGACCCCATGCTGCTCTGTGGAGGACCTTCGGAGCTACTGGGGGCGAGATTGCAGAGTGGTCCTTCATAACATCAACTTCCACTTCCATAATTCTATAAAAGAATGATAGGTTCTTGATAATTTTCTAATATATTATTAAGGGCGTTTGGAACCCCATCCTCCAGCAGAGTGGGATTATGTATGTGATCTTCATTTTTCAATTGGCTTTGGCACATTTCATTCTTGGGCGCTCTCGTGCAGGTAACCGAGGATATCGGTTGTTGGTAATGACCTTCATATATGGGTCCCAGTCTTTTTGGATCACATGATGTCATCTGACACTCCAACAGACATATTTAGTTTTGGTAGGGATATATGCTTTCCATGGAGGTTCCACCGCATTGGACCAGTGTCCCCAAATCAGAACAGGTATTTTTTCCTGATGAAGACGTCAATATGTCGTAGGATATTGTCGTCGACCCTACTGGACTAAAGCAGGAATGAATAACTGCTCAAGAGTCACTAACTTATTTTGCAAGTAATTCATTCCATTCAAGGGAACTCAGTCATGGGATCGACTTATCAGTTTCTCCACTGATACAATGATATCTTGTCATGTTTGGAGGATATGGTCTGGAGTTTACATATAATCTTCCATCATTTCTAAGATGTTATGAGATACATCTTAGGTTGGAATGGGTATGAAGTCCCATTTCGATGTCAGAGAAAGAGTTTTTTCCTGCTCATGTTATCCATGTGTTTCCAGTTGATACTAGCATTTATCCTATGGTAGGACATAGGAAGGAGTATGTATCCGATAATCTTCTCTAGTTTCTATTGTATTTGACTTGTGGTCTTCGTATTCACAAGTGGGGATTTTAATCTTCTCTATTCCCACTATATTTTCCTCATAGGCTTTGTATACATCCACATTATTTCAATCGTCTTATATTTAGTTGCATCCCTTTTTTGATGGATGCTTGAAATGCATTAGAAGTCGTTTGTGCCATCGTGTAGCTGAGTGATGACCAATTTTGATGGAGGAATTGAAATCTCTCAGCAGGTTTTTGTTCCTAGGTGTAGCTGAGTGACACCCTATTTAGATAGTGGGCTTGTTGTGCATCATAAAATATCTGTATCTTCCTGTAGTTTTTTTCTTTATCTTCCGGGTGGTACCAATGAGCATTAGAAAGAATGTGTGTGTTCTTGTATTATGCCACATTTTTACTGTGGTGGGTATGAGAAGAGGGGGTTGGGTAATAGGTCTTCCCATTGAATGTCACCATTTTGTATGGTGGAGCTACACCTAATAAACCAGGGTGATTGTGTGCTCATAATTATATATTCACTACCCTTGGTGAGAATCCCAAGGGGCCTAGGCCTCTTGGACTTTGGTAGGTGCCCTTGGTTTAATTTTCTCATTGAATAGAGGAGGCATGGTCATTTGGTGTCGGTGATAACCCTCTTTAGCAGGGGTGTGTGACTAGGACGCCTATGCAGTTGAGATGAAGCTATCAACATTGATTTCATATGTCTCTCTATGATAATGGAGGTACCCATTCTCACGTTCCGGGGAAAGGCTCTCGAAAATATTTGAGATGACCACCGGGGCCACCTTGCGCTGGGGTACCGACATTAGCTGATGAGGCAACTAGCAGACCTTTTCAGACCGGAGGGCTTGTCTTGAAAACTCCATCTTGGGGAGAGTAGCATTTCAGAGGTACACTTTGATTAACATAGTGGATACCCGGCATTGAAGATGATGGGTAGGCGAGGGAGTACTGCTCTTCATTGGATACATGTCTGCATGTGCGATCACTGATGTGCGTGTCTTCATGGGTTATTGGAATGTCATTAAGATCGAAGGTTGCTATGCAGGAACCTTTAATATACATATTTGACATACATACCAAAAAACCTCATTGAAGTAGAATTCCTTTAAACATATTTATATTTGGAGAATTTTATTGGCCCACATTCCTTTATCTTTTGATGCGGGGAGAAGGGGCCTAAGTTGGGTGAGACCGCAACCTTGGTGAAGGATTCACGTCGGGTTCACCATTTTTTATCTACCTCCAAGGTGGCACATTTTCGCGCATACTGGGGCAAAAAAAATTTCTGACATGCACTATCCTTTTGTCTTTTATCATTGGGGTAGAACTCCCACCACGGTTAAGGATTCACGTCGGGTCCACCATTTTTGTTCCACCTCTGTGGTGGTACGTTTTTGTGCATACTATGGTGAACAAAATTGTCAAATGTGCAGTATCCTTTTTTCATTCATCATTGGTGTATAACTGCCACCTTGGTTAAGGATTCACTTCATGTTCACAATTTTTTTTCAACCTATGAGGTGGTACGTTTCTTGGTTGTGAGGAAATGGCATGATAAAGATCATCACTAATCCCTTTATCTAGAGAGGCAGGTTCTCTTTGAATTCACCATTCCTATTGTTTCGACCCGTTCAACGTCATTATACTTTAACGAAGGTTGAATTAACCATGCGAGAATAGTTGGTCCTTGTGGGCGATTGCGTGGGGGGTAGAAACTTGAAAAATGATCCTTCTCAGATAAAACCTCCTCATATGGTCTCCAAATGGTTTATTCATGTAAACATGAATTCTCAACGGCCCGCATATCCATGAATCATGGTCCTACTTTCTGAATGTTAGCGCTCATTGACTGATGATTCAACCAATGACACATGATGACCCTATTGGTCGAGGGGATGGGTGGTCAGGTTAAATACACCCTTCTGGTGGAGGGTTGTTGCATGTTACAAGACTCCCTTATAGATTTTAGATGTGTTCATATGTTCGTGATTCCATGGATCATTCTTGAACAGTGTGTCCATGGGCTACCATTGGTTTCTAGGATCTTTGTAGGCATGAATATATTTTATACTACATTGGTGATGCTTAATTGAGCTATATAATAAGACTCTATGGAGTTATCTTCATCTAGGGGGTTCAAGGTGACATGAGGTTGGGATCAAGACCATAAGGAGGGTTTCCTATGTATCCTCGAGAGAGGAATCATAACCCAAATAGTTTGGATTGGGTTGGGGCTTACACATAGAAGCTTCCCATTTGATGAGACATGATTGGGTGGACCCTTATGGAGGGGCGCCGTATTGATTTTGATCCATTTGGTAGGTTACCTGTGTATCATGATTTGGCCAAGAATCATTGTTCTCATTTTTCAGAATCATGTGGATGTTTTAATCATCACAATCCCCTAAGACCATGTGAGTCACACTCGGTGTGAGAAACAAGAGGATGTAAATTATTCAATAATGCA
The DNA here is from genome assembly GCA_963277665.1 of Viscum album. Taxonomy (NCBI): domain Eukaryota; kingdom Viridiplantae; phylum Streptophyta; class Magnoliopsida; order Santalales; family Viscaceae; genus Viscum; species Viscum album. Next base: position 667,212,999 of record OY728162.1, read on the forward strand.
TATGTATCATCCTCTGTTTGTGGGGGAGGGAGAGCCCATGGAAGAAGAGGACATGGAAACTTTGGGTGAGGTTTCTGAGCAACAAACCCTTTAATGTGAGATTAAATTAATGGTCATGCAACCCTTCCTCAGAAAATTAGGCAACTTCCTTAGTGGAAGGTCCCAAGAGCACATTATTGGAAGGGGAGGAGTTTTGTCCTCATCAAATGGGGGAGTGAACATAATTCCATCAATTAATCTACAATCCTACTTGAATGGAAAAGAAACTGATAACAATTAATCCCTAGAATGGGGAGGTTTGCATTGGAATCCCAAGGTTGGGCTACTAGTAACCGTGGGAATGTGCCCTCAAAAGCATTCCCAAATCTCACTCCATTGTGGGGAGGGACTTCATGACTCCTATTAAAGTGGGTATGTATACTCAATGTGGTACGATGATGAACCATATGGTCTGATCATATGGGTTTGGTGGCTTGGGAGGAGGTTGTGTCTTGATTCTTGAGAGCAGGTTAGTAGAGGGATCATGGATGACTGGATGGTAGTGGAGGGGTGAGGTTGGAACCCAAAGGAACAATTCCCGAAAACACCCCACTCCACGTACTGATTTTTTTTGTGGGATGGGGGAGGCTCCGTATTCCATAGTGGTATGTAGGAATATGGGTCAGCCATATACTAATGTGGTACATGGTCATGGATATAGGAAACTGTGACCCATAGTGGTATATGTCTTATCCTGCTTTGGGTTTTATCTGTGTACTGATGCAGTACACAGTGTTGGGTTTATCTGCGTAGCAACACACTACATGAAGCACCATACTAGAGGAGGGTTCGGGGGATCATCATTCACAGGGAGTTCATCTGTGTGAAGCCTTTAGTTTACAGTTCACTAGTTAGGTTCATGATTTTTTTATTATTATTCAATTTCCCCATTTTAGGTTTTGTGGCTAACTGTACCTACAGTGGGAGGGGATCATAGTTCGTAGTTTTCTGATGAAACATGATGGAAGCTAGAGTGCAACCTCTATGTATCCCTAAATATTTCATTTTTATCCTTATCTTAATCCCTCTCCCTCTGTGTGTATGTTCTGTACTTCTACTATGATTATTTTATAGAGAACTGGAGCAATCATATCTATTGGGCACACGAAACAATTTGTAGAGGACCATTGAAGAAATATCCAGACCCAACGAAAACTCAGTCATTCCTAATTTGTGGAGGCTTTGGTTCATGATAATGGTTTGTTGAACCTTGGTGATTTTCATCATCTGGAAACAGATGTGTTTTTAGCATGGTACACAATCAGTTCTCTCGCATATTAATCTGTCGGTGACTTGGTTCACAGTCTGCATTACTCACTGGAGATCTCGTTGGTGTACAGTGGTTTGTGGATCGTTACATGTACCTGGTGGTTCACGTTCCAGCTACTCTGTGTACATTTCGGTGATGGTATGCATGAAGCTTCAAAATCATTGAAAACTATAATGCTGTAAAGTTTCTTCATATAATTTCAACTCAATTTGAGTTCATTCACCTTGATAAACTAGTTGAAGAACTTGCATCCTTCATCAAATAGTTCGTGGGGGTATTTTCTTCACTTGGAGGAATTTTTAAGAACCTATAAATACAAATCAATAAAGATAAATATTCACCATTGGAGACATTATAATAAACTTGAATAACGACGAGATTTTAAAATACCCCCTTACAACAATATATTTTGTAGAATCAAATTCCACATTTAAGAAAAAAATACATGGATATAAAAATACCATAATATTTACTATAAGACTCATAAAATACTATCCTATTTAGTATATATAATACATAGAATAAAAATGCACAGTATAAGGCATGTGTCCCATATAAATAAAAGTGATACAAAAATCCCTTGCCTTGGCCTCCTTTTGGGTAGACTTCCATTAAACTCATGTATAAGGTATTTCATTATTTAATAAACTTATAAAAAACCATAATAATATTTATTATATCATATATTAACTACGTAAAAGTTCCAATTATATGTTTGTTAATAATCTTCTATTACTATCACTATTTGGGATGTCAATTTCCCAAATTTTCAAGTATGTTTTGACTTGTTACATGTTGTTCCTATTGATTAGATAAATATTTAATTATACATATAATTTTAACAATTATTTAATTATCATAAATATTCATTATATATTTATTTATAATAATCCATAAAATTTATAGATAGTAAATTAAATTCATATTTCATGGATATGGTAGGTCGTACGTACGCATGAATGCTACTTCCATTTCATTGTTGTATTAAAATAATGAGAACTAAATTATATATATTTATATTATAATAATACATATATATATATATATATCATATATGTCACATATTTTTATTAAAAAAATTCTTCATATGTTCCTTGTATAGTGTGAACAAATTACATCCCTTTGAGGAGGCGATAATCCACACTTCTAGGAAAAATGTTATTATATTTACACAAAATGGAATGAATGATGGTATGTTTCATATTAAAATTCCCTATATATGAATAAAAAACATAAAATATATAAATATAAATATCCTACAAGAATATAATGTCCATGATAATTCCCAACCATGAGAGGTGGTAAAGTAAAAAAGGAATGGCATCATTTCGTGAGGTGGTAGTTCGTCGTACACAAACGGTAAGTTTGTTACCAATTTGATGGATGTGTTTTTATGTGGAGGTAACAAACATAACATAAAAACATATGAGTATATTTAATATACTTTTTTATTATATAAACATCTAATAATAAGAATTTAAGGGGTCAAGAAACAAATAAAACATAATTTTTCATTGAAGAATATTACCATTTATTTGTGTAACACATTATGTTTATACAAAAATAATTCATTGGGTTTATTTCCACCCAAAGAGAGGTGGTTGTGATGAGGGTAGGGATGTTGGGAGGATAAATTGGTTAGTATTTTATGAGCTATAAGGCTCAAAATATTGGGATTAAGTAATGGGGAGGTTCCCTTTTATAATTTTGGATAAGGGTAGTCTTGGGAACTCTCAAAATAATAAATTTAATTTTTAATAAAAATGGATAAAAAGTTATTTATTTTTAAGATAATATTAGGATGGGTCTAAATCCTCTCAACAAATTATTTTTAGTCAATTTTGGGTCGCATTAATTCCTTTATATTTTATCTTTAACCCTTAGTTAGACTCTTTAACTCTTACCATGAAAAAATTGCTTTAAACAAATTATGTGTTAATATATTACCTATAAAATTTAAAAAAGAACCATGAACGGGTTATTGATGAAATTTTAACCCTTATAATAATATTTTATAAAATGTTTATATTGTTGTGAATTTTATATATTTTAATAAAATATTATATCTTTTAAATGTCATTAATTTCAATTTTGATACAAGTCATTTCGTGAATTTTTAAAAAAAAAAATCAAAACACAGGATAACATAAAAAATCCATTAATACATCCCTAATATATATATTAAGTCTATATTTTTTTTTATGACATCAATTATATGAAATTATATCTATTTTAATATTCTCAATAACATTTATTTGATATTTCAATTAATTAAATTTTTACTACATCATAATTATTCGAGACATTAATTTAATTATTCCTTCGTTAAAAATTAAAATTAAAATTCCATGATTAATATAATCATTTTTTATTTACAATGAATACATAGTGTCTAACATATCCCTTATATTACCCCAAATTAAAAATATATAACTTATTAAAAAAAATTATAACAAAATTGATTTTTTGTTGAATAAAATACTATATATGTTATAAAGTCATACATGTGGCTCCAAGAACTCAAAATATCAATACAATGATGATTTAGGTTGAAAATCACTCACAAAAGGAAATTTGGACAAATTTTACTGTAATTTGATAATATTATATTTACCCTTAATTACAAGATTTACTCTTAATAGTTGTAATGAAAATTACAACGGTTTCCTATCTATATTTTATCCACAAATAAAAGGGAAATAATTGATAAATATGAAACTTATTATTCCAAATATTTAATTAATTTCTTAATATTCAAAATATAAAAGAGGGTTAAATTAATTGTAATTTAATCCCGTATACAAGGTGTGATAGCGGGGTTGTTTAAATGAACATGTTCAAAAGAATGTTTTTTTATATCTTTATTGAATGTGAAATTGATTTAAATGAGATAAATTAGATTAATGATGAAATATTGATTTAATTATACTTTAAAACCAAATAAAAAACAATTTATTACTATAAATTATTTATACAAAAATATATTTTAAATTAAAATGAAATACTTTATCATTATTCATCAAAACATGAAACTATTCAGAAAAATATAAAAAATAAAAACCACTATAAATTTTTATATGTAAATTTAAAAGAAGAATTATGAATTTTCAAAATTAAATATATAAAATTTTCATTAATTGTATTTAATATAGGTCCTCCAGTAAAAGGCTGTAAAATTGCTTTTAGAAAAGTATAGAGTTTTATGCATGAAGTTGCGTTTATTCATATCTTATGACTATAAAATATATGGGAATAATGTAGAAAATATTTTATTGAATATATTACATAATATTTCTTTAATATCATTAACCAATTGTTATTAATTAAATTTATTTTAAATTAAAAAATTTGTGAGCATAAAAACATTTTCTTCATATTCAATTGGTTTTTATATTTATTTCTAAATTATCACAATCCTATAAATTAATATTTTATTTTCACGAACAATGTTTTTTCATTATTTAGTTATTATTAGTCCTAAAAACCAATTTAATAGCTAGGTTATATCTTATTATATTAAATAATAATATTTTAATAATATATTGTTTTTCTATAAAACTCATTATTGCGTGTACGAAAATTATCGAAGAAATTCATTATTGTATGTTACACAATCTAACATTGTATATCATGTATTGGAGGTTATATCGGTGGTTGAATTTATTTTTAATAGTAAATATATTTTTAATCCCTGGGATTTTATATTCCCTTATCTCAGGGTATTGTCTATCACACATGCTATGGAATACAATGTTCATATTGTAGAATTTGGGGGTATCAAAAAAAATCCTATTTTCATGAAGAGAAAAAATGGAACTGTAATATTATATTTCTTTTTATTTAATAGATTAAAACATTTCATAAAATGATGATGTTGGGATCTAATTTCAAATACCAGTTTTGAATAATTAACATAAAAACAATTTTTTGAAAACAATTTTTAAAATAATCCTTATAATAAATCGGTGATTATGATATTAAGGTTTTCCGTATAAAATGTGTAGTGTATGATATAAAATGAATTTGAAAGTAAATTTTTTTAATAGTTTTTAAATATCATTTATGATTCCGACATATGAAAAAATATAATAAGAAATCAATTTCGACAATTGAAAGAACCCAACAAAAATTTCACAAGTGATAATACATAAAACCATTTAAAAAAATATGAAGATAACATTTTTGGAATAATTTATTATGAATATTTGTTTGAAATATCCATAAAACATGATTAATATTATTCTAGAAAATAATTCTTTTTAATAAATAATGAAAATCATCATAGGAGACTAATCATTTAATAATCCTCTGAAAATGAATTCATAACAAATATATATATATATATATATGTATGTATGTATGTATGAGGATGTATAATAAAACATAATATTATGGTAAAACTTTTCTAATTTATAATAATGATGTTTAGGATAGTGATCATTACCCAATGAATGAAAATTGGGATAGTAAAACCCTTCTGGGTATTGTAACTCAACTATCAATAGTGCTTCAGGGAAGTTTTAATAAAAATAATAATCAATCCCAATAAATAAATAATAATAAAATAATCTAATAAGAAAATAATTTAACAAAATAAAAAATAAATGTTCAATTATATTAAAAAATTCATTAATGAATATAAATTTACATAATAACCCATGCCACATGTAGTAATCATTGAAGTAAAATTTTTTCTTAAATGAATTAATGAGAAATAATGGTAATTCAAAATAAATCAATTTGGAAAAAATAATTATACACTATATAATAATATAATTAAATCATTATTGGTTATATTTATCACTTTTTAATTTTTCATTATATACATGATTATATACTTAGTCTAATAAATAGATTATTTTTATACAACGAAACCAAAATAATTTTTTTGGGAAATAGAAATTTTATATCAAAAAAATATTGAAAAAAATTATTTTAGTAAGAAATTATTTTTTAATAATATTTATTTAAATATAAATGATAATGAAGATTAATTAAGTCCAATGTATCTTATATAAAATTCAGAATGTTGGTAGTATCATAAAAACATTTATTTTTCTATAATTAAGGATTTTCATTTATAACCATAAATATTAATATTTAGAAAATTATTTTCTTAAAACATATATAGGTTTTTAATAACAATCTAGAATTTAGAAAATGGTGATATTTTCATTATTTAAAGAGAATGTTGAATTTTTAGATAAAAATTTAATTGGTTATAAATATATTGTTATTATAATAAAAACATATGATGTTAGAAATTCCAGAAAAGGTATAAATGAATAATATGATTCACTTTAAAAAAGTATTTTTATACTTATTTATTAATTTCAAAAAACTATATTTAATACCGAAGCACATGTATTATATTTAACGGTTTTAAATTTTTCTATGAACATGATCAAATTCTACATCATTATTCTTATTATATTAATGTGTTTTTGGATAAAAACAATATCTTAAAATAATATGCTTTTCTATAAACTATGGGAAAATAATGTTTTGAAGGTATTTTGTTTTGATATTTATTTCTCATAGATTCCTCAACCTATGTTTAGAATTTAATAGGGAATTACCCTCCCTTTTTCTATAAATACCCACCCATCCTCACATTACTATTCACTATAAACCCATTGATCATTATTTTACTATACATATCACTCCTTAATACCGTGCCATGTAATTCCCAATCTCTTATGAAATTCCTCTTAAAATTTTATAAGAACTATAGGGATTCTCTCATAATCATTTTTAAATCACATACATTAATATTGTGTAACAACTCTATATCAAGTTGGTCATCTTGTAATGTGATTTTACACATCACCTTATAGTCCTTATTATTGCATAGTAATGAGATACCATATTTCAATCTCATTATACCATTCCACGAACCTTTAAATACACCTCTTATGCTTCCAAAATTATCTCATGATTTTCAATGGAAATTTTTGTTGTTATAAATACCTACCCCCATTTTCACTCATGTGTTTTCAAATAGATTCATCAATCTATTATTCATTATGGAATTATATTTTTATAACCTACATTCACAAACCATGGGATTAAAATTGATGAATGATAACCATATGTTGTTTGATCAATGTGGAACATTTATGAATTGTATTAATATAAATGTGATGGGTAATACTAGTGTAATATAGCTCTCATATTAATTGGGTATTGTTTTTATCTAATTAAAAAAAATTAATGTTAATTGGTAGTTATCCTAATAACACTATGTAATAATTTCTAAGTTTCAATCCATGATTAATGATGATAATGTCATGCTTTATGTTTCTACCACATTCAAATTATTCTTTGATATTATAATCTTGAATCATGATATGATGTTAATTATTGTTATTATCACTTTTTTATGTGACATTGTTATGTCCCTATATTCATGTGAACTTTTTTAATAAATATTATTCTCTGATAATTCATTTATATGGGTTCATTGATGACCCCATTCTTATCTATGTGATCTGGTTGTCACATGCAGTATTAGAAACTGAACAGAATTTAAGATAATGTTGTGGAGTTCATTTAAAATGTTGTGTATCCATGTTTCATGATACCAATTCATGGATATAATTACCGTATCAATCTATTCCTCTCAAAATATAAGTATTTTTTCAGGTGTATCCTAATGTAAAATATATTCATTAAACCATATAAATTATATGGATTTTGTTAGTTGGTGTCCTGGAAATTTTGACTGAAATTTGGGGATTACGATTAAGAAATTATAGTGAAATTCTTTTGGACAATACTAAATAAACCTAAAAATCCCAATATTTTGATATATTATAGAGGGAATTGTTTTTTAAGAAAATATATCCTTGTCTAAAATCTATAAATTGGATGTAGATATAGAAGATATGTTCATATATATTCTAACTCTTAAACTCCTCTTTTATTATAAACTAATCCTATATATATTTTATGAAGAAGACTCTCTGTCCTATGTAATCACAACATCATGAAAATACTCTAAGATATTATTTTATAAAATTTAAAATAACATTTGGAAACATTATGAATTGAAAACAATGAAATTAAAATTTAAAATTATGAAATAAACCATGGATAACATATATTTAAACCCAAAAATTCACAATTTAATGAATATATATCATGTTTGGGTTATCCATTAAATGATAAAAGTTATCATTTATATGTCTAATACATTACAAATTTTCACCCCAAAGTAAATATTGGTTAATCTAAATGATTACAACCAGAATGAAAAAGGTAATAGAAGGATTATATTCCATTTATGAACATAAAATATATAATGTGACTATTTTTCTATTAATTCATTTTATTACACAATATGAGGAGAAAAATTCAATAAAAATCTAAAATTATAGAGGTTGGGTTATTTGTGGAAATGATAAATAGGAAAATTTTATGATCTGAGTTATATAAATTATCTCATAATAATATCTTCTAGGTGAATATTCTATCGACATTTATGATTATTTTTACTAAAATCAGTGATATTATTGGTAGGGATAAGATTTCCTTATAAAGGAAAAATTATTACTAGGACAAGGAAATATACCTCTATATCCTGCATCATCCCATAATTCTATAAAAGTTTATGGAAGAGGATGAATCTCTGTTGAAATCATTATATCATAAATAGATATTATTAATCTATAAAAATAATATATAACTCAGATTATTAAGACTGTAAAATATCATCAATGATTATATTCCCATTTTTAGTGAATATGATTATGTGTTCATAGAGGATTTTTTTGGCCATCCTCATAATCATAAGACTTATTTATCATTCCAAAATTACCCATATATTTTACAATGTAAAACATTTAGATAAATTATACATTTTTCAACATGAAGAGTTGAATCATAAACTATAAGATAATCTATAAAAATATTTAATAACCCCATGTAAATCACCATGAGGTTCTCAAGCAATTTCATATAATGATAATAATAATTCAATGTGCCTATGAAATGATTATCATGATCTCAATAGGATCATGATAAAAAAAAGTATCATATTCATTAGATTGATGACATGTACGATCATCTATGAGGAGTCTGGTACATATAGATATTTTATTTTCATTTTGAATATTTTCATGTAACAATTATTAAGGGTAATATCCCCAAGATAATGTTCCATACAATGTACCGGCCTTAAAAGTTCATAGTGATTAAATTTGGAATTAGTATGGCTCGAACAATATTTAGGGACATAATTAATTGATAATTTACTGATTACCTTGAACGATATATGTTATTGTTTGTAGATGATATTTTCCTCCACTCAAAAAAAATGAACCTAAGTGGAATTTGAATGATGCATTGATGTAATTATAAAAGGAAAACATATGTAGTGATTATAGAAACAACTTGTTTTTATGGGTCAAGTAGCATTCTTTGGGATTTTTATCACCAGAAAAGAGAAATATGTATATCAGTCTTATAAATAGGAAATTGAATATTTCCCCAACCCAATTTCTATGAAATAATTACATATATTTCTTGGATTATCTAGGTATTATGATATAATTGTTTGAATATTCTCTTAATTATCAATCCCACTAATTTATAACACATGGAAGGGAGTTAATATTATCTAAACGGATGAATTTGAGGTGAGAATTAATGAGTTAAAGGATATTCTAATTGTTGTACTTGTTCTCGCATTACCCAGTATTAATGAATGTATTATGATATACTTTGATGAATCCAAAAAACGTTTTTAGTGGTGTATGCATGCTCAATGATGATGTTATATCTAATTCATCCCATGAAAAATTTATCCAAGAGCATAACAAAATGACACATAATCATGAAATAAATACTATGATCATTTCATTGACGATTTTATGTAATTAACTGTATGGGTAGAATTGGGGAATATAAATATATATATCATGAAATCCTCATGTATATATTAATAAAAAAATAGATCTAAATCAAACTACTTAGGTGGTTTTAGATTATCATAGATTATGAATATTCAATCTAATACTATCCTAGGGAGTTGAATAAATTGAAAGATTATCTAAGCAGTAAGGATCCAATAACCATACACATGATGTGGATTTAATGCGATCCAATTTAATATGACATGGTGATAATGGAAATATTGATAAATAATACAACTTCATCCAACATTATTGAACTAAGAACACATAAATTAAATATTAATATAATTAAGGAGACCCAGAAGGATTTATATGTGAAACAGAAAATAGAAAAAATATTATAGATATCAACTATACAAAATATAAGATTATAATGTCTGAAACAATGATATATATCCCTTTGAAATAAAAAATAATGACGAACCTTCTGGATTATGTTAATTGATTATATTTCTCTATTTATATAAAAAAAGAACAACGTTTTATATAGATTTTAATAGAACCTTATGATGGGATTAAATTAAGAGACATATTAAAAAAATTAAATCTTAAAGCTTTGTATTCTAAAAGGGAAATGTTGAATGAAATAAACATATGATAATGATTAAATAATTTCTTATATCATTATTGAAATGGGAAAATACAACAATGTATTTTTCTATAGTACTATCCAGGACATAAAAAATAAATAATACCATTTTGGAAGTATTTTATTTCCTTTAAATATGTGCATTTAAATAATTAATGGAATATTACCCTCTTTTTTACCTCTTAACAATATTCATAAGAGAAATTTTTAATCTAAAATAAGTATTACTCTCCATTATATTTGATTATGATCCATGGATTACCTAGAGTTTCTAGTGAATACATTAAATATCATTTCATATAGATCTATGTTTTGATAATAGGTAACAACCACATAGGAATTCTAAGTCTAAGAAGACCATTTAGAACATAAAATATATGTTGAGATATTCTGAAATCAATTTTCATGTATATTGGATTCATCACCTTTCCCATGTTGATTTATTAGAAAATAATGGATTCCATTCTTGAATTTTAATGGAACCTTATGAGGATTTTTATAAGAATAGTTCTTATACATCAACATGACGGGATGAAGTTGGTGTGAAGAAGTTGATGGGATGGGGTATTTTCCAAGATATTATATAGAATGTTTTAAATATTCAATTTATATGAAATCAGTTAAAAGTTATTAGAAAATCTATCATGATATTAATCCACATGCTAGAGAGTTTGAGAATATATACATAATGTTCCTTCATATATCATAATGGAAGAAGGATATGAGTATGATAAGAAGTAAAATGTTAGTACTAGATTAATTGACCTGTTTGATATCCTTTCCCACATCAGTGTTGTAGTCTATCAAAAATCACTCACACATAACCTATCGTATGTATATGATGCCATTCATGCCTCATTTATAAGAAAGTACATACCAAACCCCCCAATGTATATAATATCGACGTGGTACCCTTTGAGAATGATTATAAATATGAGGATAATACATTGATGATCATAGGTTATTAAGAAATATGAATTTGAAACAAGATAACACACATATTCAATGTGTTGTTGTGGGAAATATTTTTTTAAGAGGTATCATAAGAACCCAAAGAGTTGATAAAATATAAATATCATTATTTGATATAGTAAATAAAATCTAATATTATTCAATAAATTTATAAAAGGTGGAATAATTGAATAAAAAAACTATTATAAATGAAATTACATTCTAAATGTATAGATACCTTCTTATGTAATCTATTTATAGAAAACACATGCACAATATTTTATTTTTCACAATTAAAAAATATATATATAATTTTCTGAAAATAATAAAACAACATTATGAATATTAGACATATATAATATATCCATTATAAAGTTACTATTAAGATTTGAATATATTATGTCTATTAATAATATATATGTGATATATATTGATGAAGAAATAGATACAACCAGTATTATAATACCATATGATCTCCATTTATCAGAACATTTGAAGTAGAGAGAATCACTATGACATTATGATGAATAATTCCATGATGATAGTAAAAAACTAAAAAAAGACTAAAAACAATTATGGGAAATGTTCAAGATCATTGATACCACTTTCCAATCCATGTCACCAAACAACCACAAGAATGTACAACCATTTCACACCTTCCCATAAGGTTGAATATTTTTTAAGGGGTACTACTTGTTTACCATATTAGTATAATTATATAAATGTCAATTTAATAAACTCATGATTATATTTACCTATAAATACACTAACCTTATAATACCATTTTTGGATGTTACATTATTGCATAGTCATTATTGACCCGAATTCATATCCTAATGGACCGAATTTTGTAGTCCTAGTAAACTGGATAAATGTTTAAATCCCAAATTAAATTTGGAAAAATAAAATATGAAGTATTATTTTCATTGAGAACCCCTATATTTTCTCGATATTATACCTACATAAATAGTATTATATAAATCATGGTATGCTGGGAAAAGTAAACATAATAAATGGGTGATCTTAGATTCTTAGTAATAATATTGGTACAATGAATGATAATAAGGAGCATAAATTATGGTCAAAATAACAGAATATAAAATATTTCCTTATAAATAAAATAATTACATAAGAAAGTTTCCTTGATTTCATAACTATTTATATAATCACATGTACATCCAAAACTGATTTCGTAATGATGGAATGCATAATGTCAGACATCTAAAACATACCATCAATGAATCATCCCAAGACATATTATATATATTTGTAAGGCCTTTTCCATTGTATGAATCTTCTCTTCATTATAAATCCCACTAATTTATAATACATGTAAGGGAGTGAATATTATCTAAACTGATGAATCTGATATGAGAATTAATGAGTTAAAGGATATTCTAATCATTGTACTTGTTCTCACATTACCCATTATTAATGAATGTATTATGATATACTGTGATGAATCCAAAAAACGTTTTTAGTGTTGTATGCATACACAATGATGATGTTATATCAAATTCATACCATGAAAAATTTATCCAAGAGCATAACAAAATGACACATAATCATGAAATTAATACTATGATCATTTCATTGACAATTTTATGTAATTAACTGTATGGGGAGAATTGTGGAATATAAATATATATATCATGAAGTCCTCAAGTATATATTCATAAATAATTAGATCTAAATCAACCTACTTAGGTGGTTTTAGATTATCATAGATTATGAATATTCAATCTAATACAATCCTAGGGAGTTGAATAAATTGAATGATTATCTAAGCAGTAAGGATCCAATAACCATAAACATGATGTTGATTTAATGCGATCCAATTTAATATGACAAGATAATAATGGAAATATTGATAAATAATGCAACTTCATCCAACATTATTGTACTAAGAACTCATAAATTAACTATTAATAGAATTAAGGAGACCCAGAAGGATTAATATGTGAAACAGAAAATAGAAAAAATATTATAGATATCAACTATACAAAATATAAGATTATAATGTCTGAAACAATGATATATATCCCATTGAAATCAAACCTAATGAAGATTCTTCTAGATTATGTTAATTGGTTATATTTCTCTATTTATACAAAAAAAGAACTATGTTTTATATAGATTTGAATAGAACCTTATGATGGGATTAAATTAAGAGATATATTAAAAAAATTAAATCTTAAAGATTTGTATTCTAAAAGGGAAATGTTGAATGAAATAAACATATGATAATGATGAAATAATTTCTTATATCATTATTTAAATGGGAAAATACAACAATTTATTTTGTTATAATACTCTCCAGGACATCAAAAAGAAATAATACCATATTGGAAGTAGTTTTTTTTCCTTCAAATATGTGTATTTCAATAATTAATGGAATATTAACCTCTTTTTTATCTTTCCACAATATTCATAAGGGAAATTGTTAATCTAAAATAACTATTACTCTCCATTGTATTTGACCATGATCCATGGATTACCTAGAGTGTCTAAAGAATCCATTAAATATCATTTCATATATATATATATGTTTTGATAATAGATAACAATAACATATGAATTCTAAGTCTAAGAAGACCATTTAGAACCTAAAATATATGTTGAGATATTTTGAAATCAATTTTCATGTATATTGGATTCATCACCTTTCCCATGTTGATTTATTATAAAATAATGGATTCCATTATTGAATTTCAATGGAACCTTATGAGGATTTTTATAAGAATAGTTCTTATACATCAACATGACGGGATGAAGTTGGTGTGAAGAAGTTGATGGAATGGGGTATTATCCAAGATATTACGTAGAATGTTTTAAATATTCAATTTATATGAAATCAGTGAAAAGTTATTAGAAAATCTATGATGATATTAATCCACATGCTAGAGAGTTTGAGAATATATACATATTGTTCCTTCATATATCATAATGGAAGAAGGATATGAGTATGATAAGAAGTAAAATGTTAGTACTAGATTAATTGACCTGTTTGATGTCCTTTCTCACATCAGTGTTGTAGTCTATCAAAAATCACTCGCACATAACCTATCATATGTATATGATGTGATTCATGCCTCATTTATAAGAAAGTACATTCCAAACCACTCAAATTTATATAATATCGATGTTGTACCCTTTGATAATGATTATTAATAAGAGGATAATACATTCATGATCACAGGTTATTAAGAAATATGAATTTGAAACAAGATAACACACATATTCAATGTGTTGTTGTGGGACATATTTTTTTAAGAGGTAACATAAGAACCCAAAGAGTCGATAATATATAAATATCATCATCTGATATAGTATATAAAATCGAATATTATTCAATAAATTTATAAAAGGTGGAAGAATGGAAAAAAACTATTATAAATGAAATTACATTCTAAATGTATAGATACCTTCTTATGTAATCTATTTATAGAAAACACATGCACAATATTGTCCTTTTCACAATTAGGAAATATATATATAATTTTATGAAAATAATAAAATAACATTAAGAATATTAGACATATATTATATTTCCATTATAAAGTTACTATTAAGATTAGAATATATTATGTGTATTAATAATATATATGTGATATATATTGATGAAGAAATAGATTCAACCAGTATTATAATACCATATGATCTCCACTTATCAGAACATTTGAAGTAGAGAGAATCACTATGAATTTATGATGAATAATTCCATGATGATAGTAAAAAACTAAAAAAAATACTAAAAACAATTATGGGAAATGTTCAAGATCATTGAGACCACTTCCCAATCCATGTCACAAAACAACAACAAGAATGTACAACCATTTCACACCTTCCCATAAGGTTGAATATTTTTTTAAGGGGTAATAATTGTTTACCATATTAGTATAATTATATAAATAACAATTTAATAAACTCATAATTATATTTACCTATAAATACACTAACCTTATAATAGCATTGTTGGATGTTACATTAATGCATAGTCATTATTGACCTGAATTTATATACTAATGGACCGAATTTTGTAGTCTTGTTAAACTGGATAAATGATTATATCCCAAATTAAATTTGGAAAAAATAAAATAGGATCTATTATTTTCATTGACAACCCTTATATTTTCTCGATATTATCCCTACATAAAAAGTATTATAAAAATCATGGAATGCTGGGAAAAGTAAACATAATAAATGGGTGATCTTAGATTCTTAGTAATAATATTCGTACAATGAATGATAACAAGGACCATAAATTATGGTCAAAATAACAGAATATAAAATATTTCCTTATAAATAAAATAATTACATAATAAAGTTTCCTTGGATTTCATAACTATTCATATAATCACATGTACATCCAAAACTGATTTCGTAATGATGGAATTCATAATGTCATACATCTAAAACATACCATCAAGGAATCATCCCAAGACATATTATATATATTTTTAAGGCCATTTCCAAATACAAAATCTAGTTTCTCTAATGAAATCTATAAATTAATCAAGAGGATATTTAAATATATTTCCCGCTATCACATAAAAATTAAAATGCATTCATCATATTAATAAATTCAATGACGTAATGAACATGCCATAAATATAGGACATACCTGAATTAGAAAAGTAACATATAAAAAATCAACACATTACCAATAAAAGAAGATCATAAACCATACATATAAATATTTTAAATGGTATCATAATATTATAACCTTAGTACGACTTATAAATTAAAAAATTATGCTGACATAGATGAATATACATTAAATTGTTCATTGGGAAATTTCTAAATGAAAATACCCCTTTCAAACTGAAATCAATTTTTTAATGGATTTTTTTCAAGATATTAAGGAAAATAATTTATTATAAAAGATTCATGAAAAAGTAAACATGAATATTCATATAAATTACTGTTCAGAGAGTCGAGTAATTCTCTTAATGCCGAAAAAGTTAAAAAATATTCCATTCATATTATTATAAAAAGGATAAAATATACCTTATCTAAAATATGACAAGAAGATAACATTAATTTTTTTAATCCGAGAATTAAATAATAAGTACAAATTACTTTTATAATTTATTATTTAATTTGTAAAAACAACCTTTTAGATATTTTAATGATTATATGGGAATCTAAGGTAATGATTGTCGACCAAGTAAAAAAACAAGGTTGATATTCCCTAAAAATATTATTTTGGTATCATCATTACATAAAGAGAGTAAATTCAATGAAAAAAATATAATTTCTAGAAGAAATCCTGTTATATTAAAATATATTAGGTTTGATATAGAAATATCATATAATTACACATGAAGATACTTAAACATAAACAATATTGAAAAATAATAACATTGAAAATATACATTTACCTCAAGTTCGACATCCATCATCATTGTATGAACCTCCTATATTAAAAATTTATATATATTAAACATATAATAGATAATAATAATGATATATATCAAATCATATTTTATTTACTTTTAATATTTAATCACCCATTTGTTAAAAATTATCTCTTAAAATCACTGTTTTAGGTAATAACTACTTCAGTTTTTATTTATGTTTTATCATGGTAATATTTTCACGTGTACTATGATCATGGTTTAATAATTTCCAAAAAAATATTAATGAAATAAATTTTAAATTTATTCATTATATATATATATATATATTTACATTCATCCATAATTACATATAAAAAAATGAATTTCAACATTCCTTGAGACAGTAGGCTATACGTACACCTGAGTGTTGTTTTCATTTTTTGATTGATAGAATGAAAGGAATTACTAAATTAATTCCCAATTATAGAATTATATTTATATCAAATAAATAATATATATTCATTAAATTAATACATATTATATAAGGCCCCAGCCTTAAACCTTACATAATCTTGTGTTATTACAAGATTACACATTGAGGATCTTTTCTGGTTTAGAGTTTTAGAGAATTAGATCATGAAACTTGCATTACATTCCACATTTAAACAAAGTGGTTACATAAAAGACAATATTCATTCTTCCGATCAACGAAAACATATTTAAAATATAACACAGATTCTTTCATGACACATCTTTAACACTATCATCACATCATGTACCTTTCCCTTGACCTGTGAAAAACATTTCAAAAACATGGGATGAGCATAAAAAGCTCAGTAAGAGTTATAAAAATATGGAAAGGAAACATGAGTTCATATATACATTAGAATGAAATAACACTTTACCCATAAAACATAGGCATATCAAATCATGAATAAATCATAGAAAACATAAGACATAAAGGTAACTTGAGGCATTCATAACATTCTTACGTAGGGAGTAACCCTCTTGGTTACGTTTGGAATACCCATCACAGTATATTCCCTAAATCTCTTCGGAGAAACCTTAACGTTTCACTCCTTCGCGTTACCCAATGCATTGGAGAGCTAAATCGGGCTCACCTGCCCTTAGTTTGTCACGAAACCACCCGTTTTGATAACAATGCCCAAGAACCATAACATAAATGTATCACATAAAACATGAATAAAGCAAATATAACATTTCCACATTTCAATCACAATATAACATTTTAGGATATTGAAATAATGAATCCATTCAAAAAGAAACCATTTCCAAAACCATTTAAAACATTTAATAAAGAGACTTTTGAATCAAAGTGTCCCATACCACCGTGAAGATTTTAACATTTCAAACCATTAATATCCATATAAATAACTCCTTAAAACCATTTTGAAAACAAGGATATTAATAGGAACAAATAATGAAAACATTTAAAACGATATTTTGGTTAAAGGGGTTTTACGAAAATTAGAGACACTTGAATACAATAATTGAGGAATAACATTTAGTCAGAACTTTATAATATCATGAGAATAAATGTATTCATGACATAATACTCCAAAGGACAGTATATACACCATATAAGAGTGAATTGGTGCATAACAACAATGAACCCTCAATAGAAATGTCAAATGTGATGAAATCCCTTATAAACAAGGTATCCTTAAATTAAGGACAAATCAATCTCAAAATTATGTGTGAAAAATATAAATACACCCAATATAAGTGGATATTAAGTGTAAAAAAATAAAAGGTCATTCACACATATTCAATGGATGACATATTCAATGACTACATGTTGAACCCAAAGAAATCGAAATTGGGTTTAGAAGTTCCCTTGACAGCCTAACGGTGTCACATAAAAATGAGTTGATGAGAGATAAAAAGTGTATCTCATCACTTGGACATAAAATTTACATCAATAAGGATATATGAGAATATATCCCAACTTAACAATATGCAAATTAAAAGACCCAACAAAAGAAGTCTTTAAAAAAAGGAGGGTGAAAGGTTCCCTTACCGACTTGGGTATCTTTCAAAACATACACCCCACGAAAGAAGGACAATAGATCATTGATCTAAATACTCATAAACGAAATTATATTACACAAAGAATAGAATAATGGGCAGTACATACACCACTCAATGTAATTTTTGGCAAATGTAGCATAAATCTCACGGGAATAAAAGTGAGATGAAAAATCCCTTACGAAATCTCGGCAGCCTAACGGCGCCACATAAAACATCCGAATATGGATTGATGAGATCATATAGGGTATATCATCACATTACAATAAAATTTACATCAAGAGGAATATAAAATAGAATCCCCCAACATTACAAAGAGGAGCTTAAAAGAAGTGACATAAAGGAGAATACTTAAAAACAAAGAGAGAGGTTAGATCTCTTACGAAAATTCGGCAGCCTAACGGCGCCACTCAAAACTTCTAAAATGGATTGATGAGAGAGAATAGGGTCTCTCATCACATGAACATAATAAGTAAAGTAGGATTAATATAAAATAACATCCCAATCATAAGAAATATGAGCTTAAAAGGAATGACATAAAAGAGTGTACTTAAAAAGAAAGAGAGTTGTAGGATCCCTTACCTCGGGTCCGACTTGACTCGATCGTTCTTTAATCTCCTGAATAATAAACTTGAGTTAATTTATACTTCCTTAATATCCTTTTTCAAGTTCATTATTCCTTTTATATCACTTATTACCATGTCATAAACATTATATAATCGTTTAAGTTAAGAATATTTGTTTTGCCGATATTTGGTTCTTAAGTCGAAAGTGGACTTCTTACAATTACATGTTGTTTTTGTGGCCAAATGTTTATTATAACCAGAATTGTATTAATGATTTATATATCATATATACCATATATATCCAGTACATGCATGCATTTATAACATTACATAATCATTTAGAGGTAAGAAATGAAATGCACCGTTCATGGAGACGGTAAGCCGTACGTACGCATGAACGCTACTTTCATTTCTATTTAGTACTTTATAGAATGGAATAATAATTATATAAAGGTATATTATAATTCCAGTATAATATCATATATAATATCATAGTTCCATCCTTTATACATCCCACATATGGTATTTAACGAATCAAATCACATTGAGGGGGCGGTAGTCCGCACTTCTTTAAATGAAGATATCACGTTTACCCATAATGGAAACAATAAATGTATGCCCAAAATGAAAAAAACAGAATCTTAAGTTAAACATAAACATATTATATATCATATATAAAAATAGTGACATCATAATGGCCACCTTTGAAGGTGTTAAATGAGTATTGAACAATCATCGTTTCGGGAGGCAGAATTTCTCCATCCACGGAAACCGTATGTTCTTTAACCATTTGATGTAGTTGTGTGAGAGCATAGCTATAATAAATCTTATAACAACATCCTAGTATATTGAAGATACTGGTTTTGTTACAAAATAAGTAAATAAAAAGATTTTAGGGGGTTGGAGAAGCAAAATAAAACAAATGAACATGAGAGAATGAATTACCTTTAAAAGTTTAACTCCTTTTTATTTGAGCCTAAAAGCTTCCTTTGAAAGGATTATTCCCAAAGGTAATCCTCTAGAATGAGTAGAGGGATGTTTAGAGAGTAAATGGGCAGGGTTAGGCCTAGCTAAAGGCTTGAGGAGTGTGTGAAATGAGGCAGAGGTGGGGGCCTTTTATAAGAGGAGAGGAGGGGCACTTTTGGAAAGTAAGAAATATTACTTTATTTCAAAATGTGTTTCGGTTTTAAAATGTCCCACATTGATATAATTCGTGGATAAGGTGATAAGGCTTCTAAATCCACTCATCCAATTGGTTTTGGACATGTTTAGGTCCTAGATTTTACATTATCTTTCCATTTTATTTAAATCGTTAAATAATGTTGTCATCGCTGCATCATCATGATGTCATAAATAATTTATTTTATTTAAAGTCTAAAAATTATAAAACAAATACTATGATGTAGGAAATCTTTTTATATTTCCAATGACTATTTATAATCAACAATCTGATCTTTATAACCCCATGTAAAAATTGTTTTCGTAAAACATATGATGTTTGTGTCATTTTTACATTTACATTAAATAAAAAGTTTTTTATGTCATTTCCCAACCAAAGTGGCTCCATGGGGTCCCCAAGTTGACCCATGTCTTTTCTTGGTCGTCCATGACAAAACCAATGAGTGTAGGACTTGTTTCAAGTTCATTTCATATTATTAAAACATTATTTTTACCTTAAACTACACTAATTACCTCTAATCGCGATTAAAAACTTAATAAGTTACTATTCAACAAATAATTATTTTTATCCCATTGAACCACATTTTACTTCTTAATGAAAACCATGTATGTCAAATTTTTGAAATTCAAAACACAATGATGTAAAAATTTCATTTAAACGGAAAAATCAGTTTTTATAAGTACCACTTAGTGGTTTCACTATTCATCAAAAATTGAAGTTTTTCAGAAAAATCCCAAAAATTCACCCTAAGCTATATTTGATATTCTGAATTCAAAAATGAAGTCTATTTTAAAAAATTCAAAACATGTAAGTCACATTAATTAATTTAATAATTAATTCCCGCTGTCAGAGAAAATAGCGTGTTTTTATGAAACAATAAGTATCAAAAGATTGACACTAGTTTAAGTCTGATTTCAAAGTGAAATTAATTCCAATGACAACTATTGGATTTAATGGTAAAAATCTATTCTAATTTCACTTTAAAACCAATTCAAAAGATAATCTAATCATATAAATAGATTATATTAAAAAGTGGTTTTGAATTAAAATACAACATTTTAAACTATTCATTAGAAAAAAATGAACATTATCGGAAATATACCAAAAATTTACACAAAGTAAATTTTGATGTCCCGATTCTTAAGGAGAGTTTTATTTGGTCCAATAGAATTTATAAGAGTGAACAAAACTATATTTAATGATGGTTCTCCCTCAAAAGGCGATAAGTGAACCTGTAGTGAAAACTAGGGCATATACGCCTAAAATTGAATTCTTTCCGTATTTTAAGCCTCTATCCTTTATTGGATATATTTAAAAACATTTAAAAAAATATATAATAATATTATAGTTATTTCTATCCATTCCCGCCATTAAAATGTCTACATGTTAACTACCATTTAAAATAATATTATTTTATTATTAGAGTGCAACGTAAGATTCCCAAAAAACTCGTTGTTGCGTGTTGGGTACACCATCGAGCATAGCATCCCCTTTAAAGTCATATTAATATTTTATTCACAAATTTGGATAAATAAGAAAATTTCATATTCTTTATTTACCTGGGGTGTTACATCCTTCCCCCCTTTTGGGAATTGCGTCCTCGCAATTTTAAAATTGCGCTTGGAAACATCCTTGAAAGTCCCACATCGGAACAAGAGTCGGTAAAACAATCACTTTAAAATAAAGAAAGAAAAGTACAGAGGTCACCCGAGTTAACCCATACTAGGACTCCATGTAGGAAAACATGGACATGGAGGAGAAAACATAGGGTCATGTTCTGATGGAGAGTGATAGAAAACATGCTTAGGAGAAAGTTAAAAATAAGAAAATCCCAAACTTGTGATGGGTTAAACGGTGTTGGGTTCCCCAGTAGGAAAAGTTAATAGACAACATTTTTATTTTAAGTTACTTAATATTGAGGAATTTATTCATAAGGAAGCATAATCACTTATTATGTTGACTTTCAACTTTTACTAGATTCCTTAATCAAACTCATATTTTTTCCAAAAGACGACTATTTAGGGAGACTTGTTCGCATTAAGAGTACTATAATCAACTTCTAGAGAATCCCCTAATCCACAAAAGAGAACTATATACATCCCATGTCTTTAGGCTTTAACCAAAAAAAACCAAAAAGGTTAGTACAAGGTCAGATAATCCAGAAAAGGATAACCCATTAAAAAGAAAATCCATGCTTAATCTCCAAAATTTGTCCAACAAAACCCAAAGTTCAACGAGGACCATTAGATAAACAATTTGTCCATAAAATTATTCAATGTAAACCAATATAAGATTGAAACACAAATATTTGAAGGATTTAGTCACATAGTCTTCCAAGTTAAATCGTAATATTTATCTCCAAACACCATCAGTTGCTCCTAAAGTCTCGTATTGAAAAGTAATTAACATAATCACATATCCTCTATGATAGGTTAATCATTTTCATAAATAACCCAAAATCAAATTACTCTTAAAAAAAGAACCAGTCAAACTAACCAGGGACTTCACGTAGTCCAGTGGTAGGCAATAAATACCAGTTGCTCTTTGATTGTGGGTTCGATTCTCGCAGCTTTGTCCGACGCGACGGGTAGTCACATGGTCTACGTGTTGTCCTTTTTCCAAAACTATATAATTCTTAAAACATTCCCCAAAATGAGATAAAATCTTCAAAAATAATCAGAACATATTTTAACCTCATGTTTATCTCATTCCTTTCATTTTCCATCAAATCATAGAGTAACCCATAATTACCTAAAAAGTAAGGATCATATAAACCCTAATGGTTACCTTTTTAATTATTACCTGAACTTCCACATAGATTGTTCATCTCGTACATGATGCATTAATGATCATACCAAGGTTCAAGTGGTTGATCATGAATCCTTCATATTTGGTTTAGAACAGCCACGAGTTTCCTCATTGAATCCTCCATTTTATCTAGTATCTTAATCAGAGAACCACCACAGTTTCCTTCAAACCTATTGTCTCTTTGGCGCCTGCTATATCCATCCATTCACTAAAAATAAAAATGTCAGTGTGAGTATATCAAAAAAACAATCATGTACTAATGAGGAAGGTATACACTAAGATATACGCACTCATTCACTTTATCTAAAATTAGGACTCTTTCTAAAATCCTAACCATTATGGTAATGTCACTTATGATTAGAGAATACCCTAACCTCTAAAGTTATCTAAACCAACCTTTGATACCAACTATAAGGCCCCAGCCTTAAACCTTACTTAATCTTGAGTTATTACAAGATTACTCATTGAGGATCTTTTCAGGTTTAGAGTTTTAGAGAATTAGATCATGAAACTTGCATTACATTCCACATTTAAACAAAGTGGTTACAAAAAAGACAGTATTCATTCTTCCCATCAACGGAAACATATTTAAAATATAACACGGATTCTTTCTTGACACATCCTTGACACTATCATCACATCATGTACCTTTCCCTTGACCTGTGAAGAACATTTCAAAAACTTGGGATGAGCATAAAAAGCTCAGTAAGAGTTATAAAAATATGGAAAGGAAACATGAGTTCATATATACATTAGAATGAAATCACACTTTACCCATAAAACATAGGCATATCAAATCATGAATAAATCATAGAAAACATAAGACATAAATGTAACTTTAGGCATTCATAACATTCTTACGTAGGGAGTAACCCTCTTGGTTACGTTTGGAATACCCATCATAGAATATTCCCTAAATCTCTTCAGAGAAACCTTAATGGTTCACTCCTTCGCGTTACCCAATGCATTGGAGAGCTATATCGGGCTCACCCGCCCTTAGTTTATCACGGAACCACCCGTTTTCATAACAATGCCCAAGAACCATAACATAAATGTATCAAATAGAACATGCATAAAGGAAATAGAAAATTTCCACATTTCAATCACAATATAACATTTTAGGATATTGAAATAATGAATCCATTCAAAAATAAACCATTTACAAAACCATTTAAAACATTTAATAAAGAGACTTTTGAATCAAAGTGTCCCATACCACCGTGAAGATTTTAACATTTCGAACCATTAATATCCATATAAATAAATCCTTAAAACCATTTTGAAAACATGGATATTAATAAGAACAAATAATTAAAACATTTAAAATGATATTTTGGTTAAAGGTGTTTTACCAAAATTAGAGACACTTGAATACAATAATTGAGGAATAACATTTAGTCAGAACTTTATAATATCATGAGAATAAATGGATTAATGGCATAATACTCCAAAGGACAGTATATACACCATATAAGAGTGAATTGATGCATAACAACAATGAACCCTCAATTGAAATGTCAAATGTGATGAAATCCCTTATAAAGAAGGTATCTTTAAATTAAGGAAAAATCAATCTCAAAAATATGTGTGAAAAATATAAATACACCCAGTATAAGTGGATATTAAGTGTAAAACAGTAAAAGGCCATTCACACATATTCAATGGATGACATATTCAATGACTACATGTTGAACCCAAAGAAATCGAAATTGGGTTAAGAAGTTCCCTTGACAGCCTAACAGCGTCGCATCAAAATGAGTTGATGAGAGATAAAAAGTGTATATCATCACTTGGACATAAAATTTACATCAATAAGGATATATGAGAACATATCCAAACTTAACAATATTCAAATTAAAAGACCCAACAAAAGAAGTCTTTTAAAAAAAAGGAGGGTGAAAGGTTCCCTTACCGACTTGGGTATCTTTCAAAACATACACCCCATGAAAGAAGGACAATAGACCATTGATGTAAATACTCATAAACGAATGTATATTACACAAAGAGTAGAATAATGTGTAGTACATACACCACTAAATGGAATTTGTGGCAAATGTAGCATAAATCTAACGGGAATAAAAGTGAGATGAAAAATCCCTTACGAAATCTCGGCAGCCTAACGGCGCCACATAAAACTTCCGAATATGGATTGATGAGATAAAATAGGTTATATCATCACATTAAAAAAAATTTACAGCAAGAGTAATATAAAAGATCATCCCCCAACATTACAAAGAGGAGCTTAAAAGAAGTTACATAAAGGAGAATACTTAAAAACAAAGAGAGAGGTTAGATCTCTTACGAAAATTCGGCAGCCTAACGGCGCCACTCAAAACTTCGAAAATGGATTGATGAGAGAGAATAGGGTCTCTCATCACATGAACATAATAAGTACAGTAGGAGTAATATAAAATAACATCCCAATCATAAGAAAGATGAGCTTAAAAGGAATGACATAAAAGAGTGTACTTAAAAAGAAAGAGAGTTGTAGGATCCCTTACCTCGGGTCTGACATGACTCGATCGTTCTTTAATATCCTGAATAATAAACTTGAGTTAATTTATACATTCTTAAGAACCTTTTTCAAGTTCATTATTCCATTTATATCACTTATTACCATGTCATAAACATTATGTAATCATTTAAGTTAATAATATTTGTTTTGCCGATATTTGGTTCTTAAGTCGAAAGTGGACTTCTTAGAATTACATGTTGTTTGTGTGGCCAAATGTTTATTATATAAAGAATTTTATTCATGATTTAGATATCATATATTTCATATATATCCAGTACATGCATGCATTCATAACATTACATAATCATTTAGAGGTAAGAAATGAAATGCACCGTTCATGGAGACGGTAAGCCGTACGTACGCATGAACGCTACTTTCATTTATATTTCATATTTTATAGAATGGAATAATAATTATATAAAGGTATATTATAATTCCAGTATAATATCATATATAATATCATAGTTACATCCTTTATACATCCCACATATGGTATTTAACGAATCAAATCACTTTGAGGGGGCGGTAGTCCGCACTTCCTTAAATGAAGATATCGCGTTTACCCATAATGGAAACCATAAAGGTATGCCCAAAATAAAAAAAAACATAAGCTTAAGTTAAACATAAAAATATTATATATCATATATAAAAATAGTGACATCATAATGGCCACCTTTGAAGGTGTTAAATGAGTATTGAACAATCATCGTTTCAGGAGGCAGAATTTCGCCATCCACGGAAACCATATGTTCTTTAACCATTTTATGTAGTTGTGTGAGAGTGTAGCTCGAATAAATATTATTAAAACATCCTAGTATATTGAAGATACTTGTGTTTTTACAAAAGAATTAAATAAAAAGAGTTTAAGGGGTTGGAGAAGAAAAATAAAACAAATGAACATGAGAGAATGAATTACCTGTAAAAGTTTAACTCCTTTTGATTTGAGCCTAAAGGCTTCCTTTGAAAAGATTCTGCCCAAAGGTAATTCTCTAGGATGAGTAGAGAGATATGGAGAGAGTAAATGGGCAGGGTCTGGAAGAGCCAAAGGCTTGAGGAGTGTGTGTAATGAGGTAGAGGTGGGGGCCTTTTATAAGAGGAGAGGATGGGCACTTTTGGAAAGTAAGAAATATTAGATTATATGAAAATGTGTTTCGGTTTTAAAAGGTCCCACATTGATATAATTCGTGTATATGGTGATAAGTCTTAGAAATCCACTCATCCAATTGGTTTTGGACATGTTTAGGTCTTAGATTTTACATTATCTTTCCATTTTATTTAAATCATTAAATAATGATGTCATCCCCGCACCATCACGATGTCATAAATAATTTATTTTATTTAAAGTATACAAATTATAAAACAAATACTATGATGTAGGAAATCCTTTTATCTTTCCAATGACTATTTATAATCAAAAATCTGATCTTTATAACCCCATGTAAAATTGTTTTCGTAAAACATATGAGGTTTGTGTCATTTTTACTTTTACATTAAATAAAAAGTTATTTATGTCATTTACCAACCAATGTGGCTCCATAGGGTCCCCAAGTTGACCCATGGCTTGTCTTGGTTGGCCGTGACACAACCAATGAGTGTAGGACATGTGTCAAGTTCATTTCATATTATTAAAACATTATTTTTACCTTAAACTACACTAATTACCTCTAATCGCGATTAAAAACTTAATAAGTTACTATTCACCAAAAAATTATTTTTATCCCATTGAACCACATTTTAATTCTTAATGACAACCATGTATGTCGGATTTTTTAAATTTAAAACACAAAGATGTCAAAATTTCATTTAAACGGAAAAATCAGTTTTTATAAGTACCACTTAGTGGTTTCACTATTCATCAAAAATTGAAGTTTTTCAGAAAAATCCAAAAATTCACCCTAAGCTATATTTGATATTCTGAATTCAAAAATGAAGACTATTTTACAAAATTCAAAACATGTAAGTCACATTAATTAATTTAATAATTAATTCCCACTGTTAGAGCAAATAGAGTGTTTTTATGAAACAATAAGTATCAAAAGATTGACACTAGTTTAAGTCTGATTTCAAAGTGAAATTAATTCCAACGACCACTATTGGATTTAATGGTAAAAATATATTCTAATTTAACTTTAAAACCAATTAAAAAGATAATCTAATCATATAAATAAATTAGATTAAAAAGAGGTTTTGAATTAAAATACAACATTTTACACTATTCATTAGAAAAAAATGAACATTATCGGAAAGATACCAAAAACTTACACAAAGTAAATTTTGATGTCCCGATTCTTAAGGGGAGTTTTATTTGGTCCAATATAATTTATAAGAGTGAACAAAACTATATTTAATGACGGTTCTCCATCAAAAGGCGATAAGGGAACCTTTAGAGAAAACTAGGGCATATACGCCTAAAATTAAATTCTTTCCGTATTTTAAGCCTCTATCATTTATTGGATAAATGTAAAAACATTTAAAAACATATATAATCATATTTTAGTTATTTCTATCCACTCCCACCATTACAACGGCTACATGTTAACTACCATTTAAAATAATATTATTTTATTATTAGAGTGCAACATAAGATTCTCAAAAAACTCGTTGTTGCGTGTTTGGTACACCATCGAGCATAGCATCCCCTTTAAAGTCATATTAATATTTTATTCACAAATTTGGATAAATAAGAAAATGTCATATTCTTTATTTACCTGGGGTTTTACATATTATTACACATTTCATAATTAAATGAAAACCATATTACATCGATTTGTAGAGGCAGTAGCCCAAATGACATCATAAGTAGTGTTATCATTTCCCAAAGGATTGAATGATAAGAATAAATAAGGTATATTATTAATTAAAAAAGTATATTTATATAATGAATATAATAAATATATATAAATATTTATATATTAAATCTATCATTATATGTATCTGTGAGATGCAATGATGGATAATGAATTACATCAGTTCACGAGGCAGTGCCACATTGTACCCACGATCGATAGTTTCAATTCCCATTAGATCGAATTAGAGATGGATATAAGTTATTAAATTATTATAATAAAATTTAATTATATAAAAGATATTACTTTTTTTCATTTTATCATATTTTAAGAATATTTTAAGGAGGTAGGAGATGAAATAAAATGAAAACACATAGTTAAGAACTATACCTCTTATTCAGAGAACAACATTATGTTTATAACTGAAGCATTCCTATGATGGTTTTATGAACAAATAAGGATCTGTATTTAATTAGGGGTGATGTATGCAAGGTATTTGGGAAAAACCATTCATAACCAAAAGGATTTTTATGTGTGAATAAAAGGTGGGAGATGGTTCTCCTTTATAAGTGAGATGTTGTAGCATTTATTGATAATAACCAAAACTATTCAATAAATGAAATTATTTATCAAACAAAATCCCTTAAAAAATTTATATATACCACAATGTTGGGAATATAAGTTCTAGACACACCTATACCACTAAAAGAATAGAATTTCTTAAAATATCATTCCCATTATCTCTATAGTTATTCACTTCTACCATTTCAGTTTAAACAATGGAAAATAGTTATTTTTACCATGGTAAGTTTGGAATTTAGGTAAAAAATATAGAATGGACCTTATTATAAAATTTATACCAACTAATTATAAACATTAAATAAATTTATTTTTGTAAAAATATTATATGGGTGGAAAATTAATATTAACACTTGCATATATAATGCAAAAAATATATCTGTTTACACCAACTGAGGTAATTAAATTTCCATGTTTTTAATTATCATGATGACCAAAATTAGTTTTAACTTATTTAATAATATTAATTAATATAATTTAAAACATGGTTTTAATTTTTACATATTCAATTCAAATAAGAGTCATAATGTCTTTAATATTAATCCTGCAAACATAATTATAAGCTAATTTATAAAGAAATTTCTTTCTTATGTATAAGAAGTTTTAATAACATAATTAAACATTATATTATCCCAAATAAACAAATTGGATTAATAATAATATAATTTTACAAATTTATCATTTTAATCCACTAAAACCACAATGTGAACTTTTGACTTTATAAAATGAACTCATAATTTCTTATTAAAAAATAAAATTTTCAGTATTGTCAGAAAATTAATCATTTATTATTATTCAAAAAAATGAACAAAAAAATAATATTCAAATGATGATTTTAAAATATGGTTTTCATTTTTGGAGTATTTTTTATCAATTTTAAAATAATTAATGGTTTTATTCGATCATAAAAATCAATAAAAATAATTTGACGTGAAAAGTATAATTTTGTAACAGATAAGGAAATTAATAAATAATATATATCATTTATTTTGAAGAAGTTAATAAGACTAATATAATCTATATGTTATAATTATATACTATATTATGACTCATTTAGAATATGAGTTTGTTGTATTACAATATCTCAAATAGAATAAATTTATTTTAAAAAATAAATATATCATTAAATTTATGTGTTTGACATTCTACCCCCATAATGTAAACTTATCCCTCAAAATTATATTAATTTGATTCAAATAATGTAACTCTTCTTCCTTGACCCATCACCGGGTTCCCACATAGCTTCTTAAAATTTATAATTCCTCTTAATATCCTAAAAGGGATGATTTGCGTTTTTGCATAGAACATTATTTTTATTATCCAATATCTATACTTGTTGTCCTTCATGTGAAAGATCATCCAAAAGTGGTAAGACATTCCAATTATGTACTTGTAAAGGATCGTATATTTTCATCCTTGGATGATATACAAGGAGATATCAGGAACATGAGAGAGGTTTAGTGTTAGTTTCATGTAGTATGTTTTCATCCTTACTCGATCAGGAATCTCTAATGGGACAATATAACTCAGGAATATTGTTCCATTTTTTATGAATCTCATAACCATTTTACATCTATAAATACATATAAAACCTTCTCACTAATATTATATTTGAACTATCATTAATGATTATAAAAATAAATTTTATTTCACCTCAGATAGTCTTTGATGTTTTGTTGAATGTTTATGTCATTCTATACACTTTCCTCAGAAAGATATGTTTCAAATATATTAATTTACCCATATTTACCATAAAACTATTATGTTATACAATTAGTTCTATAAAGTCATTCACAAGGAGCCATTTGAATTCTCATATGAAAAATATAATTGTATGAAAACTCTAACAGAGTAAGGTTATGATACCCACTTCCTTTGAAATTCATAAAAAATATCTCAAAAACTAAAATAGGGATTTAAAGGTTCTATAATGATATCTATATCTTTGTGGATGAAAAAATACACTAAAACTAAAAACTGTATCTAGATCTATCTTATTATTTTTCTAAAATATCAAGGTAAACCTCTTATCCTGATCAAATGCTACAAAAATTGGTACTCCATGAAACCTTACAACATCTATAATTTATATTCTTGAATGAAGATCAATAATGAACCATTCTCCGATTGAAAAAATGTGTGATGATATTTTAGGTGATTTGATACAATTGATATAACATTATGTACATTATATGTTTTTGGAATTACAATAATAAAATCAATGGTTAGGTTTTCCCATTTACATTTTTGTATAGAAAATGGTTTTAACAATCCATCTGATTCTTGTCTTGAATCATTATAATTCCGACATACCAAGCACTGAGATACAAAATTAAAAAAATATCCCTTCATTTTTACACTATAAATACCCTTTAATATCTCTATATATCATCATTCTTCATGGATGAATAAGGAATTCTGATCTATGAACCTCATCTAATAACTCTTTCTTCAAACCTAGTATTGGAGGATAACATAAATGGTTCATGATCCATATCACTCAATCAAAATCATTTTAAAACTAAGGATAATTTCTCAACATCCTATATTTATCTACATATTCCTTATATGAAAATTTTATCTTCAATAATATATACGGTTATACACTAATTTTAGACTGATATGATTTATCCTCTTCCATCAATATGTCTCGATATTTCCTTTGAAATATTAAAAATATTGTATCTTTTGTGATCCTCTTGATAGATATTCAAGAATTCTAATTTTGACCAAGAGAATATGAATCCTTTTATGAATTACTAGTGTGCTATTGTATTGGGAAATCAAAGTCAATGATTAATGAAAACCATCTTCTTTGGCCCATATTTAAGTCCTCTTGTGTAAATATATACATTATGAATTTATGATCAATATATATTTATCACACATTTCAACATATACATAATTTCTACAAATAATTAATTCAAAAATTACCAAACCATTATCTATTTATTATTTTTAACATTTCTCATAAAGCATAATTTTTTTCATAGGAAATCACCATATCTTTGTAAATAAGGACGCATCTTAGCCAATTTTTCAATTCATCACTATAAATTACACACCATTATCTAATGTTGTGCCTTTTAGTCAAATCTATAGTGATTAATACTCCCTTTAGATCCGTGAAATTCTCAACACACCCATCCACCCAAATGATCTTGGAACCATTCTGATTTAACATAATGAGTATATTTAACCATCATGAGGAGTCATCAACAAAATATAAATAATATCTACGAAAAAATAAGAAAACTATGGATATCAATCACATTGTCTTGTTTTGGACATTCTTTAATAACATTTTTTCAATGAATGATCCATTGATATACCCTATAATGAGATTCTATAACCTGGGAATTAATTTTTATGAACCTAAAATTCAGACATATAAATTTTGTTATAAAAAATTTCCTTCCTCACAGCCTTCATCAATATTATCAAATATTCTCCATTCCATTACTTGATCAATAAATATATAAGAATTTAATCTATATAAAATACCAAAAATATCAATTTAATATATATATATACTATATAATATAAATTCCAAGGAAATTATAAGATCAATGGTAAGTCTAAATGGAATTACTATAAATTTATAATGACCATACCTCATATGAATTTTTGTATTGGATATATAATACTTCTTGATCATTAATCGATAAAAAACATATTGAGGTGTTATCATAGAAAATTATAGAGATGCATTAATTTTTAAAATAGATCATCGATATAGGGTATATGATATTTTTTCTTAATAGCGATCTTGTTAATATCTCGATAATTAGTGGAAAGATAAATTGGCTGATTTTTCATCTTTACAAAAAGAATAGGTTCACCCCATGAATAATCAATATACTAAATGAATCCATTTTCTGAAATCACCTGGAGTTGCTTCTTTAGTTCCCACAACATAGAAATGAAAATTATATATGGGGTCTTTAAATAGGTGTAACTCTATGTTTTGGTTATATTGATAACTAATCTTCATGATTTGAGATAATGTTGAACCTGTCATTTGGAAACACATTAGTATATTCTCAACCAATAGGGAATATTTAATCTTTAGTCTCTCGAAATATAATAATAGTTAAATATATGTCCTGAATTGGTATAAATAACCATATAATTGATTTAATTTCAATTTGGGTTTCTAGTTCATCCTCATAGTGAAAAACAATTTAAGGTAGTTTTTGAATATATAATGTAATTTCCCTTCCTCAATAATTTATCTGGTACCTATACAATGATATAAAATCCATATAAAAAATTATTTCATGTTCAAATAGAGGAAAAATATCTGATTCATATGAAGAAACATCACAAACTATTATATCATAATTGACTTATAAATTTTGGATGTTGTCATCCTATACTTTGTAAATTTCACAGTCGTCTCATATATAATCAATGATGATAGTAATTAATATTCTTTGAGACTTTTAATGATATGGTAGAATTGATATGAGTAATATTGGATTTGAAACATAAAATTTAGTCAATTTATATCACCACATAAACATAACATATCTATTTTCATTCCATTACTAAAACCAAAATTGTTTTTGTGGATATCATTAGTCTTCTATTAGAGTGAACAATCATGAAGAATAACTCATCGAATCTCTAAATCATGATATCTTCATATCAATATTTGAATCCTTTGTTTTTATATAGTTTATTCATTAAAATAGTCATTTTATGTCCTTCATGATGGTTCAAAAGTAAAATGTGGTTTAACACAAGCATATCCTCTTTGAGAGTTAAACTCAGTGTCAGTTAAGGGAGTAGACATCATAATCTTGAATAACAAATGAAAATTATATAAATCTATTTTTTAAGGGTTATTACCACAATATTCTTCTATTCCAAATACATGTAACTTGTAGTAATTATAATGATATATATTTATGGGTAAACCAAATAATCTATAACTTAAAAAAACATTAGGATGTTATCTTACACATTGTTATATCCTCAATGATAGTCATATTATTATATTCCATACTCTATATACTCATAAAATATATTTCCCATGGTTTCTAAAAAAAATCACTAATACTTAAATTTATTCCCTTTACTATAGTATCCAAAACATAGTTGTTTCATTATTATATTGTTACAAGATATAACCAATCACATCCTAAATGGCCGAATAATTTAATATTCTTGGAAAACTAGATACATGAATTAATCTAATATTACATTTGAAATAGATAAAATACCATAGAGTTTTTCATTTGTGGTCACCATTATTCATAGTATCATATCCCTAAATATCAATCATAATATACTTTTTTGAATAATTGATAATTGACACATAATAAATGGGTGACCTCACATTCTTAGTAAGGGTAAGAATACATCAGGATCTAATAAGTCACGATTAATATTCAAAACATAAATTATGATAAAATAATTTCATATGAATAATCAAGTGTTCTAAATAATTATCAACCAATATTATTACTATTCAAATAATCACATTGGAATTAACAATGTACTTTATAATGATGGAATGCATAATGTATGAAATATGAAACATAGTGTCGAGACCTCCTTCTATGGCATCTTAAATATATTTATAAGTCCTCATAAAAAAATTCAATCTAGTTCATTGAATGATAACTATAAATTTATTGATGGGATATGTAATTCCAGGACCCACATGTCACTTAATAATTAGAATTCATTTATAATTTTAATAAAAGTACAACATAATTAACATGGATTAAAAATCAATTACCATCTATATTAGAAGAACTATCACAAAGAATGAAAATTATTTCCCCAATAAATATATACATAAACCATCTAGGTAAATATGTAGAATGATATCGCAATAGTATAACCTCAATAAAAAAAATTTATTTTCAAAATGTCATTATCATCGATTAAAACATCTAAATGAATCATAAAATAAATGAATTTTTAGGATAGAAGGTATTTTGTTCTTAGTGGTACATGTTAATAAACATTCTTTTCACATTACTGCAAAAAGATCAAATGGTACCTCATCTAAAAACTAAAAAGAAGATTCCTCTTAAAAAATTTCAGAAATTCATTCCTGTGAAAAAAATTATATAATAACCCATTAGATAATTTTATAAAATATATAAATACTCTTGTTGTGGAATTTAAATATTCTTGACTGAGTAGATATATAAGGTCCGTTTTCCAAGAAAGTATTCTTTTTCTATCATGAGTCCTTAAAGAGATTAAAATAAATGGAGACCCTTTAAACTCTAGAAATTATAAAACGAGAAGAAAAAAGATTTGTTTTGTTATATAAATATTAAATAAATCTTCAATAGTGATATAAATATAGAAAATATCAAATTATAATGGGATTTCGAAATAAACCCTTACCTCAGGCCTAAATTTCTTCATACCTGTTAAGAACTCATATATAATAAATTTATATTATTTATATATCTACTCAATAATTATTATTAAATATGATACCACATATTATTTACTTATAATGATTTTTCCTTCTATTATTAATAATTCTCTATTAAAATCATTATTTCTGGTAATAAATACTTCCTTTTTCATATATGTTTTTGTTTGTTAGTTTCAGTTATTATACATTGATCATCGTTCCAAAATCACTAAAATTATAATCATGATATAAATACCATATATAATAATTAATTATTATTTAGTTTCATTTATAAATGATATAGATAGAAAATTAAATTTCACTATTTATGTAGTTTGTTGGTCAAATGTAGGCATAAACAATTTTTCCTTTTTTTTATGGATAAAAAAAGAAATATAAAAATATTTCACCATTAAAATATAATTATTATATAATATATAACAATTAAATTTATCTTTATTACAATCCATGTCCAATTAAATGAAAAACACATTACATCACTTTATAGAGGTGGTAGTCCACCCATACACATGCATTACATTATCATTTTATAAAATATTGGATCGTAAAAAATATTTATATAGTATTACTATAATAGAATTGAAATTATTTTATAAATATTAAATATTTACATTAAAACCATCATTATACCCATCCATGTTGGGTGATTATGGTAATATAATTAAAACCATTCATGAGGTGGTAGTCCACTATAAAAATGATCGACAATATTGATTCCCATTTGATAGAAGAGGAGATAGATATATGTTATGAAATTATGACAATAAAATTTCAGAATATTTGAGATAATTTTTTAATTTTATACCATCATTTAATAATATTATATTGTGGTATAAAAAGAACTTAAATGAAAATAGATTGTTATGAAATATACCTATTCTTAATAGAACCTATTTAGGTTTATAACAAAATACTTACTAGGATGGTTTTATGATCAGAATAGGGTCTCTAATTTAGGTTCACTACACAGATAAGGAATTTGGGTAGGATTTATTTTTTATTAATCATTTTTTTATTTGAATAAAACAGGTTATGCGGTACATTTTTAAAAAAGAGATTGTAGTGTCCTGAAAATTCCGCAAGGGAGAAATCCAATTACCAAAAGCCTTGGGAATGGACCGAACCGGTCCGTGTACCGGCTCCCAGTAATAGTATGCGGCTAGTTCG
This sequence comes from Viscum album, assembly GCA_963277665.1. NCBI lineage: Eukaryota > Viridiplantae > Streptophyta > Magnoliopsida > Santalales > Viscaceae > Viscum > Viscum album. Next base: position 667,250,164 of record OY728162.1, read on the forward strand.
GTGAACCGCCCTCCTGCAGACGCTTTCTTTCGTAAAATGGGGGCAGAGAACCTACGCGGGCGCGAACCAGGATGATTTCCAATGAAGCCAGCCCGTTCCACATGCAGCCAGATCCTCTGCGGCTAGCCCTTAGCGGCCATTTCCTTCATGTAGAGCCTCCACGTGGCCCGCCTCCTTCACGGCCCGCATCTTCCGCAACCATATCATCTGTGTACATCCTCTCCACAACTTCTCCTATGCGGCCAAATCCTCTGCGGATATCCTCCACGGCCATATCCTTTGTGGCTAGCTCGTACGCGGCTCGCTCCTCTACGGACACCGTACAAGGCTAGCTCCGCCGCGACAAGTCCCTCGCGGCCAGTCCCTCGTGGCCAGCTCTCTGCGGCTAGCTCCTACATGGCCCGCCTCATACAGAAAAAAACCCATGCACTGACTAGTCCATACCGCGGGGGCTGCGCCCTCACACCTCAGCTCTAGATCAGTGCTGGGATGTGGTCCCCACCCTCCGAGCCGGTCCCTTCACTACCGTCACTGACCCCCATGAAAAATGGAGAGTCTCACCACAAACATTTCGGGTCAGGTAAACAATATTTTCTATTGCACCCTTATGTCGCTCCAACATCTGTTCTATACATTCCATCAGTCGAGATACTCCTCATGACTCCCATATAACCACATTACCTTGCGCCTTTTTCTAGGTTCATCCAGAAAGGGCCTCCCTTGCGTAAGTCCCATTCCAAACATTTCTAGGTATCTCTTACCTAGTCATCCTAACCACATGACGTTAAACTTTATTGCCCTTGTCCTATCCATATGACTTTAAACTATATGAAAATATTCCCTACAACATGACATTAAACTGTGATTCCATAGTCCGATCTACATGACTCTAAACTGTAGTACACCCAATTTTCTAGACCTAGGACTCCTCTTACTCCAAATAAGAGATGCCTTATACTCCAAGCATGAGATGCCAATAGTGCTCTCTACATGACTCTAAACTGAAGTGTACCTTATGTTCCAATCATAGGAGTCCTCTTGTTCCAAACAAGAGATGCCTTATTCCCCAAGCATAAGATTCCTCATTCCATGATTACAATGGCGTAATTACAAGAGTGTTGGAATGCATTCAAACATTCCATCAATCCACCTCATTCTTTTCATGTCCTTCATTCGGATCCTCATCATCATTCATGTCTGAAGGGACCACCCAACGGCCTGGCCCCATGCCACCTCGGCTCACCTACCATCCTAGGACAACACCCCGGAAGACATTAGAAAACACTTCGAGTCAGTTATTGTGTTTCAAACACGGTCAACAGTCAACCCTCACAGGTTTGTCCCCAATTCAGGCTAAGGCGATATGGATCTTGTGTTTCAAACATATTCAATAGCTATCCTCTATCTCCACTCCACCTTCACCGTGTTAAGAATGTTGGGCATGTGATTCACACTTTTCATCTCCCCTTTTTTGGACTAATTCCAACGCCCTTGGCGTTATACATCTTGTGCACTAGTGCATACGTAAATTCCTCAACCCACTAGTGATTTGGGATGCCCTCATGGCCAGACATGAGGAAGTAACTTGGGTAGCCTCCTTGGAGTAAGCCCCTAGCCGTTCTTAAAGGAGGTAACACCCATGCACCTCCGTACTTCCCCGGTGCCAAGAACCAAGAGGTGATATGGACACATGGGTACCCTTTACCTCTACCTATAGAATTTTTCACCATCGGGTCTCCATCCTGGAGTAAGTCTAAATCCCCATTTCACTGGGCCACTCCATGCGTAAGCCCCACTCCAATTCCCATGGACGCACCTTTCGCAACATGATAGTTAGGTTTCTACTACCTCTTTTTTCTCACACCGAGCACGAATCTCGTGGTCTTAGATTAATCACCGACCCTGACTCCAACGTCATGTGAACTATGAGGACATTGATCCATGTAAAGTAATGGCACGTAGGAAGACTCTCTAAGGTTCAAGACTAGAACCTAGTCGTTTCTACCTCCTTCACATCGGTTCACCCCCGTCCGACATGACATTAAACTGTATCCCCAATCCATCCCAGACTATGCGGAAATTGATCCATGTTAAGGCATGATATGTAGGAAGACTTTACGAGGTTAAATCCCTACTAAACATTGGCCCCAACAATCACCGTGTCGGTGTGCCATGCTCCACCATCTTGGGCCGCCTCACAGTGTAATCCCCATCCTTCATCCCACATGACTCGAAACGGAACTACCGAATGACGTGGATTCTAATTCCTCTCACGATGATATGTAGGAAGCCTATATTACGTGTTTGATCTGAATTCTCAAGTCGTAATCTATCCTCCCTGGATGACAACAAACTCCAGAGAGCCCCGTTATGAGGATTCAAACTAGAATCGTCTCAGTGAGTCCAAAGTCCTTGGAGACATTAATACAAAGAGGGGTGGTAAACCTCCGGCCTAAATGATTCCAAATCCCTTGGTTCAGCTGACCATTGCCAATCAGGAGTAGTCCGTGGATACTGTGATTGTGTATAAACCAAAGATTCGCGAACATATGAAAACATCGTAAATCTATAAGAGATTCCCAGAACAGGCAATAATTCCACCCCTAAAGGGTGCGATGATCCCGACTTCCCATCCTATAGACCAATGTGAGTTCATATGCATTGTTGGCCAAATCACTCGGTGAACACCTGCCTTTGGAAAGAAGGCCCACATATCATTGGATATGGAACCGTTGGGTGTTTTGAAATGAAGTCTGATATACCCAACCTTATCGATTGAGCAGAGCTCATACCTCCATGAGATCGACAGTCGGGCGCGTCGGTCCACTCCATCTGATTCGTCGTGAAATAAATAATGGTGAACCTGACGTGAATCTTTAACCAAGCATGAAAGTTTTAAAATAATCTCACTCTGTGCCCCCTTATACTCACAATGAGGGCCAAGAAAGATCATTAATTAGACATGGGATCATGAGATGATGCTTTGACAGGTTTTCAGTTTGTATTTGTTAAAATATTTTACAGGTACCAATCAGAACTCCCTTCGATCCAATAGAATCACGAAGAAACACACAGGTGCGTGATTCAAACAACGTAGTGACCGGAAATTCCCACCAACGAAAGACCTTGTCACCTACCCAGCATCTTCAACGCTGGGTTTTAGTTGCATTTATCTGAAAGTAACATCTGAATGGTACTCTCTCGACAATGGAGGCGGCCATGCACACCCTTCAATCCATCAAGACCCATCGGTCACCTGCCCAACAGTGGCTGCTAAAGCAGATCCAGTCGGCACCTGTTTCCATATCAAACTGTTTCGGGAGTCTATCCCTGGAACGAGACAACGTACACCTCCCTTATCTTAGGGAGGTGGATAAGGTCAACACTCATCCCCACTGAACGGGGGTTCTGATATAAGGCCCCTACCTGACTGTATCATCGTGGTTACGCCATTACTCGATATCCTCACGCTAAGGAGGACGCCTCCCCGAGGATCCATGCCCCTCAGACCGCCCGACGAGGGAGGCGAACATACAACCAAGGACAGGTTATCACCCTTGTCCCTGAAGAGGATCTCTGCTGCCTAGTCACAGAGACGTATTGCGATCAGGCACATACACCTGTCCGCTCTTCAAGAGTCTTCCATCCAGTCATGGCGGCATCATACGATCAGGCGTGCATCCCCGCCGAGATCCATCAAGCCTGTCGCTCACACAGGATGGCACCTACCCAGTAGGAACCTTTCCTTTCCCAGGGTTGTGAATCCCACCATCCAGAAATAGTGGAGACCTAGTGCCTATAGGACCAGCTCCTAAAAGATAATCCTGACACCTACCATCCCGATATGGTGGCAATCAACAAATCTCACCATCCATATATGGTGACAATTAATAGGTGGGCACATCTCCCTACCAACAAAGGCCACCGACTCGATACGGTGGAAAACCAACATATGCCGGGATAGCTCCCTGTAGATAAATGTAAATTCCTCCATCCCGATGTGGCGGAAAATAGAGAGATAAACCGGTATATCCTGACAAAGGGTCAGATTCGTTCACCTGCCCCGACACAGGAGAATTGTCAGTAGCCACTGACCACGGGAGGACCGGTGCATGATATTTCTACTCTGATACCGTAATGGGCCTTCATACCCATTCCAGCCAAATATGTCTCTCTACATATCCTAGAAATGCTGGATGAGTAGGTATCGATCCCAGATAATATCTTGCAAACCTGCTAGGATGTAATTGCATCAGAAGAAATAGTAAGGACTATGGCATGTGAGCCCATCTACCCAATTGAGGAGACTCATATAAGAGACTAGATTGCCGCATTGAATCAGATCTACATCCCTACTTTCTCCCAGGATGATCGTCAGCCATATTCTGCGAAGCAAGGTCAACCGGATTGAATAGTTTCACTCTTTCCAACTAGGGGACACCCGTCCATCACGGTGGATTCTCCAGTGCAATAATATATCCCTTCTAAAAGTCAATATGTTCATCAGCATATCCCAGCAGCATCACGGGACGAAATTAGAAATGGACCCAAAGGTGAAGGCCGTTATCAACAACACACGGTCCCCACTGCCCGCAAGAAAGCGCCCTGAACCCACCGAAGGCAACCAGAAAATAAAGAGGGGGTTCATGACTCTGCTCTGCTAGAATATGGGGTTCCCAATGCCACTAAAAACATATTAAATTCTTGAAACCCTGCACTCCCATTACCATATTTTGGGAGTGTAAGTAGTAACTGTAAAGGCCCTCCCTGCAATGTCTCTACCAGGAGCTCTGAAGGTCCTCCTCAGAGCACCCGCATGGCCTCCCCAGTGGGCATATAACGATCGATCACGAGAGCTTCTCTTATGATGTGAGTCACAAAATCCCTCCACGTGACCAAAAGATCGAGCAGCAAGAAGGACCTCCACTTTCTACGGTCTACCTTAAAGGTCCTCCCCAGGGTAAACACTGAAAACAATCTTTGTGCAGTGGGACCACAGATTATTATAGTATTACTCGCTATCATAGTCGCAACTACGGAGTCCCTCCCCTCAGTGACATCTCATCATGACAAGAAGGTCCACCCCTTATCATGGCATTCCCTAAAGGTCCTCCCCAGGGGTTATGTTGCAAAGACACTTCGCGCTTCCTGACATCAGATCCATGTGGTAGTCCTTACCACTATGATAATGGATGTCCTCCCTGTAGAGACGTCATGAAATGGAAAGGTCCTCCCCTTGTAGTACATTTTGAAGGCCCTCCCCAGGGTGTAACCCATAGACATTCTCCCTACGACAACTGTGATGGTAGTCCTCTCCATTGCGGTAGCTGTGATGGTAGTCCTCACCACCACGAGCACCATTGCAAAGGTCCTCCCCGCGATGGCCCCAAGAAACAATAAGGCCCTCCCCTTATCACAGTGTTTCATGATGGTACTCCCCAAGATACACATCAAACGTCAAACCATTATGGTCACCCTCACCATGATGGCCGTTGTTGTGAAGGCCCTCCCCATAACAATGCTACGCAACCAAAAGGTCCTCCCCTCGCTGCGATATGCATTAGAGGTCCTCCATAGGGTATGTGCTACAAAATTCGTCTATGCAGTGAGGCGTCAAGCAGTAATGGGAGCCCTCGCCATTAAGACACAGATAGTGGAGGCCTTCCCCAAATAGAATTCGTTCAACGGGCAGGCCCTCCCACTTTTTTGGTACATTTTGGAGGCCCTCCACGGGGTGTACCCACATGTTATCTCCCTGCGGCAGCTGTGATGGTAGTCCTCACCATTACAGCCTCCATTTCAAAGGTCCTCCCCGCAGTGACATATCATATCAACATAATGGTCCTCCCCCTGCCGAATCAAGCCCAGAAAAGACCTCATATTCCGAGGCACTCAGAAGGACGAGATCGAGCATGTTAGATTCCTATTTAGTCTCCAACGACACCCTTCTTCGATCATGGGACAGTTCGGGCCCATGTTCATCTTCTGAACCACCCCGAAATTGCCCATGTGATAATTCAGTACCTACCATCCCCACTACCACCGGACACACTATCAATCAGCGTCTCAATTGGGCCGACCAGGTAGTGGAATCACCAACAGAGGAGTATGCTGACATGTTGCTCCCGAGGAAACAATAGGCCAGATATGATATCCCAGTTATGTTTTGGCCCACGACCACCCCTCAATTCGATGTACCAAGAAAGTTGTCAGAAAAATGTGCGAACGACATCCACTCCAATATATGAAAAACCCTCCGCCGGCTAAAATCAAGCCTAATGTCCTACGATGGGTATGCAGATCACGTCAATACAATAATAGACCTCCTGCGTCACATCGACCTGTAAGCTCTTCCTCCGGCGCGACAACTGCGACCTGAGAGGAGTAAAGGAAACATGGAGTTATCTTGCCACTATGCACTGCACTAGCTACGCCGCCTCATTGTAGACGCTCCGAAGGGTGTCCATATTAGGAAATGGGGAGAACATGGAACTCTTCATTTCACTCCTCTTCCCACCCAGAAGAAGTCGTTCGACATAATATATTGTAACTTCATCCCTGAAAGACAGCGATCAAGTGGTCTCCCTGATCGGGAAAGGCGACACACCAAGCAGAGACGGGCCTTGAGTAAATCCCAGAAGCGTCCGTCCCGACGGGATCAATCTATTCAGGAAATCCTGAATCAGGCCACCGAAAGAATAGGATAGGCCTTTCACCTTAGAGAGGCCTATCAACAATCATTGCTTGAATCCCCAGAGGGGATTGATTCACAATTGAACTCGGCTTCAGATCCACTTCACCCTCAAATGGGGGTACCTAGGATCAGGCAAGTAGTGATAGTAGTAGCCACTGCCACAATATAGCATCAACCCTAGACTGTAGGGCTAGGGGAATTTTTAACAACAAATTCCCTCATAAGACCAATAAAAATTGGGAAAGACTCAACGTCAAGGAAACAAAGCCAGCCCGAGTCCTCCGGGCTGGGGGCATTTTTACCACATCAACAACAAACTCCCCCATGAGAATCTTTATTTTCTCATCCAGGGAGGTCAATCAGAAGAGAAGGTTCCTTCCCTATATCGTCCTTTGAATCACCATCCCCTTAAAGAGGGAGGCCTACCGTAAAGTCGCACCAAGAAACTCTTCATGTCACCCTTCTTCATGGAGTCTGAAAGCAATCCAGGGACAAGAAGGGGAGGACCAGTAAAAGGCACGGGAGGTCCTATTACTCTTTGGAAGATGACATATCCTCTACCCCATGATATGCATCCATCAATGCCATAGAGGATAACCCCATGGGTGACACCAGAGATGATGCAAATCCGGATGGATCATGAGAATATGGTTCCAGTCAGGCTGTGACTCACATGAACCATCAAGTGTGCACACCTGGAACTAGAGGGCCACCCTAAATATGTCCTCTCTTCAAGATAACACTCCTCCTCTTACCCTACGAGCTTCTGAAAAATATAAGAATAAAGGACCAGTTACTCTTAACCTGCATCCTTATCTCGATAAAAACGAGCCACTTACGCTCGAAGAGAGATTCCCTTTACAGGAGGAGGAAATGAAATAATTGAGGCGGCTTAACGTCGAGCTATTCCTGAGGAACCGTCTTGTTTAAACTGCTTCCCATGAAGAGCCACACCTTCAAATCCCATCAAGTGCACCTCAAGGACCAATATTTTCCTCGGCAGACGATGCACGGTCAGGGCCCCCACCCAATGAGGCTCCCGGTCTGTCCAACTACCTGAACATGGATTCGGGTGAATACCATGACTTCCCTCTAGTCATGAAGCAACCGGAGCGAGTACGATTGAAACCACCGAAGGTGTCACAAACGGCATACGCACCATTGGTTCTAGCCAATATGGATCCTCATGAAATTCATCGGGCTACCCCCGCCAAAGACTGGGCCCAACAGGATGTAAAATAGGGACTCACCCACAACATTGAGGCACTAACAGGTCGATTGAAATCAATATAAGGTCGGCGTGCTCCGATACAGCCAGAGAAAAAGCCCTACCCAGACTGGGTGAGCAACACGCCTCCTCCACCCAATTTTGGGAGCCCATTATTCCCTATTTTCAATGGTTCAGGCGATCTGGAACAAAACATGATGCACTACGAACCTTATTGCAACCCTACGATGGAAACTCCGGAACAAAAAGAAGAAGTGAAACTCAGATGCTTCGTACAGACCATGGAAATATCCGCATTCAGCTGGTATACAAATCTACCAGCCCAGTCAATAATAATCTGGGAAGACCTTTGAAAAAAGTTCTTGTTCCGCTTCAGTTCGACACTGCCGAGGAAAATGGTCAGCAACCTCATGAATTTTAAAATAGAGGGAGAATGATAGGATCTCGTATTTCATCGCCAGATGGAAGGGTTTTACTTACTCTCTGAACAGGCCAATGCCCCAAAATGAGATGCCGACAATATGCATCGATAACCTTCGAGATGGGATGTGAACACCACTCATACCAATTGAGTGCACCCCTAGATTCAACAATATCTCTTCCATTTCATAGAAAATTGAAGACTCCCTACAATGGACCAATATGAAGTCCCAAACAGCCTCACAGGCTCCTGCAAAGCGATCCGTTAGAGATGAAAAGTCCTCTGTCATGCTCAAGCCAGCCCCTGTGTCTGCTCCACTTCCTAGGCCTCCACCAAATTGTCAAGGGCCCCTTGTATATCAGCGACCGCCTCTTCCCAAGTGGGACAATTAAAGAGGATCTAAGCGGAACCAGCTCAATGAACGAAGACACAGAGTATACTCGTTCCGAGAGGACCAAGTCTGCAACTACTTCATCACCACCAGGAATTGGAACATGATCAACATCCCAGAACGAAGGAAGCCTGAAGAAGTTTTCCATGATGACCGGCCAGATTACTATCCCTACCATCGAATGTTAGGGCACAATATTCGGGAATTCTTCGTCTTCAAAGTCCTCCTGCAAAGGATGGTAGACTCCGGGCAGGTCGAGCTGGGACCACCCCTAGCACATGTGACCTTTATTTCAACCACCTACTCTGACAAAGGGAAGGGATGGCAGGAAATCACCAACCAGAAGAGGAAAAAATTTGATGATTGGAAGACTCCGAAGACTATCAACCGAGCTCAAGGAATACTCCGATCCCAATTACAGCAGGCAGTGTTGCCGCCAACAACACCTAATGTCACGCAGCGGACAATATCATCCTCACAACCCTCCACGAGCAGGTCATCCATGCGTAATCGAAAAGGGAGGAGACAAGCGCAAGAGTAACAGTCTACAATGAGGCTAAATCTAGCCTCGACACTGTCAGATTTTATGCCCTCAAACATGGCACCACGGGCACTGACCCACCAAATGGCATCATCTGGGACAACCGAAAAGGATGACTTGTCATAGGAGGAGGAACTAATATTTGGTTCCATCAACGTCATACATCTAATGGAATCATTCACTGATGAAGGGTATGGCGACAAACTCGATTTCCTGATTCAAGGGGCCGGGAGGAGGAATCGCAGAAGCATGTGATAGTAGTGGAGACGCAGTCGCGGCCGAATATAACCCTATGGTTTTACCCCAGCCCAAACCTTTAATACCGTGAAAACCCATGGGAGAGCCCTTCAATTGACTCAATAGGAGAAAGAATATCCCTCCACCTCCACAAGAGGCCACTCTGGCCCTATCATTCTGCGGTACCCATCACAGGAGGAACAAGTGTCTAGCCGCCTAGTGCACACAAACAGACCGGCCGGGCCAAGTCCCCATAACATTGGAACACTGTCAACCTCCAACCCTATGGTCGGTCTTTTCTCGTCACGTTCTCCAGCTCCCAAGATCCCTGCTAAAACTCTCCCACCAGTAGAGAAGCATCAACCATTGGGGAAAAAATACGATATCCTAAAGCAACTAGCGTCAGTTCCAGCCAAGATCTCAATCCTGGATGCCCTAAGTTTGTCAGAAGATCTCAGGGTGGCGCTTATTGAAGCCTTGCTCCGCCCCCATGAGTTTCAAGCCGAGGTAGCTACCGCCATGATTTACCGGATGAAGACTGGCCCTGCTAAATACAAAGCGGTGATTTCCTTCACCGATCAGGATGAAGATGTGATCTTGCAAGGACATATCAAGCCACTATATGTGTCTGGTACACAAAATGATGTTGAGATCCACAAAGTCTTTATTGAAAACTTCTCTAGAGTTATCCCCCTTCCCCTATGAACACTCTTTTAGTTGGGATCCAGTGAGGATGACCTAATCCTCTCAGCCACAACTTTGTTGGGTTACGACAAGAGTGAATAGAAGACAATGGAAAAAATCAAGCTAAAAACCCATTTTAGAGACATTGTGGCTTACTTGGAATTCCTGGTGGTCTGACAGAACACATCATTCAATTTCGTGCTAGGAAGGTTGTGGCTTTATAAGCACATGGTTGTTCCTTCATCCTACCACCATTGTATCAAGTATTGCGTCAATGGACAAAGTGGGACATTGCATGCTGACAAGGCCCATCTCAAGCTCTCCGAGTCACACTACATTGATGCTGGGTTTTATGAGAAAAAGAAAAAAGAAGACTTTACTCGATGGTATTGACTGGATCCCCTCTCCAAATGGACTATAAATGGTTCCTGATGACCCCCTCAGACATCTTGGGAGAGACTACGTATTTTCCATCAACCATGTTGACAGCAGGCATTCATGCCCGAACAGACACTCATCTATCCTCATGACTTCATCTATATCGACCAAGCGTGAAAATGCGGAAACAACCACTGGCCCTCGATTTGGGGGTGTATACTTGAGCTGGGACACCCACAATGCCTCACCTCCAGACCCCCAAGAGCATGTTCCAGGAACTGCCCCCCCCCCCCCCCCGTCGAATCAAGATGATGTGAATGTGGGGGAAGAGTAGGAGGAAGATCTCAGGGATGCAGCTCCCACATTGGAGGAAGGTATCTCCACCACTATGGATGATCTCAGGGAAATAAACCTGGGTACTGAGGAAGACCCGAGGCCCACCCTTATTAGTACAGCCATGTCCCCCGAAGAGCATGAGGTTTATACCTCTTTCCTGAAGCAACACCAGGATATTTTTACTTGGGATTACATGGAAATGCCGGGACTCAATCCTGAAGTGCTGATCCATCAAATAGGTTGACTAGAAGACCACTGGGGCCATAAACAAGCCGCCAAAAGAACGCACCCCTCACAGGTTTCCAAAATACAGGTTGAAGTCGATAAGCTTATTAAAGAAGGCTTCAATCGGGAGTTCGAGTACCCCATCTGGTTGGCCAACATTGTCCCTGGCAAGAAAAAGAACAGACAAATCTGCGTCTGCATTGATTTCAGTGATCTCAATCAGCACTGCCCAAAAGGTGATTTCCCGGTCCCAATTATCGAGTTATTAATCGATGCAATGGCCAGGTATGAGGCTCTTCCCTTCATGGATGGTTATTCCGGGTATAAACAAATTAGTATTGCCCAATAAGATAAAGAAGCCACTACCTTCATAGCCCCTCAAGGAATATTACGTTACAGGGTCATGCCCTTTGGTCTCATGAACACTGCCGCCACATATCAATGTGTCATGCATCGTATCCTTTAACCATTCTGGGGGAGATTCATCGAATGCTACATGGATGGCTTGGTGGTCAAATCAAGATAGCGCTCAAATAACCTGTTTGACCTTGAAAACATCTTCAACAAACTTCGACAACATATCATGAAGATGAATCCCTTGAAATGTGCCTTTGGGGTTACCTCTAGGAAATTCCTTGGCTTCTTCGTAATCCATCGTGGCATCGAAGTCGACCCTGAAAAGACAAAGGCTATCCTTGGCCTGCCACCTCCCCTCAATCTCACTGATTTGAGAGGATTCCAAGGACACCTGGCCAACATTAGGAGGTTCATAGCCAACCTGGTGGGAAAATGTATTCCCTTTAACAGGTTAATGAAAAATGGGGTTACGTACCAATGGACAGATGATTTCAAGAGGAGTTAAATAGCCTAAATAAGTACCTCATGATCCGGCCAGTGCTCAAGCCCCCTGTTGAAGGAAGACCTCCCATCCTATATGTGATGGCCCTAGAGTGGTCACTACTATCCTTCCTCGCGCAAAACATTACACCGGCAGTGAAAACTGTTTCTATTCCCTCAGCCGAACCATGATATATGTGGAAACATGATACTCAAACATCATTAAGAGTTGTTTGGCCTTGGTATTCGCAGTTCAAAAATAGTCATGTTATCTTCAGCATCATGATGTCTATTTGGTCACTCGTAGTAACCCGCTCATGTAAATCCTCAGCCACCCATTGCTGACCGGGTGCCTATCCCGATGGGCAGCCATCCATCAACTGTTTGACATCCGGTTTGTGCCTCAGAAAGACATAAAAGGCCTGGCGTTAGCAGATTTTTTGGCAGAGCACCCCTTGATAGGGACCACCATACTGGACGTCGACTTACCTGAGAAAGACACATTTTCGGTTCAAGAGGAGCTCCTAAGATGGGAAATGTACTTCGACGGTGCATCCCGAAGACTGATAGGGAAAAAATGGAGGATAGAAAATTTAACATGGTGGGTTTGGGGATAATAATCGTGTCCCCAGAAAAGGCCATCATTCCATATTCCTTCCTCTTGTCAGAAGGATTTACGAACAATGAGGCGGAGTATCAAGCCCTCATTACAGGCCTGGACCTCACACTCTAGGAACAAGTACATCACCCTAAGGTAAAAGGTGACTCGGAACTACTCATCAAGCAAGTCAATGGTGACTATGATATCAAATAAGAGGATCTGATTCCATTGTCTGACCATGTATGAGGGTTAATGGTGGAATTCTCCACAGAACCAACATTGACTTATATTCCCCAGTCTCAGAATTCCTTGGCCGATGCATTAGATAATGCTGCCATAGACCTAGCAGACCCAGACCGGGATGAAACAATTATCAGCATTACTCATCGTCAAATGGTCTTCCAGTTTGTTCAGACTAAGATGGAAGAAATCGACGAAGTCAGTCCTGTCCCTGAGCCATATGCTCCTACCACCAGCTGGATGACCCCCATTACAAACAACCTTCAAAGGAGAAAACTCTCATCAGACAGGGATGAACAAGAGAAAATACGGAGAAGGGCAATCAACTTTGTCCTATATGGAGGCACGGGTCAGCAAGAGGTCCTCTACAAATGAGGCCTCGATGGATTCCTCCACAGATTTATTTATGGAGAAGAAACCGCTGCCGTCATGACTGATGTGCATCCCGGAGTATGTGGATCATATCAGTCAGGGTCTAAGATTTCCCATCTGGTTCGAAGGATTGGGTACTTTTGGCCCACTCTGGCACCAGATTGCGAGTACATTACCACAAAATGCCAATCATGCCAAATTCATGACAACTTCACACACAAAACCCTGGAGTTACTTGATCAGGCTAAGTACTAATGGCCATTTTCCATCTGGGGAATGGACATCGTTGGACCATATACCCCCTCCACGGCCAAACAACTGATGTATATCCTCATAGAAACTGACTTTTTTTAAAAATGTGTAGAAGTTTCCCCCCTCAAGGATGTCGGGTCAAGGGTCATTTTCAGCTTTGTGAAAACCAATATCATCACCAGATCTGGTGTCCCTCATACCATACTGATGGATAACGACACCAATTTCTACTCTACTGAATTGGAGAAACTATACAAAGAATATCGTACCATTTCTAACCACTCATCCCGCTACCATGCAGTGTCCAATGGACAGATAGAGGCTTTCAACAGGACACTGTCCAAAATTCTCTAAAAAATGGCGGAAAAAGACAAGAAATCATGGCTAGATAAACTTATTTATGCATTGTGGGCTTATCAAACCACCATCTACACCGCTACTCAGGCTACTCCGTATTCATTAGTATACAGAACAGAAGCAGTCCTGCCCATTGAGCTCTAATTTCCCTCACTCCATGTCACCATTTGTAATCAATTATCCAATGATTATAAATTATAAAAATGGCTTGGTGAATTTGAAAAGATGGATGTGAAGCGGTTTCACACTTTTCACCATCTGAAAGTATATCAGAATTGGATCACATGAGCCTTCAATAAAAAGGTTCATCTTCGGTCTTTCATGGAAGGAGAATTGGCATTGGTTCTTCGGACCCCAATGATACCTTGAAAGAAGCCTCCAAAACAAGATCCCAAGTGGGAGGGACCATATGTTATACACAAGTTCTACTCCAATGGGGAATATTCCCTGATCTCCATCGACAGGCAGTTCGCTACCGCTCCTACAATTGTGAGATTTCTAAAGAGGTATTTCGTATAATCAAAAGTTGTTTTCATTCGAGCTGCAGGACGCTAAACTGCCAAGCACCAATGGTCCATAATCTATGACCCTAAACTAATAGTACTTCGTCCTCACCGCACGATGTTAAACTGCACGAATTTTTAGAGAAATACATACGGCTTGATTCCTTCCCTTGTAGGATATGTAGTGACACCAGGGTCCCCTATCCTGGCCCAGCCATCCCCAAATAATGATAGAAATTCCCCTTTCCCCCGTGTAAGGACCAGACCTACACGTGGTGTGTTCCTTGTCCTTGCCACATGATGTTAAAATGCATGGATAAGGATTAAAAATTCCCTTTTCCCTCGTGTACTGTCCAACACTGCATGAGGTGTATTCCTCGTCCTTACCGCATGACGTTAAACTACATGGAAAAGAAGGATTAAAATGCCCTTTTCCCCTATGTACGGACCAACCCTGTATGGGGTGTAATCCTCGTCCTTACCACAGGATGTTAAAATTCATGGAAAAGAAGGATTAAAAATTCCATTTTCCCTCGTTTACGGACCAGCCCTGCATGAGGTGGGTTCATCGTCCTTACCACACGACGTTAAAATGCATTGATAAGAGGGATTAAAAATGCTCTCTCCCCCCGGGTATGGACCAACCCTGCACGGGTTGTACCCATTTTAGTGAACTATATATGGCTTGATTCCTGCCCTAGCAGGATACATAGTGACGCCAGGTTCCCCCATCCTGGCCCAACCATCCCCAAATTGACCTAAAAATACCCTCTTTCTCCCGTGTAAGGACCAGACCTGTATAGGGTGTGTTCCTTGACCTTGTCACACAACGTTAAACTCCACGGATAAGAAAAATATATATTCCACATTCCCCACGTGTAAGGACCAGACCTACTTGTGGTGTAATCAAAAAAGAACTATGTGTGGCTTGATTCCTACCCTCGTAGGATATGTAGCGATTCCATGATCTTATCTCCTAGCCTAGCCACCGAGAAAAGAAAACACAGAAGAAAATGGGGAAAATCAAGCTAAAAACCCATTTTGGTGACCTTATTGCCTACTCGGAATTCCTGGTTGTCCGACAGAACACAACATTCAATGCCCTGCTTGGATGGACATGGCTCCATAAGCACATGGTCGTTCCTTTGTCCTACCAACAGTGTATCAAGTATTTCATCAATGGAAAAAGTGGGACATTGCACGATGATAAGATCCCTTTCGATCTCTCCAAGTCACATTACACTGACACCGTGTTTTATGAGAAAAATAAAAAGAATCCTTCACTCGATGGTATTGACTAGATCCTCGCTTTAAATGGTCTGGAAATGGTTCCTGATTACCCCCTCAGGCCGCTTGACAGAGACTACGTGCTTCCCATCAACCATGTTTAGAGCAGGGGTTCAAGCCCGGACACACACTCAGCTGTCCTCATGACTTCAGCTATAAATTCCAATCATTATAATATAGAAACGACCGCTGAACCTCGATTTGGGGGCATATACATGAGTGAGGACGCCCACAATGCCTCATCTCCGGACCCCCATAAGATCAGGTTGGGAACTCTCCCCTCGTCGGATCAAGATGATGAGAATATATGGGAAGAGGAGGAGGGTGATCTCAGGGATGCACCTCTCATATTTTAGGAAGGTATCTCCACCATTTTGGATGAGGTCAGGGAAATAATCTTGGGTACTGAGGAAGACATGAGGGCTAGCCTCATTAGTACAGCCATGCTTCCGAAGAGCATGAGGTATATACCTTTTTTCTGAAGCAACACAGAGATGTTTTTTCCTGTAATTAAACGAAAATGCCAAGACTCGATCATGATGTGGAGACCCACCACTTAGGTCTGCCAGAAGACCATCGAGCCTATAAGCAAGCCGCTAGATGAATGCACCACTCACATGATTCCAAAATAGAGGCGGAAATTGATAATCTTATTAAAGCAGGCTACATTCGGGAGGTCCATTACCAAATCTGGTTGGCCAAAATTGTCCCCATCAAGAAATAGAATAGAAAAATCCGCGTCTGCATCGATTTTAGATATCTCAATCGGCACATCCCGAAAGATGATTTACTGGTCCCGATTACCGATTTATTAATCGACACAACGACCGAGTATGAGGCTCTCTCCTTCAAGTACAGTTATTCCATGCATAATGAAATTAGGATGGCATGAGAAGACAAATAATCCACTGCCTTCATAGCCCATCAAGGAATATTCTGTTACAGGGTCATGCCCTTTGGTCTCAAGAACACTAGCGCCACATATCAATGAGCCTTGCATCATATCTTTAAACCATTCTGAGGGAGATTCGTCAAATTCTATGTGGTTGACTTGGTGGTCAAATCAAGATAGCGCTGAGATCACATGTCAGACCTTAAAACCATCTTCAACAAACTTCGACAACATAGCTGGATGATGAATCCATTGAAATGCACCTTCGGGCTTACCTCAAGGAAATTCCTTGGCTTCGTCCTACGCCATCGTGACATCGATGTAGACCCAAAAAATACAAAGGCTATACTTGGCCTACCACCTCCCCAAAATCTCACTGAGTTGAGGGGATTCCAAGGAAACCTGGCCTATATTAGGCGGTTCATAGCCAACCTAGAGGGGAAAAGACTACCCTTTACCAGGTTAATGAAAAAGGGGGTTATGTACCAATAGACAGATGATTGTCAAGAGGCGTTCGACAGCCTAAAGAAGTACCACATAAGGACACCATTTCTCATGCCTCTAGTTGAAAGAAGGCCTCTCATCCTATACGTAACGGCCCTAGAGCAGTCACTGGGAGCCTTCCCCATGCAGAAAAATGACCTTGGCAAGGAAAATAGTCTCTATTACTCTAGCCGAACCATGATCGATGCTGAAACTTAATACTCTAACATCAAGAGAGTTGTTTGTCCTTGGTCTTCACAATTCAAAAATTGTGACGTTATCTACAGTAACATGAAGGCCATTTGGTCTGGCACAATAAACCTCCCAAGTACATCCTTAGCCGCCCAATGCTGAATGGGTACCTATCCCGATGGGCAGTCATCCTGTAATAGTTTGACATCCGATTTTTGCCTTAGAAGGCCATCAAAGTCCAGTCGTTAGTAGATTTTCTGGCAGAGCACCCCTTGACAGGGACCATTGTATCAAACGTCGAGTTATCTGATGAAAACATATTCTCGGTTCAAGAGGAGCCCCCAACATGGGAAATGTACTTCAACAGCATATCCTGAAGCCTGATAGGGAAAAGGATGGTGGATCCCAAAATTAACAAGGTGGGTTTGAGGATAATACTCATGTCCCCAGAAAAGGCAGTCTTTCCATATTTCATCTTCCTGTCAGAATGAGGTACGAAAAATGAGGCAAAGTATCATGCGCTCATTGCAGGCCTGGAGCTCGTACTCCAGGCACAAGTACAACACCCTAAGGTAAAATTTGACTCAGAACTGGTCATCAAGCACATAAATTCTGACTATGATGTCAAAAAGGAGGATCAGATTCCCCTATTTGACCATGTCTGAGGGTTAAAGATGGAATTCTCCACAGAACCAACATTGAACTATATTCCCCGATCCCAGAATGCCTAGTCTGATGCATTAGCTAATGCGGCCACAACCATATCTGAATCAGACCGGGATGAAACAGTTATCAGTATTGCTCATCGTCGAATGGTCTTGTCGTTTGTTCAGACTAAGATAGAAGAAATCAATGAATTCAGTCCGGTACTGAGCCATATGGTCCTACCACCGGCTAGATGACCCCCATTTCAAACTACCATTAAAGGGGAGAACTCCCATAATAGATGGATGAACGAGAGAAAATACAGATAAGGGCGATCAACATTGTCCTATCCGATAGTACAAGTCAGCAAGAGGCCCTCTACAAACGAGGCCTCGATGGAGTCCTCCTCAGATGCATTGATGGAGAAGAAACTACTGCTGTCATGACTGAAGTGCATGCCAGAGTATATAAAGCACATTAGTCAGGGTCTAAGCTTTCCCACCCAGTTCGAAGGCTTGCGTACTATTGGCCCACCATGGAACGAGATTGCGAGCACTTTACCGCAAAATGAAACTCATGCCAAATTCATGCAAACTTCATACACCAACCCCTAGAGTTACTTCATCAGGATAAGTAATCCCTGCCATTTTCCATCTGGGGAATGGACATCTTGGGACCATACTCTCCCACCACGGCCAAACAACTGAAGAATATCCTCATAGAAACCGACTTCTTTTCCAAATGGGTAGATGCTTTACCCCTCAAGGAAGTCAAGGAAATAAAGATTGTCTGCATTGTGAAAACCAATATCATAACCAGATTTGGAAGCCCTCATACCATAATGATGTATAACGACACCAATTTTTTCGCTGATAAATTTGAGAAACTATAACAACAATATGGTATCAAGGCTAACCACTCATCCCACTACCATGTAGCGGCCAACAGACAGATAGAGGCTTTCAACAGGACCTTATCCAACATTCTCCAGAAAATGGTGGACAAAGGCAAGAAAATATGGATAGATAAACCTATTCATTCATTATGGGATTATTGAACCACAATTCGCACCGAAACTCGGGCTACTTCGTAATCATTATTATAAGAAACAGATGTGGTCCTGCTCATTGGGTTCTAATTTCCCTCACTCCGTGTTTCCATTTGTCATCAGTTATCCAACGATGAGCAATCAGAAAAATGGATAGGTAAATTGGAACAGCTGGATGAGAAGTGGTTAGAAACTTTGCACCATCTAGAAGTTTATCAGAACTAGATCGCACGAGCATTCATTAAAAAGGTTGGTCTTTGGACATTATTGGAAGGAGAATTGGTGTTGGTCCTCCAGACCACAATGATACCCGGAAAAAAGCCTCCAAAACTGGATCCCAAGTGGGAGGGACCATATGTTATACACAAGCTCTACTCCAATGGAGCGTATACCCTGATCTCCATGGACGGGCTGTTCACTACCGCTTCTACAAATGTAAGATTTCTGAAGAAGTATTTTGCATAATCAAAAGATGTTTTCCTGTAGGACATTAAACCGCCAAGCGCCAACGGTCCAAACTCTATGACCCTAAACTAAGAGTACTTCGTCCTCACCGTAAGACGTTATACTGCAAAGATTTTCAGAGAACTACGTACGTCTAGATTCCTTCCCTTGTTGGATACGTAGTGACGCCAGGGTCCCCCACCCTGGCCCAGCCATCCCCAAATAAAGATAAAAATGATCTTTTCCCATGTGTAAGGACCAGACAAGCATGTGGTGTGTTCCTCGTCCTTGCTGTACGACATTAAACTACATGTATAAGGATTAAAAATTCCCTTTTTCCCCATGTACAGACCAACCCTACATGGGGTGTATTCCTCTTTCTTACCGCAAGATATTAAACTGCATGGAAAAGAAGAATTAAAAATGCCATTTTCCCCCGTGTACGGACCAACCCTGCATGGGGTGTATTCCTCGTCCTTACCACACGATGTTAAACTGCATAGAATAGAAGGATTAAAAATATTCTTTTCCCTCATGTACAGACCAACCCTGCATGGGGTGGGTTCCTCGTTCTTACCACACGACGTGAAACTGCATGTATAAGAAGGATTAAAAATTCCTTCTCCCATTATGTACGGACCAACCCTGCATGGGGTGTACCCATTTCAAAGAACAACATACGACCTGATTCATGCATTTGCAGGATACATAGTGACACCAGGATCCCCCATCCAGGCCCAACCATCCCCAAATAAAGCTAAAAATACCCTTTTTCCCCCGTGTGAGGACCAGACCTACCCGGGGTGTGTTCCTCATACATTCCGCATGACGTTAAACTGCACAGATAAGAAAAATAAATATTCCCACTTCCCCCATGTAAGGACCAGATCTTCATGGGGTGTACACAAAAAGGACTGTGTGTGGATTGATTTCTGCACTCATAGGATACGTAGCGATGTGATGATCTTATCTCCTAGCCCAGCCATTGAGAAAAGAAAACACATGTATATATACCTCTCGTCCTTACTGCATGACCTTAAAATGCACAGAACCCCCTTTTCACGTCAGTCCACCTTCATACCCACCGCACGAAGTTAAACTACATGGACTTCATCCTCACCATAAGACGCTAAACTACACATACTTCATCGCAACCCACCCAAGATATATGGGGAAATGATATGGGAATAACTCTTGCGCATTTGGATATGTACTCTCAATACATCAGACTCCACGACCCGGATAATTGCGGATCTTCATAACGATTCATGGCTATCAGAAGAGGAAATTTATCGACCTGTGGACACCTTTGCATGACTATTCATACCATGCCCTCAGCGGCTCTGCATATTGATATCCCCAGACCCGTCTACCAAAGGAAAGATTTCCTTAGGCGGTAATCTTCCTATCTCCATAAGATTACCGGCCTCAGGGGCCCCATATCATATCTCCTGACCCAAAAATTTATAGAGAAGTGGTTTACAAGTTTGTTCCCCCCTCACATCCAAACGTTACCAGGGTATCCCTACGTGGTTAGCCTATGTATCCACCCGTGGTTTACATGAGGATCTGCATCTACAAAATCCATGTCAGGATAGGCTACATTGACTCGACGAGAAATTGTGGGGAAGATGTTTCTTGTATGGTTGGACACCATTATCCCCATATGAAAAACACTGTACTGTGAGAAATATCGAATTTTCATAATCATCCATGGACATCGGATGTGGAATGTTATCGACCCGTGGACAACTTTTCATGACAATGCATACCATGCCCTCAGCAGCTCTGCATATTGATAGCCCCTATCCCGTCTACCAAAGGCATGATTTCCTCAGGCGGTACTCTTCCTAGCCTCATACGCTTACTGGCCTCAGATCCCCCATTCCATACCTCATGATCCGGGAAACACTAGAGTTACAGTTTATGTAACGAACCAATGTTTTTCCATGGAAAATCCCGTTCATATATTTATGTCATAAAAACACAAAATAATAAACTAATAATTGATAAGTGACCATTAATCATAAGTTTTTCACTGCTATGTTTTGAATTTTGAAAATCCGACATACACGGTTGTGTTCAAGATTTTTTTTGGAGTCTACTGGAAAAAAATAATTTTTAGTGAACAGTAACGTACCATTACGAATAGTAACATATCATTATTAATAGTAATATGCCCCTTATGAATATTAAATCATCCAACATAAGAGTAACCCTACATATGAATAATTAAATAAAATTTAGACATCTTAGAAAATGAAAATTTGACCTTAGAAAACGTTTTGGTATTTTGTAAGTCGTAAATAATTAGTTATAATTAATTAATTAATTTAAAGGAAAATATATTTTCCTAAAATATCTTCATTAATTATTGAATCCACGCCTTATAGTTTTTAGATAATTTTATAAGACCCTACGTAATTTTGGAAAGCACTATAAAATTAGTTTTGATCTTAAAAACTGTTTTTTAAATAAATTAGGATTTTAATGAAATACTAAATTAATAATATTTAGAAAATTATTTTTAAAAAATGGACTTCATTTTTTGATTCTACACATCGAAAAATGGTTGGGGTAAATTTTTTGATTTTTCTGAGATACATGAATTTTTGATGAATAGTGAAATACCGTAATTTACAAAATAAGCTAAATAAGCTAATTATATGGTCATGTGTGATGTTCTGCTGATTTAAGCCCACTTGGGTCGGGATTATATTATAAAATTACTATTATTGGTCGTTTAAGACTCACTATTCCTTGTCTTGTGGGGAAATAATAAACTAATGATTTTTATATTAAGGAAACCCCTCTCCCCTCCACTATAAAAGCATCCATTCACACCCTTATTTCCTTACACCTCTCAAGCTCCAAGCCTTCTCTAAACTCTGACCAAACACCTTACCTAGCCCCTGTCACATGTTCAATAGCTACTGGTCTCATCAAAAGACCAATCCTAGGCCCTTAAGGAGGTTCTCAAGAGAAGGATTGAAGAGGTAATTTCCCTCCCTCTTCTCCTTTAATTTCCTTTCAAGTTCAAGTTCATTTCTTGATCTATCCCCACATATCTTCATCCAAATTGTATTGTAACAATATTATTACACATATACTGTAATTTTATGATTCTAATGGGATATTATATTATCCAACCCCCTTTCCCTCTTCCATTTATTTTATTAAAGAGAACGTTGTTCGTGAGGTGTTAATTTATCACCTTCAAGAATGGTATGCTTTCATCTTCCATTTCTACCTTCAGATCTGGTCATGAAACCATTTTTATGGTTGAACCAGAATATTATATATGTTTTATTTCCATTTTAACGTTCTGGAAATAACCTATGTCCATATTAATAAGTGAAAAGTTATAACAAGTTCGTTGTGATCCAAAAACCGCCCAAATTTACCCAAATAACCATCATTTAATTATTATCCAATGATTCATCCACATGGATATAATATACTTCATTATAATATCATGAAAAATCCTTTAATATCATTAATTACATGTAATATAATTTCTGTATGTTTACCCATGTTCTACCCGAACATCAATTTATAAATACAAGTTAACATCCCAAGAAAAACCATAAAAACGAATATCCCCAAAACCTTGTTTTTAAACTCTATAAGTCATCCAAAGGAACATAAAATGACATAATGAAATAATAATGAACCTTATTAATTTACACATGGTTTTTAATTTATAATTAAATAATATAATGTCATTATACAGGAAATTAAAGAGAAGGAAGCATTCAGGTACAAGGTAAGAGGAAATTTTCAAACCCAACATTCTTCCTTCAGGTTCTACCTCTTTCACTCCAATTTTGATATGGTCTATCATGACCCATCTTCGGGGCACGTGCCATGACTACCCCAAGCCCACCTTCCATTGGCTAGGGGCTGGAGACTAGCACCAAAGGCGTAAATCCCGATAACTTGGAAGACATTGCCTTTATAAAAGTAAACATACACCGCAGAGTACATGCAGAAGTAATACACTACGTACAAAAGAAAGTGTTGAAAAGTAAATGGGCCAGAATACAAACGCAACTGAAAAGTACAACTACAACTGAATGAAAGTACAAAAAAAAATTCAAATAGATGGAGAAATAGAAGCATCTCCTGGGTCATCCACCACGGATCCTACCTAAAGGGTGGGTATAGAGAGCGCAGCTCCTGGATCGTCCACAACGGATCCTACCTAAAGGGTAGGTACAGATAGCCTCCTAAATGCTATCTCCTTTCAACCTTCTTCGAGTACTGTATCTTCTTGAAGTCCACCTCTGGATACTGACTCATCATGGGGTCCACCTCCTGGTACTGACTCGTCGTGAGGTCCACCTCTCGGTACCGTACAGTCCTCGAACACTCGCCTTCCGTCAGGGGTGTCCGTCATCTGCATCCAACAAAATGAGGTTCAGGCATAGCCCGTGAATGTGTGAGTATAAAGATACTCAGAAGGGACCCCGAGACCCTCAAGGTCTCACTAAATCCAACAAGGATAACCACAAAGAATGTTCTAAACAGATAACCCTAACTTAGGTATAAGCCTATACTTATATCTAAGTTATCAAGTATCCCATCTCAATCATGAGGTATCACACATATATGAAATCAACGGATGACCACTACTTAGTTATATGCCCATACATGTACCTAAGTTATCAAGTAGCCCATCTCAATCATGAGGAATACACAAAGGTCATTGACTCAGCTCAAACCAGGATTTTAATTCATGATATCGAAACCACAACTACTGGAGAACTCCTCCTCTGTCGAGTACAGTAGCCCTATCATGACTCCGATGCGCTACTCACTAACCTTAGACATCTAAGTTACTCCTCCTGTCAAGTACCGTGGGTCTGCCACCTCACAAAGTAGTGCTCCCCACCATGGGTCTGCCACCTCACACAGTAGTTCTCTCCCTCATAGCCTACAGAGGTACTCCTCTTATCGAGTACCGTAGGTCTTCCACCTCACAAAGTAGTGCTCTTCCTCCATGGGTCTGCCACCTCAAAATGTAGTGCTCCCCACTGGGCTATACAAGTCACTCCGAATCGAATCGGACAAGCAGTCAACAGGTCCACAGCTACTAGGTCTCTGCATTCCCTACGCTTGTCTTCGGGAGGATCTGCTCCACGAGCGACTGGTCAATACTCTAAGTATCACAAAGTCCCATGAATAATTATCACAAAGAACCATCTCGTCACAGGGGTTTCAATGCAACAGGCGGCGCGTCAATCGAACGCCAAGTCTGTGAGTTATTAGCATTTTCTTCCCAGGGTCCTGGTTGGTTTCGTGTATGAACAAACCTGAACGTATCTCAACTATTCCCCAAACTATTATATGGTATACTCATAGGTACCGTTTCTCAGCGATATTACCAATGCCACTGACGGTTCGTGAAACGGACGTCCGGTCTGAAAGTTACCAACTTTTCCGTTCTAGGGGCCCTGTTGTATTTCGGGTACAATCCCACCTGGACATACTGCAACTGCGTCCAAACCTCAGTTTATGTATAATAAAATATCCTTCTCATCAAGAGGAATCCAATAAAGTCGACGGAACGTCATTCAGACGTTCAGAGCTCAGGTTATAAGTGTTTCTGCTCCGAGGACTAGGTTGGTTTTGTGTTCGAACCAACCCTTCCATACCTAATGTTCACCGAAACCTTGAGTGTAATATACCAAAACGACTGAATCGATCCAAGGAATCCTACAAAACTGACGGTGCATCGATCGGAGGTCTAAAGCCCATGATATTGGCGTTTAGATGAAGAGGGTCCGAAATTAGTGGGTTTGGGCCCGGTCCAACCCGGCCAATTACCCCCTAGGTCAGCTTGAACCAAGTCCGGGTCTAGCCCGGTAGGGCACGGCCCGGCCCAGCCTGGCTCTAGTATCCCGGCCCGACCCAGCCCGGTGTTGGCGGCCCGGCCCAACCCAGCCCGACGCTGGCGGCCCGGCCCAGCTCGAGCGGCCCATCCCGGCTGACGTGGTCCGGTCCCCGTGACCCACGCGGTTGGCCGCGTGGGTGGGCAACCTGGTGGGGTGGCGGTGCCCAGTGGGACCTGTCCTAGCCACAGGTTTGGGGGGATACACCCCCCCGGTTTCTTCAAAAATGGTCGGCCATAATGGTCAGCCCTTGGTCAACCGTGGGACCCCTTTGGGTCCCGCCTCCTGGAGGCGCCTACGGCCGGCTCTGCCAGCCGCCCCTTGAGATCCGCCGCAGCCTTAGGCCATAGCATACTTCCACCAGCGCGGCACGACTGCACCACACCCCCCCTTCTGAAGTCACCGGTGGCCGGCTCTGCCCGCCAGCCCAGCTGATCCTCCGTGGCCCGCCCCATCCGCGGCCTTCCTCAGCTTCTCCGGCGCCGCGCCCCACCACCGCGGCCCGCTCCGGCTGCGTTCCTATTCATCCCTGCACGGTGTAAAAGCACCGCGCCGCCTTTTCCTCAATCAACAATGAAGTTCAACATGAAAAAAGGGAATAGAATCGTTCATGTTTGTGTGGTCTGATCTCCTCCCGTTACGATGATAACATTTGGCCAAAATTTTAAACAACGAAGGAAAATGATAAAACTTGAACAAAATAATTAACCCCTACCTCGTGACGTGACCTGCGGAGAGGTGGCGTCGATCGTTGATGTTGGAAAGGTGATGTCTTCATTTGAGAATTCCCCAGGGCAGTGTCTCGTCCCATGATGGAGAACCGGGAAGCGTTCTTCATCAAGAAGGATGGTCATTCTTCGTCAGAGGAATAAGTTCTTCAAAGCTTTAGATCTCTTCATCCAAATACTTCTCACACAAAAATTCTAACCCAAACATAAATTAATCTTCTCCTTTTTTTATTTTACTTTTCCATGCATTTCAAAAACATAAAATTCAAACACTTTGTTAAATTAATTGAAGTGGTTTAATCAATTAATTTAGTGTGTGTTGGCATGCATTAATGTGGGAGAGGAGGAGTTGCTTAATTAAGTTGAAGGGGTTTGCCAACATTAAACACATGGAGTTTAATGGGGGTCTTAGAGGTTTTATGGAATGAGAAGGGTTGGGGCTCGTGTTGGCCCCACCTCACATTTATTCTTACGTGGGTAGTTAGGATGCTAGTGGGTCCCACCCTAACTCCCCCATGTTGGATAAAACCACCTTAGTTTGAAATAAAATTGTACAACAATTTTATTCACTTTTTATTTAATCCACCTTTTTTAACAACTCCTACCAAGAAAACGCATCTTCAATAAAGGTCCCCCTAAGCAATTACCGGCACTGCGGTTTCATCGGTGCCCTCAGATTTCAATTCCGAGTACCGGTTTAAAATATAGAAAAACCCACTTGTTCGTTCACTGAATGCACCCAAGCTAAACGTTGGAAATAGATTCCATGCACACCGGGCCTCGGAATCAGGTGCCGTTAGAAACTGTGGACCCGTAAAATTCCAATGAAATTAAGAAAAAAAATTCATTGAAATTTCCAGGTCATTACATTACTCCCACCTCATGTATTTATGTCCCCATAAAGCTACAAAAAAAACAAGGGAAAATACAGGAGGTACCGAGCTCTCATCTGAGCCTCACGCTCCAGTGTACTCTTCTGGAGGTTCCTGTGCTGCCAATGAAAGCACTCAAGAGGATTTGACTATCCCCATAGGACCTGATCATGCCGATCCTCAACCTCTACTGGAATCCTGTGACAGTCTCCTCGTCATCAATGTTCAGCTCTCCGTGGCCGATGAAGATGGATAGGTCGTTCCCACAACTCCTCCACTAAGATACGTGGATGACGTCGTCTACCCGGTGCATCCGAGGTGGAAGGGCTAGGTGGTAAGCCACCTTGCCTACTCTGCTGGGGACTTGGAAAGGTCCGATGAAGTTAGGAGATAACTTGCCACCCCGGACAAATCTCCGTAACCCCCATCGATGTGATACCCATAAGAAGACGTGGTCACCACCCTCGTTCTCTAGTGGTCTTATCTCTTATCAGCATAGGACTTCTGTATGCTCTGTGCAGTCTCCATCCACTCTTGGATGATCTGCACCTTTTTCATCGTAGCCTAAATCATCTCTAGTTCTTCACGTGCTGACTCCATCACTATCCACAAAGGATATTTGAAACGCGACTAGCTACAGTCTTGCCACTCTTAACAGCTGAACGCCCGATCTCTTATAAAGAGCATCTTCTACAACGTTCCCCTCCCAGGAGTATAACTATCTCGATGTCATGGTCCTAGAGGAATTCAATCCATCACTGCTGTCTCAGGTTCATGTCCTTCTGAGAGTAGATACACATGAGACTATTTGATATGGAGAGAACCATAAACCGTTCACTCAACGAACAATGGGTGAGACTAGCCAATAGTAAGAACTAATCTCCACCCTTTTTCGTCTAAGTTCCACCCAAGAGCTTCTGAGATTTCTCCACTGCCGAAAAGTGAAATCTGGTTTCATCCCCTATATGAACCACGTTCTTTGCCTAATACAGTCAATCCTGACATGAACGATAATATTTCATGCCATGGATGACGTCATAAGGCCACAGCGCTACTACTAAGATATCCAACCGTTACTCTCGCCTCCAAGGGTCGAGTCACACTGTCGGCAGCAGTGTGTGGTCACTGGGTCTCCTTTAGTAGGTATGTCAGAATGACGATAAAGTCAACTATTTTAAACTGGAACCTCTTAGTATCAACCATATGAAGTGGATAGGAAAGCAATATTCACAAAGATATGCATCTTTTTTTACTGCAGCTCGTAGTACAAAGACACAAGGAAAAGACAACAACTTCAACATAGAAATTAAAAAAACCAAGAATAACGGCATCCATGCCTATTCTCGCTCCTGTCCACCCGCTTCTGAAGCTCCATAGTCGTATGCATCAGCTGCCTGAAGCTGGGCTCTCCAATATCCACTTGTTACCTACAGTCGGGGTGGTCCTCTGCGTGGTGGTACTGGAAACACCTCGATGCATCGTCCACCTCCATATACACGACCATCTTCTCTGCCTCTGCCTCCTGCTCCTTGAAGTCCGTCATGATCGAACCTCTCCCTCTGCCTGGGAGGTCCTTCGTCTATTTTCTGATCATCCGAGAGGTAGGTTGGATAGTCACGAGCCATGTGACCCTGTCTGACGCATGTGTAACACAGCATGGAAGGTCGGGCTCTATCTCTACCCTTTGTTCCTCGCACTATCGATCCTGAGTCGTGTGGTCAACCACCTGTAGGTATGTACCTCCTGGACCTCTGCATCTTCTGTCTACTACCAGCTGCAGAAGACTCCGATGCATGTCGACTAGTGGTGGGTCCCGCTGCTGGAGACTAGTCAGCACAAAAACTATCCGCTATGAGGGCTCACTCCAACAACCCTTCCATAGTCAGAATTCTAAGAGGGATCGTCGAAGCTCTGATCTCTTTCCTTAGTCCCTACTCGACGGTCCGGGACCTAAACAACGGGTCTCGTACCATATTTATAGAGTAGCACGAGAGGTCTGTGAACCTCGCTGAGTACTGAGCTACACTCATATTTCCCTACTGCAGATGATTTAGCTCCTGTATCCACACTGCTCGAAGGGTGGCTGGTACAAACTCTGCCCGGAACCAGCTCTCGAAGTCTGCCCATGAAGTGATGTCTCGTCATGCATCTGGAGCATCAGGCTCCACCATCTGCCTGTTGTTTCCTGAAGGAGGCTGGTAGCAAGGATCCCCATGATGTCTACTGGTGTACCTACTAGCATGAATATTCTCGCCACAACCTCCAGCCAATCCTCAGTCACCTATGGGTCCGTCTCTCCCCAGAACCTAGGTGGCCTCTTGAGCTAGAACTCATGCAGCGCGCTCAAGCGGTGTGCATAGCCTACTGCTGGGGATGGTGGCATCGTTGGCCCAACAGGTGGTAGTACCATTGGTGCCTCCGCTGGGGCCTCAACTGGATGAGAGCCCTATACTGAGGCCTCATCGCTCGGCATCCTATCAGTATGTACAACTCTTGGGGATATAGTTGGTCATCCTCAAGGAGGTATCTTGATAGAACATATGCGACACGGTCCAAAGACTATACCTGGTGAGCTGACCTAGTTTAAGCTGACATGAAGGAACTTTTTGAAAACATACACGCAATTAGTGTTTTCTTGCACTTAGTCGGAAATCAGAAGTCAGGGTCCTGGTGTATGGATACGTCGGTTGCCCGCACCATCACTGGAATCCCTGAACTAAATACCACAATTAGTAACCTTAACATTATTGCTTCACAGAAAGAGAATATCAGAGTCCTATGTTCTGTGGTAGAACCGACTCCTCTAATACCAATTTTTCACGACCCGTCCTCGGAGCCCGTGCTGTGACTACCCCAAGCCCGCCTTCCGTTGGCCAGGGGCTGGCGACTAGCACCAAAAGCGTAAATCCTGATAACTGGGAAGACATTGACTTTATAAAAGTAAATAAACACCACAGAGTACAAGCGGAAGTAATTCACTAAGTACAAAAGAAAGTGCTGAAAAGTAAATGGGCCAGAATACAAACCCATCTGAAAATTACAGCTAAAACTGAACGAAAGTACAAAAAAAAGTCAAACCACTGGAAAAATAGAAGCATCTCATGGGTCGTCCACCTCAGATACTACCTAAAGGGTAGGTACGGATAGCGCAGCTCCTGTATCATCCACCATGGATCCTACCTGAAGGGTAGGTACAGAAAGCCTCCTCAACACGCTCGCCCGCCAACATTCTTTGAGTACCATCTTGTTGTGAATTACACATCCGGATACAGACTCGTTGTGGGGTCCGCCTCTAGGTACAGACTTGTTGTGAGTTCCCCCTCTGGGTACCGTCCAGTCCTCGAACACTAGGTATCCATCAGCGCTGTCTGTCATCTGCATCCAACACAACGAGGTGTGGGCATAGCCCGTGTAGGGGTGAGTATAACAATACTCAGAAGGGACCCTGAGACCCTCAAGGTCTCACTAAATCCAACATGGATAACCAAAAATAAGGATCTAAACAGATAACCCTTACTTAGGTATAAGCCCATACATATACCAATGTTTTCAAGTAGCCCATATCAATGTTGAGGTCTCACACAGATATGAAATCAACGGATACCCACTAATTAGGTATATGCCCATACACATAACTAAGTTATCATGTAACCCATCTCAATCACGAGGAATAGACAAAGGTTATTGAATTAGCTCAAACCAGGATTTTTATTAATGACATCGAAACAAAAACTGCTGGAGAACTACTCCTATGTCGAGTAAAGTAGCCCTGTCACAACTCTGAGGTGATACTCACTCACCTGAGACTGCTGAGGTACTCCTCCTGTCATGTACTGCGGGTCATCCACCTCACAATGCAGTGCTCCCCGCCATGGGTCTGACACCTCACACAGTAGTGATCCCCCTTATAGCCTACAGAGGTACTCCTCCTATTGAGTATCGCGGGTCTGCCACCACACAAATTAGTGCTCTTCCGCCATGGGTCTGCCACCTCACAAATTAGTGCTCCCCACTGGGCTATACAAGTCACTTCGAATCAAATCTGACAAGCAATCCACAGGTCCATATCTATTAGGTCTCTGCATTCTGTACAGTCATCTCCGGGAGGATTCGCACCACAAGCTACTGGTTGATAATCCAAGTATCACAAATTCCCAGAAATAGGTATCAAAAATAACCGCCTCATCACAGGGGTCTCAACGCAACAGACGGCGCGTCAATCGGACGCCTGGTCTGTTAGTTATTAGCCTTTTTTCCAGGGGCCCGGTAGGTTTTGTGTTCGAACCAACCCGACTGTATCTCAACTGTACCCTAAACTCTCATAGGGTTTACTCATAGGGACCGTTTTTCAACAGGATTACCAACACCACTGACGGTTCATCAAACGGGCGTCCGGTCGGAATGTTATCGACATTTCCGTTCCAGGGGCCCGGTTGTATTTCGGGTACAATCCCACCCGACCTTACACCAACTGCGTCCAAACCTCAGGTGAAGTATGCCAAAAGATCCGTCTCATCAAGAGGAATCCAACAACGTCAACGGCACATCATTCTGACATCAGAAGTTCAGGTTATAAGCGTTTTTGCTACGAGGACCCGGTTGGTTTCGTTTTCGAACCAACCCGGCCGCACCCAAACTTCACCGAAAGCTTGAGTGTAATATATTGAAACGACTGTCTCGATCCAAGGAATTCTACGCAATTGACGTTGTGTCGATCGGAGGTCTGAATCCCAAGATATGGTCGTTTAACTGATGAGGGTCCGAAATAAGGGGGTTTGGGCCCGATACGACCCGACCCATTACCCCCTAGGTCGGCCCGAACTGGGTCCGGGTCTGGCCCAGTAGGGAGCAGCCTGGCCCGAATGGCACGGCCCGGCCCGGCGCTTGCAGCCCGGCCTGACAGACGTGGTCCGGTCCGTGTGACCCACGCAGTCGGCCTCGTGGGTGGGTGACTTGGCGTGGTGGCGGCGCCCTATGGGGCCCGCCCTAGCCGCAAGTCCGGCAGGTTACACCCCCCTCGGTTTCTTCAAAAACGACTGGCCCTTGGTCAACCACGGGACACCATCGGGTCCCACCTCCTGGTGGTGCCGGCGTCCGGCTCTGCCGGCCGCCTGTTGAGATCCGCCGTGACTTACATACTCCTGCATGGCGCGATGGTGCTGCGCCCCACTGCCTGAAGTCGCCAGCGGCCAACTCGGTCGGCTGCTCCTGCTGGTCCACCGAGACCTTAGGCTGCAGTTCATCTCACCGGTGCGGCGCAGCGGCGCCATGCCCCTTTGTCGTGGCCCGCTCTGACCAAGCCCTTCCTCAGTTTCTCCGGCGCGGCGCGACGGCGCCGGGCACAACCGCCAGGGCCCGCTCCAGCCGCAGTCCTCTTCGACCCCGCGTGGTGCAACTACACCGCGCCGCCTTCACCTCAATCAACAACTATGATCAACAAGAAAAATGGGAGGATAATCATTCATGTTTGTGCAGTCCGATCTCCTCCCATTATGACGATAACATTTGGAAAAAAATTTAAACAACGAAGGTTGATGATAAAACTTGAACAAAAGAATTAACCCCTATCTCTTGATGTGATCTGCGGAGAGGTGGTGACGTTCGTTGACTTCGGAAAGGTGACGTCATCATTTGAGAATTCCCCATGGCGGTGTCTCCTCCCTTGATGGAGAACCGAGAAGCGTTCTTCGTCGAGAAGGATGGTCGTTCTTCATCGGAGGAAGAAGTTCTTCAAAGCATTAGAGCTCTCATTCCAAATCCTCCTCACACAAAAATCCTAACCCAAAAATAAAATAAGCAGCTCTTTATTTTATTTTACATTGACATGAATTTCAAAAACATAAAATTCAAACACTTAGTTAAATTAATTGAAGAGGTTTCATCAATTAATTTATTGTGTGTTGGCATGAATTAATGTGGGAGAGGAGGAGTTAGTTAATTATGTTCAAGGGGTTTTCCAAAATTAAACACATGGAGTTTAATGGGGGGGGGGTTTAGAGGTTTTAGGGAATGTGAAGTGTTGGGGCTCCTGCAAGCCCCCCCTCACAGTTATTCTCACATGGGTAGTTAGGATGCTAGTAAGTCCCACCCTAACTCCCCCATGTAGGATAAAACCACCTTAGTTAGAAATAAAATTGTACCACAGTTTTATTCACTTTTTATTTAATCCATTTTTTTTTTAAAACTCCTCCCAAGCAAATGCATCTTCGGTAAAGGTCCTCCTAAAAAATTACTAGAGATGTAGTTTCATCGGTGCCCTCGGATTTCAATTTCGAGTACAAGTTCAAAAGATAAAAAAAACCGCTTGTTCGTTCACTGAACGCATCCGATCTCAACTTTGGAAATTGAACTCAGGCACATCAGGCCTCGGAATCATGTGTCATCAGAAATTGTGGACTCATAAAATTCCAACGAAATTAAGAAAAAATATTCCTTGAAATTTCTGGGTCTTTACATGGTCAATCCTTAAAGATCATTTATTAATCATTTCATTTCCTTTTCTAGGATATACATGTTATCTAATAAATATTATGTCAATCCAAATGTTTTCCAAAATAACTCTTCTCTTAAGAACTCAACTTTTACCTCTCATTCAATGTTGATTGTTCTTGTATCAATTATGTTGTTCTCCCTTTCTTTTGGGATCCCAAAGCTTATGAATGTGTTCTTATGAGATGAAACACATTCCATTTCCTGGGCTAGTTATGTTCATTTATGTTATATGTTCATTGTGGAATGCTTGATAAATGATAATGTTATGATGTGACGGGTGCGCCCGGAATTATATAGCTCAATATGAATGTTTAAGTGTGACCGGTGCACTCAGAATTATATAGCGCTCCAATGTATTGGGTAAAGTGATGAATCTCATTTGTAAATGTTAAATGATGTGTGAAAAATATTATATCTTGGTTAACAAGTTTGTGTGGTAGTTAACCAATAAGACATGATGTTTCATTTTTATGATTTTCCACATTTCAAGTCTTTTTTTATGATCCTCTCATGTTCATGATCTTCGGCCTATGTTATGATTATGCTCACCCCATGATATATTATTCTTATCTATCCACTTACTGGGATTCTATCTCACCCCTTTTGATGTATATTCTCAGGTGGCTGCATTTACTATGGAGAGGAAAAGTGCCAATAAGAATCTAGAGAAGAAGAAGTCAAATAAATGTTTATGCTAGATGTTGTATTTGTTATGTGTGGTCCTAGTTTTCCCAAGACACTAATCCTTTGGATCCTCTTTGTGTAATTGTATTATGTTTTTTATATTTGAAATGATGTAATAGTAATGTAAGAAAAGGCTGGGTCGCTATAGTTGGCATCAAAGGCCTGGTTTAGTTAATTTGGGAATTTGGATTAGTGAACCCTAGAGAAAACCTCTAGAAATAGACTATGTAAAAATATGCACAAAAAAATATTTACATAGGGATATCATATGTTATGGTTTTGGAATAAATTATTTAAATTAATAAGTTATTAATGACTTGTTTACTTATGTTTTGTTCAAACCTTTTATATTTTAGAAAATGGTGGGAACCAGGAGAAATCAAGCCAACAAGTCATGCGAGGGCCAATGCAACGATTTCCCGAGCGACGTCCCTAAGGATTTGGGAGGCAGAGTTCAAAACATCTTGGTGATGATTACCAAATTATCTCAGGTTATGAATAATAACCATAATAATGGGTAACTTCCTCCTTCACCAAAGTGGGAGAAACTGTCTATTGAATGTTTTATGCAGCAACAACCATTGACGTTTTGTGGATATTCTGATCCACTAGTTGCGGAACAGTGGGTCAACTCCATGGAGGATATTTTTTCTATGATTCGCTATTCTGAGATGGAAAAGGTTACTCAAGCCGTTTATCATCTTGATGGAGAAGCTGATCAATGGTGGGCTTTGATTAAAAACACTTATCCAAGGGAGGAAAATGAAGTGATGGAATGGGAAGACTTTAAGATAATGTTTCTTAAAAATTATTTCCCACGAACTCATCGCACGAAGATAGGGAGATAATTCATAGAGATCATGAAAAAAGAAGGAGAATCTATCACAACCTATGAAGCGAATTTCACAAGGATCGCAAGGTATGCTTCGGGTTTTGTTATCAACAATGATAGCAAAATTGATAGATTATTTAGTGGATTAAAACCACAACTTCAAAAGGCTCTTGCAATTCGAGACTTTGGGAGTTAGGAATAAATTGTTTTGTGTTCTCTCAAAGTGGATATGGAGTTTGTAGAATGGTCCCATGGCTATGGGGATAAGAAAACAAAAGATGTAGTTTCAAGTAGGTGGATCTATTGAGAATGGTGGGAAGAAAAATCAACGACCCACATACAAAAAATGTGGGAAGTTTCACCATGGGAACTGCCTCAAAGGGACGGGGAAATTCTTCAAGTGTGGGAAATAAGGACACCATGCTCAAGAGTGTCGAAAAGACATGAAAAATAAAGATAATGTTGCCGATGAATGGAGAGAACCACTCATGGTTCAATGCTACAACTGTAAGGTGCTAGGGATCTATGAAAACCAGTGCACTAAACCTTTAGTTCTCGAGTGTAATCAGTGTCTGCAGCTTCCAAAGCCAAAGGAACAAGGGAAGTCTTATGCCATAACTACTTCGGAGGTGGAGCATGATAATGATGTCATACAAGGTACACATCCTATTCAATCAAAAATGGAAAAAGTCTTATTTGATTCTGGTTCTACACATTCCTTTATATCATGCAAGTTTGCTAGAACTATAGAATCAAAGCCCCAAAACCTTGAAGTAGAGATATCTCTAAAAACACCAAGTGGTACAATCATTGCAACCCAAGTTTTTGACTCTTCTCCTGTTGGCGTATGTGGGAAGATTCTTCTGGAAAATCTTGTAATACTTCCCTTGGTGGAATTTGATGCTATAATGGGAATGGACTGGCTCTCATTATATTGAGCGCATATAAATTGTCGGGAAAAGGAAATATCTTTTCATATTCCGAACCATCCCCTGATCCTCTACAAATGCATTGAGGATCATGAATCTCCTTTGAAAAATCCTTCAACATTGTGGGTTCTTATTCCCTATGAAGAATCATACCTCTCCCAAATGGTTGAGTCAAATGAAAGTTCCAACCTTGAGGAAATGCCCATCGTGAGGGAATATGACGATGTATTTCTTGAAGAGTTACCCAGAATTCCCCCAGATCGTGAGGTAGAGTTCTCAATTGAACTCATACCCGGAGCTACTCCTATCTCAAAGTGCCCCTATAGGATGGCTCCTATTGAAATGGAGGAGTTAACGAAGCAACTGCAAGAGCATCTGGACAAAGGGCTCATAAGCCCTAGTGCATCACCTTGGGGTGCACCAATGCTCATTGTGAAGAAGAATGATGGAACCATGTGGCTGTGTATAGATTATCGGGAACTCAACAAGATCACCATAAATAACAAGTATCCTCTTCATGGATTGATGACTTGTTTGACCAGTTAAGAGGAGCTCAATACTTCTCAAAGGTGGATCTTCGTTCTGGATATCATCTGGTAAAGGTGAAGAAGGAACATATTCATAAGACTACGTTCCGTACAAGGTATGGGCACTATGAGTTTTTTGTGATGCCCTTTGAACTTACTAATGGCCATGAAATATTCACGGATGTGATGAAAAGTGTCTTTATACATTACCTCGACAAATTTGTGGTAGTGTTTATAGACAATATTCTCATCTACTCCAAGATCAAGGAGGAACATGAAGAACATATAAGACTTGTGTTGGCGACATTGTGAAGGAGAAGTTGTACGCCAAGTTCATAAAGTGTGACTTTTGGATGAATCAAGTCATGTTCTTGGGAAATGTGATCACAAGTAAGGGCATTTCTTTGGATCCTTCAAAGACAAAGGCGATTGAGGAATGACCCATACACTCTAGTGTCACCAAAATCCGTAGTTTTCTTGGAATAGCTGGGTACTACAGATGTTTTGTGAGAAACTTCTCACGATTGGTAAGCCCGCTAACTAAGTTAACAAGGAAAGGGGTTATGTATGTTTGGATGGAAGAATGTGAGGGAAGCCTCAAGGAAATAAAGAGAAGGCTGATCATTGCACCTGTACTCACACTACCGAAAAGTGGAGAATGTTTTGTGATATAATGTAATGCTTCAAAGAAAGGCTTGGATTGTGTACTCATGAAAAATGATAATGTGATAGCCTACACCTCACAACAGTTGAAAATCAATGTGAAGAACTACACGACGCATGATCGAGAGCTAGACGCCGTGATTTTTTCTTTGAAAATCTCACGGCACTACCTTTATGGTGAGAAGTGTGACATATACACCGACCACAAGAGACTAAATTATATATTAACAAAAAAGGAGCTCAACAATAATCAAAGGAGATGGTTAGAGATAATCAAGGATTACAATTTCTCTTTTCACTATCATCTTAGAAAGGCGAACAAGGTAGCTGATGCTCTAAGCAGAAAAGATCCGGCTACTCTATCCTTGCTGCATATTGAGAAAGACCATATCTTCATGGATATGCAAAGAATGGATTTGGTAATCATAATGGTTGGGGATAAATACTTTATTTCCCAAATGATTGTGCAACCATCCATCTAGAAGAAGATTAAGGAAGCAAAAAGGGGATGATGTGGAGATAAAAAAGAGGGTGAATGCAGTAAAGGAAGGGAAGCTGCAAGAGTTCCATATCGACGATGATGGTGTGATTAGGTTTGGAACGCGGCTTTGTGTGCCTTCATCACCCAGGATAAAGAAGGTGATATTGGGTAATGCACTTAGATCAACTATCTCTATCAATCCTGGGAGTACCAAGATGTATCATGATCTCAGAGAACAATTCTAGTGGGATAACATGAAGAATGAGATTGCGGAATATATATCAAGGTGCTTGGTATGTCATCAAGTTAAAGTTGAGCGACAAAATTCCAAAGGTATGATGTAGTCATTGCTTATACCCATGTGGAAATGGGAAAATGTTACTATGGACTTTGTCACAGGTCTCCTGAAGGCGTCAAAGGGAAATAATGTGATATGGGTTTTGGTTGACCAACTCACCAAGAATGCCCATTTCATCGCTATTCAAGATGACCTCTCGCTTGATCAACTTGCAAAGATAAATGTGAAAGAAGTGGTGAGAATGCACGGTGTTCCACTCTCAATTGTCTCTGACCGTGATACAGGGTTCACATCTAAATTCTAGTGGAGCCATCAACATGTTTTGAGTAATTAATTAAATTACAGCATGGCCTATCACCCCCAAACCGATGGCCAGTCTGAAAGGACTATTCATACGGTTGATGATATGCTATGAGCCTGCTCTCTTGATTTCATAGGTGGTTGGGATCAGCATCTCCCATTGGTTGAGTTCTCATAAAACAATAGCTTCCACTCGAGTATTCAGATTGCTCCATATGAATCTCTGTATGGAAAGCGATGTAGAACTCCAACCTGTTGGGATGAATTTGGAGAAAGAAAACTACATGGACCCAATATTGTTCAAGTGATGACAGAGAAGGTTCAAGTCATCCAAAAACTCATCAAAGATTCTCAAAGTCACAAAATGAGCTATGTTGAAAACTGTCAAAGGGACTTGGAGTTCGATGTTGGAGATAAAGTCTTCCTTCGAAGATCTCCATGGAAAAGAGTCATGCGATTTGGGAAGAAAGAGAAGCTATGACCAAGGTATATTGTCCCTTTTGATATCCTTGACCTCATAGGAGTCGTGGCCTATCGTCTTTCACTTCAACCGAATTTGGCTCAGGTTCATGATGTGTTTCTTGTATCACTACTGAGAAAGTACATACCAGACCCCTCACATGTACCAAACATAGAGGTGGTGCAGTTGGAAGATGATCTCTCTTATGAGGAGAATCCAGTAAAGATTATGGATCGGAGAGATGAGGTTCTACGCAACAAGACAACTCATCATGTCATAGTGTTGTGGAGGAACCATAAGTTTGAGGAAGCAACTTGGGAACTAAAAGAGGCAATGAAGGAGAAGTACCCTCACCTATTTGTGTAAAGTGAAATTTCGAGGGGGGGGGGGAATTCATTAAGGGGGGGGGGAAGAATGTAACAACCCAATGTTTTTAAATGGAAAATCTCCTTCTAATATTTATGTCATAAAAACACAAAATAATGAATTACTATGTGATAGGTAACCTTTAAAAATAAGCTTTTGACTCCTATGTTTGGAATTTTGAAAATCCGACATACACGGTTGTGTTTAAGATGTTTTATGGAGTCTAATGAAACAAAAATAATTTTTGATGAATAGTAATGTACCCTTAGGAATAGTAACATAACCTTATGAATAGTAATATCACCTTTATGAATATTAAATCATCCATCATAAGATTATCCTTACCTATGAATAATTAAATAAAATTTTGACATCTTCGAAAATGACAACTTGACCATACTAAACATTTTGGTATTTTGTAAGTCATAAATATTTAATTATAATTAATTAATTTAAAGGAAAATTTATTTTTTAAAAATGTGTTCATTAATTATTTAATCAATGTCTTATAGTTTTTAGATAATTTTATAAGACCCTACGTAATTTTTGAAATCACTATAAAATCAGTTTTGATCTTAAAAACTGTTTTTTTAAGTAAATTATGATTTTAATTAAATATTAAATTAATAATATTTAGAAAATTATTTTTGAAAAATGGAATTCCTTTTTGGATTCTACACATCGATAAATTGTTGAGGTAATTTTTTGTGATTTTTTTGAGATACTTGAATTTTTTATGCATAGTGAAATACCGTAATTTACAAAATAAGCTAAATAAGCTAATTATAGGGTCATGTGTGATGTTCTTCGTATGTAAGCCCACTTGGTTCGGGATTAAATTATAAAATTACTATTTTTGGTCATTCAAGACTCACTATTACTTGTCTTTTGGGGAAATAATAAACTAATGAATTTTATATTAAGGAAACCCCTCTCCCCTCCACTATAAAAGCCACCCTTCACACCTTCATCTCCTCACACCTATGAAGCTCCAATCCTTCTCTATACTCTGCTCAAACACCTTCCCTAGACCCTCCCC
Organism: Viscum album; assembly: GCA_963277665.1. Taxonomy (NCBI): domain Eukaryota; kingdom Viridiplantae; phylum Streptophyta; class Magnoliopsida; order Santalales; family Viscaceae; genus Viscum; species Viscum album. Next base: position 667,290,017 of record OY728162.1, read on the forward strand.
CACGTTCAAGAGCTGATGGTCTCATCAAAAGACCATTCTTAGGCCCTTAAGGATGTTCTCAATAGAAGGATCCAATAGGTAATTTACCTCCCTCTTCTCCTTTAATTTCCTTTCATTTTCAAGTTCATTTCTTGATATCTCCCAACCTATATTCATCCAAATTATATTTTAACCCCAGTATTATACATATACTGTAATTATAAGATTCTAATGGGATATTATATCATCCAACCCCCTTTCTCTCTTCCTTTTATTTTATTAATGAAATGTTGTTCGTGAGGTGTTAATTTATGAACTTCAAGAACGACATGCTTTATTCTTCCATTTATACCTTCAGATCTGGACATGAAACCATTTTTATGGTTGAAAAAAAATATTTTATATGTGTTATTTACATTTTAACGTTCTGGAAATAATCTATTTCAATATTACTAAGTGATAAGTTAAAACAAGTTCGTTGTGATCCTAAACCCGCCCAAATTTACCCAAATAACCACCATTTAATTATTATCTAATGATTCATCCACATGGATATTATATAATTCATTATAAGATCATTCAAAATCCTTTAATATCATTAATTACATGTAATATCATTTCTGTATGATTACCCATTTTTTACCAGAACTTCAATTTATGAATACAAGTGAACAACCCAAGAAAAACCATAAAAACGAACATCCCCAAAACTATGTTTTTAAACTTTATAAGTCATCCAAAGGAACATAAAATGAAATAAATAAATTAGAATGAACCCAATTAATGTACAAATAGTTATGGATTTCTAATTAATGAATATAATGTCATTATACAGGACATTAAATAGAAGGAAGCATTCAGGTACAAGGTAAGGGGAAATTCCCGAACCCAACTTTCATCCATCGAGTTCTACATTTTTCCCTCCATTTTAGATATGGTCACTCCTTAAAGTTCATTTTTTCATAATTAACTTTAATTTTTTGGGATATAAATATTTTATAATGATGTTTATTTCAATCCAAATGTTTTCTGAAAGAACTCATCTCTTAAGAACTCAATGACGACCTCTCATTCAATGTTGATGGTTCTTTTATCAAGTATGTTGTTCCGTATTTATTTTGGGAACCCAAAGCTTATGAATGTTTTCTTATGAGATTAAACCCATTACTTTACATGGTTTAGTTATGTTCATTTATGTTATATGTTCATTGTGTCATGAATTATATTTGATAATGTTATGATGTGATGGGTGTGCCCGGAATTATATAGCGCAATATGAATGTTTAAATGTGACGGGTGCGCCCAAAATTATATAGCACTACAATTCATTGGGTAAAGTGATTAATCTCATGAGTAAATGTTAGATGATGTGTGAAAAAGATTATAGCTTGGTTCGCAAGTATGTGTTGTAGTTAACCACTAAGACATGATGTATCATTTTTAGGCTTTTCCACATTTCAAGTCTTTTATTTATGCTCCTCTCATGTTCACGATCTTTTGCCTATGTTATGATTATGCTCACCCCTTGATATATTGTTCTTATCTATCCACTTACTGGGATTCTAGATCACCCCTTTTTATGTATATCCTCAGGTGGATACATGTACTAAGGAGAGGAAAAGTTCCGATAAGAATCTAGAGAATAAGAAATCAAGTAAATGTTTATTCTAGATGTTGTATTTGTTATGTGTGGTCATAGTTTTCCCAAGACACTAATCCTTTGGATCCTCTTTGTCTAATAATATTATGTTATGTATCTTTGAAATTATGTAATATTAATGTAAGAAAAGGCTGGGTCACTATACTTTACAACCTCATTACCTCACACATGTTAAAAGTATACCAGAGCCTCCTAACTTAGTTGCCTTCCGGGTAATTGTACAAATAGTCACCCAATGGTCTGAACTCTACGAATAGTAAACTAAGAGTACTTTATCCTTACCGTATGACATTAAAATGATTGGAGTAAAGGTATACCACATGGGAAATATAAATCAATGTGGTAAACTCTTTATGTTTTAACAGCAACCCAAGACGAACATCCCCAACATGTCCAGATATTTCGTTACCAAATGACAGACTTCGTGGCTCGGACAGTTGCAGATCCTCATAATCATTCATAGACATCGGAATTAAAAATTTATCGACCCAGGGACACCTTTTTATGACTATGCATACCATGCCCTCAGCAGCTCTGCATATTGATAGCCCCCGTCCCGTCTAACAAAGGAAATATTTCCTTGGGCGACACTCTTCCTTTCCACATATGCTTACCGGCCTCAGAGCCCCCAATATCATCTCTCCTGATCCAAGAAGCCCTAGAACCATGATTTACACCATCAACCCCTCTCCACGTCTTAGACATTCCACGATATTCAAGCCCAGTTACATTATAATCAATAGTGGCCTTTGCAACTACGTCCTTACCGCAAGACGATTAAAACTACACGGAGCATGTCTTTTCGGATTGGTGTGAAGCTGCAAAGACCAAGCATTATGAATATAGATAAATTAATCCAATTTCAAGAATTTTCACGGACATAAAAATGGCCCCATCCTCACTACACGACGTTAAACTGCACAGTGTCTTTAATAATGTTCCTCGTCTTAACCGCATGACGTTAAACTGCACGGAAGCCATCCTTACCGCTTGACGTTAAACTGCATGGAATTTAAAATGTATTCATCCTTACTGCATGACGTTAAACTACATGTTCAAGCCTATCTTGTGTTCATTCAAGAATAGAGGCTTTCCTCTGCCCCTCATTACATGGACTTGGCCTGCACAAACCACCGTCTCACACCAGCTTGAGAAGGAATGACTTCACCCATTCCTGGGAAGTTTAGCCTAGATGTTTCTCCTGTATTTAGGCACCCTCTTATCATAAATCACACTCTGTACCCAGAAGATGCATAACCCTTGTAATCCACCACTCGTGGTCCCAAATATTAACTTCCTTGATGTATCTTGGCTATCGAGAGAATACAATCATTGACCTAAGGACACCTTTGAATGACTATGCATACCATGCCCTCAGCCGCTCTGCATATTGAAAGCCCCTGGCCTGTCTAACAAAGGAAATATTTCTATAGGCAATTATTTTCTCCATATTCCTCTTGGCCTATGAGCCCCATATCCATCATGGGATTTGGAAACATTATAAAAAGTAGTTTACCAACTTCTTTCCCAACCCTTATTGAATATGGTGGAACGTCTCTGATGATATTACTGAGAACCAGGAGAAGATGTTCCATTTTGAAGAATATCCCAGCTGCATGACTTTAAACTGTGTCAAGATACACCATCATTCACGCTAAATAAATGCATAGGAAAGTGGCCTGCTTACCACACTCTTGATTATTATAGATGTTACTGAACCCTTTCAGACTTCACACACCCTTTTCAAACTACCCTTGGAAGGTTTCATAAATCTCCAAGCCACCCAAGGTGGTTTCCATAAGTCGGACTTCCATGAAGTCCACTGGACATCAGAAATGGACAGTCATTAACTTAAGGACACCTTTGCATGACTATTCATACCATGCCCTCAGCGGCTCGGCATATTGTTCACCCATGACCCGTCTAACAAAGGCAAGTCTTCCTTAGGTGATGTTATTCCTACCTCTGCATGCTGATACATCTCCCATGCCTTGAGATATGCTCGGCATGTCGTTCAAATCTAAACATGTTCCCCCCACGTGCGTCTGAAGGGTATTGAGAAATCTTTTAATCAACCAAACCTCATTAGGGCCCTCACCCCACCATATCTGGTCAAATATATTCGACATAAAACATCAGTAATTATAGTCTTGTCGGTAGGACATTAAACTACTTACAAAAAAGGCCCAAATCCCGTTAGGCTGAAAACCCGTAAAAGACTACCTAATCAAAATCCAAGCCATACCCGCTGGGTCCACACAAAATGGGCGTAGGAAAAATTAGTTTATTAATAGAAAAGACTAAAATTTTTTGGGGGTTTTTCTACAAAACCATAGTAATAGTCAAACTACGCTCGCTGAGTCCCTTGGGTCAGAAACAATATAGAGTATTGTCCAATCAGTCAACATGTTTCTGGACCACTCTACATTGAAATAGCCTCCTCTTCATTCCGATTAGACCCCATTATGAAGGGGTCATCTGTAGGGTTCTGAAAATTCCACAAGGGGGAAATAAAATTACCGCAAGACATGGGAATGGACCGAACCGGTCAGCGTACTGGCTCCCAGCAATAGTACGTGGCCGGCTCGGGAAACTGCCCTCCCGTAGATGCTGTCGTTCATGAAATGGGGGCGGAGCACCTACGCGGTCGCGAACCAGGGAGACTGCCGATGAAGCCATCCCATTCCACCGTCAGGAACCTCTTCATTCACGGAACAGAAGTAGAGAGGTGGATAGCCGCGAAGCAATTCCATGAATCTCGGTTCCAAAAATCCCTAGTTGATCGAGTCATCTGCAGGTGGGGATTCCTTCATGGGATTCAGCAAAAAGTGTCATGTTACCATCAATAAAACCTCTTCACGACTCTATAAATAGTCACCGAGAGGTAAAAACAATGCATAAAGAAAAGGACGGGTAAAACCCCGTCGGGAGATGCTGGAGAAATCTCTCCTAGTGGTAGTGTTCTGCGACCATCCGTAGACCCCATATCGTTTGCGGATGCACCCTTCCGCATATAGGGGAAACCAAAATTTGAACCACATACAGCCATCTCTGCTGTAGTCAGCAATTAGCGGCCATTTCCTTCATAGATAGCTTCTACGCGGCCCACGTCCTCCGCATCCCTCCTCCTCCATGGCCATCTCATCTGCGAACAACCTTCAAGAACAGCCTCTTTTTGGCTGCTCATACACAGCCAGCTCTTCTGTGGATACCCTCCTTGACCATCTCCTATGCTGCTATCACCTACACGGCTCACTCCCCCGCATACACCTTACGCAGACAGCTCCGCCGCGGCCAGTCCCTCGCAAACAGTCCCTCGCAGCCAGTCCATTGTGGCTAGCTCTCCGTGTCCATCTCCTACGCAGCCCGCCCCATGCGAAAAAAACCCATGCACTCGTTAGTCCATACCGCGGGGGCTGCACCCTCGCACCCCAGCTCGGGATCAGTGTCGGGTTCCGGTCCCGGCCCTCCAGGCCGGTCCCTTCGCTACCGTCACTGCCCCCATAAAAAATGGAGAGTCACATCATGAACTCTTTAGGCTGGGTCAAAAATATTTTCTTTCTAACCCTTATGCTGCTCCAACTTTCTTCCTATACATGCCATGAGTCAAGCTACTCCTCTTGACTCTACTATAACCCCTTTACCTAGCTCCTTTTTCTAGGTTCATCTAGAAAGGGCCGCCCTTGCGTAATTTCTATACTAACCATTTCTATGTTCCTCTTACATAGTCTTCATGACCACATGAAATTAAACTATATGGCTCTCATCCTATCTATATGATGTTAAACTATATAGAAATAGTCCCTGCAACATGACATTAAAATGTGATTCCATAGTCCTCTCTACATTACTCTAAACTGTAGTACACACTATCCTCCATACATAGGATGCCTCTTACTCCAAATAATAGATGCCTTATGCTCCAAGCATGAGATGCCAACAGTCCTCTCTACACGATTCTATACTGTAGTGTACCCTATGTGCCAATCATAGGATGCCTCTTGCTCCAAACAATAGATGCCTTATGCCCCAAGCATAAGATGCCACATCCCATGATTATAGTGGCATAATTTCAAGAGCGTTAGAATATATTCCTACATTCCATCACTCCACCTAATTCATTGAATTTTCTTCATTAAGATCCTCATCCTCATTCATGTCTGGAGGGACCCCCTAACGACCTGGTCCCATGCATCCTCGACTCACCTACCTTCCTGGGCCAATGAACCAGAAGACATTAGAAAACACTTCGAGTCAGGTACTATGTTTCGAACACGGTCAACAGTCGACCCTCCCTTGTTTGTCCCCATTTCAGGCTAACGTGATATGGATGTTGTGTTTCGAACATGGTCAACATCTATCCTCCATCGTCATGCCACCTTCACCGTGTTCCGAATGTTGGGCATGTGATTTGAACTTTGCATCTCCCTTTGTTTGGACTAATTCAAATGCCCTTGGCGTTATCCCGCTTGTGCGCTAGCACATAAGTAAATGCCTCATCCCACCAGTGAGTTGGGATGCCCTCATGGCCAGACATGAAGAAGGCACCAGGGCAGACTCCTTGGTGTAATCCCTTAGCATTTCTTGCTGGAGGTAGCACCCATGCACCTCCATACTTCCCCGGTGCCAAGAACCAAGAGTGTAGATGGACACAGGGGTACCCTTTCCCTTTCCCTCATGGATTTTTCACCACAGGGCCTCCATCCTAGAGAAAGTCCCAATCCCCATTTCTCTGGGCCGCTCCATGCATAAGTCTCACTCTACTTCCCACGGACGCACCCTTCGCGGCATGATCATCAGGTCTTTGTTGCCTCTTGTTTCTCACAACGAGCATGAGTCTTGTGGGCTTAGAGTAAGCACCAACCATGACCCCATACCCACATGAACAACGAGGACTTTGATCCATTTCAAGGCATGGTACATAGGAATCCTTCCTAAGGTTCAAGACCACCACCCGGTCATTCTGACCTTCTTCACGTCGATTCACCCCCATCCCGCATGACATTAAACTATATCCCCAATCCATCCCAAACTACATGTACTTTGATCCATGTCAAGGCATGGTACAAAGGAAGCCTCCATGAGGTTCAAGAATAACAACCCATTAGCCCCGACCTTCACCGTGTCAGTGTGTCAAGCCCCACCATATTGGGAAAACATAGAGTGTAAGCCCCATCTTTCATCCCGCATGATGCTAAACTGTACTACCGAACTACGTGGATTCTGATTCCTCTCACGAGGATACGTAGGAAGCCTGTATTATGGGTTTGATCGGAACTCTCAAGTCTTTATCTGTCTCCCCTGGATGACAATAAACTCCAGAGTTCCCAATTATGAGGCTTAAAACTAGCACTGTCTCAGTGTGTCCAAAGTCCTTGGAGTCATTAATACAATGAGGGATGGTAAACCTCAGGCCTAAATGATTCTGAATCCCTGCGTTCTGATGGCCATTACTAACCATGAGTAATCCGTGGATACTGTGCTTGGGTATAAACCAATGATTTGTGAACATATGAAAACATCTTCAATCTATAAGTGAGTCCCAGAACACGCAGTAATTCCCCCCTAAAAGGGTGCGATGAGCCCGATTTCCCATCCTTTCGACGAATGTGAGTTCTTAAGCATCGCTGGCCAAATCACCCGACAAATGCCTGCCTTTGGAAAGCAGGACCACATATCGTTGGATATGGAACCGTTGTGTGTTTTGAAATGAAGACCGATATACCTATCCTTAGAGATTAAGCAGAGCTCAGCCCTCCGTGATATCGACAATCAGGCACGTCGGTCCACTCCATCCGATTCGTCGAAAAAAAGAGATGAAGAGACATTTCTGCAAATACCCAAACCTATTCAATAATGTGATGTCACATCCAAACCAAGTGCCTAGAAATTTGATAAATAATGGATTTTTTTACATATAAGGTTGATACATACATCCAAAACAAAAAAATGATTCATATTTTAAGCATTTTATTCCATTTACATATGTTATTATTCAAATTTATGAATTTAGATATCACTACGGTAACTCATTTTCAACGTATATAATTTATTCATTAATAATAAAACTAAAATTATAATAATTGGATAACTTGGGTGCCATATTTCCAAATGTAAATTCCAATTTTTCATGTAAAATAAATATTTATTTTTTTAATTTAATTTAGCTTATGCACATTAAATTCTTAAACCTCGATTTTAACCAAAACAATATTAATAAATCTGGACTATTTTTATTATTCATTATGAACAAAAAAAATGTCATTCATATTACCTAATAATAACAATAATTGTTAAAATTATAGAATCAATTTTTTGAAATTTATTTCCAATAATATTTATAATTTAATTTTAAAATAAACCCGTAAATACGTTGAAATGATATTTTGAAAAGAAATTTTGTTTCTTATGTATAAAATTTTTTTTCGCAAAAATTTATCAATAAATTGATTAATGCTACCTAAATTTGATTAATAATATTATAATTACACCAATTTTTATTTTATTTTGTTAATTGGATAGTTTTAAGTTATTTAAATGAAAATAAACAGTGTAATAAAATAAATATTATTCACTATTCAATAAGAAATTAAAATTTTTAGAAAATTATCAATAATTCACCCTAATATAATTTTGAATTTTTTCATGAATAGAGATAAATTTTACAAATATATTTTCTAAAAGTGTAAAAAATTTAATTATACTACTTTACGATGAAAAAAATAATAGTCATTTTAAGGAAAGGGAGTCTTTTGGAATTATATAGTCTTTACAAACTAATTACATTATCTTTATCAAAATAATTTATATATCATTTTGAAATTTAGTTATTCATATTCATACCTCCAATTTAATGGATTGGTTATAATGGTGTAGTATATTATTGTTAATATAGATTAGGGGTTTCATGTATCACAGACTATTAGAGACAACAAATTTATTATAAAAAATACTGATATCAAAAAATATGAGGGCGTCACATTAAGGATTTTAATCTTTACTTTATACACATGATTATATAATGAGATTCAATAAAATTAGAGTCTAATATGAAGTAAAAAATTTTGATTATCAGAAATATATAGATTATGATAATTCTATTTTTATACATATTTAAGGATTTTATAAATAATTTAATTTTCATGACATATCAATATTAAATATAATTTACTTAAATTATAATTTTAATTTAATTTAATAAAGTATAATGTGAATTATTTGAGGTTCAGAAATTTGTTACTATTCTAAAAATAAGTATTATAAATAGAATTAAGATTTATTTTTTTAAGTAATGTTTTCATATATAGAAAATTATTTTAGAAATATATATATATATATATATATATATTATTTTTGAAATTATCATGTTAAAATTAGACCATGGTAGATTTTTCTTAATTTCATAAGTTACACAATTTTTTTGGGAAATTAAACATGGAATAAATATACAATATGTATTATAAGAAAGTGATATGGTAAATAAAATTAAATTAATACATAATAAAAGATAAATTTCTCCATTAATATAACTTTTTAGTTATTTATTTTACAATCCTATAATGAATACTCTAAAACCTATATTATATTTTAAGGTATTAAAAACAAAACTCTATGAAAATTACACACTTCTAAATCATGAATGTTGTTATTTTAATATGTTCAATCCCTAACCAAATAATATATTTAAAATCACACTGATTTTTGAAAAACCATAGGAAACCCCTGATGAGGATTGTGGTTTTGAGTTTTTTTACATAGTCTCCAAAACCAATGTATATAAAATAATAAATAATTTCCCTCTGTTTTATTATAAATAATCTCCCATGTTCCCATTCCAATTTAATAAATAAATTAGTGAGAATGTAATCCCTCTTTGTATATCTATCTAATTCTGTTCCTTGTTCTCCCAAATATTTTAATATGCACCTCCCAATATTTTAAATTATTCCTTAATGTTGTGGTATTCTCCCCTCTTCATTGTTCTAAAATTTTAGTTTCAAAATTTTCATGTTGTAAAGTGATTTAAAATATACCTTTACTATATTTTTGATTCTCATATAACTATATACCACCTTTACATATCATTAAACTATATTATGAAACATTACGTTCACACACCATGCAGCCAAAAAGATCTCATGATATTACCTACCAAAAATTTGTGATGTTGATATCTATACCCATTTCCACACAAGTTAATTCTCCTACATATACACATATTTAATTCATTGGGGATGTCCATTTACATTTCTCACACTCCTTCATCATTGGATTAAATGTTATGAAATTAATTCATCAATTTTATGACATATTTGGTGCACAAATTAATTTTAATGATTTCAATGTGAATGGTTGGATCTGAATTATATAACCTTATGATTAATTGTGTCAGGTTATTATCCTAAGGGATACCATTTATGGTTCATAACTGATTATCATAAACACACTATGTTATCATGTGTTGATGGGTAGTCATAAATAATTATTAGGATAAAATTTCTTACACTAATTCAATAGTCATATACTTCCTTGATATAGTCATTTGATTCCATGATTTGTTGTTGTAAATTTTGATACTCACCTGTTTATTTCACCACTATGAAATCTTGAGATTTTAAGAAATATATACTTTCAATTTAATTTAAATTCTTTAATAGTTTATGTAACACATAATACATAGTTAATATTTCATCACTCACAAGAACAAAATTTATATTACATTTCATGTAACATTGATCCACTTTCATAAGATGTGTTACACACAATACCGAGTTATACCGAACAGTAGTATACTTGTAATATTATTTCTTAATATTTTAGTTTAACCTCCTTTTAATGTAGAATAAATTAAAAATCTAATTTTTGTTACTTTTTTAATTTTATATGAAGGGATATAATTATTTTTTTAAATCATAATATCAAAATTAAATTTAAGTGACATTTTTTTATTATTCTAAGAAGTATTATTTTTTGATGAATTGTGAAAGATACTGCATTTTAGTTGAAAAATTACTTAATGGTTAAATAATTATTAATGTTAAATTACAGTTTAGTTTTTTTAATGGGAAAGAATATATGAAATATATATCTATTAATCCAATTTTGGTCATTGGAATAAATATGAAATTTAATTTTGATATAAAGTCTTAAAAAACAATTGAGCATTATCACTTTAAAACCCAACTTTCTTACAATATATGCAGGATTAGCAATAAAATTTATATTTCAACGTCATTGAATTGAATTTTGAAAAACAAAAAAAAAATCTTAATTATTATTAAATTGTTTTTTTAATATGGTCAACATAATATTTTAGAATAAATTATATTAGAAAAAGTAATTAAACTTAATTTCATCGATTAAGGTAAAATTAAACTTAACAAGGGACTAAACATTAAAATCAAGGGAACAAAAGACCTAGAAACTTATAGAAAGGGACTTTTATTCTAGTAGTTTGAATATATCCTATATGTTTTGGACCATTAGAGTAAGTGGGACACATGTTCATGAACGTTCCTTAAATGATATGTTATGTAAGGGAAAAACACAAAAATGGAACCCTCCATACCTTTAATATAACTACCCAATTATTTATAAAATAATTTGTTTTTATTCTTGAATTAAATAGTCAAATTCATTACAATGGTAAAATGAAATAAGTGGTATTTATGGAAATTAATGATTCTGTACTAATAGAATAGTAACATGATATTAAGAAAAGTAACATTACCTCTAGGAATAGTAATATAGCCAGTAGAATACTGTCCTCATTATTGACAGTATAAATAAAAATAAATGTTTATAATTGTAATAATGATATATTTATATCATGGAATAAAAATATAAATGGTTTCCAAAGGATAAATTAAATGTTTGTATTATTTTAATGTCATAAATATTTAATTATAATTTTATAATTAATATATTTATTTAGAATAAAATTTATTTTCATAAAATAGATTCATAAACTAGGATTCTACAATCCAATTATTATAGGATAATTTTATGAGATCTTAATTAATTTTTCACGGTGGTATAAGATCATTGATTGTTTTAAAATTGGTATTATTTGAATAAATTATGATTTTATGAAAAAAATTAAATGTCTCATATTTAGTTAATTATTTTCATAAAATTTTGTTGAGTTTTTAATTGTAATGATTGAAAAATAGTTGGGGTAAATATTTGATATTTTTTATAAAATACATGAATTTTTGTGATGAGTGAAATATTGTATTTTATGGTATTTAACTAATTCATAAATTATTGATTCATAGATGATGTAAGGTTGATTAAATCCTAAAATCTCAAAACATTATTCATTATTTTAATATATTTAGTGATAATTATTAAAATATTAATATTATCGAGCCACAATAATAAACTAATGAATATAATAAAGAAAAAACACCCATCTCCTCCACTATAAATATCATCTCACATAATCTATTATACTCACACTTCAAAAACATTTATTTTGTTTAATTTTATTCCAATTACCTTACCAATATTCTCCACTATTTTTAAAACCATTTAGTCTCACAAAAAGTCCAAAACCAAGGGCCTTATGATGGATCTCAAAGAGGATAATTGATGATGTTACATCCTCTATAATTTTATTTTAATTTCATTTCAATTCCATTTATTTTCTTACACTCTCCACCCCACCCCCACATCTTATCCAATTTGAATTAAAAATCTAGTATCTTATATATACTGTAATTTTATCATGATTATGAGAAAATTAATCATCAAACTTATTCTACTCCCCCTTTTATTATAAAAATGAGAACACTGTCTACGATATATCGATTTATTACCATCATGGATAATACACTTTTCTTATTCATTAGAACCTTTAATTCGAGTCATAAAACCATTATTATGGTTAAATAATATTTTATTATACATTTTATAAATTATTTAACATTCTTAAACATATATATGAATATGATATAGAATCAAATGATATAAGTTCCCGATGATCGCAACAAGCACCAAAATTAATTAAATCATTTCCATTAATGTTTTAGCTAATGATTAACCCTCATATGAAAAATAAAATTATATAAGTTATCATTTTAAATTATGGAAACATAATCACACCATTTCATACTACTTCTGGTGTTTTTCTCTAATTCAACAAGAAAATCCATAATGAACCAACCATAGTAACCATGAATCAAATGCACCCAAAACAATGGAAATAACAAAATATTGTCAATAAATGGATTGAAATTGTTATAATAATATCATGTCTGATATTATAACATGATTATAGTTCTAAAATTAATTAATAACACTCTTAATACAATTATACAGGAGGATTTAACACAATTTAAGGATGTCAAACCAATGTTAAGAGACTCTTTAACTAAAAAACGTTTTAAATATTTTAATTAATTGTTCTTCAAAATATTTTTATTTTATTTACATTCCATAAAAATGGATTTTAATAATTTATCTTCATGGTAATTAATATTTTAATTTCTCTTATTGGTTTTTAAAAGAGATTCTTTTCACGTGTTATATATGGTTTTTTTCTTTAAAATCATTTTAAATGTTTATTTTATGAAATTCAAAAAGATTATATATATATATAAAATGAGTCGAATCCCCACTATCAAGACATATTATTATTATAATTATTTCCTTATATGTTTTGACGTTATTTTTGAATAATATGTTTTCATTATAATTAGCGTGGTTTTAAAATTGATTTTTACGAAAAAAATTTGGTATTTTGAAACATGAAAGTGTTTTTCATAAGTGTTTAAATGATTTATAAAGAGTTTTATTCAAGATATATTACTTTGAAATTTATTATTATGTGTTGAGCCCATTGTAGATTAAGATAAGTCAGTTAAATCCCATTATAGCTCAAGATATGAAAGGTGAGCCCAATTATAGCTCCTCAATGCATTTGGTACCCCATATATAAAATTTTACCACAAGTTTATTTCATTTATAAGTGTAAATGTAAGAGCGATATGTTAATGATGTCCCAATGATGCTAATTTATTTTTATATTCATGCTATTTAGTTTTCCAGAAAATGATATTTAATGTGTTATCATGTTTTCAATGGACTAACGATTTTCTTTCATTATGTTCCTTACTGATCTTTTTGTGCTAATCCCATGTTTTACATATTATTTTTCACTGGGTCTATTTTTGTATATGAGAAATAAGGATTTACTATTTAATGTTTTTAATAGTTTTCAAATAAATCATGATGAATTTTTAAAATTGTTATATTTAGGGTAAAATTGATAATATTTTAGTAGTAACCTATTTGTATGAATATTGTTTGTTATAAATAAATTCTCTAAATCCTTATACCATAATGGACCATCAATGTGAAATAAATTCAATTCTTGACTAAGACTCAAGATTATGTGAATTTTTCATGCATGGTCCTTATAGTTGGAATCAAATGATGATTTAGATAACCTTAGGGGTTAGAATGATCCTAATAGAATACCATAAATTAATTTTACTTTATGGTTAATTTAAAATGATATAGAATATTAAGATTAAAATGTTACATCATCTAATATATGTCTGTTCAAAATGATTTTCAATAGAATAAATAGTAAAGATAATATAGGAAGGAATCGAGAGGCTGATATCATTCTGAGTCTACAGCCTGGAATGATAGGAATTGGAAGCAAACAGTTTGTTAAAGTCATAGATATGCTGAATCAAGACATAATTGGATGTGGTATTCCGGATTTATAGGAACTACATTTACAATTAATGAACATGTATTTTATTGAGCATTTCAAGAGTCAACGTCCACTATCATTTAGTGGATCATCTGACCTATTGGTAGCTGATGGGTTGATGAATACTCTAAAATTGATATTTTATGTCATTGTATGTTCAGAACAACAAATGGTGATCCCTTTTCTTTATCATTTTGAAGCTGAAGTGGATATTTGGTGGTATATGGTAAATAATTCAAGATATAAAGAATATCTTGGTTCTATGGAATGGGAAAAAATCAAGGAACATTTCCTTGATAAATATTTCACGATGTCTATTCAACTCTGAATAAAAAATTATTTATATAATTGTGGAAAAAGGATGATGATTCTATATCATTATTTAAATAAATCATCACAATATTTGATAGGTATGTTCTGGAATTTTTATGAGACACTGATAGAAAAATTAATCATGTTTACTCAGAATTTAAACCACATTTATGAAGAGATCTGACATTATAAGAATATAAAGTAAATGAGAAACATTTTTTTGTGTTTAAGTGATTTAAATGTATTTTTCTACCAAATATGTTCCCTGTGATGTAAATAATAAGAATCATTCAAGATGGAACACTTTGGGGGATAATTCATTAAATAAATTAACAGGTAAGAAAAAAAGTCCCTTCTTGGGAAAAGTGTGGTAAAAATTAACCTGAATAATGCCTCATTAATTCTATGAAGAACTAACTATGTGAAATTTTGTGGAAGATAAATCATGATTGCAAGAAAATTGATCATATGGATGGAGAGAAACTTATGGTAATATGTTTTAGATGTAGGGTGTTGAGTCATTTTTCTAATTTATTTCCAATGTTAGTCACTCAGGTGGGAAATCGACAAGAATATAAATAGAAGTGCATGGAAAAATCCATTGCAACTAATTCAATATATGTTAAAACATCAAATAAATTTGTATGAGGTACATTTATTGTTTTTACAGAATAAGTCAATATTTGTTTTGATTTAGGGCCTACACCTTCTTTATTTTTTAGAAACATTGAAAAAATTTTGAAATTCCAGCTCAAGAAATCAATCCATAACTTTTGGTGAAATCAAATGGAAGAAATATAAGGCAAAAAAAATTATAAGACTATTTTAGTCATTGTATATGGAAGGAATTTACATGTTAACCTTTTTTTTCTTTCATAGACTTTGATATCATCCTAGGTATGGATTGGAGTTATGTTTACCATGATAAGAATGATTTTAGATATAATGAAATTTGTTTTTCAATTTTTAGTTTTAGTTTGGGTACAAGAATAAACCCATAGCATTGACAACATATCTTAATGAATTGAATTTTTTAAAATATAGTGGTGAAATTTATCTTGAAAATATTTTGGAAAATAAATGAATATTTCAGATTAATGATGCCACAACGGTAAAAAATTATCTTGTTGCTTTTCCTTCTAAAGACCCAAATTTTCCATGTATTTTTTTTAAATATTTGTGAATTTTACAAGTCTTCGAAAATTGATGGTGCGTGATTCCAAGGTCCGGTGTGCCCTGAATGAATATATGAAAAAACATTTCGTGTACATTTAGTAAACGTGCGAGCGAGGTTTTCTTACATTTGAACCAGTGCGTGGAATGGAAATCCAAGGACGCAGTTGAAATCACAACAATGGTATTCATTTAAGGAGAGTCTCACCTTGATAGAAGTAGGTCGAGGTTGAATGTTAATTTTTGGGTTTTTCTTGAAAGAATAAACTAAAATAATTTCTGTAACATTTTATTTTATTTTATTTTGAAACATCCATGTGGATGCTTCACAGGTGGGGACCACCTAAACTAAACCACCATTGAGAGGTTATGGTGGTGGGTACCACCTGTGTATAAACCCCCTTAAACTCCCCTTTAATGGGAGAAACCATTAAAAATCCAATTAAATGTGGGAGATCCTCTTCATCAACTCTATCATTTATTATTCCATCCTAGTTGATTATTTAATCCTTTTTGAATTTATGCCAACGAACTAAGTAGACCACATAATCTATTATGTTGTCTACTTGTCATTTTGGTGGAATTGGGGGGAAAGAGCCTTAAGTGAAAGCTCTCCAATGAAGAATTCCGACAAAGAACGCTGAATTAGGCCCTGAATTCTTCCATGGGACATTCTTTGATGAGGAAGATCTTCAACGTCAATGAACCGACATTCGAGGAAATGCGGACGTCACTAACATCCATCTATTCCCAACGACATCATCTCCTTCCCCATGGGACATCTTCAATGAATCCAACGAATGAGGTATGGGTTTACTTTTATATGATAATAACATACCATGATCTCCCCTTCTAATTCATAGTGATTAATGACAGTTTTAGGGGGGTGATTGAATTATTTTTCCTTTACCCGTTATTGATATTCTTGTTCTTATTGAGCGGCTTGCTACCGCTCTAACGTGGAGGGTGTGGGCCAAAAAAACATGTGTTAAACCCTCTTCCATTCTTCTTTAATGGTGTATCCATCGTGATGAAATAAGGCGGAATTGGTGACGGTGACCGATGTTGGCGGTTGGCACCAGTAGTACTCGACAACCGCCGACGAAGGCACAGTGCACTGCCACCCCGCGACCTCCGTGCCCCGCCGCACTCTGACATCTATAGCCATCTCCGCCAAGTGGCCTCACCCCAAATGGCACCCCCATGTCCAAGATACGTCACACCCGACGTCCTCCGCCCTCCTAGCCAAGACTCTCCGGCAGATCCACCCCGCGGCCCCGCACCCTCACAGCACCCCAACGGCTGAGCCACTCTGGCCGAGCCACCCCACCGCCTTGCACCCTTGCAGCACCCCCACAGACGAGCCACTCCGGTCGAGTCACCTCATGGAAGAGAACCCTTGAGGCACCCCATGGCATCACAGCACTCGTGGCCTACTATAATGGACCCTGTAGGCCGGGTCGGGCCGGGTCGGTCCGACTGAGTCGGACCGAACCAGGACCGGATAC
The DNA here is from genome assembly GCA_963277665.1 of Viscum album. Classification (NCBI taxonomy): domain Eukaryota; kingdom Viridiplantae; phylum Streptophyta; class Magnoliopsida; order Santalales; family Viscaceae; genus Viscum; species Viscum album. Next base: position 667,307,376 of record OY728162.1, read on the forward strand.
GTCCTTATACTTTACTTGGGCCATAACATTGGTACCAGACGTCCGTTTGATGAACCGTTAGCAGTGTCGAACACCTCTGAGCTAAATGTTCACTTTGTTATACCCCACTGGAGTTTTGGATAATGTTGGGGAACGATCGGGTTGGATCGATCATGAATCCAATTGGGCCCTCAAAACAAAAAAGGAAAATAACTCACAGACCGGGCATCCGAATGAGGAACCGTCTATTTCATTGAGACCCATATGACATGGATGTCATTTGACATACTTACAAGTGATACTTCTTATACATTGGAGTATCTACTAGTGACTTGTGGAGTGGATTCTTCTGGAGACGATCATGCTTAGTGTGGGAACCCAGATGCGGACTATGACGAGAAGAATGAAGAGAGATCTTCTGTGGGTCAGATCCTAGCGATCCTATGTGTATCAGATCCTAATGATTCTGTGTGGGTCATCTCCTAGAGATCCTGTGTGGGTCAGAACTTAGTGATCCTATGTGGGTCGTCTCCTAGAGATCCTATGTGGGTTAGCTCCTAGTGATCTTGTGTGGGTCATCACCTAGCGATCCTATGTGGGTTAGCTCATAGAAATCTTGTGTGGGTTAGCTCCAAGTGATCATGTTTGGGTCACCTCCTTGAAATATAATTTGGGTCAGTACCTAGAGATCCTATGTGGGCCAGCTCCTAGCATTCCTCTGTGGGTCAACACCGAGCGATCCTGTGTGGGTATGCTCCTAGAGATCTTGTGTGGGTCAGGTTCATTAAAGAGTAAGATAATTCAGTAGTTACATTTAATCATCTATACTATTGTACTTATGTTATTACTGGTGTGATCCGAGTTTGTACATGTGTGGTACTTTCCTTTGTGGTAATACCATGGTGGTATTCTTCTGTGTGGAGTACCTATGAGGTACTTTCCTTTGTGGTTTTCCTTCCTTTATGGAATAGTTGAGCTTTGGTATTTTGGGTTAGACCCTGTGTTTCCTCATGATTGATATGGTTATTTTAGATAACTTAGGTATATTTATGGGAACATACCTATGTAGGGTTGACAGTTGTCTTCATGCATTGAGGTTTATCCTTTGTGGATTTTGTGAGACCTTGAGGGTCTCAGGGTCCCTATTGAGTGTCATTATACTCACCCCTGCATGGGCTATTCCCAAACCTTGTTGGGTGTGGTGCCGACATCAGACAACGTTGATCCAGATTGAGGGTACCCGGACTAGATGGTGCCCAGAGGAGGACCTTATGACGAGTCGGTACACGGAGGAGACAGATGAATATTGAGTGTTGAGGAGGCGATCTGTACCAACCCTTTAGCCAGGAACCTAAGAGGACGACCTAGAATATGTCTTCCTATTTTCTCCAGTTTTCTTGTACATTCATTTTCATATACATTCCAGTTGGGCTTGTATTCTGGCCCCTTTTACTTAATGTACTCACTCTGTTTACTATTCAGTTTACTTGTGTTCGTATCTTGTTGTGTTCTTGGTTGCATGTGTTTATAGGTTTTAAAGGAAATTCCTTCCCAGTTTTAGGGATTACGCCTTTTGATGCAAGTCACCAGCCCTTGGCCTTTGGAAGGTGGGCTTGGGGTAGTCACGACACAGTCCCTGGGGGATGGGTCATTAATAATTAGAATCAGAGGGGTCGGTTCTACCGTATAATATAGGACTCATGTATTTATTTTTAATGAAAATAATGTTAATTGTAGTTAGTGTGGTTATTAGTTTAGGGTATTCATTTTTGGAGCGACGTTCGACGTATCCATACACCCAGACCCTGACTTTTGATTTCTGACTCAGTGCTTCAAAACACTGATTGTGTGTTTGTTTCCAATAGTTTTATTTATGATCTCTTTGAATCAGCTAATTAGGTAGATTTCATTGACCATGAAACACCTGTTTCTTTTTAGATGCCGCTATGGAGACATCTAGCTATGGATTAGAGAGTGGAATGTACTGATTTCCCACCTTGCATCGAGGCCTTGATGTAGGGCCCTCTTCCAGTAGAGCCACTAGCAGTGGAACATGTTGTTCCATTACCCATTTGGCCACCGATTCCATTGGTCCCAGCCACAGATGATGCACGTCACATGAGAACTTTGCATGAGTTCCCGCACCAAAGGACACCCAGGTTTAAGAGAGATATGGTCCCACAAACAGCTGAGGATTTCTTGGAGGTTATAGAGAGAGTCTTCTGACTAGTAGGGACACCAGTCGGTCTCATGGTGATCCTTTCTACAAGCCATCTATATGAATCATCCGGTAGATGGTGGATCTCGATGCTCTAGGTTTACGACAAGGTGACGCTTCTCTGGGAAGTCTTCGAGAGCCTATTTCGGGCAGAGTTTGTTCCAGCGACTCTTCGCGGAGTGCGCATATAAGAGTTTCTTTATCAGCAACAGGGCAGCATGACTGTAGCTCAGTAAACTGCGAGGTTCACTATCCTCTATTGCCACTCCAAAGATATGGTGCATGACCCATTCATCAGGGCTCAGACATTCAGGTAGGGTCTTAGGCGAGCGATCACAGATTCGATGATCTCACTCAGTATTCCGACGCAGGCGGGGGTGTTAGAGAAAGCCCTCTTAGTGGATAGTTTTTTAGCTGAGCAATCACCAGGAGTGATTCCCACAACCAGTCATCAGGTATCAATTCCTTCTACAGCTGGCAGCAGACATATGATGCAGAGGTTATAAAGGACCAGATCTATAGGTGGACGACTGCATGACTCATGGTCGGTTGTGCGGGGAACCCGAGGAGGATCCAATCATACCAGGTGTAGGTAGTGTTATGCATGCGGTGAGTAGGTTCACATGGCTCGTGACTGTCCTAACCTCCATATGAATGGTCAGAAGACAGTCGGAGGACCACCCAGAAATAGATAGAGGTTCGACCGAGGATGTCCACAGGGAGCAGGCTGACATGGAAGAGGAGCTGGCCCTGCAGCTAGTGGTGGGCGATGATTCGAGATGTTACCATCACCACAACAAGGTGGTCCACCTGACCAAAGGGATCTGGAGGATAGGGGCAAGATTAGCTCAAGGAAGATGAGACCTACGATCACAGTGCTCTGGAGATGATACGAGGTACCATATTTTTCAACTCCACCTTAGCTATAGTACTTATAGACACAGGTTCCAGTCATTATTTTATTTCCACTACCCTCGTTCGGAGCTTGGAGATTCTGACGGAGCCGTTGTCTTGGTCCTTACAGCTAGATACTTCTACGGGAGAGGATTTGATGATTACACACTGGCACCAGCAGTGCGAGATTACTCTATGAGGCTAAAGCATCAGCTGGTATACCCTAGTAGGGGCTTCGAGGCCTTATGATGTCATCTTGGGAATGGACTGGTTATATATAGTTCATGCTCATATTGACTGTATTAGGCACAAAGTGCAGTGTGTTTGCACAGATGGGACCCAGTTTACCTTCACCGGTGAGAAGGGAGCCTTTGCAGCACATGATGGACTTACATGGAGGAGTTTACTGTAGATCCCTTATAATTTGGATAGCCTTACCCATAGATTAGTTGATGTGGAGAGTCCAAGTTATCCTTTTGTGGTTGACCAATACACAGATGTATTCCCTAACGTTGTTTTGTGCCTACATACTCATAGAGAGGTGGACTTTTACATTGACTTGTACCTTGATACGACACATATATCCACACCGGCATATTGGATGGCTCCCGAGGAGCTTCGTGAGCCGCGGATATAGCTAGAGGACTTGCAGGGGAAGGTAATAATTAGGCCTAGTGTTTCACCTTGGGAAACCCCAATTTAGTTTTCCAAGAAAGTGGATTGGTGATTGAGGCTTTTTGTTTTCTATCGGCACCTGGATCATGTGACCATGAAGAATAATTACCCACTTCTGAGGATTGGTGATCTCTTTGATCAGCTAAAAGGATCATGATGGTTCTCGATGATAGGCCTCAGATCAGGCTATCACCAAATCTGAGTATGAGACAAGGTTGTGCGGAAGACGACTTTCATGTGTCGGTAAAACCATTAAGATTTCATGGTTATGCCATTTGGTGTAACCAATGCTCTAGAAGAGTTAATGGGACTTATGAACCAGTTCATTCAACCACACCTTGATCAATTTGTAGTAGTCTTCATCGATGACATTCTGATCCACTCGTCTAGTAAAGAGGTGCATTTCTATCATTTGCAGGTTGTACTGGAAACACTCCAAGAGCACCAGCTTTATGGTAATCTCTCGAAGTGTAAATTCTGGATCCGAGAGGTTCAATTTCTGGGACATGTCATATCAGAGGTAGGAGTCACAGGGGATCCAGCGTGGATTGAGGTGGTGCTTGCTTGGGAGCCACCCAAGAGTTTGAAAGAGGTACAATGATTCTTGGGTTTGGATGGATACTACCGAAGGTCTATACCATATTTCTCTAGAGTTGCAGCACCTCTAATAGCATTAATAAAGAAGGGTAAACCCTTAATGTTGTTGGAGAGCTAAAAACATAGTTTTCAGAAGCTGAGGTAAAGGCCGACATGTGCCCCCATCTAGAGGATTCCAGTGCAGGGCATAGGTTACGTATCTACTGTGCCACATCAAAGACTGGTCTTGGATGTGTCCTGATGCTGGAGTAATCAGTGATCACATATGATTCTCGATAGTTGGGACAACATGAGCAGAACAACGCTACACATGACTTGGAGTTAGCAGCAGTGGTCTTCTCCTTGAAGATGTAGCGACACTATCAAATGGGAAATCATTTTAATGTCTACTCGGATCACAAGAGTATCAGGTATATCTTCTCACAGATGGAAATGAACCTGAGACATTGACATTGGCTTGAGTTCCTCTAAGACTATGACATCGAGATAGTCTATACTCATGTGATGTGGAACATTGTAGCTGATGCACTCTGCCGGAGATCTGGTATACAACTGCTAGGTGAGGCAATAGAGAAACTGGATGCTATATTGATATCCTTTCTGGAACGTGATGGAGAAGCTTTCATTTAGTCTCTTATAGTCACTCCTCAACTTCATCAGTGAGTCAGGGAGGCACAGCTTGGGGACACTGACTGCGAGATATTATCTGCTCATATATCCACAGGGAAGGCACATAATAGATTTTCTTGATGGTGGGGAGCACATCATCCTCTTCAAGGGACTTACCATGGTACTAATTTCACTTCAGGGATAAATATTGAGGGAGTTCCAAACATCCCATCTAGAGGAACATCTAGGAGTGGCGAAGATGTACTAGGATATCCGACAACAACACTGGTGGCTGAGAAAGATGAAAGGAGTTGCAGAGTTTGTCTCTCGGTGCCTCACTTGTCTGTAAGTGAAGGCAGAGCTACACGTACCAGCAGGCATGGTTCATCCTTTATAGGTCCCAGAGTTGAAGTGGGATGGGATATCCATGGACGTCGTGACAAGCCTTCCACGTACATCCATGGGTCATGACTTGATTTGGGTGATTGTCGACCGACTGACCAAGTTGTCCCACATCCTACAGATCAGAGAGCAGGGTTCAGTAGAGAGCTTGGAATGCCTATATGTGCATGAGATTGTGCGGCTATATGGAGTAACCTCGATGATTGTCTTCGATAGTGATACACGTTTTACTTCCCGGCTACAGAAGAGGTTGCAAGAGGCTTTAGGGACCCAACATTGATTGAGCACCTCCTTCCATCCCCAGACGGATGGTCATACTGAGAAAACTATTCAGACCCCCGATGACATGCTATATTCTTGCGTCCTTGACTTCGGTCGCAGTTGGGAGGATCACTTTCCCTTAGTGGAGTCTACATACAACAACAGTTATCACTCCACCATTGGGATGGAATCATTTGAGGCGTTGTATGGGTGAACCTACATATCCCTTTTGTGCTAGACTGAACTTGGGGAGTCAGAACTAGTGGGAAAAGATATGGTATGTGATACCACAGAGAAAGTGCAGATCATCCAGGAGCAGAAGAAGACTGCACAGAGTAGGCAGAAGTTGTATGCCGACAGAAGACAGAGACCTCTAGAGTTCGAGGATGGTACCACGTCTTTCCACGGGTCTCACATTGACGTGATTTGATGAGATTTGGATGAGGTGGCATGTTATCTATGAGTTTCATTGGACCATTTCATATCCTCAGCAGAGTTGGTGAGGTGGATTTCTACTTAGATCATCCACCATAGTTGCACCGGGTGCATGATGTCTTCTATGTATCCCAGCTGAAGAGATATGGCATGAACCTTCACATGTCATTGAACATGGAGAGATAGACGTCGACAGTGGGGTGACTATTACGAAGGTTCTAGTAGAGATTAAGGATCGATAGGAGCGCGTCCTTCATGGATGGTCGATATATCTAGTGTGCATTTGATGGGAGCACGAGAACCTCTAAGAGAGCACATGGGAGTACGATGTCCAGATTCTTGCTATGTACCGCAACTTGTTTTCCTAGTTTTGAGTTGTGGCTAATGGGGAAATAAATCCCTGAGTTGGGGAGAATATAAAGAGCCGAAATTTCCATGTAATATATATTAAATATATGGGAATTTTACGAGTCAGTAAAAATTGACGGCACATGATTTATAGGCCCGATGTTCCCGGAATGAATTTCTAATTTTTTTTTCGGGCACTTTCATTAAACGTGTGAGTAGGTTTTTCTATCTTTTGAACCATTGATCGGAATTGAAATCTAAGTACACTGTTGAACTCACAGTTCCATTATTCACATAAGAATACTTTCATCTTGATAGTAGTTGGTCAAGGGTGAATGTTAATTTTGGGGTTTTTTGTGAATGAAAAAAATAAACTAATTTTTTTGTAACATTTTATTTTATTTTATTTTGAAACTCCCATGTAGATGTTTCACATGTGGGGACCACCTAAAATAATCCTCCCTTAAGAGGTTATGGTGGTGGGGACCACCTGATTATAAATCCCCTTGAACCCCCTATTATCGGAGAAACCCTCAAACTTTCTATTAAATGTGGGGGAGCCTCTTTAACTCCTCAAACATTTATTATTCCAACCTAGTTAATTAATTATGCCTTTATGAATTTATTCCAACGAACTAAATAGACAATATAATATATTATGTTGGCTACTTGGTATTTTTGGAGGAATTGGGAGGAAGGAGCCTTGGGAGAAATCTCTACAATGAAAAACGCCAATGAAGAACACCGATTTCGACTCCTACATCTTCCACGAGACATTCGTTGATGAGTAACGTCCTCAGCATCATCGAAATGAAAATTGAGGATACTTTGACATCACCAACATCCGTATATTCCCAATGACATCATCTCCTTCCCCACTGGCAATTTTCAAAGAATCAAATGAACGAGGTAGGGGTTTACATTTATATGATTATCACTTCCCATGTTCCCCCCTTTTAATTCTGTTGGGGGATTGAAAATATTGATTTATGATGGTTGTAGGGATGGTGTTTGAATTATTTTTCCTTTACCTGTTACTGATATTTTTGATCTTGTTGAGACTCTTACTACTGCTCAAAAATGGAAGATGCGGTTCAAAAAAATATGGTCGGACCCCTTCGATGTTATTCTTGAATAGTGTATCCTTTGAGATAAAACAGGGGGACTTTGGTGACAATGATTGGTGTTGGCGGTTTTCCCTGGAGGAACTCAAGAACCGCTGACGAAGGCATAGTGCCCCGCTTCCTCACGGCCTCGCCATGGCGCACCACCGCCTCCTCCCTCCTATCAGATCCACTCTGGCCAAGTCGCCTCATTCCCCACGATCTCCGCCCTCCTGGACGAGCCGCTCTGGCCGAGCTACCTCGTGGCCTCTCCCCATGCGACACCCACCATGGTCAAGCCACCTCACACCCCATGTCCTCCGCCCTCCTTGCCAAGCTTTCGCGGCTGAGATGCCCCATGGCCTCCACCCTCCCGGTCGACCCGCCCCATGGCCCCACGTCCTCGTGACACCCATGAGGTCGAGCTTCCCCGACCAAGCAACCCCACAGCCTTGCAGCCTTGTGGCACCCCCACAACTGAGCTGCTCTGGCCGGGCTACCCCGTGGCCTCGCGCCCTCACGACACCCACACATCCGAGCCACACTGCACCCTAGCGGCACACCGGCGGCCTCTCGACCCATGAAACCTACTGGGTCGGACCCAGCAGGTCGGGCCACCTAGAAGGCCAGGCCAGACCCCGTGGGCAGGGCCACCCAGCAGGCCGGCCCGGACCCAGTGGGTGGGGCCATCTTAGTTCAACCGAGTCAGACCGGACCCATACCAGATACGACCCTATACTTTGCATGGGCCATAACATTTGCAACATATGTCTGTTTGAAGAACTGTTTGTGGCGCCATAAACCTAGATCGAGAGAGTCTCCTTGCTATACCCAACTGGAGTTTAGGAAAATGTTGGGAAACAGTTGGGTTGGATCGAGCATGAATCCAACTGGGCCCTCAGGACAAAAAGGTTAATAACTCACAGACCATGTGTCTGAATGACGCGCCGTATGTTGCATTGAGATCCCAATGACATGGTGGTCCATTGAGATACATCCTCCTCAGACTTCATATTAGTTGGAGTTTCGAACAGTGAAGTGTGTAGCAGATCCTCCCAGAGATGACCATGCTTAGTGAGGGAACCCGATAGTAGGCTGTGACGAGAAGAATGAATAGATATCCTCTGTGGGTCAGCTCTAAGCGATCCTGTGTGGGTTAGATCCTAGAGATCCTCTATGGTTCAACACCTAGTGATCCTATGTGGGTTAGCTCCTAGCAATATTGTGCGGGTGAGCTCCTAGAGATACTTTGTGGTTCATCACCTAGCGATCTTGTGTGTGCCAGCTCCTAGAGATTGTGTTTGGGTCAGTTCTTAGTGATCCTGTGTGCGTGGCCTGTTAAAAATCTTGTGTGGGTAAGCACCTAGTGATCCTACTTGGCTCAATTCCTAATGATCTTGTGTGGGTCAGCACATAGCGATCCTGTGTGGGTCAGAACCTAGTCATCCTGTGTGTGTCAGCTCCTTTACAGAGTAAGATGAAATTGTAGTTACATCTAATCATCTCTAATACTGTATTTACATTATACCTTGTGTGCATTGAGTTCATACATGTGTGGTCTTTTCTTTTTTGGTAATAACTTGGGGGTATTCTTATATGTGGCGCACCTGTGTGGTACTTTCCATTGTGGTTTTCGTTCAATTGTGGAAGAGTTGAGCTTTGGGCGTTTGGGTTGGACCTTCTGCTTCCTCATGATTGAGATGGGTATATGAGATAACATAGGTATATGAATGGGAATAAACCATGTAGGGTTGACAGTTGATTTAATGCTTTGAAGATTATCCTTTGTGGATTTTGTGAGACATTGAGGGTCTTGGGGTCCCTATTGAGTATCGTTATACTGACCCCTGAACGGGCCATGCCCGAATGTTGTTGTGTTTGGTGGAGCCGTCAGACAGTGTTGATCGAGACTGAGGGTACCAGGACTAGAGGGTTCCCATAGGAGGACCTTAAAATAAGTTGGTACATGGAGTAGACATATGGATGTGGAGTGTTGAAGAGGATATATATACCAACCCTTCATGTAGGAACCTCGAAGGATTACCCAACAAATATATTCCTTTTTTCTCTAGTTTTCTTATACTTTCAGTTTCATGTACTTTCTAGTTGGGCGTGTGTTCTGGCTCGTTTTACATACTGTACTGACTCTATTTACTATTCCGTTTACTTGTGTTCATATCTTTATAGGTGCTTGGTTGCGTTTGTTTATAGTTTATAAAGGAAATGCCTTCCTAGTTTTATGGACTATGCCTTTCGGTGCTTGTTGTCAGCCCCTGGCCTATGGAAGGTGGGCTTTGGGTAGTCACAACATGGGCTCTGGGGGACGATTCTTTACATTCCTAATTATTTTACTTGTGTTTTTTCTTACATATATGTTGTGTTTAAAATTTACTTAGTTCCTGATGCTAATCCAATTTGCTAAGCCGATTATAAAATGGAACCATTATAAATTCATTAATTGAAAAAGATATTATAGGAATTGTTAGATAATAGGTTCATTTGATCAAGAACCTTACCATGGGATGATCCTATCTTGTTTGTGAAAAAGGAATATGGTTCAATGAGACTTTATATTGATTATAGATAGTTGAATAAAATAGATTTTTAGAAAAGTATCATTTTCCTCAAATCAAGGATTTGTTTGCTTAGCTCCAGGTAGCATAGTATTTTTCAAAGGTTGACTTGAGGTCAGGGTACCATCAGTTGAAATCCAGGGATGAAGATATTTTGAAGAATATATTTCATACAATATATTCACATTATGAATTTGTCATTACATTCTTTGGTTTAACCAATTCCATTGTAGTATTAATGGATCATATGAATAGTATATTCTATGAATTCTCGTATAAGTTTGTGGAGGTTTTCATATATTCCATTATGGTATACTCTAAACATAAAGGGTGACATGAAAGGCGTATTAGGGTTGTTTTATAAAATTTTAATGAAAATAAATCGAATGGAAAATTTGGTAAGTGTGATTTTTTTGCAACAATTTTATCTCATGGTTCATATTATTTTAAACATAGAATAAAAATTGATACAACTAAAAAAGGTTTTCGAATAATGGTCAAGACCCACAAATATAACTTATATTAAAAGTTTTATTAGTTTTGAAGGCTATAAACAATGGTTTTTTCAAAAAAAAAATTCACAGTAATCTCGCTCAATGGATATGTTAATGTGAAAAGGTGTTATGTTTATATGGAAAAAATAATGTAATTATTGTTTTTAAGAATTGAAAATAATATTAATAAAAGCATTCCTACCTTCCAGAAATGGAGAATTTTTCATCTAATGTGATGTTTCATTGAACGTAATTGGATGTGTCATAATTTAGGATGATCAGGAAATTGTTTATGCTTATCATCAGTTGAAACCACACGGGTTTAATTACCCTACAAATGATTTGGAATTATCTTTTTTTTTTGTTTTTTTTTCATTAAAAATTTGAATGTATCATCTTTATGTAGGAAAATATGAAATATTACTGATCATAATAGTTTTAATTATATATTCACTAAAAAGGAATTGAACATGACATAGAGAATATGGATTAAATTAATGAAGGATTATGATTGGATAATTTATTACCATCGTGGAAAAGAAAACAGAGTTGCTGATGCATTGAATCAGAAAAAATAATTCTACATTAACCATGTTGTGTTTGGAACAGGACCCCTTGGTTGATGAATTATAAAATTTGGTCTTAAATGTTATTTGTATAAGGAATTACTTTGTTTTTTATCTCATGTGTTAGTGCAATCTTCTCTCTTAGACAGAGTTTAGAAAGGGCATAAATAAAACAGTGACTCATTGAATTTTTTTTAATTGGTTAAGAAAGAGATGTTGAAGAAATTTAACAATGATAGATATTGTGTTTTGATATTTTGGAGGATATTATTCATGCCTTGTGATTATAGTTGAATAATGAGTTTTTAAGTGAATATCATTGTTCTCAGTTTTTAGTTAATCTTGGAAGCAGTAGGATGTACCTGAGTCATTGGGAGAGTTATTGGTTGGATTAAATGAAAATATATATTTCTAATTTGACCATGAATTTCTTGGTATACCAACATGATAAGGTATAATAGAAGTTACTGAAGGGGATGCTTCATCATTTTTCCAATTCTATAATAGAAATGGGAAAATATATCCATGGATTTAATGGTGGGACTATCAAAGACTTTTTGAGGCAATAGTGTGATTTGGGTTAACGTTGACCAACTAACTAAATATACACATTTCTATTCTATTCAAGATATTATATATGTAGATTAACATTCTCAACAAAACCTTAAAGTTATTTTCTGGTTACATGGATTTCCTATATCTATTTTTTTGACTGATATCCCATATTCATTTCTATCTTTTCGAATATCCTTCAGAAGTACATGGGTAAAAAATTAAATTTCAACACTAATTTTCATCCCCAATGTGATGGACATACCATGTGAACAATTCATAACATAAAGGACATTATTTGGTCTTGTTCAACGGATTACATAAGAATTTGGTTTTAACATAATTATTTAGTTGTGTTTTCTTATAATAACAGTTTTCTTTCATGCATAGAGATGATAAATTTTGAAGAATTAAATGGAAAATAGTGTCAATCTCCATAAATTTTGGACAATGTTAGGGAATGTAAATTTATGTGACTATAATTAGTGTAGGAAGTGGATGAGAATGTGAAGATGATCTAGAAACACTTGAATACAACTCATAAAAGATATAAAAGTTCTGTAGATAATAGGAGGAAAGGATTTTATTTTGAGGTATAAGATCATATTTTTCATAAAATATCACAATGGGATAGTGTTATGCATTTTGTTAAGAAAGGAAATCTATTTCCATGGTTCATTGGTACTTTTTAAATTCTAAGAAACATTTGACCAATCTCTTACTGAGTATATTTTCCTCTATGATTACCTCAGGTACACAATGTTTTTCATGTTTTGATGATGAGAAATTATGTGCCAAATCCATCTCATATTTTGATCCCAAAAGTAATCCATATATAAGGGACCCTTTCTAAGGAAGAGAACCCTATTAAAATTCATGATTATAGAGATAAGGGATTTTGGAATAAGGTTATTCACAAGGATAATGTTTTTTGGAGAAAGCACATTATTGAAGAAGCCACATGGAAATATGAATATTCTATGAGGGAAAGATATTCTCACTTGTTTAATAAGTAATTGAACTTTTTGAGGAAGTAATTTCTAAATGGTGGGGAGAATATAACAACCCAGGTAATTATAAAATAATATTTTTCATTCTGTAATTAAATAGTTAAATTTTTTATTAAGTTATAAAAAAATAATTTGTATTTATAAAAATTAAAGAATTATACTAATTGAATAGTAATATGACCTCATGAATAGTAACATAACAATAAGGAATAGTTATATGTCAAAATAGAATTGTAGCCACACCTCTAAGATTATAAAAAACACTATGTATCTTATAAGTGTAATAATCATATATTTATATCATGGAATATGTAGATAATTTTTTTCTAAATGATAAATTAAATATTTGGATTTTGGTAAGCCTTAAATATTTAATTAAAATTTTATAATTGATATCATTATTTTAAAGAAATTTCTTTTTCAGAAAATATATTAATAAATTAATATTTCATTTTATTATGATTGTAAGAATATTTTAAGTGACCATGATTAATTTTTCAAGGTATCATACAATCAGATATAATTTTAAAATTATAATTTTGTTAATTAATTATGATTTTAATTTAAAATAAAATTTATAATATTTAGAAAATCATTATAATTACATTTAGTTCATTTCTAAATTCTAATAATCATAAAATGGTGGGGTTAATTTTTATTTTTTTTCAAATACTTTAATTTTTTGTGAATATGGAATTACAGTAATTTAGGCTGTTAAACAAATGCATGAATTATAAATTCATAGACGATGTAAAGATGAAATAAGTAAATAGTCTTAAAACGATTCATTATTTTAATATATTTAGTGATAATTCTCAAAATATTCAAATTTTTTATCCAAAATAATAAACTAATAAATATAATAATTAAGAAACACCACTCGCCTCTAATATAAATACAACCTCTCACCACCTCTTCCACTCACACATCAAAACCTTGTATATTGTTTAATTTATTCCAAATTTCCTTCCCAAGCCTCTCCCCTACGTCCAATACCTTCAAGTATCACCAAAAGTGAAAAACTAAGGGCCTTTAGGAGGCTCTCAAGGTGGATAATTCATTAGGAAAATCCACTTTCATTTTCTTTTATTTTATATTCAATTCATTTTCTTTTATTATACTATATTCACCCCCTTACCCAAATATAATGAAAAATATAATATATTAAATACATATAATTTTTTCACATTGAAGAAAAAATTCATCATCTAACTTTTTCTCCCACCCCCTATATTCTAAATATGAGAACATCGGGCGCGACGTGTCGATTTACCGCCAACATGGATTATACGCTTTAATTCTCCATTAATACCTTAATTTATTGTCATACCCCTTTTATATGGTTAAATAATATTTTATTATACCTATTATAAGTTATTTAATGTTCTGGAAATAATATCTAAACATCTCATTTTATTAAATAATTTACCTTTGCGATGATCGTAAAAACCACTAAAATAAAATAAATATTTTGTATTAGTGTTTTATCTAATGATTAATCCTAATATCATAAAAAATAATATATTATATAATTTAAAATTAAGAAAATATGTTAACACCATTTCATTCCACTTCTAGAGTTTTTATCCAACTCGATAAGAAAATCCATAATAAGACAACAATGGAAACCATGTAATAAATGCACCCAAAACAAAGAAAATAAAAAAATATTGTTAATAAATATGTGGAAAATGTTATATGAATATGATTTAAGGTATTATAAACATCATTATAGATAATTTATAAATTAATAACAATCTTCAATTAATTATCTAGGAGGTTTTAACACATTATAAGAAATTCATACTCAAAGTAAGGGACTGTTAAACAAAAACATTATTTTAAATGTTTTAAATTTTTTTTCTTTTAAATATTAATATTTAATGTTGATGTCTTCAAAACTATTTCTATGAATGTAAATATTTTGTTATTAATGTTTTAATTTATCATAAGTTCTTTTAATGTGGATTTTTTAAATGTGTTATGTAAGAGACTTTCCTTTTAAAATCCTTTAAAATGTGTCTTTTACGAAATTCAAAATGAATGTATTTAATATATATGGCATGAGAGGTTTATCTGGATTTCATGAATAGTTTTTATTATAATATTTTTATTATATTTGTTCAATGTAATTTTTGAATGATATTTTTTTGTTATGATTTGCGCTGTTTAAAAAATAATTTTTACAAAAAAAATGTTATTTTGAAATCTGAATGTGTTTGTCTCATGGTATTAAATGATTTGAACAGTTTTTATTCATGATATGTTCCTTGGAAACTTTCGATTATTGGTTGATCCCATTATAACTCAAGATATGATGTGTTGAGACCATTATAGCAAAAGATATGATGGGTGGGCCCCATTATAGCTCTCATATCCATTAGGTACTCCAATGATGGAATTTTACCATATTGTTATTCCATTTCTAAGTGTGAATATAATAGTGATATATTAATGATATCCCATGTCTATAATATTATTTTTTTATGAATTATTATGAGTTTTCAAGAAAAAGGGTTTTAATAGAATTTCATGCTTTTAATAGACTAACAATTTTCTATTTTTATGTTACTTACTGAGATTTGTTTCTCGTACAAAGATTTTTTTAAAAAAAAATATTGGGTATAAAGATGTTTAAGAGAAAAAAGGATGTCAAGTTTAATGTTTTGATGATGTTTCAACTAAATCATTTTTTATTTTTAAATGTTTTATATTCTAGAAAACATTTATTTTTTTGTTAGTATCCTCTTTGTACGAATATGTTATGTTACATACTAATTATCTAAATCTCCAAACCATAAAATATCCTCGATGTGAATGGAATGTAAATTATTGAAAAAAACTACAGATATTTTAATGTTTTAAGGATGGATCCTTATATTTAACATTTACAAAAAATTGAGATATAGAGAAAACATCCTATTTCGGTTTTAAATAACATTTTGACATATAAATGTGTTACTTTTATCATAATTATTTATCATTAATTATTAAATATGAATTAGGTACATTTATTTCTTATGAAATTCCAACACCATGATTTTTTATTTAATAATTAAATGAAATAAATAACATTGTTAATATAAAAAGGGAAGTAAAATTTATTGAATTATTGTATTTATTTTTTTATAGATGAATAAACCATGTTACACATCTTAGAAAATGATAAATACAAATTAAAATACTTTTTTATATTTATAAATTGAAATTTAATAAATAATGTTAAAATTGACATTATAAATATTTTAAAATAAATTTTATTTCATTATATATATTAAAATTAATTAAAATAATATATTCTACCATGTTATTTTTAAGTGTAAATAAATATCAAATATTATATATTAATTTTACAATTTATCTTTTATAATTTACATTATGAACCATATATAGTATGAACACCCTTTGCATGGTCCGAGTTTCAGTATTATTTTTGCGCGTTACATGAGCTTGTTTTAAAATTAATTTCCAAACCACAGAAGATTTACTTTTTCGAAAATGATATATATTATTTAATTTTTAGTGGGTGTATATTTTCTCATAAATTTCACTTTAATTTAGACATAATGGTTAAATTACATAGGTTATAAATATAATTACTTTAATAAAACAAATTATAAAATTGGGGGAACCTACAAGTTAAGCATCAAAATTATAAAAATGGACTTTTGTGTATTTTAGAGAACATGATGGAGAGATCATTAACATCAACTAATTATTTTCCATTATTTATGTCCCAAAGGTGAGGCCATGCTCCCAATAGTGTTTTCATTTAGTAATTACAAGAATGACACTCCCCCTCCCATATAAAAAGGCATTCACTCCTCCCATTCCCAACACATCTCATGTAACTCTAGTTCATCCTTACTCTTCTAATATAGTCTCAAAACATCCATACCCCTATCCTATATGACTAAATTTTTTCTGAAAGCCATCTAAGAATTCCTTTCCTGCAAACAAAAAGATATTACCCATAAAAGATGCTACGTGCTTCAACATCTACTTATGTTTTATTTAACTATACTTATTTTAATTTATTATTATTCCCTTTATATGTAAAAAAATTTGTATGATTAATATAATAATATTTTATGATATTATAGGGTTTAACTGAACTTACACAACCCCCCATCTAATGGGTAATTAATTTACCACTTATTTGTACGACGAAAAAACACCTCACCAACCGATGATTGATAGTTCTTCCTTTACCACCTATCATGGAGGGAATTATGATGGAAATTATATTTTTATATGATATATATTATAATTATTATACTATTATGTTTATTTAATTATTTTATATCACATAACTCTATAGTTTTCATTTATTATATATACAATAACATCGTTTGGGGAAGTGAGGACTACCACCCCTTCAAAGCGATGTGATACTTCCACACATTATATGGAATCTGTTAAGGAGGGATTTAAATAAAAACATGTGACACTAAATAAATATATATTATATTCATGAAAAATTTACCATTGTTTAATTATAATACAAAATTTTCTTTGTTACCCTTTCACACACTGAAAAAAGTGATAATGTCCTTCGTGGATGTGTGGACTACCGCCTCCTCAACGCGATTAGAAATCATTTACATCACCAAAATATATATATAAGTATATATGATTAAATAAAATATTATTTATGATGTAATTATAATTCAATAATGTTATAATGTCAGTTTCCCACTTTCTGTAACGATAAATGAAAAATATGAATGTTTCCCATTTGTACAAATGACCTACAGTCTCCATGATTTTAACATTGGTTCATCTTACTTAACCATATTTCATGATTGGTATTAAAAGTATAATAGATGAATAAATAGGATGATTATTTTAGGGTAATTATTGTATTATATATTTATGTAATGACTTCATTTACCATAGTCGACCTATCACTGTATGTTCTGAGACGTAATCCGAATATTGTCAAAATATCTGACTTAAACAATATTTATTATATAATAGTATAAAATTCATTTATTAGTAACTTAGAATTAATAATACACTTAAAAAAGGTTAGGAATAAATTATAAAAATAAAATAATTTTATTATTCATAAATATAGAAAACAATCATGGAAAATCGGACTTGATGTAAGGGATTTTCATCTCACATTTACATATATGATATAAATGTCATATTCAACACTTACATATTCTGTGTGTCAAATATAATTCCCTTTTTATATATTATTTCACTACTTTATTTATATTCATTTTATTTAAATGTTTAATTTAATAATTATTCTTTCATGGGGTGTATGGTTTCAATGTTACCAATGATATAATGGTATTTTTTAAAAAATTTCCTTCATTGAGAAATTTGATATGTTGTACCACAATCTTCTTTTAAGATGTGTATATAGTTCTCCATTGAGATGTAACATTATTATTTAAATTATTCTCAAGATATTATATGTTAATTTATTTTCATTCCATTCATGGGATTAATTGATCAAATGTTTCAAATTGGTATTGGTTGTTTTGGAATATTTAATGATTATTTTCCTCAAGAATAATTTCTATTATATTTAATTTCCATTAGAGGGAATTATATGTCTATTATTCAATAAAACAAAACATTTTCTTCGACTATTTTTTCATTATCTTTTTTCAAGTATTAGTATAACATTTATATTTTTCGGTACACAAAATGATTTGGAAACTGTTTTTAATAAACCTCGAATTTATTCTCTCTTTAGTCGGAGAACCTATTTTCAATAAAAAACCCTTTTTTCTAAAAATGTTTTCAGAAAAATGTTTTTATCCTTTCCACAAATTTTTATTAAATAAATTTTCACCCTTTTTATTTTTACCTCGTATGACATATAAATAATTACCATCAATAATTACGCTCATTTGATAATATTTCCATTCATAAACATCCACAAAATTTTTTGTTACATATTCCAAACTATGGATAATTTTTGTTGACACTGTCCTCATTCATTATTTGGATGGATTATATTGGTTTCAAAAAACTTGTTATTTTACCCATTTATTTTCAATTTGTTAATCAATATTAAATGTGTTATTAATTTAAGCCATTTATTTTCATGGTTTACACATGTTTTAACGATATGTCTGTTTAACCAATTTCTATAATGTTATACCCTTATTTCAAAGATATTTCTATTTAACACATTTCTATTCCATAGGTTAATAGTGATTCAAATATATATTTAATCACCCAATTTATTTTACATGGGTTAATCTTATTTTGAAGAAATTTTTATTTAACACATCTCATTTGCATTGGTTAAGTATGTGTGATGAGGTTGAAATGGTAATTTTATATTTTATGGGTGGTTAAATTATAATTTAATGACAGGTGGTTTCATGATAGACTAACAATGAGTTGGTCTGTGATAGCCCTCCAATGAATTGGGTATGGAAGTCAACCATATGGATATATCATTTTTTAGTGAGACATTTATGAAATTTGATAGCATATTTATTCTATTTATAAGGGTGAAAAGTGCAATCATGTCCTAAGGTACCTTTATGTGTTTCTTTATGATGTATATATGTTTATAATGTTTCAAATGATCGAGATGGATATCACGTGGCTCATGATTATTGATTCTGATGAATCTATCCTCTTACATATTTTCTTATTTAATTTTATAGGTATTGATGGGTATGAGTTCTTTTATGATTCACTGATACACATTTATTAAATCATCATTACCATAATAACTCTTTTACAGATTTATGACATTTAATTGTTAATCCTTCTGTTTACCCTCCTTAAACATTTGATCTCACCCTTCTTATGTTTCCCATTACCCAAATTTCAATGAATGACATTGAAAGATTTTTTCGAGAAATGTTATCAAAACGATGATTTTGAAAGCCTATTATAAAATAATAAAAGATTTGTTAAATTGGACAAATGGACTTTTGATGATTTTGAGTTCTTGTTGATAATATATTTTTATGTTCAAGTTTGTTCTAATTATATACAACCATAGAACTGAATGGTAGTCAAGTATTTATGTCTTCTAATGTCTCATTTTAATATTGTATGGTTTTTATAGAAAATGCAGCATTTTAATTATTTACATCAAATATGGGAATGAAAATTTGTGTACTTCACCACCTAATCTAAAATTTGGGCTTATGATATGTTAATGTTGGTATCAAATGTAATTTTAGATAACTTGGAGATTAGTATGTTTTCTTATGAAATTATCTAAAGAGTTATGGATACCTTCATAGTTCTATAAGAATAAGTAAAATCACATGTTCAATGTATTATACACTTGAATGAGGTTTTAAGAGATTATATCCTAAAGTAATTTTTTGATGTTTTCTTTTGAGGTGAGGTAATTTTAACCCCTATGATCAACATGAAGTGTTTTAAAGGAGGATTTATTTTTCATGATTAATGGGAAAAAAGTTGTGCACAAAGTTTGGGCAACAACCCATCACATCTGGATAGGTCATGGGGTTTAACCCACAACTGATGGGCGGTAAGGGTGTAGCACCTACCACTGGACTATATGATGTCTATGATAATATGACCATTTTTTCTGGAAAATATTGAGTTTATTTGAAACTAACACTCTATTTTTATGTATAATAGTGGTTTATATATATTTTAATAATATATTATAAAATGATTTTAATATTTTGGTTTCAAATAGTCTGAAAATACTTAAAGAATCCTAAGGATATGAATTTAAATAAGTATTTTTTATTATATTTTAATTTTTATGGTAAGATAATCATGTGAAGGTTTAATTATTTTTGGAATTATCTCACCATGTTCTAAAAACGTTGGTTTTGGTTAATGTCTAAAGATAGGTGGGATAACAATATTATCGCTTTTATGAACTTACATTCCTTAAAGGTTGATTTTAGTACTTCAATATTTTAAACATAATCTTTATTAATAATTGTTTATAGAAAAATGTTATATTTTTGTGGAAATTGATTAATGGAGGAAATTATACTCTTATAGTAAATATATTTCCTACTATACTAGATGGTAGTAGAATTATTTATCTCCCGAAGAAGGATCCTGATATAATAATTATTATCCTACCGCCTTCAATTCCGATGAACTGATGGTCTTTTCGATCATAAAATATTTATGTTTTTTGTACCCAAACATTGAATTTATAGTTAAATTGTTTTTTATTGATGACATCAATTAACCTCGATTACTATTTACACATTACCTCCATTCCCACCTATGTTCTCCCATGGTGGAATCCTAGTAATGTGTAACTTTATGTAACCATTATGTTTTCATGTAACACTTTGAGTTTTCTTGAACTATTTTTTTTCAAAGAAAATAATTTTCATTGAGGTATTGTATTGAACTATGTCCCAACAGTCCTTTCACATGAAACAAATATTGAATGTGTTATAAAACACCAACTTTTCATGTGTTACACACAACAATAACTTGGAACCTGTTACATGCAACGCTAAGTGTAAAAGGGAATATAATAACATGATTCATTAAAATATATTTACTATCTTAAATAAATATATTATATTATATATATTATAATTTAAACAATACCTATTTATCGTTTATTATGTGAATGAGAGGCTTTCTTCGACAGCTTACACATCATGGAAGACTGAATATCACAAGAAAATGATATATTTTTAAATCATTATTAATTAATATAAAAAGATATAGCTTATCCAATAAATTAGTATTTATTAATAGTATTAATTAAATTATGAAAATTTAAGTTTAATATAAATATAAATTGAATTAGTTTGTAACTAATTATTAAGACAGTAAACTATGAACCAAAAGAATATAAAAAGAAATATTATTATTTTCATGATTTTAAATGAGTTCTGTCTTGGTATGATAAACTAATTACAATTATTGAGTGATTTTAAATATATATACAGAAATATATAAATATAAATTACATATTCAGTCTATGATTTTTTATATTCATCCATTACTTTTTATTGGAATAAGCTAAGAACAAACCCAATTTTACACATAAAAAAAATAATTTTATAATGGATAATTTACCACATTTTAATGGAAAACGTATTTAAAATTTGAATATTGAAACATTTAATAATTTAATATGAGAAAATAAAGTTAATTTTTAATTATATATTTATAAATTAGGATAGGGTGATTTTTTTATAAAATATATTACTTTTAGTGAATATAGTAAAATAAAGCATTTTAATTCAAAACTACTATTTAAAATAATTTATTTATAATGATAAATTATATTTGAATTTTTTTAAGAGTAATTATATTATATATACATCATATAATAATATTTAGGTCCATAGAACAAATATTTTATTGGAATTGGATATAAAATAATTTCGTACTTTTGACCATTTTCACTATAAAAACCTGTTGTCGTGACAAGACTTCATGAATAAATTTAAATTGAGTTTTTTATAAATTATTTATAGTAATTTTGAAAATTTATTCCACATTTATAATAAAAATTATATATAATTTATTATATGTTCAACTTAGTTTTTTACCAATATTATCAGTGAATGTGATTATAATTAATTTTAGTGATTAAATGAAATATTATCCTAACAAAGGACTGAACCGTAAACATAAAATAAAAAATAACCTATAAACTATTCCAAAAGCTATTGGAAGAACATATATCTACCTTTTAATCCATTTTATATACATTATTACATTATTGTATCCTCTTTAAACAAGAAAAACTTGGGTGGGATTCTCTCTTCAAATATTTACAAGAGTGACACTCCTTCTCCACTATAAATATGTCTCATTTCCTCCAAATTATTCACCCATTCCAGGACCATTGGCTTGAGAAATATCAGAGAAAATATATAATGAACATACCTATATTCGACCAATAATAATCATTGTGATCATTAATCCTTTCAAGTAATCCCTTTGGTGCAACCAAAAGGAGTTACTCGATTTAAAAGGTAACACTTTCCAACGATCACATGTCTTTCCTTTACTTATATACTGCCTCAAATATCCTTTTTATATGTGCCTATAATATAAAAAATGTCCTAAATATATTAAAGGGACGTATTATTAATGGTTCTACCTACACATACACACACTTCTATCTAATGGGTAACAAACATACCGTTCTGGTGTATAGTGGAATACGACCTCTGGAAATAAATTTGTTTGTTCTTACTTTACCGCCTATCATGTGTGATAATTATTATGGAAACTATATTTTTAGATATTTATATTATATTAATGATTTAATTAGTATTCATTAATTTTTTTAAAAAATATTCATTATATTTTTCAATATTGTCTATATGATAACTTTGTTTATGGACGTGTGGACCACCACCACCTCAAAACGATGTTATTTGGTCACACATTACATGGAATTTTTCAAGGATTTATTTATTAAAAGAATAAGATATAAATGAAAAATTATTACGATTGTAATTAATTTATATTTTTTATATTTACATACATAATTATCATTTACTCTCTCACTTTCATTATAATAAGAAAATGGAAATAGTTTTTATGTGTAAGTATGGAATACCGTCTCCACGAACGGTGTATTTTTATTATCATTAAATATTATTTATAATAATTTTATAATGAATATATAATATATTTATATCATGTTTCAAATTCTTTAAATAAATAAATCATGATCTAAGTTATAATACTATGAATAACAAGTCAAATAATATATGATTAACAAGTCATTTATCACATGAAACATGGAGTTATTGCTAAATGGGTTATATAAATAATTAAAAGAGACATATATGATATTAAGTATAATATTATGTCTTGATAAAATATTTATAATATCAATAAATTTATTATTTTTGTGTTTTTTTGAGTACGATGAGATTCAAGACACAATGTTAGGGAATTTCATCTCACAATTTACTACCAAGAGATACATTCAATTCTAAAAACTCACTTTTATTGTGTGGTACATACACATCACATTGAAATGCTATATCATTAATAATACTGTTTTTATTATTTTATATGATTCCTAAAATTTAAATTTATTTCATGGGGAGTATGAATCTAAGTTACCAAGTTGTAGGAGTCTATTGGAACAATCAAATCGTTTATCGATATTTTTTATGATTATACTCCAATTGATGAAATATCATGATACATCTATCAAGAAGACCATGAAATATCTTACATTATGTTTTTCGATGATATATCAATATATTAGTACCATTTTTATATTATTTGGTACTTATGATAACTAAGAAAACTATTTAATAAAATACAAATTTATTTCTCCTATCGGTTGCAAATATGTATTTTTTAAAAACCATGATTTCTTAAAGAGATTTAAATTTTTATACTTGTATCTTATGATGTTAAAAGAATGTTTTACCCATTTTTATCTTCGTGACACATAATCTTAATTAACTTATTATCTATTTTTTTAAAGGTTGGGGCCGAAGCCTCAATTTATTATTTAAAGCAAAGACCTCTTAGAGGGTAGAGGGAGACCCAATATATAGCCCGAAGGCCCAAGACCATGTGGCCTAAATACAATGCTTAAAAGACCATTTTTTGGCCCAAAGGACCCTCTGTGAACTGTAATACTACAGTACCCCACGTAGCTACAGTACCTTCTACAGTACCTGCCGCCGCTATAGTATCCTGTAACAGTTCCTCCGCCACTACAGTGCAACTTCCACTATAGTTCCACCATCGCTACAGTGTCTACTACAATGCCCCGCAAGAGTGCCCCGTTACTGTACCTGGAAATTCATCCCTACCCGTATTTAAACCCGAGTCTTTTGGATTCCAAGCAGGAGCCTATACCACTAGGGTACATGCTAGTTGGCCCTTAATTGACTTATGATCAATGCTTTATGAACTTCCAATATTTATTACAATCTCTAATATAAAGGGTATGATCATAAACTTTTATTCTCATGTTACATAAATTTTTTTTCATTATGTGTTTATACATTTACATTATTTACCCTTACTGAGCATCTTAGGTCACCCCTTTCATAGGTTTCCTTTACCCATGTAAAGACCGTAAAATTCAAGGGAAATTTTTTCTTAATTTTCTTTGGATTTTTTTTACAAGAGCGCGGTTTCAGACGGCACCTGATTCCGAGGCCCGGAGTGCCCGGAATTAATTTCCGAAGTTTGGCTCGGGTACGTTCAGTGAACGAACGAGCGGGAATTCCTAACTTTTGATCCGGTGCTCGGAATTGAAATCCGAGGGCACCGATGAACTCGCAGTGCCGATATTCGCTTAAAGAGACCCTTTCGGGAGTTGCGTATGTTGCGGGTTGAAAGTTAGTTTTGGGGATTAAAAGATAAGTAAAATAAAATTGTGTGTGAATTTTATTTTATTCTAGGTGGTTAGACTCTCTCATGGGAAGTTGTTGGTGGGGCCCGCAACCACCCAACTTCCCATGTGTGGTTATGAGGGAGGTGGGGCCCACACGAACCCCCCACCTTTTCAAATTCCCTAACCCCTCTAAACCCCCTCTTTAATTTGTGACTCTCCCCTACATTAAAACTTGCCAACTTATCTTTCCATTTAATTTCTTGACAACTCAAGATTTTAATTAATGTAATAAATTCAACTTTTGAATTTTTGAAAGGTGGGCAAAGTGAAAATAAAATAAGGGTAGCTTATTTTATTTTGGGGGTTGCTGTGTTGTGTGGAGATTTGAGAGAGGAAGAGTTCTACACTTTGAAGAACTTCTTTTTCCTCCTTGAAGAACGCGAAGAACCTTCGAACATCGACGAAGAACGCCACGTACTCGGGAATCGTCTTTCGCGACGTCATACCCGCGACACCGACGACGTCTTCTTCCGCGTCATCTTTTCCCGCGACGAAATCGTCGTCAAAGAACTTCGAATCCTCGCTTCACGACATCGACGTCCTTCTTCCGTGACGCCGACCACCGCGACGCGTCTTCCGCGGGTCGTTGACGATCTTCGTTCTTGAAACCAGAGGTAGGGGATGATCTTTATTGATTATTTTTATTCCTTTCTTGAATCGTGGATTTTAGCATGACTTAACGTGTGACTTATTTTATTTAAGTTCCGTTTTTATTTCTTTAACGTGAGGGGGACCGGACCGCACGAACACGGCCGAATCCCCCTCCATCGTTCATGTTGTTCATGCTGGAGGAAACAAGTAACGTGGTGCCGTCGCACCACGCGGATGAACGTTCAGATATTTTCCGCAACGCCGTCGCGCTTCGCCGAGGAGAGATTTCAAGAACGCGACGCCGTCGCGCCGCGTTGGGAGGATTTTTGGCACGGAGAAAGGGGCGCGGTGCCGTCGCACCGCGCCGGACGACGAACACCGCGGCCGGTTCCGGGCCGCGGTGAGACGAGGAGACCGCGGCCGGTTCCGGGCCGCGGCGGAAGGAAAGACCGGCGGCCGTGCCGCCGGCGTCGGAAATCAAGGGCGGGACCGGAATTTCCCGGTCCCGTTAGTAAAAACCGGCCGGCCAGCGGGCCGGCCGGATATCATAAAAACCGGGGGTTTAAACCCCCGGCCGGCTCTTCAAACCCCCCTCTTAAAGAGGGGGGCGGTTCATTTAAAGAGGGGGGGGCAACAGCCCCCCGGTTTTATCAAGCCGGCCCCCATTTGCGGGGGCCGTTTTTGTCAAAGGCACGGCCTTGAGCCGTGCCGCTTGAAGAAAAACGCGGGGCTATGCCCGCGTGCCAATCACGTGCGGCGCCCAGCGCCGCCGCCGCGGCCCGCCGCCGCCGCCGCCGCGGCCCGCCGCCGCCGCCGCCGCGGCCCGCCGCCGCCGCCACGCGGTCCGCCAGCCGCCGCCGCCACGCGGCCCGCCGCCGCCGCCACGCGGTCCGCCAGCCGCCGCCGCCACGCGGCCCGCCGCCGCCGCCACGCGGCCAGCCGCCGCCGCCGCCACGCGGCCAGCCGCCGCCGCCGTCCGCCGCCGTCCGCCGCCGCCGTCCGCCGCCACCGGCCGCCGCGCCGTCCAGAGGGGGGGGGTCGGGCCGGGTCGGCCCGGACCCGGACCCCCCGTTTCAGACCAGATTAGGTTTTTGGCTCATAACTTGAGCCTCGGACCTCCGAATGACGAACCGTCTGCGGCAACGCGATCCTTGGATCGAGACGATCATTTCGGTATATCGCACTCAAGGTTTCGGGTTACTTTGAGTTCGGCCGGGTTGGTTCATTCACGAAACCAACCGGGCCTTCGGAGCGAAAACGCTCATATCTTGAGCTACGGACGTCCGATTGACGTGCCGTCAGTCGCGTAGTGTTCCTCTTAGTGAGACGGATCTTTTGGCATACTCCGCCCGAGGTTTGGACGCAGGTGGAGTACGGTCGGGTTGGTTTTGCCTTAAAAACCAACCGGGCCCCGGAGACGAAAATGCCATTATCTCTCAGACCGGGCGTCCGATCGACGCGCCGTCTGTTGCGTTGAGTTCCTTTTGACGATACGGAACTTTTGGATACATCAACTTCGGTCTTCGTGACAGTTGATGTATCAGCCTCTCGGCTCGTGGAGCGGATCCTCCGTACGAGCTTGCTGTGTGCGGGAACCCTAGTGCTGGCTGCGACTGTTCTACTGCTACGACTGCTACTGTGACTGCGACGACGACAGTACAGAGATCCTGTGTGGATTCGACGACGACAGTACAGAGATCCTGTGTGGATTCGACGACGACGACTACAGCACTCAGCGATCCTACATGGATCAGTGCTACAGGTTCTGTGTGAGCCCGATCCTGTGTGGGTCCTTGCGCTCAGCGGTTCTGTGTGAGCCAGCGCCTACAGGTTCTGTGTGAGCCCGATCCTGTGTGGGTCTTGCGGGGGTTAGTTACCTATCGATCCTTCGTGGGTCCGACGACTTAGATGGATCAGTGATCATCTTTATCGTCCCTGAAGAAGTATACCTGTGTGAGCTGAATCCTGTTACTTTCCTTTGTGGAATACGTATACTTTCCTGCGTGGACTGAGTTATACTTGGGCTCGGAGGTTGGAGCGTATTTGAATTGATGACTTAGGTATATGTATGGGCATATACCTAAGCAGTGTTGGTTGTTACTTCGTGATTGTACTTTGCTTCGTGGTTTATCCTTTGTGGATTTTGAGAGACCTTCAGGGGTCTCGGGGACCCTACTGAGTAGCTTATACTCACCCCTGCACGGGCTTCGCCCGCACTACGTTGTGTTGGTTGCAGACGACGGACAGCGTTGACCTTAGCTGAGGTTTGCGGAGCGGGACGGTACCCGGAGGTGGACCACTGGGCGGGACGAGCACGGAGCGGACGGTGGGACCCGTGGAGCAGAGGAGCTATCTGTACCCACCCTTCAGGTGGGATTTTCCAGTGGACAGCACGGAGTAGCGGCCTTTACTTTTCAGTTGCTGTTTTTCCCTTTTCGAGTTGTACTTTACTTTCAGTTTGGGTTTGTATTCTGGCCCATTTACTTTTCCGCACTTCAGTTGTACTCTGCTTGCTTAGTGTTTACTTTCCGCTTGTTTACTCTGTGGTGTGTGTTTACTTTTCAAAGGCAATGCCTTCCCAATTTGCTGGGATCTACGCCTTGGTGCTAGTCGCCAGCCCCTGGCCTATGGAAGGCGGGCTTGGGGTAGTCACGGCACGGACCCCGAGGGCGGGTCGTGACAAATTGGTATCAGAGGAGTTCGGTTCTACCGCGAACTATGATCTTTTCTATGTGAAGCAATAATGTTTAGCGTATTGAGTGTGGTTATCAGTCCAGGGAGTCCAGTGTTGGTGCGGCGGCCGACGTATCCATACACCAGGACCCTGACTTCTGATTTCCGACTTAATGCACGGAAACATTGATTGCGTGTGTGTTTCAAAGTTTTCTTTGTGATTACTTGTGTCAGCTCACCGGGTATACTGATCTGCTTAATGAAAGTCTCAAGTTTTCTTTGTGATTACTTAATTCAGCTCACCAGGTATACTGTTCTGACTATGGCACTCTTGATCTCCTTTTCAGGATGGCCCCACGACGACAGCCAGCTAGGGTTCCGATGGTCGAGCGAGACGACAGCCCACCGAGCGACGAGGCCTCGGTGCAGGGCCCTTTTCCAGTAGTGGCACCGGCGGTAGCTTTACCCGCCGAGCCCCCGATGCTTCCAGCAGCAGCCGCTGACGATGCACGTCGCCTCAGCGCACTGCATGAGTTTCAGCGACAGCGACCGCCCAGGTTTCGCGGGGAGACGGATCCCCAGGCAGCAGAGGACTGGCTGGAGGCAGTGGTTCGAGTGTTTAGGCTAGTGAGGACACCAGCAGACCTCATGGTGATCCTCGCTGCGAGCCTACTACACGCAGCAGCAGGACGATGGTGGAGCCTGATGCTCCAGGTGCACGATGAGGCATCTCTACTCTGGACGGACTTCGAGAGCCTCTTCCGCTCTGAGTTCGTCCCGGCCACCCTTCGAGCGGTGCGTATCCAGGAGCTTCTACAGATGCGGCAGGGCAGCATGACGGTCGCCCAGTACTCGGCGAGATTTACCGATCTCTCGCGCTACTCGACCGACATGGTACGGGACCCATTCTTCCGGGCCCGGACCTTCGAGCAGGGTTTGAGACACGAGATCAGGGCATCGCTGATCTCCCTCAGCATACCGACTCAGACAGGAGTACTGGAGCGGGCTCTTCTGATCGAGAGCTTCCTTGCTGAGTCTACACCAGCACAGCGACCCACCGCAGGGCGGCACGTGGCAGAGTCATCTGCAGCAGGCAGTCGACGGATGACTCAGGGGTCCAGACAGACCAGACCTTCAGGCAGACGATCTCAGGGCACTGGCTCAGCAGTGCGGGGCACACAGCGCGGAGCCAGTCTTCCGAGAGGCAGGCAGTGCTACTCGTGCGGCGGACAGGGCCACATGGCTCGTGACTGCCCGACCCGCCGTGCCGAGGAGCAGCAGTCAGTAGATGGACCACCGAGGCAGAGGCAGAGGGTCGACCGTGGCGGTCCGCAGGGAGGAGGCGGACGAGGCAGAGGAGCTGGACGAGCAGCTGGTGGTGGCCGACGCTTTGAGGCTTTACCACCACCACCACCAGGAGGTCCACCCCGACCACAGGGAGCTGGCGGGCAGCGACAGGCACAGCTCCAGGCAGCAGAGGCCTACGACCACGGCGCACCCGAGATGATTCGAGGTACTATCTGTGTCTATTCCACCCTTGCTGCAGTTCTTATAGACACAGGAGCGAGTCATTCTTTCATAGCCGCTGCCCTTGTTCGGAGCTCGGAGATTCCGACAGAGCCGTTGGCTCGATCCTTACGGCTAGAGACTCCTACGGGAGCAGACTCGACGATCACGCACTGGTGCCGGCAGTGTGAGCTTACTCTAGGAGGCGAGAGCTTCGGCTAGGATCTTCTTGTAGCAGCGTCGAGGCCTTACGACGTCATCTTGGGCATGGATTGGCTGTCCACGGTCCATGCACAGATTGACTGTTTTAGGCGCAAGGTGCGATGTGTACGCACCGACGGGAGCAGGTTCACCTTCACCGGCGAGAAGGGAGCCTTAGCAGCACAGGATGGACTTCCGCGGAGGAGAGGACAGCCCATCACTCATCAGTTGGCTAGCCTTATCCTTGGAGCAGTTGACGTGCGGAGTCCTGGTTTTCCTGCAGTGGTGGATCAGTATGCGGACGTTTTTCCCGACGATGTTCCAGGGCTACCTCCTCGCAGAGAGGTAGACTTTTATATTGACTTGTACCCCGGGACAGCCCCGATATCCACTCCAGCATATCGGATGGCCCCCGCCGAGCTTCGAGAGCTACGGGTACAGTTGGAGGACTTGCAGGGCAAGGGATTCATCCGACCCAGTGTTTCACCCTGGGCTTCCCCGATATTGTTCGCCAAGAAGGCGGACGGAAGCTTGCGACTTTGTGTTGACTATCGTCGCCTGAACCAGGTGACAGTGAGGAACAAGTATCCGCTACCGAGGATTGATGACCTCTTTGATCAGCTCAAGGGAGCACGGTGGTTCTCGAAGATAGACCTCAGGTCAGGCTATCATCAGCTCAGAGTCAGAGACGAGGATGTGCAGAAGACGGCCTTCAGATGTCGGTATGGCCACTATGAGTTCTTGGTTATGCCTTTCGGTGTAACCAATGCTCCAGCAGTGTTCATGGCTCTCATGAACAGGATCTTTCAGCCATACCTCGATCGGTTTGTCGTGGTCTTCATCGACGACATTCTGATTTACTCTACGACAGAGGAGGAGCACGCCTATCACTTGCGAGTTGTTCTTGACACACTCCGAGAGCACCAGCTTTATGGTAAGCTCTCGAAGTGCCAGTTCTGGATACGTGAGGTCCACTTTTTGGGACACGTTATCTCTGAGGCGGGAGTTGCAGTGGATCCCGCGAAGATTGAGGCTGTGTTAGCATGGGAGCCACCCAGGAGCGTGACTGAGGTTCGGAGTTTCTTGGGACTAGCTGGATACTATCGGAGATTTGTGCCGAACTTCTCCAGAGTTGCGGCATCACTCACAGCGTTGACGAAGAAGGGGAAACCCTTCGTGTGGTCAGACAGTTGTCAGCAGAGCTTCGAGGAGCTGAGGCAGAGATTGACTAGCGCACCTATCTTGAGGTTGCCTGAGGAGGGAGTAGGGTACGTAGTCTACTGCGATGCATCAGGGACCGGACTCGGATGTGTTCTGATGCAGGAGCGGGCCGTGATCGCCTATGGATCACGTCAGTTGAGGCCGCATGAGCAGAACTACGCTACCCATGACCTAGAGTTAGCAGCAGTGGTCTTCGCTCTGAAGACATGGCGACACTATCTGATGGGCGAGCGCTTTACGGTCTTTTCCGATCATCAGAGTCTCAGGTATATCTTCTCGTAGAAGGACCTGAACCTGAGACAGCGACGATGGCTCGAGTTCCTCCAGGACTATGACTTTGAGATAGTCTATACTCCTGGGAAGGGGAACGTAGTAGCTGATGCCCTCAGCAGGAGGACGGGCATTCAACTACTTGAGGAGGCGACGGAGCAGCTAGCCTCTTTGCAGATATCCTTCGTGGATAGAGATGGAGCAGCCTTTCTACAGTCTCTCACAGTCACTCCTCCACTACTGCAGCGAGTCAGGGAGGCACAGCATGGGGACGCTGACTGTGAGACACGGCGTGCACAGATATCCTCGGGACAGACACCTGATGGTTTCTCCCTTGGAGCAGAGCACGACATCCTTTTCAGAGGACGTACCATGGTACCAGTCGCTTTGCGAGAGGAAGTGTTGAGGGAGTTTCACACTTCACCTTTAGCGGTACATCCTGGAGTGGCGAAGATGTACCAGGACCTCAAACGAAAGCATTGGTGGCCGGGCATGAAGAAGGCTGTAGCAGAGTTCGTTTCTCGATGCCTTACCTGTCAGCAGGTGAAGGCAGAGCACCAGGTACCAGCAGGCTTGGTACAGCCCTTGGAGGTTCCGGAGTGGAAGTGGGACGGCATATCTATGGACTTCGTGACTGGACTTCCACACACTTCCAGAGGTCACGACTCCATCTGGGTGATTGTTGACCGACTCACCAAGTCGGCACACTTCTTACCCATCAGAGAGCAGGGCTCGGTGGAGAGCTTGGGACGTCTCTACGTTCAGGAGATTGTGCGGCTCCACGGCGTGCCATCATCTATCGTTTCCGATCGTGATGCCCGCTTTACTTCCCGGCTTTGGAAGGGGTTGCAGGAGGCGTTCGGGACGCAGCTACGTCTTAGCACAGCTTTTCACCCTCAGACGGATGGTCAGACGGAGAGGACCATTCAGACTCTCGAGGACATGCTCCGTGCATGTGTCCTTGACTTTGGTCGTAGCTGGGAGGACCACCTACCTTTGGTGGAATTCGCATACAACAACAGCTACCACTCCACCATCGGGATGGCACCGTACGAGGCGTTGTACGGCCGACCATGTAGATCTCCTTTGTGCTGGACAGACCCAGGGGAGTCAGCACTAGTGGGACCGGAGATGGTCCAGGCCACGACAGAGAAGGTCCAGGTCATCCAGGAGCGGATGAGGACAGCTCAGAGCCGGCAGAAGTCATATGCTGACAGGAGGCGGAGACCACTAGAGTTCGAGGATGGCGACCACGTCTTCTTGCGGGTCTCACCTCGACGTGGTATTCGGAGATTTGGCCGAGGCGGCAAGTTATCTCCGCGCTTCATCGGACCTTTTCAGATTCTCAGCAGGATTGGCGAGGTGGCTTATCGCCTGGCTCTACCACCTCAGTTGCGCCGGGTGCACGACGTCTTTCACGTATCCCAGCTGAGAAGATACGTGCACGACCCGACGCACATCATTGACCATGGGGAGCTTGACGTTGACGATGGGGCGACTTTTACGGAGGTCCCGGTGGAGATAGAGGATCGACAGGAGCGGGTCCTACGTGGGCGATCGATTCCTCTTGTGCGCATCAGATGGCAGCACGGGAATCTCCAGGAGAGCACTTGGGAGCGGGAGGCTCAGATGCGTGCTCAGTACCCTCATTTGTTCCCCTAGTTTTTGTTGTATCTTTACGGGGACGTAAAGCCCTGAGGTGGGAGTAATGTAAAGACCGTAAAATTCAAGGGAAATTTTTTCTTAATTTTCTTTGGATTTTTTTTACAAGAGCGCGGTTTCAGACGGCACCTGATTCCGAGGCCCGGAGTGCCCGGAATTAATTTCCGAAGTTTGGCTCGGGTACGTTCAGTGAACGAACGAGCGGGAATTCCTAACTTTTGATCCGGTGCTCGGAATTGAAATCCGAGGGCACCGATGAACTCGTAGTGCCGATATTCGCTTAAAGAGACCCTTTCGGGAGTTGCGTATGTTGCGGGTTGAAAGTTAGTTTTGGGGATTAAAAGATAAGTAAAATAAAATTGTGTGTGAATTTTATTTTATTCTAGGTGGTTAGACTCTCTCATGGGAAGTTGTTGGTGGGGCCCGCAACCACCCAACTTCCCATGTGTGGTTATGAGGGAGGTGGGGCCCACACGAACCCCCCACCTTTTCAAATTCCCTAACCCCTCTAAACCCCCTCTTTAATTTGTG
This sequence comes from Viscum album, assembly GCA_963277665.1. NCBI lineage: Eukaryota > Viridiplantae > Streptophyta > Magnoliopsida > Santalales > Viscaceae > Viscum > Viscum album. Next base: position 667,341,087 of record OY728162.1, read on the forward strand.
ACTCTCCCCTACATTAAAACTTGCCAACTTATCTTTCCATTTAATTTCTTGACAACTCAAGATTTTAATTAATGTAATAAATTCAACTTTTGAATTTTTGAAAGGTGGGCAAAGTGAAAATAAAATAAGGGTAGCTTATTTTATTTTGGGGGTTGCTGTGTTGTGTGGAGATTTGAGAGAGGAAGAGTTCTACACTTTGAAGAACTTCTTTTTCCTCCTTGAAGAACGCGAAGAACCTTCGAACATCGACGAAGAACGCCACGTACTCGGGAATCGTCTTTCGCGACGTCATACCCGCGACACCGACGACGTCTTCTTCCGCGTCATCTTTTCCCGCGACGAAATCGTCGTCAAAGAACTTCGAATCCTCGCTTCACGACATCGACGTCCTTCTTCCGTGACGCCGACCACCGCGACGCGTCTTCCGCGGGTCGTTGACGATCTTCGTTCTTGAAACCAGAGGTAGGGGATGATCTTTATTGATTATTTTTATTCCTTTCTTGAATCGTGGATTTTAGCATGACTTAACGTGTGACTTATTTTATTTAAGTTCCGTTTTTATTTCTTTAACGTGAGGGGGACCGGACCGCACGAACACGGCCGAATCCCCCTCCATCGTTCATGTTGTTCATGCTGGAGGAAACAAGTAACGTGGTGCCGTCGCACCACGCGGATGAACGTTCAGATATTTTCCGCAACGCCGTCGCGCTTCGCCGAGGAGAGATTTCAAGAACGCGACGCCGTCGCGCCGCGTTGGGAGGATTTTTGGCACGGAGAAAGGGGCGCGGTGCCGTCGCACCGCGCCGGACGACGAACACCGCGGCCGGTTCCGGGCCACGGTGAGACGAGGAGACCGCGGCCGGTTCCGGGCCGCGGCGGAAGGAAAGACCGGCGGCCGTGCCGCCGGCGTCGGAAATCAAGGGCGGGACCGGAATTTCCCGGTCCCGTTAGTAAAAACCGGCCGGCCAGCGGGCCGGCCGGATATCATAAAAACCAGGGGTTTAAACCCCCGGCCGGCTCTTCAAACCCCCCTCTTAAAGAGGGGGGCGGTTCATTTAAAGAGGGGGGGGCAACAGCCCCCCGGTTTTATCAAGCCGGCCCCCATTTGCGGGGGCCGTTTTTGTCAAAGGCACGGCCTTGAGCCGTGCCGCTTGAAGAAAAACGCGGGGCTATGCCCGCGTGCCAATCACGTGCGGCGCCCAGCGCCGCCGCCGCGGCCCGCCGCCGCCGCCGCCGCGGCCCGCCGCCGCCGCCACGCGGTCCGCCAGCCGCCGCCGCCACGCGGCCCGCCGCCGCCGCCACGCGGTCCGCCAGCCGCCGCCGCCACGCGGCCCGCCGCCGCCGCCACGCGGCCAGCCGCCGCCGCCGCCACGCGGCCCGCCGCCGCCGCCGTCCGCCGCCGTCCGCCGCCGCCGTCCGCCGCCACCGGCCGCCGCGCCGTCCAGAGGGGGGGGGTCGGGCCGGGTCGGCCCGGACCCGGACCCCCCGTTTCGGACCAGATTAGGTTTTTGGCTCATAACTTGAGCCTCGGACCTCCGAATGACGAACCGTCTGCGGCAACGCGATTCTTGGATCGAGACGATCATTTCGGTATATCGCACTCAAGGTTTCGGGTTACTTTGAGTTCGGCCGGGTTGGTTCATTCACGAAACCAACCGGGCCTTCGGAGCGAAAACGCTCATATCTTGAGCTACGGACGTCCGATTGACGTGCCGTCAGTCGCGTAGTGTTCTTCTTAGTGAGACGGATCTTTTGGCATACTCCGCCCGAGGTTTGGACGCAGGTGGAGTACGGTCGGGTTGGTTTTGCCTTAAAAACCAACCGGGCCCCGGAGACGAAAATGCCATTATCTCTCAGACCGGGCGTCCGATCGACGCGCCGTCTGTTGCGTTGAGTTCCTTTTGACGATACGGAACTTTTGGATACATCAACTTCGGTCTTCGTGACAGTTGATGTATCAGCCTCTCGGCTCGTGGAGCGGATCCTCCGTACGAGCTTGCTGTGTGCGGGAACCCTAGTGCTGGCTGCGACTGTTCTACTGCTACGACTGCTACTGTGACTGCGACGACGACAGTACAGAGATCCTGTGTGGATTCGACGACGACAGTACAGAGATCCTGTGTGGATTCGACGACGACGACTACAGCACTCAGCGATCCTACATGGATCAGTGCTACAGGTTCTGTGTGAGCCCGATCCTGTGTGGGTCCTTGCGCTCAGCGGTTCTGTGTGAGCCAGCGCCTACAGGTTCTGTGTGAGCCCGATCCTGTGTGGGTCTTGCGGGGGTTAGTTACCTATCGATCCTTCGTGGGTCCGACGACTTAGATGGATCAGTGATCATCTTTATCGTCCCTGAAGAAGTATACCTGTGTGAGCTGAATCCTGTTACTTTCCTTTGTGGAATACGTATACTTTCCTGCGTGGACTGAGTTATACTTGGGCTCGGAGGTTGGAGCGTATTTGAATTGATGACTTAGGTATATGTATGGGCATATACCTAAGCAGTGTTGGTTGTTACTTCGTGATTGTACTTTGCTTCGTGGTTTATCCTTTGTGGATTTTGAGAGACCTTCAGGGGTCTCGGGGACCCTACTGAGTAGCTTATACTCACCCCTGCACGGGCTTCGCCCGCACTACGTTGTGTTGGTTGCAGACGACGGACAGCGTTGACCTTAGCTGAGGTTTGCGGAGCGGGACGGTACCCGGAGGTGGACCACTGGGCGGGACGAGCACGGAGCGGACGGTGGGACCCGTGGAGCAGAGGAGCTATCTGTACCCACCCTTCAGGTGGGATTTTCCAGTGGACAGCACGGAGTAGCGGCCTTTACTTTTCAGTTGCTGTTTTTCCCTTTTCGAGTTGTACTTTACTTTCAGTTTGGGTTTGTATTCTGGCCCATTTACTTTTCCGCACTTCAGTTGTACTCTGCTTGCTTAGTGTTTACTTTCCGCTTGTTTACTCTGTGGTGTGTGTTTACTTTTCAAAGGCAATGCCTTCCCAATTTGCTGGGATCTACGCCTTGGTGCTAGTCGCCAGCCCCTGGCCTATGGAAGGCGGGCTTGGGGTAGTCACGGCACGGACCCCGAGGGCGGGTCGTGACAACCCAGTTTTTAAATAATTATTTTTAGTAGAGGTATCAAAGGTGGATATTCTTATAGGATATTTTGAATATCTTCAACACATATAGATGAGTGTCTTTCCAAGTTTCCAATTACACTATACTATTAAGATCATAAAGAATGTATTTTTATAATATACTGACTATTAATCTATAATAATGTAACATTCATGTATGTTAATCATAGGTCAATACATTTGATATCAAAAGAAAGGTACATTAACACATTGGAAATATATATTAGAAAACCATAGTGGGACCCCTTAGGGTATTTCTATGAATATGTATAGGGATTAATATAAGGATAAGTATTCATATAAGGAAATGTATAAGGATAAAGAAAATTAAAGGAAATTGTCATTGAATTTGGGTAAAGTATAGAGTAAGTGGTTTCCTAGAAATACAACAGTATCAGGATACTACAATTTGATGTAGCTTTAGAAAATATATACCGAGGAGTAACAGCTTCGATATGATGTTCCGGTCCTACCTAAGGGTAATCTAGTACACAAAAATGAGACCTGCTGCAAAACTAGTTTGACACTCTAACTGGATATTATTTGGTAATTATAAAACTGTTCATGAACCATTATGAAGGATTTAAATAAGGTTTGTCTTTGAATAACATATGATAAACCAAAGGATTCATAGATTAAAATGAATGTGTAACCATTTATACTTCCTATAAGAAATATTTTGTCATTAATATGGCTTCCATCTATGATAATTATTTCTCAAACTATAATTTTTATTTTAATAAAATGGATAAAAATCAATGCAACTGTATTAATTGGGAATGAAATGGAAAATACCATGCTTGTCCCCTGAGAAACCTAATTCTATTAATGTTAAAATGAGAAACCCTGTTATGATGATTTATAAATCTATGTATCATGGTGAATATCCAACCGAGAAAATGAGGAAAAAAATCTCCATTGTGTTCTTTGTTAGGAAACACCCTCCTTTTTTCAGTGGTTCTATTGATCCATTAGTTTCTGAATAATGGATCAGTGCCATTGAAAAGATATATTCTATTCTCTAATGTCCATTTTATATAAATGTCACATTATTTTTCTACCATCATAAATGTGAGGAATAAAAATGGGGGAATATTTTCTTGAATATGATGCGACAAGATCAAATTAACTCCATGGATTTGGATTATTTCAATAACATATTTTTCTATAATTACAATCCTCGCATTATTCTTTTTGTGATAGAGATGGAATTATTATAGCATATGAATATATATAAGGAATATATTGGTTTTTGTGAATAATATATTACAATGGATGGAAAGTACTCATCTGGATTTATAATTCATCTTGAAAGAATTATTGATCTATTTTTTGGTGGATTGAAACTAACCCTTTGAAAGGAATTATCTATAAGGGAATTTTAATTCTATGATAAAATTATTTAATGTTCACTAAATGTGGAAATGGAATATGGAAACCCTCTTGGATATTGTTATAAAAGAAATGGGGATCCATTGAAAATAAAATGATATGTCACATGGAGAGAAGATAAATTTTCAGACTTATACTTTCCAAAACTACGGAAAATAGTAATTAGGAAAGTTCATAAAAAAATAACAAGGAGTTTCAAGTGTGGGAATCCTGCTCATGGAGCTAAATAATGTTGAAGTGAGAGAAATAGAGTATTTAGTGATATTATTAAAGTGATATCTCAATATAATTCCCCACAATCACTTCTGTGTTTCATGTGTAAGGAATTTGGGCCTTATAAAAATCAAATCCAAAATCCATGGGCTAAAATAGATTTTAAGAACCAACCACCTCTAATGATTAAAGACAAAGGGAAACCTTATACAATCACAATAATTGAAGTGAATCATAGTAGTTATGGAAAACATATCTATTTCCTCGTATATGGAATGTTCATGACCGATTTTGAATGAATAAATCCTAATAATACCTTATTATTCATCCTTCAATGATTTCTCGTGCAATTATATAACTCTTCATGGATTTGGGAATTACAAAATCACCATTTATGTTCTATCAGTACAAGAATGAACCCTTTTATCAAATAATAGTTTTTTGATTATAAGATCAGTTCTTAAAGAGTGAATTATATTTTAGAAGGGTTATAATGATATAAAATTTATGGAATTGAATTTTTAAAAACATTGGATGATGCCTTAGAGATTAGGGTCTCAGCTCAACTTATGTTGATTTATGCATATTGGATACTTGGTTCTCACCACTATGTTATGTTGATAATTGAAGGTATATAGGATATCTTATTATAGAACATATGATTCAATAGTGCTTTAAGAATATAAAATTCACCTCCATTCCTTGGAATAATATATGAATGGGTAATTGATCATGTTACAACAAATAGTGTGATTTTGATAAGACCACGTAAGTATATCTTCTCGTGTAAATTCTTCATTTTTTGGAAAAAGACTTGAAAATAAATATGTTTTCATGTTATCATCATTTTGTTGATATCAATGGCCATTTTCAGTACTCATTAGTTTATGTACTTGTGAATGATAACTTTTTTCCTATCCACGTTCTCTATCACTCTTGATTATATCATCATTGCTATATTTCTTCTCCATATTAATGATTTCACTTACCATAAAAGTTATCATAAGTGTAAACCTAGTTATGTGTTACTTTGGGTAACCGTTATTTTTCTAACTATTTTTTTATATTTTATTTTAGTATTTCATTAATGAAGTTTTAATCTCTAAAATGATATTTGAAATATAAAACAATTGATTACTCAGATGAATTTAGAGGGAAAAATGTATTTTAAAGGGTTAGAATGTAACACCCTTAGTTTTTGTAATCTAAATTTTTAGAATTTTGTTATGGAGGTATTTTATTTTGATAAGTATAATATTATATTTATATGACAGAAACATAGAATGTGGTACATGACAGCCACATAGATTTTGATAAATGCAATGAAAACTTTCTGTTTGTTACACAAAACACTAAGTGTAAAATGGACTAGAATAACATGATAATTTTGAATATATTTACTACTAAGAATAAATAAAATATATTAACGGTTTTTAATGAAAACTAGAAATATTTATACTATGTTACATGCAAGATATAATTTATTTAATAGGTTATAATACACATATGACTTAATATTACAAGACAATGATATATTATTAAAAAATATTATTTAATATAATAACTTAATATATAGAAATTAAATCAGAATTTATGTATTAAATTAAATAACATTTGAAAATTTAATATTTATATAAATATTTAATTGCTTCATTGGTTACCAATTAATTACAAATGAAACTATGAACCAAATAAATATATGAACATGTATTATTATTTTCATGATTCCAAAAGTGATTTTCTTGATAAAATAAATTAATTATAATTAGTGAGTTATTTTAATGAAATGTATATATTAAATATTCAATAATTTTTTTATATTCATACACTAGGATTGACAAACATAAGGTAATAACTGTGATGACCTAGACCCCCCTTGGTCCCTTCCTTTGCCAGTATCTGGATCGGTGAGACCGATCGGTGCGACCGATCGGTGAGACCGATCGGTGTGACCGGTCGGCGGAACCGGCCGACGTCGCCCAACCTTGCCAAGTTGTTCCAGTAACGCTTTTTTTTCGCAAATAGGGTTTTAGACCCTATTCTGCCTCGTGAAAATGTCTTGGAAACCCGAAACGCGCACAAAAGTTTTAATTAAATGCTTCATTAATTCATGAGTCGGTTTAAACCACTCAGCACCATTAATGATGAGTCAAGCCGCGTGGTCAACCCACGACTTCCACGTCTTACGCGGTTCGGATTTTTTATCTCAACCGTTCCCGGCTCTTATAAATTAAGGGTTAGGCCGTGGTTTCCCCCCTTCTTCGATCGTGGCTCTTCTGGTGCATCGGGACCGCCGCGTCGTTATCCGTAAAGTTCCGCGCCCCCCGGCCTAAACGTCGATCATCTATCAACAAGTAGGGAATTTCTTTCGTCTCTCACTTCTGTGCATCATGCGGGGTGGGAGTTATCTTTTGTTCTCATGAGAAATGTTTGAGCCTTTAAATGAAGATAATAACTGGTTAAAGAAGGAGAAGGGGTTGTGATCGTTGTTTATGCCTTATCTTGTGATCATCCTTTTTAGTTGTGCTGATTTATGTTTTCTGAGAATTGAGGTCGTTGGTGGTCGTTGTATGTGCACTGATAAATCCCCTCGTGATGTTTTAAATGAATTGCTGAATTTGTGAACTCCTGCTGTGAAATTGGTTAATCACGTATATCCGGCTGAATAATTGAAAGCACCAGGATCAACCCTTCTGTGATAACTCCCGGTTAGAACACACGGAATTTGAAATCATGGAGTGTGTTAAGTCGTTTAAATCTGAAAATTCCTGACTTGTGTTGGTAGCGGTGGTTGGGTGTCTTCCTTTCGGGCCGATTGCTGGAAATGTGGGAGGGGATGGGATCCCCTGTTCTGTTTATACTCTCGGTGGCTGTGTGAATTTGGGGATGGGATCTCCTGTTGGTATGGATTCAGTGGTTGTGAGTTTTAAATCAGGGTGGTTACTTAAAATATCACAAATTGGGGAGAGATCCTCTGTTAACAGAACCGGGTGTGAGTGTTTTGGTTGATCCTTGCTTTTGACACGTTCCTTGGTTATGCTTATGGTAGTTGCCCAGTAGTGCTTAAAATTAATTGAACATTTTGACTGAACGTGGGACAAGAATGGGACATATGGTTTTGTGGGCAAGGGTCGTGAACTGTGACTTGGGTGCAGTGGTGTGTTCTGTAGGTTGGCTAGGAAAACCTAAGCTTTGGGTGAGTGTTTGTTACCTATATCTATACTTGTAGATTTGTGTTTCTTATTCGTGCCCCACCCATGTTGATCACTCAGTGCCGAACACCCCCATTTTTGGGGGAAGGGTGTTTTTCCCAACACTATCCTTAGTGGATGGTTATTAGCTCCTTTTCTGCTCCCTTTCCCGGATAGCCCAAGTATCTTCAGGCAGGCTGTGATGGCCTGAAGTCCATTATTAGCCCAAGAACCTCCGGGCGGGGTGTTGTGGTTGTTGGCCAGGTGTGTGCGGCAGGTGGTTTCCCAAGCGTCTTCGGGATGAGGCCCAGGTGTCTTCGGGCGTGGCGGTGGTTGCTCTGGCCTAGGTGTTTGCAGGCATGGTTACATATGACGATTGAGGCCCAGGTGTGTGCGGGCGGGATTCGGCAGTGGGACTGCGTGTAGTTGAGGCCCAGGTGTGTGCGGGCGGGATTCAGCAGTGGGACTGCGTGTGGTTGTGGCCCAGGTGTGTGCGGGCGGGTGTGGCAGTGGGACTACGGTGAGAATGGCGGGATTGGTCCGATGCGTAGGATGTCTCAATAAACAGTGGGAAAGTGGCACAGGGTACCCAAACATCGATGTGCTCTTATATATATATTACTTGACTTGCGTTATTTGGGGAGCGAGCCTTGGTGAGGCCTGGGATGGATAGTTGCCTTGTTAGTTTCTGGTTCTTCTCTTTTCTCACGGGACTTTAGTACGTTCCCCCACTTGTGCACGAGAGTCTTGGTTTTCCCTACTGAGTGTACTTGTATCCTCACCCTACGTACATAAAACTACTTTCAGGTTTCCAGGAGGACTTCGGGAATCACGCAGGACCTTACTAGCTCGGACTTTTGCAGCCGTTGCAGTTGTTCCCCTTTTCTTTTGCTACTTACCTTGTAGTCACCATTTTGCACTTGTGGCTTTCACTTTTGAAACATGCATGTGGGAATGGTTTACTTTTGGATTTATTTTTCTTTCTATCTTGGTGTTGTCAGGTTTTCTCCTCCTTATCTTTCGATCCTATAAAATAAAAAGGGTAATGCCTTCCATTTGCGAGGATTTCCTATACCCTTGGTGCTAGTCGCCACTCCGGGACCTATTGAAGGCGGGTTTCGGGGGTCATTATCTATCCTTCAACTTAAAGAAGGAAGGGCTTGGCAATCTGCTGACCCTTCCCTCCTTTTGGTGAAGGGGGGTCGTGACAGAATGGTATCAGAGGCAGAGGTTGAGAGATAGGACGGAGTCTGGAGTTAGGAACAATGAGGATTGCATGGGATGGTAAGGCAACGGTGTTGGGTGACCTTGGAGCGTGAATTAGGCCAGGGAAGACTGGCTAGGACACGGGATTTTAGGGCCCCCCGTGATCCGATGCAAGGACTCTGGGCCTACCGAACGACCAAGTGAGGCCACACTGATTGCGGGGTAGAGACCCTAGGAAAGGTACATTCATCATAATGACTTGTGTTCTTGTGTTTCTGGGATGTTTTGGGAATTAAGAATAAATTAAATCTTAAGAAGTTTTAAGAACGATATTCTGCACTACTTGGGCCTAGGCATTCCTTGTTTACCTTGCAGCTATAGCACCTGGAAGGCGACCACGTGTGGTACAGGCGATCGAGACTCCTGCGATTACTTTGGCCAATCGGCAGAGAGCTGATCGAGAGGAAGAGGACGACAAGTGGCAGAAGACTCTTCGAGCCTTCCAGCGACAGGCCCTTGAGAAGTATGAGGGCAGCACCTCCGATATAAAGACGGAAGGCTGGCTAGAGGAGCTAGTCATAGCCTTCGGCCTGATTCGGGCCCCGACCGAGTACTGGGTTCCTCTAGCTGTTAGCCAGATGCGAGGGGCGGCACGTCAGTGGTGGATGCTTTACCTGGGGAGTAGGAAAGAGTCTGAGGTTTCCTGGGTGGATTTCGAGAAGGAGTTCCGGGCGGAGTTTCTCTTCTCGACAATGAAGGCGGAGAAGAGGCAGGAGCTACTCTCCCTCCAGCAGGGGAGCATGTCCGTGGGGGAACTTGGAATCAAGTTCAAGGACCTCCTGCGTTTTGCTCCGGACCTCTTTCCCGATGAGGAGTCTCGGGCAAGACGCTTGGAGGAGGCACTCCGACCCTCCCTCCAGTATGATGTTACCCCCTTTACCCTTCCGACGTACTTAGAGGTTCAGAAGAAGGCCGAAGTGGTGGAAAGGATGCACGCTCTGGGCGGAGTGTCACGAGAAGGGATCCAGCTGGGACCATCGAAGGGGAAAGCCGTCAGCGCCAGGCCTCTAGCATCGGGACCCTCCAGGTTCCAACCCGCAGGGAGCAGGCCGCAGCAGTTTCAGTTTCGATCCCCTGGACCACGTTCTTTTCCTTCAGGCTCGGGACCATGGTGCTTCATCTACGGGATCCCTGGACATCTCCGGAGTCAGTGCCCCGATCGGGTGCAGTACAGCAGTGGCAGTCATCCCCAGCATCCGCCGCAGTAGCAGTTTCCAGCCAGAACCTTCCGGCAGCAGCAGCAGGGACAGCAAGCTCCCGCTCCTCCGCAGGTAGACATACGAGGGGGAGGCCGACCTCAGGGCGCTCCCCAGGGAGCACGACCAGGGTGTGGTCGGGGAGGTGGCCGACAGCCGAGGGGCAGGGGAGCTGGGCGTGGACAGTTACACGCCGCAGAAGCAATAGTTCCAGCAGGGCCAGAGGTTGTTCGAGGTACGATCAGTGTGTTTAGCACTCTTGCTTATGCTTTGTTCGATACCGGAGCTTCGCACTCCTTTTTTGCACCCAGTCTAGCCCGCGCCTTGGGTCTAGATGCCGAGAGACTTCCAGTGCCCCTGGTGTTGAGCACACAAGTTGGAGGTCATACCGACTTGCTGTTCGTTTGTCGGGGATGTAGACTGATGTTAGGGCCACATCAGTCGATAAGGGATCTCCTTCTGCTATAGATTCAGCCGTACGATGTCATCCTAGGCATCGACTGGCTATATTCTATGTGCGCCGTCATCGACTGTTTCCAAAGAAGGGTGGTGTTCTCCGGTTTGGACGGCCAGCGTGTTACTTTCACCGGCGAGCGGAGCTGTCTGAAGGGAAGCAGGAGGGAGGAACCTCTCCTCTCCTTGTTGACCGAACTGACGATGGAATCAGTAGATGCGGAAATGGTGGAAGTACCAGAGATCGTTCGTGAATTTATGGACGTCTTTCCTGAGGAGGTAACGACTCTACCCCCTCGACGTGACATCGAGTTCGGGATAGACCTGCAGCCCGGCTCTCGACCAATCTCGATGGCTCCTTACCGGATGGCACCTTCGGGGCTACGGGAGTTGCGGATACAGATTGTCGATCTCATGAAGAGGGGTTATGTTCGTCCAAGTGCGTCACCGTGGGGTGCCCTAGTCTTGTTCGCAAAGAAGGCAGATGGTGGCATCAGGTTGTGCATCGATTACAGGAGGCTGAATCAGGTAACGATCAAGAATCGCTACCCTCTTCCGAGGATAGATGATCTTTTTGACCAGCTGAAGGGGGAAGGATGGTTCTCGAAGATCGACCTGCGATCTGGATACCACCAGATGAGGGTAAAGGATAGCGACGTCCCGAAGACGGCGTTCAGGTGCAGGTATGGGCACTTCGAGTTCGTGGTCATGCCCTTTGGTGTTACGAACGCCCCGGTCGTGTTCATGGGGCTTATGAACTCCATCTTTCGGGAGTATCTGGATCAGTTTGTGGTGGTATTCATCGACGATATCCTGATCTATTCAAGGTCAGAAAAGGACCATGCAGAGCACCTGAGGACAGTTTTGGAAGTCCTCCGACAGCACCAGCTCTACGGGAAGTTGTCAAAGTGCAAGTTCTGGACACGAGAAGTGCACTTCCTCGGGCATGTAGTGTCTGAGCAGGGGGTAGCAGTCGACCCATCAAAGGTTGAGGCATTTGTTTCTTGGGCAACACCCAAGAATGTGGCGGATGTTTGGAGTTTCCTCGGACTGGAAGGCTACTACCGGAGGTTCGTACCCAACTTCTCCCGGGTAGCAGCCCCTTTGACGGCTTTGACCAAGAAGGACCAGGTTTTCATGTGGAGCGAGCAATGTGAGTCGTCCTTCAGCTACCTAAAAGAAAAGATGGTTAGTGCCCCAGTGTTGAGATTACCAGAAGAAGGTATGGCCTATGAGGTATTTTGTGATGCTTCAGGACAGGGCCTGGGATGCGTGTTGATGCAGCAACAAGGGGTGATCTCTTACGGGTCCAGACAGGTACGCCCCCATGAGCGTAACTACGCCACCCATGACTTGGATCTTGTAGCGGTAGTGTTCGCATTGAAGCTGTGGAGACATTACCTCTTTGGGGAGCGCTTTGTGGTCTTCACCGATCACAAGAGCTTGCGCTATATCTTCTCCCAGCGTGACTTGAACTTGCGACAACGGAGGTGGGTCGAGTTTCTCCAGGACTACGACTTTGAGATCTCGTACACTGAAGGTAAGGGAAACGTTGTGGCTGATGCCCTGAGCAGGAAGCCGCATCAGGAAGTGGTTCGGGAATCTGCTGATGCTTGGAAGGCGATGGGGGAGTTGGCTGCCTTGCACTTGGATGCAAGGGTGGAAGGTACTAGAGGCTGCTTGTTTCAGATGACGGTACAGCCCTCTTTGTTGCGGCAAGTGGAAGAGTCTCATTGGGGAGATCCTGAGGTGGAAGTGTTGCGGGATCGTGTCAATCAGGGGAACGCTCCGGAAGGATGGTCGGAGGACAACCGACATCAGATGCTCTTTCATGAGAGGTTGTTTGTTCCAGAGGTGATGCGTGATGAAGTCCTTCGTGAGTTCCATAGCCCAGCCTTGGCAGTGCATCCGGGTGTTTCGAAAATGTACCATGGCCTGAGGGGACAGTTTTGGTGGCCCGGGGCGAAACGGGCAGTGGCAGAGTTTGTGGCTAAATTCCTGGTGTGTTAGCAGGTGAAGGCTGAACACCGTGTTCCTGGTGGTTTGTTGCATCCTTTAGATGTTCCCGAGTGGAAGTGGGACGACGTTTCGATGGACTTCGTCACAGGACTACCCCGAGCTCAGGGCGGGCATGATGCTATCTGGGTAGTGGTGGATCGATTGACAAAATCTGCTCACTTCTTGGCTATCAAGGAGTCAGGACCTGTGAGTACCTTATCACAGAGGTACGTGGATGAGGTGGTGCGTTTTCATGGAGTTCCGAAGACTATCGTCTCAGATCGGGACACACGGTTCACCTCACGAGTCTGGAAGGGGTTACAGCATGCTTTTGGCACCCAGCTACGCCTTAGCACTGCTTTTCACCCTCAGACTGATGGACAGACAGAGCGGACAATCCAGACGTTGGGGGACATACTGCGAGCATGTGTTCTGGATTTCGGAGGATCATGGGTACGACACTTTCCTTTAGTAGAGTTTGCCTACAACAACGGCTTCCACTCTACTATCGACATGGATCCTTTTGAGGCTTTGTATGGAAGACCATGTCGTTCACCCTCATGCTGGGCAGAGGTTGGTGAGACTGGTACTCTTGGACCAGAAGTAGTGCAGAGCACCATGGAGAAAGTCCAGCTAGTGCGGGAGAGGATGAAAGCAGCTCAGGATCGGCAGAAATCTTATGCTGATCGTCGGAGGAGGCCCTTGGAGTTCGAGGTGGGAGATCATGTGTTCTTGAAGGTTTCCCCTCGACGGGGGCAGCGAAGGTTCGGAATGGGGAGTAAGCTCTCCCCTAGGTTCATCAGACCTTTCGAGGTGCTGAGGCGAGTTGGCAAGGTGGCATATCAGCTGGCCCTACCACCTCAGTTGGAAAGGGTCCATGACGTCTTCCATGTCTCCCAGCTTCGTCAGTACTTACATGATGACTCTCATGTCATCAACTGGGGAGAGCTAGATGTGGGAGAAGACGCGACCTTCGAGGAACGGCCAGTCAGGATCGAAGATCGCAAGGAGAAAGTGATTCGTGGACGAACCATCGGCTTGGTTCGTGTATTATGGAGACATGGCGGCCTCGAAGAGAGTACGTGGGAGAGGGAGGCACAGATGCGTGCCCAATACCCCGTGTTGTTTTGAGATTTGTTCCTTTTTGTACCTGTTGTGGTAGAACGTTTGACTTTTGGCTATGAAATGTACTATTCCCTTTCCTCTGTTTTGTGTGAAAAGCCCCGTCTAAAGGGAAGAGGGAACCCGACCCCTAATCAAGACGCATTAAGGTGGATGCGATTAAACCCGTGCGGGCGAGTCAGTGCCGCCCAAAGCGGATAATATCTTGACATGGGGGAGGGGAACTCCCCAAACCCACATGACCGGGTGGTTTGGCATGGTATGTTGCTTAGTTCATGACAGGGGAGTGTTTTTAGTTAGCAGAGGTTCACTCCTAAGAGGTATCTTTCGAAGATGGTTGTTCGGACCCTCTCTCTCCTTCTGGTTTGTTGTGATTCTCGAGGACGAGAATCGTTTAAGAGGTATCTGATGTGATGACCTAGACCCCCCTTGTTCCCTTCCTTTGCCAGTATCTGGATCGGTGAGACCGATCGGTGAGACCGATCGGTGCGACCGATCGGTGAGACCGATCGGTGAGACCGATCGGTGCGACCGATCGGTGAGACCGATCGGTGAGACGGATCGGTGAGACGGATCGGTGTGACCGATCGGCGGAACCGGCCGACGTCACCTGACCTTGCCAAGTTGTTCCAGTAACGCTTTTGTTTTTTGAAAATAGGGTTTTAGACCCTATTCTTCCTCGTGAAAATGTCTTGGAAACCCGAAACGCGCACAAAAGTTTTAATTAAATGCTTCATTAATTCATGAGTCGGTTTAAACCACTCAGCACCATTAATGATGAGTCAAGCCGCGTGGTCAACCCACGACTTCCACGTCTTACGTGGTTCGGCGTTTTTATCTCAACCGTTCCCGGCTCTTATAAATTAAGGGTTAGGCCGTGGTTTCCCCCCTTCTTCGATCGTGGCTCTTCTGGTGCATCGGTACCGCCGCGTCGTTATCCGTAAAGTTCCGCGCCCCCCGGCCTAAACGTCGATCATCTATCAACAAGTAGGGAATTTCTTTCGTCTCTCACTTCTGTGCATCATGCGGGGTGGGCGTTATCTTTTTTTCTCATGAGAAATGGTTGAGCCTTTAAATGAAGATAATAACTGGTTAAAGAAGGGGAATGGGTTGTGATCGTTGTTTATGCCTTATCTTGTGATCATCCTTTTTAGTTGTGCTGATTTATGTTTTCTGAGAATTGAGGCCGTTGGTGGTCGTTGTATGTGCACTGATAAATCCCCTCGTGATGTTTTAATTGAATTGCTGAATTTGTGAACTCCTGCTATGAAATTGGTTAATCACGTATATCCGGCTGAATAATTGAAAGCACCAGGATCAACCCTTCTGTGATAACTCCCGGTTAGAACACACGGAATTTGAAATCATGGAGTGTGTTAAGTCGTTTAAATCTGAAAATTCCTGACTTGTGTTGGTAGCGGTGGTTGGGTGTCTTACTTTCGAGCCGATTGCTGGAAATGTGGGAGGGGATGGGATCCCCTGTTCTGTTTATACTCTCGGTGGCTGTGTGAATTTGGGGATGGGATCTCCTGTTGGTATGGATTCGGTGGTTGTGAGTTTTAAATCCGGGTGGTTACGTAAAATATCACAAATTGGGGAGAGATCCTCTGTTAACAGAACCGGGTGTGAGTGTTTTGGTTGATCCTTGCTTTTGTCGCGTTCCTTGGTTATGCTTATGGTAGTTTCCCAGTAGTGCTTAAAATTAATTGAACATTTTGACTGAACGTGGGACAAGAATGGGACAAATGGTTTTGTGGGCAAGGGTCGTGAACTGTGACTTGGGTGCAGTGGTGTGTTCTGTAGGTTGGCTAGGAAAACATAAGCTTTAGGTGAGTGTTTGTTACCTATATCTATACTTGTAGCTTTGTGTTTCTTATTTGCGCCCCACCCAAGTTGAGCACTCAGTGCTGAACACCCCCATTTTTGGGGGAATGGTGTTTTTCCCAACACTATCCTTAGTGGCTGGTTATTATCTCCTTTTCTGCTCCCTTTCCCAGATAGCCCAAGTATCTTCGGGTAGGCTGTGATGGCCTGAAGTCCATTATTAGCCCAAGAACCTCCGGGCGGGGTGTTGTGGTGGTTGGCCAGGTTTGTGCGGCAGGTGGTTTCCCAAGCGTCTTCGGGATGAGGCCCAGGTGTCTTCGGGCGTGGCGGTGGTTGCTCTGGCCTAGGTGTTTGCAGTCATGGTTACATATGACGGTTGAGGCCCAGGTGTGTGCGGGAGGGATTCGGCAGTGGGACTGCGTGTAGTTGAGGCCCAGGTGTGTGCGGGCGGGATTCGGCAGTGGGACTGCGTGTGGTTGTGGCCTAGGTGTGTGCGGGTGGGTGTGGCAGTGGGACTGCGGTGAGAATGGCGGGATTGGTCCGATGCGTAGGATGTCTCAATAACCAGTGGGAAAGTGGCGCAGGGTACCCAAACATCAATGTGCTCTTATATATATATTACTTGACTTGCGTTATTTGGGGAGCGAGCCTTGGTGAGGCATGGGATGGATAGTTGCCTTGTTAGTTTCTGGTTCTTCTCTTCTCTCACGGGACTTTAGTACGTTCCCCCACTTGTGCACGAGAGTCTTGGTTTTCCCTACTGAGTGTACTTGTATGCTCACCCTACGTACATAAAACTGCTTTCAGGTTTCCAGGAGGATTTCGGGAATCACGCAGGACCTTACTAGCTCGGACTATTGCAGCCGTTGAAGTTGTTCCCCTTTTCTTTTGGTACTTACCTTGTAGTCACCTTTTTGCACTTGTGGCTTTCACTTTTGAAACATGCATGTGGGAATGGTTTACTTTTGGCTTTATTTTTCTTTCTATCTTGGTGTTGTCGGGTTTTCTCCTCCTTATCTTTCGATCCTATAAAATAAAAAGGGTAATGCCTTCCATTTGCGAGGATTTCCTATACCCTTGGTGCTAGTCGCCACTCCAGGACCTATTGAAGGCGGGTTTCGGGTGTCATTATCTCTCCTTCAACTTAAAGAAGGAAGGGCCTGGCAATCTGCTAACCCTTTCCTCCTTTTGGTGAAGGCGGGTCGTGACAATAACAAACATAATTTCACTTATAAAAACCAATTTTTATATAAATGAAAATTTAATGCTTTGGAAAGAGACCCAATTTTATATTTTAATTTCAACACATTAATTTATTTAATATTAATCAATTAAGTTAATATTGGAAATATATACATAAAAATATTTTATGGTGAGTAATTTGTCATTTTTAATGAAATATTTCCATTTAAAATTAATATGGATAAAGACCACATTTTATTTCAAATTTTTTTTTCTTAAAAATACATTTAAATGGATAAATTATATTTTAAATTAGGTTTAATGTATAATTATATAATATATATACATAAAATAATATAATTTATGACTTTATATCCAATTTAATATTGAAATTGGATATACAATAATTTCAAAAATTTCATCATTTTCAATAAAAACCTCGTTATTTGGACACATATAAAAGATTTAAATTTTAATTTATTTTTTCAAGTTATGTGATTGTAACTTTAAAAAATGGTTATCATATTTGGAGTCATTGAAATTTAGATTTTCTACTAAGTTCAACTATTTTTTTTACCATAACTATTACTGAAAATGATTAAAATTAATTATAGTGATTAAGAGAACAGTTAAACCAAAAATAAATAAACCCTAAACATAAGCCACAAAAAGACCAAGAAATGGGTCCAAAAGATATAAAATGAATTTTTTTATAAACTATCATCCCTTTTAAAGGCATTTTACCATAATTGGATGCACTTTCAAAAATTAAAAACATGGGTGTAATTCATTCTTCAAATATTTACAAGAGTGCCACTCCTCCTAAACTATAAAATGGGTTCTTTCCTCCCACTTCTCCACCCATCCAAAGCCCTTTGGATTGAAAAAACAATACCCAAAAATCTCCTCAAAATCCATATATTCTATCTATAATCCTTTATTTATACAATAATATTTCCATAGCATCACAATGGTGAAATCCAAAAGTAGTTACCTGATATAAAAGGAAACAATTTTTAATGATCCCATGTCTTTCATTTACTTATACGCTACCTCAAATATAATTTTTACATGTACATATAAAACAAAATTATCCTAAAAAAATTTATATGTCCTTTTATTAAGTTTTATACCTAAACATAAACACACAACCATCTAATGGGTAATGATTTTACCATTCTTGTGTACGATTAAATACTACATCAGGAAACGATGCTGTTCATTCTTCCTTTATCTCTTATAATGTGTGGTAATTATGATAGAAACTGTATTTTTATATTATATATATGATATTTAAGATTTAATTATTATTTTTTAAATAAAACATACCTTCTTTCTTTCAATATTGTGTTTATACGATAAATTTGTTTGTGGACATGTTTACTACCGTCTCCTCAAAACAAACTGACTCATTCACACTATACAGGGAAAGTAGTATGGACGGGTTTAGTAAAAAAATAATATGTATATGTAAAATATTAATTATATATTAATTATATTATATTATATTTATTTATTCATATACATTTCATTTACATTGTTTCATTCAATGTGACTAGAAAATAAAAATAGCATCCATGTGTACATATGGACTATTTTTTACATGAACGGTATATTTTTTTATCAGTAAATATTTTTATAAGTACATATATATTGAATATATTAGATATTTATATCATTAATTGAATTATTAAAATAAATAAATCATATCTATGTAATAATACCATGAAAGACAAGTCAATTCATGTAGGATTAAAATGAAATTTATCACCCGAAACATGGAGTTAATGATAAATGAGAAAGATAAAGCCTTAAGAGAATCATATAAGATATTATATATAATAACATGCTTCTATAAAGTGTTTATAATAAACATAAATTTTATATACAAGAGTTTCGAATGCTTATGATGAGAGTCACGATATAAGGTTAAGGAATTTCATCTCACTATTTATTACTGTGAGATACATGCATTATTTGCCACTCACTTTTATTCTATGGTATATAAAATGACCTCTAAAATGTAATATCATGAATATTATTATTTTTATGATATTATATGATTAAATAATTGTTTTATTACATGGGGAGTGTGATTCTACGTTACCATGTGGTAAGAGTATATTGAAATAATCTCATCATTTGTATAGATTAGTTATGACAATGCATCAATTGATAACTTCTCATGATCCAACTCCCAAGGACACCCATAAATTATCATATAATATTGTTTTTTATGATATATTAATGAATCAGTACCATGATTCCAATAATTGTTACTTAGGATATCCAGAAAATGATTTAATGAAAATCCATCCTTATTTATCCTTTTGATAGGAAATCCGTGTTCGTTAAAAACCATGATTTCTAAAAATTATTTCAAATATGTTATAATGTCATAATATGATGTTAAATGGAATTTGTAACCATTTCTTACCTTCTATGGTTGTACAAGGAATATTATTTTCCTTTTCTAGTCAAGGAACATTTTGGATATTTTATGGTTTAAAAAAGAATGTTCTGCACGTACAGAATTACCACTGTTGCGATCGACATTTACATGAATATTTAATTTTATGTTTACATGCTTAATTCAAAGGAAAAAGGTTTTCTTAATAATATGGAAATTTTTTTGTGTGTATTTAAGTGAAAATAATTTTCAGAAGTATTTATGGTTTAATAATAAAATTCTCAACTATGAAATGGTATATTCCTCAAGAATATGTTTCAAATGTTCTTTCCATGTTATTTAATATATATGATGACATTAGTTGGTGTTACCGATTCCTTTATATGGAAATTATTGATTTATTCCATTTATATTATTTCTATGAATGGTTACAGTTATCATGACATGATGTTTATGAAACACATTTCTCTTTCATAGGTTATATGATTTTGAAACCTGATTCTTTTCCCAAGTGTTGAATATGAGTCCTACTTATTTTTCATAGGTAATTGTATAATTAAATGTTTAATATACATATATCATATCATGGATTATGTTGTTATGCTTTTTAAAATCTTATGTCACTTGTATGTATGATTTTTTTATGTCTTGGGTTGAATATATATCTCTTTCAATGAATTGGGTACTGGTGGATTACTCATGACTATGTATGTTCTGTGTGAACCAAATTTCATGTTAACAATGTTATCCATGAACTAGATTAAAAGTTAAAAATGTTATGCATGGACCTAGATTCTTGTACATAAGTTTATGTGTGAACCTAATTACATGTCCACGGTATTATGAGATAACCTTACTATGTGTTCACTATGTTATTCATGGACCTGGTTTGATGTCCATAAGTTTATCTATGAATCTTATTACATGTTCATATTGTTATGCATAAACCTGATTATATGTTCACAATGTTACGAATGGACCTAGTTTCATGTCCATGAGGGTATGTGTAAACTTAATTACACGTTCAAAATGTTATGTATGGACCTGGTTTCATGTCCCTAACTTTCTGTGGGGGCCTGATTTCTTATCATTAAATAAATGAGTGAACCTTATTCTACTTATATATGTTCTCAACATTATAAACCAATGTGCATGACACAAATTCCATGCCTTGTTTATTTGTAATTATTTCATGATTTATGACTTTAACTATTTAAGGATACATGTCTTATGAACATTAAATATTTATTATGATCTCTAATATTTAGGGTATTATATTTAAATTATACTATCAAGTTCCATACCCTTTTGTTCATGTCATGATTACATAATTGGTGAATTTACCCTTATTGAACATCTGAACTCACCCCTTTGTTATTTTTTCATTCCCTAATTTATATAGAATGGTTTTAAGTGGAAATAATAAAGGATGAGATCTTGATTGGAGATGTTGAATATCGTTCACTAGGATAGAAGATTTTCTTTCCATGTTTCCAAAGATACTAAACTATTATGGTCCTCATAAATGTATTTTTGTAAAGTACAAAATATTCATAAAAAATTTTATAATATCCATGTATGTTAAGTGTGGGTCACTATATTTCCACATTCCATTTTTCAAATGATATATTATCAAAAAAATTTATGATGTGGGTTTCAATAATGTAACACTATAAATTTTAATTATTTGACAACCAAGATGAATTTCTAAGGACAAAATTATTTTATGGGGGGTAGGATGTAACATCCTACAATTTTAAGAAATATTTAATTTCAATTTAATTTAAATTCTTTAATAGGTAATGTTACACAAAATACATAGTTTCCATTATATAACACATGACACCCCATTTATCATTAATTTCATTAAATATTTATTGCCACTAATAACTTGTCTTACATGCAATATTGAGTTGAAATTAATAATAATATACTTATAATACTATTATTTAATTTTTTTGTGTTACCTACCTTTATTATAGAACCTATTTTAAATATATTAATTGTAAATTTTATAATTTTAATTTGTAAAAATAAAATATTTTTTAAAATTGTAGTATAAAAATTTAATTCAAATAAATTTTTAGTATTTTTCAATGAAGATTCAATTTTTGATGATTTTGAAAAATATTTCATTTTAGTTGAAAACTTCTTTTTGGTTTGAATAATTATTAATGTTAAATTAAATTATTATTTTTAAATTTTTCAAATAGGTCAGTTATATATGTATTAATTCAATTTAGTTAATTAGAATAGTTTTATATTTATTTGTTATATAAAGAAATAATTAACTATGGATTATTTTTACTTAAAAAACCCACTTTGTCTCTATGTATGTGAGATTAACATTAAACTCAATTTTGTAAAATATGTGAATTGAATATTGAAAAAAGGTAGAGATTTTTGTAATCAGTATGAATGTTTAGGTCTAACAATATTTTCATAATTTGTTACAAAAAAATATTTAGTAAAAGTAATTAAAATTACTTATACTGATTAAAGTAAAATTAAGATTAATAAGGGAATAAACATTAAACTCAAGGGAAAAATGACCTAGAAACATGTAAAAGGCCATTTTATACCAATATTTTCACAATGTCCCCTATTTTGTATAATATATTGTTTTTTTGGGACTCAATATTATAAAATTTCTGTATATGAGAAGTTATGTAGGAAAAATACAAATAATGGAACCCTCTTTACATCTACCATTTATAATACATTGATATGTATAAAAAATAACTTATTTTAAGTTATTAATATAATTTTAAACGAAAAAATGATTTATTTTTATCATAATTATTTATTATTAATTTTTGGATATTAATTAGTTATATTAATTTCATTAGAAACACCAACATAATGATAGTTTAAGTAAAAATTTACTAAAATAAATGATACTGTAAATATTAAATGTGTAGTAAATTCATTGAATTATTGTATTTAATTATTATATTTAGATTAATATATCTTATTAAAAATATTTGAACTTAATAGATATTAATTACAATTTTTTTTGATATTGTTAAATTAAAATTAAATAAATAATTTCATAATTGTCATTAATGTTTTTTACAACATATGATATTTGATTTAAAAAATTAAAATTAAGAAAAACTATATATTAAGAAAACTGATTATTTCATGTCTATAAATATAATATATTTTATATTACTATACCAAATGATCTTTTATAATTAACATATTGACCTATACATAGTAAAAACATTGTATGTACGGTCCTTGTTTATGTTGTGTTTCAGCGTGTCACATGTTCTTATTTTAAAATAATTTTTGAAAAACCTAAATATTTATCTTTTATAAATTATATATAATATTTATTTTTCAATGGGTATATATTTTATCTTAAATATCAATTAATTTATTCTTAACGGTTCAATTACATAGGTTAAAATATAGTTATTTTAATAAGAACCTGAATGATAAAAGTATGGAAACATAGAAGGTGAGGAACAAAATTATAAATATGAGATTATTTTTTTTGCGGTGGAGATTTTTATCGAATATAAAATCACATTAATCCATTATTTTTCCAATTTTAATTCCATGAGTTATGGAATACCTCCCAATAGTGTTACATTTTTGCAATTACAAGAATGTCACTCACCCTCCATTATAAAAGGGAATTCACGTTTCCCCATTCTCACACCACTAATGAAAATCTGGCTCATCAAAAATATAATAAAATAGTCTATAAATTGACAAAAATCATCCTATAATCATATATTTAGGAGTAAAGATAACCAATAAGTCGTTTGGTGAAGATAAATAAATTACCCAAAACAAGAGGTAACATTCTTCAAAATCTATATATATTTTATATCCTTCTCCACCCATTAATTTATTTATATTACATGATTAAGTAATATCATCAGTATCATAAATATACTAATATGTTTTTATAATAATTTTTAGTCTTGAAATTACTCACACTTCCATCTAATGGGTAATGAACATACCATTCATGTGTATGATGAACTACTGAATCACGAAACAGTGATTGTTCGTTCTTCATTTATAGCATCTCATGGGTGGAATAATGATAGAAATGTTGTTTACATATGATATATAGGATACTTATTATTAATTAATGCCACTTTAATTGTTTTATAACACTTACCTTTATACTTTCCATTTATTAAATACGATAATGTTATTTGTGGATGTTCAGACTATCACCCCCTCAAAGAAATGTGATACATTGACACAATATATGGGATATATTAAGGAAATGTTAAACCAAAAATATGTCAAATATATGAAATATATATGATATTAATTATACAATTACAATACTATTAATATAATATATAATTTTCTTTATTATTATTTCAAAGACTGAAAAAGTGGTAACGTTAGTAATGGATGTTTCGACTACCGCATCCCAAATGCGATGTGATTAATTTTACACAAAAATAATTATATATATTAGTATATATGATTACATAACAAGTTTTTTATAATATAATTATCATTCTATATTGATATAGTGTTACTTACCCTCTTTCCAAAATGATCATTGAAAAATTGGAACATTGCTCATGTGTATGCACGACCTACCGTCTCTATGATTACAACATTGCTTCATTTTTCATTAACATAATTCATGATTTCTTTTAATAATAAATTTTTTGTTTAAATATAAAAATAATGTTATTATTATTATTTTGTATATGTTTATGTAATGAAATTATTGACCATATTCATCACATCAAAGTCAGTTTTGAGACATAAATGGAATATGGTCAAAACATCTGACTTAAACATTAAGGATTAAATAATAATATATAAATTATTTATAAATAAAATAAATTAAATGTTAAAATTGAAAATGTTAATTAAGAATTTATATATTTTACATATGGTAATTACTCAATAATATAGAGATTAATAGTGACAAATCAGACTAGAAGTAAGGGACTTTCATCTCCCTTTTACATATGTAAGATAAATGTTGTATAAATCACCTACTTATTTTTTGTGGTGTATCTTATGAACATTTTTATTTATTATATAATTAATTAATTTATATTCTTGTTAACATAAAGTTTTATTTAATTATTAATATTTCATTGGATTTATGGTTTCAATATTGCCAATGCAATAATGGGGTTTTGTCACAATTTGCCTTATTTGAGACATTTGATATGTTATTCACCTATATTCATTAATGAGGTTTATATTATTATACATAGTTATTATATAATATAATTTTAATAATTATATTATATTATATGTTTCATTTATCTTTATTATATTCATTGGGTTAATGGTTCAAATTTGTCAAAGTGGTTTGGGTGGCTGTGTAAAGTTTAATGAATATTATCCTTATGAATAATTTGTAAGATAATTCATTTAAATTAAAGGGTATTATATTTAAATTGTTAAATAAAACCATAAATTTTACTATAATATAGTCACTGATGACCTTTTTCATCAATTATATCAATTTTTACCCTCTTCGGTACTCAAAATGGTTTAGAACACGTTTTTAAGAATACCCAACATCATTCTATCTTTAGTTAGATAACCCAAATTCCTTGAGAAAACCTTTTTTCTACAAATGATTTTAGAAATGTGTTTTTTAACCATTATAAATCTGTTTATTAATAGAATATTTACCGTTTTTTATATTACCATTATTTCAAAGGAATCATCTTTTATCTTTATGAACAAGGAATCTTTCTAACCATTATACCAAGAAAATGAAATTTTTTAACTCATACGACATGATCAAATTTACCTTCCATCATTTCATCAAAGATTTGACTGAATGTTTAAAAGATTAATCATTAAATTTTTTCAATGTTCTTTTCAAAGAAATGTAATTTTTTTAAAAAAATATTAACATAAAAATAATGTTTTCCTAAATAATCATTATTGATATTTTAATTGTATTTATATTAATTAATGTAAAAACCCCTTCTTGTTAATTATCCGTAAATGGGTATATTTTGAATTGATACCATCCATGTTCATTATTAGGATGCATTATGTTTGTTTCTAAAATTTTGGTATTTAACCCATTTATTTTTCATAGGTTAATCAGGATTCAAATAGATTGTCACTGAACACAGTTCTTTTGATGGGAAAATACTGTTTCCAAGAGATTTCAAAATAACACATTTATTTTAATTGGTTACTCATGATTCAAATATATTTATATTTAGCCAATTTATATTCTATGAGTTAATGATGTTTCAAATATAGAGTTAATTAACAACTTTTTTCCAATGTTGAATCACTTGTTGACGAGATTGATATTAATCCCAGTTTATTTCAATGGGTTAATTATGTGTGTCTAATTTTCAATGGTCCTTAACATTTTTATGAGTTGTTACATTATAAAATAATTAATGGTGGTACCCTGATCATCCAATGTTAGGCAGGTCCATTATAGCCCTTAAATTCATGGGAAAGGATGTTGGTCATCTAGATATTACACTTTTAAGAGTGATATGTATAGAATTAAACGGAATGGTTTTTCCATTTAAAAGATTGAAAATTATAATGATCTACCAAGGTAACTTTCTGTGTATCATTATATTTGGATATATTTTTATATTTTTTATAATCATCTATATTTATATCACATGGATCATTACAATTGATTCTAAGGACTCTTTCCATTTATTTATTTTCTTATTCGATTTTCTATGTATTGTTAGGTATGGGTTCATTTATTATTCACTCATACACTTTTATTAAGTCATCATTCCCTTATAAACTCTTATTCTTATTGTTGGAATTTAATTGTTAATGGATACGTTTAACAATACTGAGAATTTGAGAACACCCTTATTATGTTTCATTTCCACCAAATTTTTAAGAATCATAATTACCAAAATATCTCTACAAATGATATCGCATGTATGATGTTGATGGAATATTGTGAAATAAAAAAATGGGTTAAATTGGAGAAATGTAGTTTTACAGGACTAATTAGTCCAAACTGATATGAGATCATTATATAGGTTTTTTTTTCTAATTTTCTAAAACTACAAGCAGAAAAATTCGTTTGGAATGTGCGTGATATGTGTTATCCTTTTGATATTTTATGGTTTTGATAGAAAAATTTGAGTCAAAAAATTGTGCATCAAATATGAGGATTTATATTTATGGATTTCATCAAAGGATTAATGATTGTAGGTTCTGGGAAATTATAATCATATGAGGGTCCTTAAATCAATTTTACTTCACTACTTCATGATATTCTATAATTATTAAATTTATTGGATTTTGACTTCACCACTTTTATCTATTTTTTAAATTTATAAAATTAAATATTATAAGATCATTAAAATTATGGGTCATTTTTTGGAGTTTTTAATAATTTCATTATAGCCATGTCACATGTTATTGTGAAATGAATCAAATTACCAAAATAAACTACGCCACCGAATTTTTTATGATTTTTTATTTGTATTGTAATTTAAAAGATTATGAATTTAAGTGTATAAAAGAAATGAATAGTTATAATTGGTATTGAAGAAACGTGTAGATATTTATTGGTATTATGGCTAATAAAATCATTAGTGATATCCATATGTATAAAAATAAACATAAGAACACATACCATAAATTTGAAAATGGTTATTTTTCTTAGTTATCCATGTAATTACATTGTTGTTTGGATGCTAGATAGTGTAAAAGGATGTGGTACTGATGTTACATGTGGTAATAAGATATAAATTTATCATCACCAATTACCTGGACCTTTACATATGTAATAATATAGATTCATAATATTTCACTCTGTAATAAACACCCCACAGGGATATTGTTTATTAAATTAACAAGATCATTTCATACAATTATGTTTGAAAAAAATTCATCTGAAATTTTATATTATTAAAAATACAATATATAACTGAAATTATATACTAGAAAATAATATGTCTCGAAATATAAATTACTTAGGGGTAATCCCATAATATTTTACATTTTCCTATATATATAAAACCTTTTGAATGTTATAATTCCTTTGACTATTTTAAAGAAGATATTTATTGGAATCAGAATAAAAAAGAGAAAGGAATTCGTATAATCAATTAATGAAATTCGAATTTATAAGGTGACAATGCTTCAATTATTCCTTAAATTTCATGAATAATTAGTATAAATATTGAAACAAAACCTCTATATTTGGAGGATAGTTTATCAGGGAAAATGGGAACTGGGGAAACTATTTTAGGCCAAATATATAGTTACTCGCAAGTCAATATTTGTGGGAAAAAATTACATGTGATCCACATGATACTTCCTTCAATGAAATTATATGTTATTCATGGAATAGATTGTATTTCCATGTAAATACTGAACCAAAATTTTCAATAGAACGATGTCGTACTCCCTATCACGAATCTCTATCTAATTCGATAAAAGTGTAAATACGAAGATAGATAACAATTGAAATAGTAATCCATATAATGAAGAATATTTCACTTTTTGAAAGATTATCAATCAAAAATGACTAACATTAAGGAAAAGAGAAACCTCTAAGTAATTCCTATTATAAGGGAATACTCCAATATGCTTCTTGATAAAATATATGGCCATACACCTAAACAAGAGGTTGATTTTTATATCGAACATTACCCTTCTCATTTCCAATGTCCAATCATTCATATAGAATATAAAATATAGAAAATTAAGATTTTAGGAATTAAAAATCTGAGGTTATGGTTAATGGGATTATATTCTCATGTGGTCCACAGAGGGGTGAGACTATCCTTTTCATCATGAAGACGGGAGGGGGGGGGGTCAATGCTCCTCAACATTGTTTATAATGATCTCAATAGGATCACTATAGATAAAAAATATACTCTACCATAGAATGATGATAATATCTATCAACTACATGGATCATTGATCATATCTATGACAGACCTTCTGTTGGGGTATTATCAAGTGAATGTGAAGAAGGAAAGTGTCCTGATGAATTTTTTTAAAAGGTACATGAATTAATTGTTTTTGTTGAGGTCATCGGGACTGAATTTTGATCCATATTTATAAATATAAATTATAAAAAAGATTCCTTAGTAGACTTTTTTTAATACATTTTTGTTGTTTTTACAGATGATATTATTTTCCACTACAAAATACATGAGGAACATGAGAAGTACATCAATACTATTTTGAATACCATATTAAGGGAAAAGATAAATTAATTATAGAGTAAATGTTAGTTTTAGGTAAAAAAATTATAAATACAAGGTAATGTTATCACCAAAAAATGTATATTATTAACTCTCATGATTTTTGAAATAGTATTATGCTCAATATTGTTCTTAGCACACAAAACAATGATTTATGGAAATTGCCTATAATATAAAACTATTTATATTTATATGTGATCATTATAATCAACCCTTTGAATTAGTGATTTTTATTACGAGTAACTAAATTATAAAATATATAATTTTTTTATAATTAATACATATGTATTGATTACTGATTATGAAATAAGCACCCAATTTTTAGTAATTTTATTTTAATATTCAAATATTTTTTTTTCTAAAACACAATTATAAATAGTTTTTTCGATTGAATATTATTATTAATTTAAAAAACATAAAAAAAAACTATATGTAAAAGGGTACAATTTTTAGGATTAACATAACAAAAATTTGGGTGATATTTTGGTATTTTTCGAAAAAATTCACTTTTAAAAGAATAATGAAAATAATGATTTTTAAAATTATATTTTCATTCCATATAATTATAATGTAAACCAATATATTTGATTAGTTTTAAAATTCCATTAGTATTATTAGATTAATTTAAATCCAATTATGGTATTTGAAAAAAAATTGTAACAGAATATTGTAAAAAAATTATTATTCTTTAAAAGTAATTTTCTGAAAAACATATGTTATCACATATTTTTGGATTAATTTTAAATTAATAATTTTCAGTTTAATAAAATGGATCATTAAAAAATATATTATTTTAATTTGGAGGTCAATATTTCTTAAATATGTCCCATTTATTTTTTTCATAATTAATAGAAGCCTTAGGAAAAATTTTCCAACTCAGTAATTGTAAATTTGATAAGTAGGGATAAAAATAATTTGATATAGATTAAAAAATGAATATAATACTTCCATTTATTTCATTTTTTGAGTATATTTTTTCATAATCATCCGAACAATCAATTATATGAACATTTGTTTCTATTTATCCATGATTTTTACAGTTAATAATTATTGTAAAGGATAAATTAAAAAATGCCACTTTCTTGTTTTTAATATATATAATATTTTCTATTACTAAAAAATTTTCTTCTGTTCGAATCTAAAAATTTATTTGAAATATTAATGAAATTTTTTTATCAAGGTAATTTATTATTAATATTTAGTGAAGAGGTGGTATCTATATATGCTTATGCGATTCCAATTTCTCTTTTAATTAATTAATAGAAAAATAAAATAAATGAATTTAAAAATATAAAAAGTAGTATAATATGAATGAGTTGTTGTGTTCTTTAATTTATTTAAATTAATATAAAATGGTTGGAATGTGTGAAATGATTAAATTCTAATTACATTGTCATAATGTTGGTTTCATTGTCTAATTAGTGAATCATTAAAAATTGGCATTATTTATATTTTATATTAAATATTATTTTACTAAATGATTTAAAATTTCTTAAATTAATAACATCTACCAATTTATTTGGAAATGTTTTAAATGTTAAACATCAAGTATTTATGGGAAAAAATTCATTTTATAGGTATAATCTTGATAGATAATAATTAAAATACATTAATATCATGGTAAACACAAAAAAAGCATTAAAACGTGTTAAAAATGATAAGGGTAAAAAAAATAATTAATGTCACCACCTAACATTTTGGTCCCCACATGGATAATAGTAAAATGAGTGTGACTCCCCATGCTAACCTCTAATAGGCCAGGGGATAGAGACCAACTCCAAGTAGGAATATGTTACACATGAGAGGATTTAGCAGAAGTAGTTGTATGCAAGAACACATCCAAAAATACCTATACAATGATAACAGGTAAAAAATAAATATAACACCATAATGGATCATTATATCAAATAACCAAAATTATTATTTCACAAAATTCAAAACCCTATGGTCCAAATAAATGGCCATAAAACACTATAAAATGTCTACTCTACTCAGAATGTAAGGGATCATAGGATGTTATGCTCATGGTACAACCATGATCAATCTTGCTCACTAAGCTCTTCATAGTCCTAGTCTTCTTAGGACTCCATTAAAATTCCTATTATATATATATATATATATCAACATGTGTGGGAAAATCTGATCAATTTTTGAGAATTACAATTCCCCGTAGGACTCCTCGAAATAACAAAAAATGTTTTCATCTCATCATAGGGTATTACAACATTATATGATAAATATCTCCAAGAACCATAATAAAATATAGATGTACTAGTAATAGAATAAAGCCTATAGGGCTTCTCAATAATACATCTAACAACAGGACTTTGACTGTGGGTTCAAGATAACACTCTCCTGGGA
Organism: Viscum album; assembly: GCA_963277665.1. Taxonomy (NCBI): domain Eukaryota; kingdom Viridiplantae; phylum Streptophyta; class Magnoliopsida; order Santalales; family Viscaceae; genus Viscum; species Viscum album. Next base: position 667,372,007 of record OY728162.1, read on the forward strand.
GAATTCACTCCATGACCCTTGATATCATTGATGATGCTCATATTACATTTCATGATTGTTCGAGCCCTCATAATAAGTAAATGAAATATCTCAATGATCTCGATACATAGAAAGGGTATCACTCCTAGGATTCATAAGGGACACCACACACCCACTTTATACTAAACCATTGAGTAAGGGATCACACACATGAGTATGTTGGTCATGCTAATCCTCAAACCACCCTTAAGAAAGATGATATGATATAGGATCACACCCCATAACTCATGGAGTTATTTCTGTTAATTGTATCTAAGGATATCCGAAAATTGGGAAGGAAAAATGTTGTTGACAATGTAATTTCACACTATTCGCTTGAAGGGGTGGACCAAGGGAACTCACTCAATTAGTATTGCTACTGGCTGATGAAATAGCGGGCCTCAACATTCACCAGTAAATTTAAAAGGCATCTACTACGATTAAATGCATTGTATTTATATCCTCATTTATACCAATGGGTAACCAATAAACATATTATTTAATTATCCATAAACACAACATGTCTTTTCTATGTATATGAGGCCTTGATATTGGCCGATACTCTGACTCTTCCATCTTCATGTTCCTATGTACGCCTAGCCCAACCCATGTTCATATAGTCATGTTTTTGTGCCTGAATTTGTCTATGGCTATGTATTACTAGGTTAAACACCAGTCATATTGAACTGGGTCACACTACGTGTGATATTTAGCTTTATCCTAAAAACTTACCCAAAATATGGAGGGAACAACATGAAGTGTTCTTATTTTACTACACTCTCTATTGTCTTGGAATTTTCTATAAAGTTAAAACTGCACCACTTATACACTTGATCCATAGTATCTTCTAGATCCACCACTAATTTAATGCAGAGATTAAGTATTGTGGTTGAAATAATCCCCTCTAACGTCATTTTTTGGTTTTCATCCCCAAATCAGACAGAAAAAACTCCTTGGTTGCATTGTTTATTCATCACAGTCCCAAAGGAAAAAAGTGGTAAAAATCGAACCAATCCCAATATATCTATGACCTTCTTAAAAAATCATCACACCTAGAAAAAATTCATAACCATGAATATGAAACTGTAGTTTGGATTAATTTTACTAAAAAAATTCATGCAACAATCGAATATTTGGTATTGGTGGAACCAATGGTTAATGGAACACCCTTGATGAATCAATTGAATTATAGGGGATGGAATCTATGAAATATAAATGAGAACAAAACTCAATTTTTTTGGATATGGACAAAAAATTAACAATTGGAATGAAAAATGAATTGATACATAAATGAATATTTTCAATTCCCCCCAAAAATATAATGATATCCCAGATCTCATACAACATGATCGACATATGAATCAAACTATTAGAGGAATTCATTCATTTTTACTATGGGATAATTAAATTGGGATAACATAACAAGAAACAACATACTATATCAATATAGTATTAATTAAAGATGAATTATAGCCACACAATGATGTCATTGGCGAGGTCTATAAGCTCTGATTGGAACACTGATTTAAGAATGTCGATCATAAATTGTTTGATTGAGAATCCTCTATAAATGATCATCAAACAAATCCTCTTAATCTCGAAAGTAATGAATATAAGCCTAGTGAATGAATATAATTGTGTTTGTATAATGAAAATACCAGTTATATGAATTATAATAATTAATGAAAAAATAAATCTTATTATTTTCTCCCATTAATGAACTTCATCAAAAAACCTTATACTAAAAAATTTTATGTCCTGCCTAAGGTAAAGCCTATATTCTAGATTCAATATCATGCTTCAATGAAGATGATAAAATATAATTTATTTACACTATATATATATCATTTATTCGGTTATGTCAATAACATGCATAATTAATCATCGTATAAAATCTATTTGAACAACAAAAAATAAATGAGTGAAAATATAGAGAGCTAATGGAGAAATGGTACAAAAAAATTATATTTATAATAATTTAATAAAAAGGAAAAAAGGAATAAATGTATTATTTCTATTGTAGAAAATTACTTTTTATAATCCATTATGATAAATAAGTATGATTATTGCATTTAAATAATATCTTTAATCCCGCATAAAATATGAAAAAATAACATATATAAAAAATTATTTTTAGGAGAATTATGAAAATATCTTTTGAAATAATTATTTTACATAAAATTTTGAAATAAATATATATGTATTATTTGAAAAATATTAAATTAATAATTTCATTGATATTTTATTAAAATATATATAGTGTATTTAAAAAAACGAATTGATGAAAAAAATATGTGTTCCAAATGAAAACATTAAAACATGATTCTTTTTAGACATTCAATAAAATGAAAAATAATAAAATGTCATAAATTTCCTTAAACATTGTAATAAAATTAAACATATTATATACAACCATAATAAATTGTTTTGTCATTGGTAAGGAAATTTCAAAAAACATCGACTGAATAGTAGTACAAAAGAGGAAGGTTCCCGACTAAAAAGAAGAGCTATTGTTAGTTTCAATTAAAAGAAATAGTTAGAGTATAAAATTTTATGAGGAGAAATTAAATTATTTGAAAAAATCTGAAAAACATGCATAAAATTTAAATTTATTGGGGGTTCTATAAATAATTCAAATTCCACATGAATTATGTCTAAAATAAAATTTCAATATAAAAATGAAATTTGATAAGATAATTTCACAATTTTAGAAAACATTATGTCACATGAATTTTATTGATAGATCTTTAAGATAGATATGTAATCACAGTAATTATCATAAAAATCTAAATATAATGAAATTTCTTGAATTAAATTATCTGAAAAAGGAATATGAGTGGTTGATGTGTTAAAAATATCAATGTTTGAGAAGTGATTTCATAAACCCCATACAATATGTGTATCTATTAAATAAAATTCCATTTGATTGATGAAAACAATGATTCTCTATAAACCCCATGAATGACATGAATATTATATAATAGATTAATTAGTCTTTAATCACCTAATTATAAATATAACATGTTGTAATATTAGAAAAAATACTGAAGAAAAAAATATTGAAACAAAGAACCCCATACTGTAATTTCTAATTTCCACAAACGAAATTGAATCTCCCATAAAAAATAAATTTCATGATAACTAATTTCAAGAAAATAATTTCATCTATAAATATTTTATATATTCATTCATAATGTGTTTTTAACAATTTATTAGTTTATTTTATTTTATTTTCTTTGTCATATGTTGATATATTGATTTACATTTTTATTACTTTTTTAAGGTGGAGGTGTCGATTCCCATCTACTGAAATGCATTTTACCATAGATTGGTCCTTTTAAGTACAATATAATATTTTTTATAATGATATTTTATGTTATATATATATATATATATTTAACAATAATTTTAATTATGATTATTGATGATTAGATAAATGATAATATTTTTTTTTGGTAATTTTAACAAACAATTATTGGTTTCTTAATAAATAGTTAGATAATTAATTTTACCACTCAATAACCTACAAAATAATTATTTACTTATTTTTGACCAATATTATAATGACTTACATTAATCATTAATACATGATATAAATTTAAATAAATTTTCATGTTTGTGGTAGAATATTCCTAAACAATATCAAATATTAATTTTATGGTGAGTGTGTTTAATAGATATAATTTTTTGTATAATATCATTATTACATATGTTTAATGATATTTTAAATATTTTATTTATGTGGTTAATTAAATTATAATATCTTTCAACAAATAAAATAATACTAGAGTAAAAAATAGAAAATGTAATATTTGTTGATATGGTGGTCCGATCACATGCATCAGTGACAGTTTGGTTTCTTCATAGATTTTAGGAATGGAAGAATATAAAATAATTTATAATTTCTAAATAATAATTATTATATAAATAATATTTTTTTTTCTTAAATTATGATTCTCAATCAAACCATTCATTTCAGGGTTGAAAAATAAATCTCATCACTTATGGAGGTGGTAGTCCGCACACACACTTTTCAACAGCTTTATTATTTTAGTGGATTGAAATGAATGTTTCAATGGATAATACATTATTATAACGAAGTTTCTAAAATTAAACTTATTTATTTCAATATAAATTCATGGTTATATTAGGATTTATGGGGTAAAAGATGAATATAAATAGGAGAGTACGGTTTAGAGCATCACCACAGTCTCTTGATATTCTTCCATGGGTTACACATCAATGAATATTGGAATATCATTTTAGAAAGATCTGGGATTCAAAAATGCATGGAGGTAGTGTATAATAATCAATTATAATGTTTTGGTTGAACTATGTCAATATAATGATAGGGGAAATGAGGTTTATTTGAGCTCTAATAATTGGTAAATAGAATATCATTTTTTTAATACAACTTATTTTTATTAAAAGTGTACAATATTAAAAAGATATGTGTTTCCAAAGAGGAAAATATTGGAATTATTACTGATATATGTTTATCATCCCTAAAATAGACATTTCCTATCATATTTTTTTAATTTCCTAATTTCATTACTCATATAAGATTCACTTTTACCATTTTTTGTTGTACTGTGCTAATTTTTTTTAAATAATTTAATTAATTTGAATATAAAAAAATAAAATTTTCAATAAATAAATAAATTAGTACAGTAGATTCCATATATTTAGATATAAATTAAACTCATTATGTGGATGAAAAATAATTTTTTACAAGAAGTGTATGTAACGTATAAAAATCCATTATTAGGAATTAATGTACTTTATAGATTAAAACGTATATGAAATAAAAAATTAACAATGAATTTTATTCACATGATATAAACTAGTTTAATAAAAAAATTATATTTATTTCAACTCAATTCAAAATTTAATATTGTTAGAATAAAATTTAATAGAATGAAAATAAAAAAAGCAGGTTCACATTATCGAAAATTAATACTTAAGTTCATATATTGGTAAAAATTAGTTTTTATAATTCAAAATAGTCTTTCAAATTATATTTTTTTACTCCTTATATATAACTTTGAACATAAAAAATACTGTGATATATTTTAAGTGATACATAATTCTTTATAGAGTAATAAAATCTATGGTTTTATCAAAACCAATATTTTCATTATTCATATAAAAAATTAATTATATTAGAAAAGAATCATTCCATGCTATTATTATAATGATAAAAAAAATAATAATGTTAATTGAAAATATTAAATTATGATATTATAGAAATTATATTTTAAATAAAATGATGATAATATAATGATAACTCTTTTCATAGGAAAATAACCTTGTAAAAATACAAAAAATTCATACTCTTATTTCATATCAATTCCAAATTTTATAAAAAAATTTAAACTATTCATATAATAAATACATATTGTTAATAATATATTTATTTACCGAATTTTACAAACCTAAAAAAAATATTTTAAAAAAATTATATATATTAATTAAAAATATATTTTGAATTTTATTAATATATTACAAAATAAACAATCTTTTTCATTTAATAAAAAAATGTGAAAATTTTAAAATACATATGATAAATAACTTATTACAGAAATAATTTTCTGTATATTGTGATGTCCTAGACAAGAATTCCACTTAAAAGGTGCCCAAGCCTAGTGTACCAGATGGCCTCAAGTGCATCTCCCCAATCACCAAAGGCTATTGACTAACATTGAGGGCCTAGGGTATGTCTATTGGGAGACTATTCCCTCATTACCAAATTGTAACATAGTGGATATGTATGAGTTGAGGTAAATAGAGGGAGAAATATAACTGAACAAAAGGAACAATGTAAAATATATACAATAATAGAAATAACCTATATAATTGGAATAAAATACAAGAATACAAAAACTGATGATGATATGTCATGTCACTAAAAAAATGAAAAAAATTAATACTTTACAGCAGTCATAACATGTTTCAAAAATTATAAAGGAAATATAAAAACTATCACAAGAATCCTGAGCTATGGATCAGTAATCTACTATTAATATGCATTTTAAAAAGTAAGAAATCATGTGTTTCGAGACACACACCTTCATTTATAAACACTTGAATTCATGTAATCTGCCTCGCGTACCAAACAGTTATCAGAGAGGGTGTGAGGTAAATCTCAGTGGGCAACACCCAACAGTGTCAATATTATTTCGCCTATGTAATGAAAATGTAATTGTGTTCAATAATGAATATACAACCTAAAGTATTGCATTGTAACTAAATACCTAACAATCTACTTTACCCTTGACTATTGTCTAAACATGTAACTAGTTAATTTAATAATTATTACCAGTTTATAAATAAGTCACTTTTTGATAATAGTGAAGGTTCTATGATGTAACAAGTCCACCTGTAATGATATTTTTTAATGATGTACAATGGTAACAAAAAAGGAAGCATAGACCTCTAGGGTCACTAACATATTAATTACTATATCCTTGAAATGGGATAAGAGTGTAATCGAAGGAGCAAAGTCCCAGGCATTCCACATTGAGATTCCTACCGAGTCCATAGAGTTCATCCAATGTAAAACTAGGATAATTAGTTACTAGGATCAATGGTATTTAACCAAGGAACTGAATTGTTAAATTTGTATCCATGTAGTGTATACAAGGATTCCGATAGTACTATATGATTGATCATACGATGTTTTATAGGGCATCCATGGTTAGATATGTACTGGGTTCTAGTCGGGACTCAACATAAGAAAGATGTATCCTTGAATCATAATGTGGTTCTTGAGTTCTTAAGGAATTCACAATGGAATCCAAGTAGAACTCCATCCATGCCACACCTATTTTATAATGATTTCATATTCTATTTCTCACGGTAAAATTCATTACCTTTCATTAGAGTGACAAGGCTAATTAAGCATGCAACCGTTAAATAAAGTCCCAATAAATAAATAATTCCATTTGGTTCAAGAATTTCCTTTTATTAGTGTAAATAGGCTGAGTAGCATTCAACCATTCAATTATTCCATTTACTTAATATTCAGTACATAAGGTTCACTTCAATAACTTCAATCTACATTGAAGGGGTGATACATATATGAAACCAAATATTCATTTAGATCTAACAATGCAAAGTAAAATTCATAATATACTTTATAGTTACTATTTAACATGTATTTATCAAATTGAGGAACTTACCTTTTCTAGGTCAATTTGTATGAAAACATGGTAAATTATATTTTGAAATTCACAATTTATCTCAACCCATTTATTATTGAAAATCTCCCCCTTAGGAAGGCTAAGACAAGTAACACCCGAATGGTGGCTAAAACCTGTCAAAACACTAAACGAAAACCAGAGAAAAACATCATACATGAGATGGACATATGTGTGGGTGAAACCACAAACAAATAATCACATATTTGGAAAGATTATAACTGTACAATTAGAATTATTATAATCTTGACATATAAATTCCATAATCGTATTCTGGTGAAATCGGTGGGCCCAACACGGCAATTCAAAAATAAAAAAACAAGAGGGATGAGTTATAGGCCACCGAAAATAGTATTTTATGACTCTTCTCCTATTGTATTAGCCTCTGATTTGACTTAAATCATAGTTTATTTGAGAAAAATGTAAAATTCTCATACCTCGATAATTAGGTCGAGAGCAAGAGAGAAGAAGAATAGCTCAAAAAGTATGGAGTACTTATCATTGAACATTAAATGTGATGAATAGATGCAAGAATAGATCCCAGATGAAGGTGATATATTTATCCCTATCCTAGACAACACAAAACTCAAAAATGAGAGGAATCAAGTAAAATCCTACTGGAAATTGGATTGGGGAAGAAGGACTATTTAATTAGATCATTAAGGGAAAAAAATGTAAAATTACCCAAAAATATATCATGTGTCTAGTTTGTCTGTATGGTTTTCCTAACCACACGAAAACCATGGATGGGAAGATGGAGAAGATGGGAACTCATATGGTTAGCCGACACAGTTAGGGAAACCAAACACAAACCTAGTGATATAGTTCTACCCAAAATATTGACTATCTGAACAATTAGATCTAATCATGCTCCATACCTACACAGTTTACTCTAGCCATGCAACTAGACCATTCTTCCAAAAAAGATGGGTTATGGCGTACAAAAAAACCAAAACACCCATTGAACCATCAATAACTCAAAATTCATCCATATTGGTTCCAAAATAATTAATTATACCTAAATTTAAATGATACATACTTTATTGAAAAAATGGGTTCTTACAGTCTTCCCCCTTAGTAGAACTCATCCCTGAGTTCACCTTCCAAGGGTGATAAAACACTATATAAGAAAAAATCTGGCCACTAGGAACATATGTAGACCTCCCACTCCCAAGAATTTTCTTTCATGTCGATGTGATTCCGTAATAGTCATACTAGAGGAACAGATAGACCTTAGATAGCCTTCATTACCTAATCAATGAGTCATACAAGATACTCCCCGAAGGTAGAATAAGTATCTAACTAAACTTCTGTGGGGTGAACATTATGAGATGGTTCGTCATGATATTGGTGAAGATGCAAAACATGGAATCTGTAAAGTATGGCAAAATACCTCTGCGGTAGTAGCAACTAATAGGCTATCATCCCATCTATCTCTATGATCTCAAATGGCCCTATATAACGAGTTGATTACTTACCTTTATTTCCTAATCATTGTCGCTTATCTAGGTGATACTCTAAGGAAAGAACGACCCCTAACCTCAAACTTTAGATTTAATCGATGGTGATCGACATAATATTTTTTCTAGACTGATCAGTTTTATACGATACCTGAATAGTTGGACCTGCTCTAATGTCTCTTGAATGAGATGAGGAACTAGTAGTGGTGCCTTACCTACCTTTAGCCTGCACATGGGTGAATGAAATGGACTTTAATATAAGGCCTCAAAAGGATCCAAATGAATCATCTCTTGGAAGATATTATTATAGGCGAACTCAATGAAAGGGATATGCTTCTTCCAATAACCCCAAAAATCAAGGACACATTCACAGAGCATATCCTCTAGAAAAGTTGTTTTATATTCTGATTATCCATCAGTGTAAGGGTGAATAGCTATATATAAAAGAACACTTTTCTCCATAGGTTTCTGTAATCCCTTCCAAAACTGTAAAATGAAATGAGTATCCCTATCTAAAATGATAGTATGTGGGACTCTGTATAGTTTTATGATTTAACAGACATATAGTTTTCCCAAATTTTCTAAATATAATGTCTCCCGAATAAGAATGAAATGGACTAATCTCATTAGTTGTTCAATGAAAACCCATATCACATCACTACCACTAGGTGGCCAGGGTAGCCTGACTACAAAATCTAGGAAAGCATCTTCCCATTTCTATTTTGGGAATCAAATTAGCTATAAGAAGCTTGCAGGCCACTGGTGTTGTTCCTTCACAAGATAAAATATGGAAAACCATGTGATAATGTATAATTTATGATGTTATATACCCGAACACTGATAATGGTTTCTCATATCTCAATATATCATTGATATTCCTAGATAAACTACCCACTAAGAAGCATTGGAATATTTCATTAACTGATCTCACATATCTGTAGGAACCCAGACATGCCCATGTATACGCAAGATGTCATCTATGTCCACAAACAAATTAAGAGGTGGTTCAGTTCCCGATATACTCTCACGGAGAACCGACCCCTCAAGACCTAACTAATTCCTTACCATTAACAATATCAATGAGGTAATATTATATTGTCAATGATGAGATGTAATATTGCTCCCAACCATCACAAAACTCCAGATGCAGCTCATAAAATATTTACATTAACATTCATTCATAATTGTCTTCCCATACAGCTTGTATATAAGTTTTATGACTTAATGCACTTGCATATACATTTCCATTCTCAGGCCTATAAGAAATCTCAAAACCAAAATATTGTATACATTTGACCCATATCCACTATCTACGGTTCATGAAATGATGATAAAATATATATTTGAGGCTCTTGTTGTCCGTGTACAAAAAAACACTATCCTAATAGATAGTGACTCCAGCAACATAAGTCATGGAAAATTGCTGCTAGCTAAAGGTCGTGTGTAGGTAGTTTCTCTCTTGTGGCCTCAACTTTCTAGATTCATACACAATGAATGTATCCACCTTCATCATCCCTTATCCTTGGTTGATCCCTAATCCATTATAGTATTCCGTAAAACCTATGCTTGGCTATGGAAGCTTCAGAATATGTGTCGAGAAAAGCCTCCCTTTCATCTTATAATAGTCATTACCACATTCTTCTTACCACAGGAAGATGACACCATTCAGGGTAAAACCAGTGAAAGGTGAATAAAGTCACAATAATCCCTTTATAAAATGTCAATAATATCTATCGGGCCCAATGAAACTGTGTATAACGAACACATTATTGGGAATCTCCCAAGAAACTACAAGACTATCTTTTTTACGGTCAATAGATACACCCAATTTTGAGATAATAAGACCCAAGATGTGAACTTCATCCATTGAAAAGTGGATCTTAGAAAACATAGCTTAGAAGTATTGCCCACTCTGTATACTAATAATGGTCTCACGTTTATTTGAATGGTTGTCATGAGTGCAAAAATACACCAAGATATCATCCAATAATACAACAAAAAAAAATTGAGATAGGGATGGAAAACCATATTCATTAAATCCATGAAAACTATGGTCATGTTTGTATGACCAGACGATATTAGAAGGTACTCATTATGACTATTCATGATACAAAAAGATTTAGTAGGTATGTGTGATGGCCTTACTCGCACTTGATGATAACCCGATATTAGGTCGATCAAGGAGTCGACCCCAGCTCCTCAAAGATGGTCAATGAGATCATCTATTTGGGGAAGTGGATACTGGTTCTCGACTATAATCTGGTTCAACTATCTATAATCCACACATAGATGTGAGGTTCCATTTTACGTCTTGGAAAAAAGCACGGGTGAACCCAAAGAATATGTAATGGCTCATATAAATCCCACAACCTATAAATCCTATAATATCCATATGAGATCCTAAAAACCTATATGTTATATCATATAATGAGGAATGGAAACTTGATCTTCTCCTTGAAAAATCCTGATCATAAACTCGAAATCTCTCTGATGATGAAAGGCAGAAAAATCAGTGGGAAAGACATCCATAAAAAGATCGACTATTTGAGGAAAATCATCCTAAGAGACACCATAACACTCCATGATGATATTTTCAATATGGGTAGTCACTTCACCTAGAACATGATGCTATAGTCTCTATCTATTAGCCTGAACATCCCACTCATCCTTATGTAGATAAATTATTCCCTTTAGGGATGTAAAATATACCCTACGATGATAGTAGTCTACAAAAGACAGATATTGAACCAACCAATCCATCATGATAATGACATTTAATCCCGTAATCTAGGGAAATAAGAGTTTATATTTGAATGGGTAACTGAATACTACAATGGGAAAGTCCCAACATTGTGGTATGCTGTTGGACCACAATCTTAACGGTGTATGTAGGGTCATTACTATATTGTACTATTGTATCTCCAGTCAGAGACCTTCCACAATAGACACAAAGATAAAATAGATTAAAGAACCTATATACAATAATGAATGTACTGTTGTAGATTCTACTAGAATAGTACCTCGTACTATAAATAGACCCATAACCTAATACTCGAGTATCGACTATAGTGTATGCAAATGGATAGATTAGTGTCCATGTGCAACATCTGGACTAGAATGATCATAACTATTATACAGGTCCTTCTATTGATCAGTAGTCTTACTATTGTGGAAAGAACATCCTCCTCGGCTAGTTTTTCCCGTCCCATTCTCACATTCATCCCGATGTAGTTCAAAAGAACCCACTCCTTTAGGTGGATCTGGTGCATATCCATGTCCACTCCAAACTGGTGGAATGCTCTTGTAGAAACGCTCGAGATATCCCATATGGACACAATCCCGACACTACATTGGGACTCTATCATAAATTGAATTTAGGTTACCCCATTATACAAACTAAAGAAACACCATTGAGCTGTCAAAATTCGTACTCTGGTTTTCACTATCATGGGTATAAACCTTGAGGGAACGTTTCCTTCCACCGAGAGAACTGATAGTCTATCACAACACTAATCATCTATGGTCGGTTCTATTTCCATCCCTCAAGTTGTGCTTAGTAATAATAGGAGGATTTAATATTTTTTAGAAATAAGGAATGGAAAAGAGATTCACCAGTGTATAGAAATAGTACTGAATCCCATCCTAAAAATGTCTAGTACATGACAACTCATCCCCAGCTAGAAGTGATTCAAAGAACTGAAACTCTACGAAACACATTGAATATACAATAAAGGACATATAACCCCACACTAGATGCATGAACACTCTCACTCCATGATAAATCATAATTTTAGGAAATAATTGATAATAGAAAAAATTCTTGATGTCAGCCCATACCATGTATTAATTGTGATCATACTCACGAAACACATCCCACAAACACATGGATGAATCTTAAAGACATGTATGTATCATGCTTGAATCACCACTCTGGATTCATTTCTACATTCTCTAGGATGTACAGGATTACATCTGTCCACGACTCACTAGCTTGTAGACTACTGTACACTAAGAATGCAGGAGGACACTACTGCTGGAACGCACGAGTCAAATCATGAATAATATGTGAAACTCATGGAGAAACATGCATAGACATCATCATACATTGGAAAATATCATGAATATGTGTTTTGGTTCACAAATTAGGAACAGAATGGGGTTTATCAAGTTGAACTCTTAGAGGTAAAACTAGTGGATCCTAGCCCATCATGTCTAGATCATTATTGTCGCCAGCATCCTAGAATATGATACGTGCACATAGTGGGGAAATTGCACTACAAATTCCAAGTACACACCTCATAAGATTATTTATTCAGTTAGATAACAAAAAATATATATGATAAACAAGGAAGGGACCAATACCCAAGGTATACGTCCCCCACTACCCACGTAGATGGCTAGGTACTGGTAAGTGGTCATGTATTAGTTTCATTTCATTTTAAATTTAATTTCCAGTTTCACTTCTTTACCCTTCATAAACATGAAAAGGAAAGATAAGGACGTGAAACCATTTCTTATTATATGTCATGTTTCTATTTATAATGGATATTAATTACCTTTGAATCATTTCCCATAAAAATTAACATTAAAAAAAACCCATATATTTCTATCATAATTGATAAACTTGGAAAATTTATCATACCACCCCCCGAGGGCCCATATAACTCATGAATTAAGAGGGGAAATCACTAAATCATCAATAAGAATAATATATGAATAATATTATAATCACTACATCAATCAAAAATCAAATGAATATAAATAAATGAAATTTAATTAAACACATCTATATTTCATGGAAATATTAATGAACTGATACTTATAGGTGCCTATAATGATGAATATAACAATGCTCCTTTACCTCATATAATCAGGCCAAGCATAAAATAGAATCTCAATAAAAATAAAAATCAATAACACCATAAAACATGTCTATCACCCAATAGTGAAATAAGGTCAGTAATAATAGGTAGAAAATAACAATAATTGTATTTTGGGTAACATGGTTTTTAAATAGAACATTGGTTCATGATGCCCAATCCTGGCTTATGACCAAGTCCCAAGCATTTATAATGTCATAACTATTGTTTCCAAAAATTTAATCAAGAAAGGAAACCACATATGATACACATTTTTGATGTTCCAGACATGGATGACACTTAACAGACACCCCTAGAATGGTAGGAAACATTGACTCAAGTGCAACTCCCAAAAATCTAGTGACTGTCGACTAGTAGCAAGGTCCTAGGGTGTTTCTATGACGATACTATGCCCTCTTTACCAAAGTGTAGCATAACAAATAAGTATGAACATAGGTATATAGCGAATCAATATAAGAAAACAAATGGAATAATGGAAAATTGAGAAAAAGGTATCCAAAACTCAATGTACATGAATAACAAACAACATATAAGAATTGATGATGATATGTCATGTCACAATAAAATAGGATGCCAAGGATATAATACAGAAATAATAACATATTCTAAAAAAGTATAAATTATATCAAAATACTATCCCAATAATCCCTAGTTCTTTCTTGACCATCTTCTATCAATATCCATACTAAATAGGAAGCAATCAAGTGTTCGAAGTCGTATGCTTCTCTTTATCAACACCTGCATTCATGTAATCATCCCCGGGTACCAAACAACACCTAAAGAGGGTGTGAGATAAATCTCAGGGGGCCACCACCAATGTTGTATATGAAATCCTTCCTATGTAATATAAATGTAAAAATTTACAACAAATCCTATATAATGTAAAGTATTACAGTGTAACTAAATACCCACGTACCAACTTCAACCCCCAACTAGTGTCTGAACTTGTATCCAGTTCATTAATTTATTATTACTAATTTATAAATAAGTCACATGTTTATAATACTAAATGTTTAATATATAATTTGGAAACCTATAATGATATTTAGCACTAAATATCCATGTTAATAACCAAGGAAACGTATATCTCATGAATCGCTAACATAGTCATGACTATATTATAGATAAAGTGTAACAGTGTAATTCAAGGAGCATTGTCCATTTCATTCCACAATGAGACACATACCAAGTCCATGGAATTCATCCTAGGTAAAAATGGTGCTATGAAATGACTGGGTCCGATTGGATTTAATGATGGGACCATCTTGTCAATATCTGATCCATGGACTGTACCCAAGGCATAATTTATTACTACATGAGGGATCCTAAAATGTCAAATCAGGCATCCATTGTAATAAAAAGATCAAGTTCTTGGTGGGTCTCCACCTAATGAATTTGTATCCCTGAATAAAAATGGTGTTCCAGAGTGCTATAGGAATATCCTATTGAATCCTAGGTGAACTCGAGTCTGGAAAATCCTATTAGATAATGATTTTATATAATATTTCACATGGTTAAAGTAATTAAGATTCATTGGTGTGAAAGTATGATTGATCATGCATCTATTTAATCAAGACTTAATAAATGAACAATTCTATTTAGGTTAAGCCTTGCATTTCACTACATTGAGATGGATGGGTAGCATGAAGCAATTAATTTAATCCATTTAAGTAATATTAAATAATTAAGGTGACTATACTACCTTCCATCAACATGGAAGAGGTTCATCGAACATTAAACAAAACATTAATTTATATCTAATAAATAAAATTCATATACAGAATATACATTTCAGTTTTTATTTAATATTTATTTATCAAATTGATGCACTTACCTTCAGTGTTTCATGTGGTGAGAATACAGGGCACATTCATTTACGAATTTCACAATTTTACTCAAGACATTTAATATATAAAATCTTACCCTGAGGAAGGTCAAGCCATGTCACACCCTAATGGCGGATGTAACATGTAAAAACACTAAATGACAATTAATGAAAAACATCCTACATGGGATGGATGGAGTTGTGGGAATAACCAATAATAACTAATCTGATATTTTGTTAAGAGAATAACCATTGTGTTCTAGTGATTATAAGCTTGTCATATAAATTCCAAAAAATAGAACCAAATGAAATAAGTGGTCCAGACACGAAAATTACAAAATCAACGAACTTGAGGGATGTGTTATCGACGAACCCTTGTAGACTGGAACAAATGTACTCCTCTAGTATTAACATCTTATTTGGATTAGATCCGAGTAGATCTGAGAAAACGTTAACAGCACTCACACCTTGTTAACATGGTCGAGGGTAAGAGGCAAGAAGAATGACTCAATCATACTTGAGTATTAACTGTTGCATATCCAATTTTATAAATAGATGCTCGAACGAATATCGTATTAATGAGATCTATTTTTTCCTAATCTTGTTCCTTTAAAAAGTTCCAAAATGAGAGGGTGGAGGCTAATACCACTAGAAATATGATTAGGGAAGAAGGATGGTTTAATTAGATCATTATGGTAAAAAATGTAAAATTACCCATAAATTTAGCGTGTGAATGGTTTGTTCACACGGTTTTCCCAACCATGCACAAAACATTCATGGGAACTTGATGAACAGGGGAAATCATATGGTTATTCTACACAGTTAGAAAGACCATGCGCCAACCATACGATATAGATCTTCTTGAAATATAGACCATCTGCATGGTTGGATCTAACCATGCACCATACCCACACTATTTACTCTAACTCTGTGATAGGTCCATTCTTCCCAAAAAGATGGATTCTGGGATCCAAATAATCCTCGTACTCCCTTGGGAACATCAGTAACTCAAAAGACATCAATTCATGATCCAAAATAATGAATTAATAAAAAATTTAAATGATCTATAACTAAAGGAAAATTCAGGTTCTTAGATATTTATCTTACTAATGTTTGGTATCATAACCTATCAATATCATTATGTTAGATATAATAATAAGATAACATCTGTTGGGATTTTATGGTGGTGAATACAATAGTATATATTTCAAATAAATTTCCACAATCTTGATCTTCTCTCACATGTGATTGTTCTCGTAATAAAAATTTTGGAGTATGGATTAGATAATTTCTACGGAAAATTGTATTGAATATTCCTCTATTCAATTATTGGACACTTGATCTTCCAATGTATGAATTTTGGTTCATTATTACAATGCATTTATTCTTCATAGATTTGATAATATCGTTAATTAAATTTATACCTACATATTCTATATCTATATTATAAGATAAAATTATATTTTAAAATATAATGTTTCAATTTTAGTACATTTTTTCTAGTAGTAAATTATAGTATTAATTTGAGTAATATACAATGAGAAATTTTGGGTTTCTAAATTTTACACCCCAATATAAATTTTTTCCACACTATATAATATATTCAAACATAATAAAAATGATATGGTGGCTCATAAGATATACATGACTATATATTTAATTAAAAATTAGGGCTCATCCTCACTATCTTTTTTATTACTAGATAAAATATATTTTCTCTCATAATAGGAATGAAACTAATTTTGACCTTTTATCTAACCAATTGTGATAAATTCCAAAATATAATGGAAGTAATTTTTCTTAGGGTGTTAATAGTCATCCTTGTTTTAGTAGGTGATTTTTTTCTTACTACTACGTAAGGGTTTTATAATATGGATATAATCAAAACATATAAGATACAAGAACCAATCGATTCAAAATACCACATCAAATTTGATGAAAGGAAGGATAACATGATTTATATGAAAAACATCAACAAAAATGAATATCACAGTAGATTTTTAGTATTGTAAACCTATAAACAAACCAATTGGGTTTTTTATTAATAATTCAACATATGTTACTTTGGGAGGTGATTAGATGTACTTAGAAATCATTCAAGGAACAAATTATTGGGTTGAAATATATTCAAATACAACATTCAATGTTCTTAATTCAATTATTTGTGTTCTACATTCTATATTTTTTTAGAACTAACTTCTATAATTTTTTTATATAGGTTTTATCGTTACATGGAATATTCTAGTTCCTAATAAAATTATATTCCATTTTATTCATTTTTTGATAGGGATAATTTCCATGTTCCACACACTGAACACAATAAACTCTCTGTGATATTTTAGATTATTTTTTATTTCCTTTAACCATGTTGAATTTACTCTTAATATTTCCTCTACAAAATTATATTCTTCCAATCTTCTTTGCTACATAATAATTCTCTAAATTACTTTGATAAATTTTATTTTGGTATTATTCCCACATATAATATATTTAGAAAATTTTACATTCATTAATGTATAATATTTTACACTTGAGAATCCAGGAGATTCTATCCTGATATAATTTTATTTTTGTTGGAATTGAACTGTATTCACATTGTTAATCATAATTCTCGGAAACTAATTCAACATAATAACTTGGTTTTCCATTGTAGATCTTATATTTTTTTTATGTTTAATTATTTGAAAATCTCGGCATTTGCCATGGAATTTATTTTTAACTTGACTCCTTTAGAAATCATTCATTTTGAAAATGAAATGGATTTTCAAAGAGTAATGAAAAATTAACAGAAAAAGAGAACTATTAGAAATTAATTAAATGAATAATCCGACTTAAAAATATCAAAGTCTTAGAAAATATCACATTATATTTTATTTCAAAAAATATATATACTTTATGTAAATAATGGTTTCATTAGGTTTTTCTATATCATATTTCATATCTTAATTATTTAACAAAATAAATCTTTCATAATTTCTTAAAAATTGAATGTGATTACCCAGATTGTATCACATGAGAGTGTATTAACAAGAGTCAAATCTTCGGCCCAATAATCATAAACTAGAGTAAAGATTGAATTAAGAACCTACCGGCCTTTTTCAGGTTAATTTCACTTTGGTTCTTTTGTTCCATATCCATACCAACATTATATTATCAAAATAGACATTTAATTTCATTAAAACTAAAATATATATATCCTAGAAAAAATATCGAGATGTTATACTATACATAGACATATACCTATGATTTTAATTAATGTTATCATATCATTTTACTTTAATATCATAAAATATTATATATTACCCCAACCAACCAAAAATCATATCTACACCTTTTATATTATCATTGAACGATACTTTTCGATCTTAGATGAAATTTATTACCATTAACTTTTCCTCAAAAGATATCAATGTATCCTCCAGTGTTATTAAAATAATAATCTAAAATCTATTTAATCCAATACATAATTAAATGGTTTTTAAATGTCCTAAAAATATTATATAGAAATATGTTCCCTTGTATTTATAGAATAGTTTTTTATCGTGCCAAAAATAAATCACTAACTAATAAAATACATGTCTTTTAAGACTAATAATTTTTTTTATTATATATCAAAAACTATTTATTCAATGTTATTATCCAAAATCAATCCTAATGTCCTCTAACATGATTCTATTCTAGATATTTCATACTTAATAAACACCTTTATTACCCGGGGAAATGAGATTATAATAAAGGTGAGGAAAACGTATTGGTAATGCTATACATAATATATAACAATTAATGATCACAACTATAAAATATATAAGAATATGTATAAAATAAAAATATATAATAATTTTATAAAAAAAATACACAAAATCATAGAATCGGTCAGGCATAACATACAATTATATCATGAAATTTACATATATAATAGAATTAAGGAATACATATGTAATGTAGTCAAACTAAAGGTACATGGAAACATTACCTTAATCAGTTTCACAATTCAATAACTTATTCAAGACAATCTAATTTTACCCAAACATACATCACTAGTATGAGTCACACACCTACATCCATGCTCGTGATACAACATTATTGTGGTTGCGTATACATGTTTTATGAGATGTAAAGGTTTAACCAATTCATTGGAGAGAGATACATACTCAATACCTCAATATTATTGATATATATGTTCCACATGAACATATTCATTCATAATATGAAAAATTACCCTTAGAAAGAAAATTGGGCTCATATCCTTTCCATATAAAATAACATAGTGAAAAAATATTCAAAATCTCATTATTAATCATAACATGATTTAACCATGGAAAATAAATGGGTATCTATTGATAATGAGTTAATTTATACAATCATGTTTATTAGGTTAAATGTATTGAACCCTAATATATTGATAATGTATATTTTATTGAATAATTTCCCTAATCAACAGATGATTGGAATAATTTAATCACATTTCAGTCCATAAAAAATTATTATTAAGTGTTCATAAAGGAAACATAGTATATAAATGGTCTTATTTATAAATAATAAATCAATTTACCCAAAAAAATATATTTGTGGATTAATTTTATAATAGAGAACCCCTTTAATATTAAATCCTTAAGAAAAATTACGATGGTAAATTTTTATAAATATACTCTTTAAAACACCATCGGAAAAAATATTTTGGCATACATTAAAACCTATATTTGTGAGAATTATAAAAATGTCATTGTAAATATGAACTATAATCAAAATTTTGAAAAAATACACTAATATTATATATAATAAGGATAAAATTAATTTTACATAGAAACCATGCAAATATATAGAATGTGTTTTATATAAACTGAAAATGATGACAGAAGAATATCTTCACAATGAAAATATTGAAAGGAATTTCCATTCAAATTATGACAAAAACAGCTCAAATAAAAACTGGAAATAATATATTCACAAAATGAAATGAATGTAAATGTATCATATGACATGAAACTTCCTGAGTACCCTAGTAACATGATGACTAAGACGAACCTAACATAGGATGAAAGGTGTTCTCAGTCCATAAAGGTCGACAACTAGCCCGAGTCATCATAAAACGTGCCAGTGGGAATGATTTTTTCACATGACATAATGGAAGTAATGCAATAAAGTGAATATGAATATAAATGAAACACCACTAAGAGTAAATTAATAGAATAGAAAAAGGAATAAATATCTTATGATATGGAAGCCCATGTTCTAAAACCACAGAAAATAACCCTACTATCCCTAAGGAAACAATGGACTAAGTCCAAAGCTCAATAGCAGGATACTCTTTCAAGATATCCTTTCCCCTTGTTCAAACCTAGAAGAAGAATGTCTATAAACACCCTATGTAAAAAGTATGGTGGGAGCCAAAGCTCAGTAGGATACCAACAAAGATTCTATAACAAATGGAAAATATATATTATCAAAAGAAATTATTTAAATTTCTAAAATAAAAAGGTTTGGATATAAAAAAACATATTTTAGAAAAACATTCTATATCTTTTCAAAATAACAGAAAAATAAATTTAATACAAAAGATTTACTAAACCAGAGATGAAATATTTCTAATATATTGGCCTAAAAACAGTTACATAAAATGATTTATGTAAATCCTGTAAAGACATGTAAAGAAAATTTACAACACCGGAATATATTTATATCTCACATATAAAGAAACCAGTGATCAACATGGTCATCTTCTAAAATGTATGATAATATTAAACAACTATATGATACTAAACTCTATAAGTGATCTCATCAAAATATGTATACTCAAATCCCCCTGACATTATCCAGAGGCGATTCATCACCCTTCCTTTGGGGATGTGACCCATCATAGGTATGTTTTAGAATGTTTTAAGGGCGTAGAGTGTTTCCAAATTTCTCACCAACAACATAAGGATTTAATATTCTCTTAAATGATTTATTATTTAAGACTACATAAAATACTATAAATCTCATTCTTCTATTTCAAAAATTAAAATTTATTTTCTTTAAAATCCAAAATGGGTTTTAATAAAAAAAGACTTTCCAGAAGATAAAACCATTAGGTTATTATCAAAACAACATGAAGATGTATTTAAATGTTTGAAATATAATAAAAACAAATTCCATAATTTTCAAAATTAATTTAAACTGTTAAATTCAATAATTTAATTGAATCCATTTCCATCAAATCCACAATTTTAATTTTCTAATTTCCATGAAACACACCCCAATTCAATGGAATTGGGGGTTTTCTAAATTTCTGTGCCAAAAGCATTAAATTCTCCAAATTCACTGTAATATAGTTTATATACATTTAATTGAAAGATATATGGTGATATTTAATTGAAATCCACATTTGATTTAAATCATGAAATTTAGGAATACTAAATTTGTGAATTCGATATGAAACCTCCTATGTCTTCCTGAAAATAAAAACACCCAATGACTCCCGTCAAAGAGAACGATGGTGAAGAATACCTTGAAACCCAGTCTATAAACACAATCCAACACCACATGAATAGATCCATAAATATTAGGATGATCGATAGAAATCACAAAAGAGAATTAATATATGTAGATGAGGAGTGATGAAGAATGCTTACTCGAATATCACTCTCCAAAGCAATGATGATCGAACGCCGAAGGAATGGATCCAGAAGTGTTGAATGGATCCAAGAATAATTGGGGATGGACTTGGGTTAAGAGAATGGGAATACAAGATGAAAGAATTAAGAAATAACGTAGAGTTTTCTCCCATTTATTGTCACTATCGGGGTCTTACATGGCATGTAACATAGTTAAATGATGTAAATGTTCAATTTCTATAACGACAAAGACACGTCAAATTTTTAACACCCCTTTAATGTTGAGGTATTATATGGACTATAACCCCTATTAATGTCATATATATTGATATTAATAACTCAAGAAAACCTCATCATTACACATTAATATCCGACTAGAAAATACTTCACATCGTGTAAAGGGAATTCACAACATGTACCCATCACACCGTGATCCACGCTTCGTGGAATGCACCTAGAAAGAGTTACATGGTTTGTGACCTAGTTAAATGGATTATAATTTCCAAGATATTTAAAATAAAACTCTTTTTATAGTGGAAAATACAACATGTTTCAAACGTTACTATTATAGGAATCCTCCAAATATATTCTCAACCCAACCTAGGCAACAAAACGGAAAACCATGACTGAGTGTATGAAGTACCTGTTTGTTCGGTAATTGGATATTATATCATAAGAGTAAATTTATCAATTATTAAGGAATTAATAAGAAAAATATTAAAACCATCCTATGAATCCGTACATGCAAGGGGATAGTCCTTGAATGTATAGAATATGTGGGGTTAGTTTCTCAAACAAGAAAGACATATGGTAAAATATCAGTCGGTGGGGTAATATTTTATGTAGAAAAAAAACACCATGAACAAAAGAGAAAATGACTAGTGGATTTTGAATGAAAATAAGTTCCCTATATAAATTTTTTATCAATGAATATTTACATTATAACATGAAATTATAGAAGGAATTAGTACATATTTATTAACGTTTGAGTCAAAAGACATTGAAAGATATATTCAAGAGATAGATATTTAATCAAATTTATTATCATAATAAACATAATTAAAATATTTTCATGTTAATATATAGTTAATAAAAATAAATTAATGTGGTGTGTATGAAATAAATCTTAATGTATGCAAACTAAGATGATAAACCCCTTACAATATTGGTATCTTTTGATTAAAAAACCATTTAATGAAAGAAATAAAATGATTCTTAAATCCAAATGAATTTAAATGAATTAATAAATATATATCAATTAGTATGTAATAAAATCATATTAATGTTATCATAGTGCACAATATGATATAGTTCTAATAAGTTTTAAATTGAGAAGAAGAACATTTTACCATAATTTTAGACATCCACAAAAGCACTAGAATCTCAGTTATGAAAAATATAAATACCTTTATCAGTGATATCATAACATAATTAAAAAATATAACCTTTTATTATCTTCATTAATAATCAATTATTATGAATCTATTAGTTGTTATTGATTATTTTTTTTCAAAAAATGTTATTATTTTCAATTGTTTTATTTTATACGAGTTTAAAAATTACATGGTTTAATATTGTTTGAAGATTATTATTCATCAATATGAGGTCATTTTAATCACTAAAATTGATTTCTACAAGTCCATATAATCTTATAATATATTTTTATAAGTATTATAGTTATGATCCATGGTGACAAAATCAGTGTTGAGCATTATTCTATAATTTTAACCAACAAGGTGTTGTTTTTAATTAATGATATACATTATTATATTTAAGGTGTTAGAACAAAAAATATCATTATTTTATTATTATTTTCCAATATTAATCTTAATTAAGTCTCTATAGTTATCCGTTATATCAATTTACTGTGTTTTTCATGTAGGTGTTTAAACTGACCAAAAATAATCATGTTATATTCTTAGTGTTAATATTGCTAAAAAAGTGATTATGTTTTTAATATTATTATTATACATGACTAATGATATTATTTTGATTTTATTAATCTAGTGAATTATATTATAAAATTATTTGATAAATAATAAAATAATAATGTGAAACTTTTTATTTGAAATAAATTTTAGAAGTAGTTTATTTCTCATATACACAAGGAATATTTTTTCATAGATTTGAGGGATGATGATAAAATAATTTCTCAGTTTTTATATGAATTATTTTTTTAATATCATAATATAACATGAAATAGCATTCCCAACCCAACCACATAATATGGTGATGAAACAGATAACATGTCATTCATGGAGGTGATTATCTATAAGTATGCATATTGACATCTTCATTTTTTGAATGGTTTTGGAGGAAGCTAAAAAATATTTATTACATAAGTATAGTGAATTATATGTATAATAAAAATTGAAATGTTTTTAATATTTCATGGATAGAAAATGTTTGTATTGTTAGATGATAGATATAAATAGATGATCTTTGTTGATAACCATACATCTTTCTTTGGATGATCTCACACAGGTAACACCTTTAGGATTCATGGCATGGTAATTTGGAAAAACTAAGTATTATAATACATGGGGAGGAAATGGAATAGTGACTATACCAATGTTAATTTTAAACTATGTTTTTATAATTATTGGATAAATATGGTGAATATTTATCCTTTTATAGGTGAATGTTATACGTTTTTGGGAAATATAACTTCTTATATGAAGGGAGGACATGTTTCACAAGGAATGAGGAGAAAAAAATAAAAATAAAGGAGGGAGGGATTATATATTATCCATAATCCATTAACCACATATTTTAACACATGTTTAAAACAATTATATAACTTATTTACCCTTCAAATTATTAATTTTACTATTTTTTGTTTTAACGGGGTATCTAATTTTTAAATATATAATTTAGTTTTCACAGATTAAAATATATTGGTACATTGTAAAAAAATTATTACTTCAATTTATAAAATTTTAGTCCATTTTAACATGTAAAATTTTATGTGTATGAAAATTAATCATAAAAATTAGTCGATGTAAAACATAAATACCTTTTTTAGATTTTTAAGCATAATATTTCTATATACCCTAAAATTATACATTTAATTTGATGTTAATTTCATAAATAAATTTATAATTATAAATGAAATATTTTTTTCATTTACATGAAATATAAATATGGACTTCACTAAAATAAAGTATAATTAAAATAAATGATCAAAAATATTTTCTTTTATTGAAAAATGTTATGCTCAAAAAACATCAAATGTAGGTTCTCTTTATATTGAATAATATTTAATAAACTATAGTTTTCATTATTACAAATTTTTTATCACTAAATATATTTTAAATCATTTTAATTTTATTTTTAATTTTTAGTAGAGTCATACATGTTTTGGTTTTAGTTAAAACATTAATTTCCACAATTCATCTAAATATAATTTTCATTGATATATCTAAAATAATCATAAAGAGATAAAATATTAATACTAAAAAAATATTATTTAACTTTTTCTATTAAAAATTCTTATGTATTGGTATTAATTATCAAAATAAAAACATAAATATATAATTAAATTTTCATTATAAAATAACATTTTAAAATTTTAACTATTCTTATTCTTATTTAATACATGTTAATAATTTTATTGGTGTTAATACACTATTTAAATACACAATAATAATTTCTGTAATATTATATTTTTTAAAATGTGCATTAAAATCTAGTTTCAAGAAGAAATAACTTTTAATATTATAGTAACCATGTAAATTTTATTAATGAATTATAAAATACGCATTAAATTATATTAAATGTTATACTATAAAACCTGAAAAAATGTGATAAATATCTTATTATATTTATAATAACATGTTTATATCTTATAAATTTGTTGTCAAATACCCCATCTATACCACTTTGAATGATCATATAATAAGGTAATATATTGTATCATTCATGTGTAGTGATTTTACTGGGATTGATATCATGGAAGTTTCCACAAGCTTGAACATGCCTCCTATATTATTTCTCACATAATTTATTTTTTCGAGTTCAGTTGGTCATGGTCTAAGTAAAAACATAGTGAAGGTACCTCCTTTTTAATATCATAAAATTGAACTTCATTAGAGATACTTATGATACCTTATGTTATCCCATTAATTTTTTTCAATTTCATAATATGGTTAGTCATATTTATAACTAATAACTGAATAGTTATATCATGATTTTCATAATTTATTTTAAATTCATAATTTTTTGTTTTACTTTTTTTCGAGTAGAAAAAGATAATATTTATTTATGTAAAATGCCAAGTAAAATTTTAGGTCATTACATATATGTGGAATGTTCCTATATGGAGCCATACTATAGGTTATTCCACTATAGGTTAAATTTCAATACGATACAGTACTAATAATGTAACTATAATAATAGAGATATTATAATTGGAAAATATAGAAATTCATTTTCAAATAATCACAATTTTAATTTTAGTTTCATCTTACGTTGGTAGGAGTATATTTGATATAATATATAATAAAAATTTACATATAATAAAATAATATTGTGTTAGATTCTACACATTCTAAATAAATTAGAACATTAAAATCATAATTATTTTTCACTAAAGAAAAAAAATTTAAGGACATGGATCATGAAAAAATTTATAACTCACTAACATTAGTAAGATAATAGAATAAATGTTTTCTAGTAAAATATTCATATATTGATATTTTAAACTACTTGTTGCAAATATAATACATTTATTAAATATATGTATTATATGTTTTTAAATTCATTATAATGTCTCATACATTCTACACATTGTTATTACATCATATTTGATTAATATTCATTACATGACATCATGATCCATGAAATAATTTTATAGGTATAGTGCCTCTGGAGACATGAATACATAAACAACATATAAAAAAGTGATTTGCAACATCTCTCTGTATGTTCTTCATAATGACTACCCTTATTATAAATATCATATGTAAAACCATTTTCCATTACATGAGTAAAGGAAACATAATAAATCTTGTTCATAGAATACATTTAAGGAAAATATGGGGAAAAAATTATTACATAAACATGAATTAAGAATATGGGTATATTAATATGATCTAAAAAATTGAAAACCATCTATAGTATATATTACATTACATTCATGTGTCATGGGAGAATGTTTGGAAGTTTATAAGTCGAGAATCAAAAAATAATCAATGAAGATTATCCATTTCAGAATAAAATTAATACATGAAATATATATTTGAAACACACATATAGAAATAAAATCATTTCTACAGTAGTCAAGGATCACTACCATGACTATCATAGTTTAATGGGTCCACTCACAATTCCATAATATTTTTCATGGTTCACTCCCAAGACTATCATATTTGACAATGTATCTTGATGAACTGGGATCACTCTCTATTTCATTTTTATTTACTCAAGACAAATCTATATTTACCTAATTCATATAATGTATATATAATTTTAGTTTTCTCAAAAAATATAAATATATAATTTTAGTTTTACAAATCACATGATGAAAACGTATATTTTTGTGCCACATGTACATAAACAATTATTCATATCATAACCCATGAAAAAGAAATGGGTTTCATAAAAATTTCTTCATATCATAAATTTTGGAAAAGGAAATGTGTTACATAATAATTTCATCATAGTAGAACATATGTAAATGAGATGAGCTTCAAAAATATATTTTCATCATCATAATAACTCATCCATAAGAATAACATATATGGAAACATTGGATGCAATCACTATTATAACATATATAACATCCAATTATTGCATAAAAGTTTAACAAATTCCTACAAAATATCTTGTTGAACATTTCTTGAGAAAATACCATTTCTATAAAGAAATATCGTTTTTAAAATATAAAATTTCCAAAATATTAAGAAAACCATTTAATTGAAATTATCCTTTGATTCTTAAAAAGTTAACATAAATTAATTAAGAGGTCACGATTGTAGTAAATTCCTTTAATTATTTATAATTTAAAAGAAACAATTCCCCAAACAATTTATTTAAAAAAAGTGAAATTTTGCCTCATTCGTGGAATGAAAATAAGAATATCATTAATGTATTTTTTAAAATTAAAATAATGGTTAAAATGAAATCAAACAATCATTGTAGACTAAAAAACCATCAAATAATTTATAATAGAATGTGGATATATAATAAAGAGTATTTTTAACCGAAGAGAGATATAAAGAAGGTTTTCCATATGAAAATTACTCTGTTCGTATGAGTTAATAAAGAGAGTAAAATGTGTGGAAAACATGTAATATCCTAAAATGATAATTTTAAAAGATAATCCATGGAATTATTCAAAGGTAGAACATAAAAGTTCATCATTAAAAATATAATAATAAATAATCCTTATAAATAATTATATTGTAACATTAGACTCCTACAAATTTCTTAAATTTAGAATTTTAAGCCCATTAAATGAATTAATTAAAAGAAAAAATATATATATCATGAAAATAATGATAAATTTCGTATAACATGAATAATATGTAGTTTATAAACCTTGCAAAAATAAATACACTTAAGACGTCCACCATGTCATACGGAAATAATATCTAGATGAATAACTCTTACAACATTTTTAATCTCTAAATAAGAACCTCATGAAAGAGATAATATAAAGTGGATACGTTAATCATTATATTATGATTTAAAATAATAATAAAATAAATTCATGATTGTTCTATAAAAACACAATGGAAACCAATGGAGAATATGATGTATTTCCTACATAAATAAATGTACGACGAGATAATTTTACCTCATGTCTTGTCATGTTTCATATGTGCTCTAATATTATATATTATAAATATTTATTTATTATAAAAATATCAAAAAACCATATTAATATATAAATTTCAACGTTCAATACATTTTTTTATTTCCAATTATCCTACTGTTCACAATTCCTCATTAAAATAGAATTTCTGTGGAATATTCGCCCATTTTCGATTATTTTATTGGTTCGATGGTCTTGATCCTTGTACATTGATCCAGCTTCCATTGTCTCAATAATTTTATTAATGGAAAAAATATAATATATATTAATTATATAAATATTTATAATCATATATAACATTATAATATTGAAAAATAAATCACAAAATTCTTAGAGATGGTTAGTCATACCCACTTTTTAATGAATTTATCTACAGTATGGTAAATAATGCATAGCCTTTTAAAAGTCATGATAATATCATATATATATATATTCATTAAATATATCAATATCGCCATCGATGTAAAAACTAATTAAAAAACTCACATCTCTTCGTGGAGGTAGTATTTAATTATTACTCATGAGAAACATTATCATTTTCCAAAGGATTGAAAGGTGGAAATGAAGATGTGATATTATAATTATCGATTCATAATTATTTAGTGAGTATGATATATAATATTTGATCATATGATAATATAATTTCATGAATTATAATGATAAAAAATTAATTACATCTCTATGTGGACGTGGTTTTCGACACATACACACAAGTGATATAATCACATCCCATTTGACATAATAGTGAGTGTATAATTTTTGGTTCTTGATCATAATACCATATAATAATATTTTGGAAACCTATGTTTTTATTTTATAATGAAACATACTATTTTTAGTATATAGATGAAAAATGTAATTGAAAATTTTCTGGTAAGATGATTACATCTCTTTTGATTGGCCTTACTTTGAAAATAAGGTATGGACCCTTTGAAGGGTAAATTATATGTAAGTTTATAAGACAAATTAGTAGGATTATGTTAATATAGAAGTCACATTTTCATGTAATGAAACGAGAGAAGGGGTGATATTTTATATTTTCGGGGAAGGGATCTCATGGTACTTCTTATAAGATTAATATATTATAATTCATTATAAATGAAATTTCAAATAAATGTCCAATAAGTCAAATATAATTCTACTATGATAACAATATCGTTATAAATTTATATTTTTTCTACATTTTGTGTCATTTCAAACCTCATATCAATGATTTACCACTTTATTAATAATTTCTAACAACAACCAAGATAACAAATAATTCAATCGTAAAGGGTTATAATTTTAAATATACTATAAAAAATTGTCTCATAAATTTGAAATGGTTGAAATTATAGACCAATATTATCCACCTCTTTCCATTTCAACATTTTTATTATTTTTAAACAATTTAAAAAAAATATTATTTTCATGAAATATCATTAAGGTCATTTTGGAAATTATTTAATTAATTTGACCATAACGAAACCAATAAAATGATTGAATTTGAATATAACAATTAAAAAGAATTATAATATTTTTTATACATATTAGAAACCCATGGAATAAAATAATTCATCCAAATTCAATAACTTATTACATTTTTAAAATTATATCATTATTTTTTTAGTTATTTGAGAAAATACTATGTTATTGTTGTGTATGATTGAAGGTATTTAAATATTAATAAGAAAATAAAAATAAAATTCCACAACAAATTAAATTAACTATATTAATTATTAACATTTATAATCCTTAAATATACATATTTACCCACATATATCCATTGGAAACTTATTTAATATTTTATTTTTATTTTTCTATCCATAAGAAAGAAATAAACAAATATTTCAATATTTCACTTGTTATATAACTCCAAAATATGTATATATACACAAAAATATTTAATAATACATCATATTTATTAACCACTTTGAGTAATTAATTATTCATTATGGAATAGTTTCTTTTGGATACCACATTTTACGTTTCAAGTGCTCGGCAAGAACTGTTTCGACAACTAAACTGATTTCCATATTTAACATGTAATAAATTTTACTTAATATGTTTTTTTATTAATTTTATAATATTCTTTGTGTATTTTAATGAATGAGTGGATAAATGAAATTATATATTTTTTATACTATTTTATGTCACAATAATTCCATAGTAGGTACCATTTTTCAAAAATAGTATTATTTAATAATTCATAAAAAATTTATCATCATCATAAAAATATGATGTAATCATCCTATGAAGAATTTAATATGAATGATAATAAATATATATCATTTAATCATATTTAATTTATTTTTGTTTAATTAGTTAATTTAAATATAAATTTGTAAAATGCAATGCAATATAGGTTTTAGAAAAAATATTTTTTAAAGCCCAAAAATAACATATATTGAAATAAAGAATAATATGGATTCCGATATAGTTAATTAATTAATTTATAAATAATTGTTAACTATATCATTTTAATAAAAAATTAATTACTTAATAAAAAATATAAATTACATTAAAATACAATATTAAAAAAAAGGAAAGACATTCTCTTCACTATTCACTGATAAATCAATCATGTTTGAAAAATCAAAATTTTTTACCCAAAGTAAATTTTGATATGATGATTTCAATAATGAATTTTTATTTTTTTTAAAAATTTGGTATATGTTTAAAAAATAAATAATTATTTCTTTTCAAATAAATCAATAAGAATAATTTTTTAGAAAACATATTTTTGGTGAATAAAATGACTTTACTAAAAGTTTTTTGATTATTTCTTAAGCAATAGACAAGAAACAATTAGCATGAAAAAAAATTAGAAATATATATATATATATTTCATAATGTGGTTAATCCTATTTACACATAAAAAATTTTATGGGTAGGTTAGTACTGTAATATTTAATTAATAAAATTTATTTCATTTTTATGTTAAATGTTTCATGTTTTATATTATATAGAACAAATTTTTTTCTAAAATCGTATGGTGCTACATTTTTTCCCACCATACATTAATAAATTATTCTCAAGAAAATTTTTATTCATTATCAATGTTTCAATATTTTAAAATTCTTTTGTTTTTACCCACATCGTAGATACATTTTATATAAAATCCTTTAAAAAGGGAATGTGGGAAACATAAATGATAATTGAAGTAAAACATTATTTTGTTTGAAAATAAGAAAATCAATTGTGTGTTTTTTAAATATAGACATAGAAGATAAAAAAAATCATATGGATTAATTAAAACTTGTAGAGATCATGGTTTTCATAATGTTAATGACTACAAATCCATATATCTATTAGGGGTGAAATATCCATCGATTAATCATGAATAAAGGTGAAAATATAATTGTTTTTCAATATCATTATATAAATGTTTTATATTCTATTAGCATCATGATAATGATAATGAGTAAATTCTATTACTTGATTTTCTCCAATTCCTTAGAAAATATTTCAACATTTGGTTGTTCATCTATCAATGTCACCTTCATCTCTAACTCAAATAAATGAATATTAATGTTATATTTTTCATTCCAAAAGAACAAAAATTTAATTTCAATAGAGCATATGAGCTATAAAAGAATAAAATATCATTCCACCTGTTGTTATATATTTATCAAGATTATAATTAATGTAAAATGATATATGACATAGATAAGTTTTATAATATACTTTAATTCATAAAAACCCCAAAAAATAAATATAAATCATTTCATGTGTAATTAACCTTAACTCCATTCAAAAATATGTTTGGAAAAAATGAGAATTAATTTTTTTAGAAATAATGTCACTAAATCTGAAAAATATTATTAAAATTAATCCCTTAAACAATATAATATATATCTTCATGTCGCATTACAATTAAATGAATTCCCGATTAATATATTCTCAGGAATAATGGTACTAACCAAAATTATAATAAAACTTTAATGAAAATATGAATGATTCTAAAAAAATAACAATCACTATATTCATTAAAAAAAATCATAGATTATATAATATATTTGAAAATTCAAAAAATGATGTAAACTCCATCAGGGATAACAAAACCCACATTATCATCAAATCACTAATGAGTTACATGGTTATATATACTATACCATTAAATAATCATAATAGCATGTAATGTTATCTTAATTGGAAATTATTAACTCAATATCTATAACATAATAAGGGTTGTCTTTCCCTACTTTTAAATGCCAGGGATGAAGACTTATTTTTATTAATAAAGAAAATACCACCTCTTAAAAAAATATGGGGAGACCCATTACATTGCTTGAAGGCTCAGAAACATGTGGTCTGAATAAAAAGACTGAAATCCCATTTTTTGGCCCCAATGGCCCAATGGTGAATAATAGTTCTACTATTACAAGGCTTCTATAGTTCCACCACCACTGTCATACCTACTAAAGTAACCTTCACCACTATAGTGTCCCCAATGATATAGTCCACTGATGCTACAATACTGCTATAGTACCTAGCTATAGTGCTTCTCCAATAACATGAGAATTCCTCCCATAATTAGGTGTTCAAAAAATATCATCATACTACTAAATCACTTTTCCCAGTTATCTGTAGCATTCAACATATTATTTCAACTCCACAATGAAAACCTAAAACAGAACAATACATAGACAGATTATGATTCATACATCCAGAAAACCATTGATTAAAATCTAATTACAACATAATTGTCAAATTTCAAAACATGAACACTTGAATAATTCAACATCAATGATCGACATGACATATTAACATCATTGGTAATGGTTTCAGATATTTTAATAGGGTATTAAATCATATAATTAATATGTTCTCTGAATATTTGAAATATAACTACTAGATGTACCTTAGGACAAAATTCATATCCCTCCATCAAAAAATACATTTCTTTTCAACAATTACTTTATATTCTTCATTTTTTCTAAAAATATAAAACATCATGTAGTTCATATGAGAAATCTTCTTGATTTCTTTTTCTGACATAATTGAATTATTGGAAACCAAATATTATTCCCTCTATGATCTTTATGGAACTCCATTTCCCCTTATTAGTTATCCCATGAAACTCCCATATATTAATATTTTTAGTCTAATAATCTAACAGTTGATTAGAAAAAATTAACAATTTTTTCCATTTCAAATCCCATCTGACATAGTGTCTCATAGAGATAATTATTCTGTTAACTATCACATTCAATAATACTAAAATTCTTACTCATTCAATCTATTGACTAAAACCAAAAATCCAAGTGTGAGAAATACTAATCACATTGGGAAACACAATAATTAAGAAAACTCATATATTGGATTTCGCAATCATGGAATATTTTTTTAACTCTATGAAAAATTATTTTTAGAATAAGTTATCTGTAATCATCACCTTTTTTAATTTTTCTGATGGTTCATAAAAAAAATTTGAACTAACCCCCGAATATCAACCAGGATTGTCAAACCACGTTTATAGTAAGGTAACACTCATTATTTAAAAGAATGATGTATGATATATACATTCCCAACTACTTTTTTGTTATTTAACATTACATGTGTATATTCAAATACCATGTCTATCTTTTGTATACTGAAAAATATAGTTTTTAAAACCACATTATCTTTTCCTTACAAAATATTTTCGATTTTTTCCAATACTTCTACAAAATATAATGGTTCTCACAAATTACTTTTCATCTGGGATTACAATAATTAACTAAACCATTATCTGAGACAATCTAAAATGATTCATAAATTTCATACATTTATATTATTAATTATTTTAGAAATATTCATTAAATAAAATTTCTATCCATTCCAAAATCGTATAGGTATGTGGTGTTATAAAAAATTGATCAATATATAACTTTTTCATAAGTGATGTACATCATCTCCCACTAATATATTCATAATTTAAAACCATCATAGATTTGTCATACTTGAAACTGGTCTTCATAATCTGGGGAATGTAAACATATAAAAGGGTGGGAAAAAGTTCTTAACAAGGGTAAGCATGTGAGACATCCTAGATCGCATAAATCTAAAATGATCATAAGAGTATGAGAAAATGATATTAAAATTAAAACCCCATACCCAAAAAAACTATATCATAATCTAGAGTCATGAAATAAATCTTCCATGTTAATAAGACATAAACCATAATAAAAGCAATGAACATGAGCAATATGAAAATATTATTGTCATAAAACATAGATTTGTGGTTGACACATATGTATAAAATTTCATTTCCTTAGTATTCAATGATAACATCAATGACATCCATATTGGATTGTGCTTATTTTATATTCCATCACATTATTTAAGGTTCAATCCCAAAAGTATCATTGTAGACAATGTCTCTTTCTGAGTTGGGTTTACTCCCCATTCCAATATAGGTTATCTCATGGGATTTAAACTTTTAATCAATGCAATAGAGTGATATATAATTCAATTACCAAATATAATATAATTAATGGCATACATATGTCTACCAATTAATTATAAAAAATTTATCATAACATATCCTATAAAAAGTAAAATAATAATAAAAATTTCATCATAAAAAAAAATTATAAAAAGAAATTCGTCTTCAGAAGTAAATTCAACATATCATATCCCATGGAAAAGAAATTAGTTTAATAAATATACTCTGATCATATATATAAACAATGATGTGAAATATTATCGATTATATCAATAGATCATATCCCAAACACAACAAAAGTAACACCATTGGATGTCATCATAGATGAAAATGACTTCCAAATATCACATGTAACATTTCATGATGAAAAAACCCATTTCACATTGAAATCACTTATTTAAATTCTATAAAATATCTAGATTATTAAATAAAATATATTCATTTAAAATAATATTTGAAAAATTTAATGGTAGTTGAATATTATTTATCTATTATGATTATAGGAATTTATTTTAATTTTTTATAAGATACAATAAAAATTTGCACTGATTTTTTTGAAAACATGTCAAAAATTATCACTATAGGGATGTGTTTAGAATATTCCTTTTATTTTTTTTAAATATTCAATAGTTTGTTATAATTAATACATATAATCATATATGATTACAAAAAAATTCAAGAAATCATTTTTTAGATAATATTCATATAGAAGAATATTAAATTTTGACCAAAGAGAGATATTAAGTGGATTCACAAAAAAAATTATATCGGTGACATGAGTTGTTAAAGGGAATAAAATTACAAGAAAACATAAAATGTCCATAAAATAGTATAATATATGATAGTCATGCTATTAATAATAGAATTACCATGAACATTCAATGTCAAAATCATATTAAAAAATAATCCTAAAAAATATTGAAACTATAAAATAATACCCTTACCACTTATGTCAATTTTCAGTCATTTTACCCATGAATTGATAATATAAAAAAAAGTATTTAATAAAATTAATGTAATGATATTTATTATGAATCATGTCAAACGAGTAGTATATAAATAATTCCATGAACATTCTGGCTTATTACATGTAGAAAATTCTAATAATGGTGGTGTCTAAGGATATCCTGAAGTGCCCAGATCAGTGTGAATCACTGAGAGGGGGAGGGGGTGAATCAGTGATCCCTTAAAACTTTTTACTAATTGATTCCTTAATCAATTAAACCTCTATGGATGGTTAAAGCCTCGATCCACTCTTCTTGTATCTCTCACCTTTCCACGAATGATGCAGTAAATGTAAAGGCACTGGACACAAGGATTTACAAGGTTCGGCACCAAAGGCCTACATCCTTGCCATGCTCTCTCAGCATGGATTCTCCCATTATAACTTGTTAGAATTACAATGGTCGATACAGCTTCCCACCGTATCTCTCCTGAGTCCCACAGGAGGGTCTTTATACTGCTTCACACAGTGTTACCAGAGTCCCACTGGCCTGCTCCAGAATCCCACTGAAGACTTCTTCTCCCTGAGTCTCACAGGGTCTTCTCCTGGCTCCTCGAGTCGCACGAGTAGCTCTTCTTCACTTTAAGTTTCTTCAAGTAACTTCAGCAGTCTGGGATAAAGACTGCTGGCCTTGCTCTTCTCTTCTGATCACTTGTGGTTGATCAGGCTCTTCTCAATCTACTGCAAACTCAGACAAACAATATCTTTCACTTCAGTCTGGCTCAGTCTCAGTTGCACACCACTGATTTAGCACTGTTCACGTGTGCACGTGCATGCATGCATGCATGCACTCCTCCTTTCCTCTTCTTGGTGCAGTAGACCCACAAAGGGTGTAGTATCTTTAAGCACACACCACCTTCTCACTTCTTCACACACTTTAATCTCTTTTGATTACACACATAAATGTGTGTTATACACTAGTGTGAGTCTTCCACTTCTTTCTTCTTCTAAGTGTGTTTACTTTTAGTGCACACACCTAGGTTCGGCCACTTCTTTAATTTGCACACAATTGTTTCACTTTAGCACACACATGAGTTGGGCCTTCACACTTCTTGTTGCACACCCTTAAATGGCCGTAGGGTGTTCCTCTTTAATTTTCACACACACACACACTCAAATGAGGTGTGGTCTTCAATTCACCCACACAAGGCTACGGCCTATTCAATTCTAACACACACACAAAGTGTGGTCTTCCCTTGGTGCACACAAGGCACTAAGGCCTTGGCCTTCTATTCTTTTGCACACACACAAATGTGGTGGCCTTCCTCCTTATGCACACACACGGCCACGGCCTTCATTCTCACTTTGCACACACAAGGCATGCAAGCCTCGGGTCCCCTTCTTGTTTAGCACAAGGCAATGCCTTGGCCTTCCACTTGCACACACTGCCCGAACTCTTTTATTCTTCTTTGCACACACCCAAGGTATCCTCGGCCGTCTTCCTCCTTCACTTGGCACACAAGCACAAGTCTCGGGTCTTCTTCAGCACACCTACTGCTCAAACATAAAATGAAGGCGCGCAAGGGGTGCGGCCAACTTCTTTTCTTTTATCGTGCAAGGACTTGGGTGCACAAGCACTCGGGTGTGCATCGTGCAACACCACGAGGCGCGCAAGCCACAAGGGTGCAAAGACACCTTGGGCGCGCAAGCTTCTCCTGCCGCGCAAGTATGCGGGCAGGGAGAGCTCTTCCTGTCGCGCAAATAATGCGCACAGGGGACTCCTCTTTCGGGCCTCGGGTGGCACCGAGAACAACAGCCGCGCAAGTGCTTTGCGCGGCGGCTTCTTCTTCGCGAGGCAGAGGCACACGCGGGACACAAATCTTCAACAAGGTTTCAGCGCATCAGCAAGCGGCACAGAGGGCTCGGCCTCATTTTTATAGGCAGAGACTGCCTCAGATTATCCGCGTGCAATAACTTCAAACACCCGAGATCTTCAGATCTTCAAGATTCGGTGAAATCTTGTTTTTCTCCTCAGTTTCCACCGCGGGTTCTTTCCTTAATTTTCTCCACGTGCATGCGACTTTGAACGCATGCACGGCCTCTTTAATTCCAATCCATGCATGCAAAGCTCGAACACCAACTGGCCTCGGCACCTTCGGTTTGCCTTCGGCCAAATCTCGAATCCTTCTCTCGTTGCATGCAAGCCCACTTTTTAATCATGGAACAGTTCGTCTTGGCTAGACGATCACAGTGGAGGCTTCACTTCCTACAGAGGTGGCCGGGAACCCGAAATCCATCTTCGGGAAGCCTCTGGTTCGAAGGAGGTACGCGGGAGGCTTCGGCTTGAGCTCGAGGAAGAGGACGGTCTCTTAGCCGTCGGATCAGGCGATCAATTAACCTTGGACGGCCTGGATTAGATCGCGGCGCCGCGGATGGATCGTGCGGCGCAGATCAAGCGCGCGATCAATCGAGCGGCTCAGATTCGCTCCCGGGAAATTTTCCGCGTCCCACATCGAAACGGGGCGCGGTTTTCTCGCGGTTTATTACCCAGCCGCTGCAGGCTACTCCACAATTGAACTCTCTCCCTCCACGGTGCCGCCCCGCACCGTGTTCTCCCTGCGGGCGCGCTCTGCGCCCAATCTCTGCTCCTGCGGGCACGCTCCTAGCGCCCACTATGCTCCTCCGGCGCGCGGGTTTCACCACCGCGTGCCCTCGGGGGCTTATACACGGCCCCCTGCGCTCCTCCGGGCGTGCCCCAGCGCCTCTGTGGTGTCTGCGGGTGCGCCCCTGCCGCCCTGAGCTCGCCCCATGGGTTCCCCCTTGGGCGTGGCGCCTTAGGCCCACATGAGCCTTGGGGTTGAACCCACAAGGTGCTCACGGGCTGGCCATATTTTTTGGCAAAATAACAAGTAGTACTTTGTCAAAAACAAAGTCCTCCATGAAAAATACCAATTCTAAATGCCAAATGCCTCCTCCTCTTCTTCTAAGCCATTCTTCCTCTTCTCTTCTTCTTCTTCTTAGAATTCCTCCATACTTCTTAAACAAATATTCATCACTTAGTAATGGAATTCACGAAGGGTCTTCATCTTCAACTGAGCTCCTAAATCACTTAAATTCTTCAATGTGCTTCATTGATCTAATCAGAGATCAATTGGATCAACTTCAAATTCACATGCACTAAGAGTTAGTACATGGATTTCATTAAACCACTTCATCCACTTAGAAGTAGTGAATGGATCATCTTGCTTCTTCAACTCCTCATGCATTGTCACTACAATGCATGGTCTTCTAATCATGTTGTGACATTGTATCCAGTTGATACAAGTTCTTGGAACTTAAAGAACAGCTCAACAATCGTCAGATTTTACTAGAGAATGTTTCAACCACATCTCCTATGCCACTTAGTGAATCTCCTAAGTGACATGCCTCTTAGTACCATGGCCACTCTCCATTCATCACCAACACCATCACAACTTTTGTCATTCACATCTTGACTTTCCTCGACATCCATTCATTCTAAGACAACAACATGTCTCATTGACAACAAATGCAACACAATGCACTTCAATCTCCCCCTTTGTATTTGTTGTCAATACACTCCTTCAGCACATATGAATGGGTCAATATGTGTGCCAATATTTTCTCCCCCTTATTGGCAATCAAATGAAAAGGTGTGGTGTGGTTCACTTTCAAAAATATCTTCCTCCCATTGAAAAGTATTTTCTTGAAAAACACTAGGAGAGGGATGATGTCACATGTTCTCTTTAGCAAAGAACCTTTAGTAAATCAACTCTAAGTCTACATGGGCTAACCCGGTGTAGAAAACAAGAGTGATGTAACCAAGGAACTCAATGTTATCCATCATTCACTGTACTTGTGAGATCATGCTCCAGGGGTTTGAAATTTTCAGATACTCAATGAATTTGCTGAATCCTGCACATACTTCACAAAACACATTAGAATGTTCAGGTGCAAAGATAAAGCTCCCCCTTTCATCCAATTGAATTCAATCCATACTCCCCCTTAATTGACAAGATAGCCTCAATTAAGAAACAAGGGATGAAAGCATGATTGGAATACCTTCACTTTCTCAAGATGATATTAATTTTAGAACATCATCTTCTCCAGATTGGCTCCCCCTCAAGGGGTGCACTCCATTCCTTCCAAACCATTCTCCAGCTGAGAGATGATCATCATCTTCAATTCCCTGCAATGTTAGCACATGTAAATACCAATGTATAAGGGAATAAGATGGAACCTCCTTGGTTCATCAATGTGAACAACAAGGTTGAGAAGATTCTCTCAACCGAGATGCCCCATTTTCACCAGTCTTCACACTTGCACATCTGATCTTCATTGATGATTGTGCTGGTGTGATTCTCAACCCATCTTCATGTGAAATATTTTTCTTCCCTTTTGCTTTAGCAAATGCCAGAGCTTCATCTTCAGCTCTTTGTAGTTCTCTGGCAAGTTGCAACTGATGTGGCCATATGACAAGTAAATCATTTGGAAGGGTGGCCCCAGTTTTGGAAGTTCCACATGGTTCTTTGAATGCTGTTAAGCTACCTCTCTTAGGCAACTTATTTTCAATCAATCCCTTATTCTTCTGGATTGATTGTCTTTTTGAGTTCAGTCTGCCTCTATTGAATTTCATGGCTTCTTTACAAAGATCCATGATATGTCCTTTCTTCCCACAGTAGAAGCATTTCTTGGTGGTCCTTCTGGATGCATCACCCTTCTTGGACTCAGACTCCAAGGACTTATCTTCATTCTTCAAACTCTTATTGGGAGCATCTTCCACTTTCTTCTGCTTGCTTCCCAAGGAATCTTTCTGAGCCAGGTTCTGTGATCTTTTCTTCTTTTGAGCTCTGGATACAGTTGGAGATTGACATGTATCTTTTTGACCACTTTTGCAAACATCCCAGATGTTGTCAAGCAATCCAAATCTGTTAGCAGTAAACAGATGTCTCTGGACCTGTGGATGCTGCTTCTTTTCTTCTGGCTTGCTCCCCCTAGGCATGGGCTTTCTCTGTGCTTTGGCATTCAGTGGATTGTACCAACAATCCTTTGCACAATGCTCATACTTGTTACAACACCAACACTGACCCACGAATCTTGACCTCTTCAGTCCTTCTGATTGTAGGGTACTTTTCTTGACCTGTTGTGCTGTTTCAGGAGAGCTCTGCTTCTTTACTGTCTTCATCCATATTTGTTTGGAATTATTCTTCCATCCTGCACTTTTTGTGGAAACACAATTAGAAGCATCAGTACACGATGGTATGGATGGTACCTTGTTTTTAGAAGAAGTTGCCCTTTCATTAGAGGATGTCTTTCTTTTAGAATCATCCTGCTCAATGCATACTTGAGTAGCAACATTTCTCCTTTCAGCTGACTGGGAGGCTTCAGCTTTGGGTGATTGCAGATTTTTCAATATCACCTCTAGTTCTAAGCATTTCATGTTAAGGGAGTTCTTCTCATCCTCAACAGTTCTTAGCCTTCCTTCCCATTTCTCTTCCAGCTGTTTTATCTGGTCTTCATGCACCTTCTTTAATTCTTGCAATGAATTGTCCAGCTCCTTCACCAATTTGACTTTTTCTTCAAGTTGAGCATCTCTGACAACCATTGATACTTTATGCCTTTTTTCCAGTGCATGGAAAACATCTTTGACCATAGTCTTAAAGAATTCTTTCTCAGAAAGGCTTCTTTGCAATTATTCACAAGTATCTTCATATCTTTCATTGCAAAGAGATACTGTTTCATCTTTAGCATTTACCAGCTTTCTGAGAGTGTTGGTTATGCCAACCCTTTTAGCCAATTGGACTTCCAGAGAATTGGCTTCATCTTCTAGCTGTAATTTTTCTTCTTGAAGATCAAGGAGGCCTGTAGCTATACATATTGCAACTTTCTTGGGGACTCTCTTCTGAATATATTTGATTGCATTTAGAAGATCATTGTTTCTTCCATCTTCATCACAGCTAGAGCAGGCTTCATCAGAAGAATGATATAAGGAATTGTCATCTGATGTGACTTTCACATTTCTTTCCATAGAAGGAGTTTCTCTGATTGCATCAACCTTCTTCTTCATCTTCTTGGCCTGTTTCTTCTTTCTATTTTTCTGAGTCTTGGCAGATATCTCCATTTGAGGCTGTTCTTTCATTTCCTCAAATCTGCACTCCATATAGACTCTCTTGGATCTTTTAGAGGTAACCTGCTCTGATACCAATTGAAGTGCCCAGATCAGTGTGAATCACTGAGAGGGGGAGGGGGTGAATCAGTGATCCCTTAAAACTTTTTACTAATTGATTCCTTAATCAATTAAACCTCTATGGCTGGTTAAATCCTCGATCCACTCTTCTTGTATCTCTCACCTTTCCACGAATGATGCAGTAAATGTAAAGGCACTGGACACAAGGATTTACAAGGTTCGGCACCAAAGGCCTACATCCTTGCCATGCTCTCTCAGCATGGATTCTCCCATTATAACTTGTTAGAATTACAATGGTCGATACAGCTTCCCACCGTATCTCTCCTGAGTCCCACAGGAGGGTCTTTATACTGCTTCACACAGTGTTACCAGAGTCCCAGTGGCCTGCTCCAGAATCCCATTGAAGACTTCTTCTCCCTGAGTCCCACAGGGTCTTCTCCTGGCTCCTCGAGTCGCACGAGTAGCTCTTCTTCACTTTAAGTTTCTTCAAGTAACTTCAGCAGTCTGGGATAAAGACTGCTGGCCTTGCTCTTCTCTTCTGATCACTTGTGGTTGATCAGGCTCTTCTCAATCTACTGCAAACTCAGACAAACAATATCTTTCACTTCAGTCTGGCTCAGTCTCAGTTGCACACCACTGATTTAGCACTGTTCACATGTGCACGTGCATGCATGCATGCATGCACTCCTCCTTT
Source organism: Viscum album (assembly GCA_963277665.1). Taxonomy (NCBI): domain Eukaryota; kingdom Viridiplantae; phylum Streptophyta; class Magnoliopsida; order Santalales; family Viscaceae; genus Viscum; species Viscum album. The sequence continues at coordinate 667,415,050 of OY728162.1, forward strand.
CCTCTTCTTGGTGCAGTAGACCCACAAAGGGTGTAGTATCTTTAAGCACACACCACCTTCTCACTTCTTCACACACTTTAATCTCTTTTGATTACACACATAAATGTGTGTTATACACTAGTGTGAGTCTTCCACTTCTTTCTTCTTCTAAGTGTGTTTACTTTTAGTGCACACACCTAGGTTCGGCCACTTCTTTAATTTGCACACAATTGTTTCACTTTAGCACACACATGAGTTGGGCCTTCACACTTCTTGTTGCACACCCTTAAATGGCCGTAGGGTGTTCCTCTTTAATTTGCACACACACACACTCAAATGAGGTGTGGTCTTCAATTCACCCACACAAGGCTACGGCCTATTCAATTCTAACACACACACAAAGTGTGGTCATCCCTTGGTGCACACAAGGCACTAAGGCCTTGGCCTTCTATTCTTTTGCACACACACAAATGTGGTGGCCTTCCTCCTTATGCACACACACGGCCACTGCCTTCCTTCTCACTTTGCACACACAAGGCATGCAAGCCTCGGGTCCCCTTCCTGTTTAGCACAAGGCAATGCCTTGGCCTTCCACTTGCACACACTGCCCGAACTCTTTTATTCTTCTTTGCACACACCCAAGGTATCCTCGGCCGTCTTCCTCCTTCACTTCGCACACAAGCACAAGTCTCGGGTCTTCTTCAGCACACCTACTGCTCAAACATAAAATGAAGGCGCGCAAGGGGTGCGGCCAACTTCTTTTCTTTTATCGTGCAAGGACTTGGGTGCACAAGCACTCGGGTGTGCAGCGTGCAACACCACGAGGCGCGCAAGCCACAAGGGTGCAAAGACACCTTGGGCGCGCAAGCTTCTCCTGCCGCGCAAGTATGTGGGCAGGGAGAGCTCTTCCTGTCGCGCAAATAATGTGCACATGGGACTCCTCTTTCGGGCCTCGGGTGGCACCGAGAACAACAGCCGCGCAAGTGCTTTGCGCGGCGGCTTCTTCTTCGCGAGGCAGAGGCAGACGCGGGACACAAATCTTCAACAAGGTTTCAGCGCATCAGCAAGCGGCACAGAGGGCTCGGCCTCATTTTTATAGGCAGAGACTGCCTCAGATTATCCGCGTGCAATAACTTCAAACACCCGAGATCTTCGGATCTTCAAGATTCGGTGAAATCTTGTTTTTCTCCTCAGTTTCCACCGCGGGTTATTTCCTTAATTTTCTCCACGTGCATGCGACTTTGAACGCATTCACGGCCTCTTTAATTCCAATCCATGCATGCAATGCTCGAACACCAACTGGCCTCGGCACCTTCGGTTTGCCTTCGGCCAAATCTCGAATCCTTCTCTCGTTGCATGCAAGCCCACTTTTTAATCATGGAACAGTTCGTCTTGGCCAGACGATCACAGTGGAGGCTTCACATCCTTCAGAGGTGGCCGGGAACCCGAAATCCATCTTCGGGAAGCCTTTGGTTCGAAGGAGGTACGCGGGAGGCTTCGGCTCGAGCTGGAGGAAGAGGACGGTCTCTTAGCCGTCGGATCAGGCGATCAATTAACCTTGGACGGCCTGGATTAGATCGCGGCGCCGCGGATGGATCGTGCGGCGCAGATCAAGCGCGCGATCAATCGAGCGGCTCAGATTCGCTCCCGGGAAATTTTCCGCGTCCCACATCGAAACGGGGCGCGGTTTTCTCGCGGTTTATTACCCAGCCGCTGCCGGCTACTCCACAATTGAACTCTCTCCCTCCACGGTGCCGCCCCGCACCGTGTTCTCCCTGCGGGCGCGCTCTGCGCCCCATCTCTGCTCCTGCGGGCGCGCTCCTAGCGCCCACTATGCTCCTCCGGCGCGCGGGTTTCACCACCGCGTGCCCTCGGGGGCTTATACACGGCCCCCTGCGCTCCTCCGGGCGTGCCCCAGCGCCTCTGTGGTGTCTGCGGGTGCGCCCCTGCCGCCCTGAGCTCGCCCCACGGGTTCCCCCTTGGGCGTGGCGCCTTAGGCCCACATGAGCCTTGGGGTTGAACCCACAAGGTGCTCACGGGCTGGCCATATTTTTTGGCAAAATAACAAGTAGGACTTTGTCAAAAATAAAGTCCTCCATGAAAAATACCAATTCTAAATGCCAAATGCCTCATCCTCTTCTTCTAAGCCAATCTTCCTCTTCTCTTCTTCTTCTTCTTATAATTCCTCCATACTTCTTAAACAAATATTCATCACTTAGTAATGGAATTCACGAAGGGTCTTCATCTTCAACTGAGCTCCTAAATCACTTAAATTCTTCAATGTGCTTCATTGATCTAATCAGAGATCAATTGGATCAACTTCAAATTCACATGCACTAAGAGTTAGTACATGGACTTCATTAAACCACTTCATCCACTTAGAAGTAGTGAATGGATCATCTTGCTTCTTCAACTCCTCATGCATTGTCACTACAATGCATGGTCTTCTAATCATGTTGTGACATTGTATCCAGTTGATACAAGTTCTTAGAACTTAAAGAACAGCTCAACAATCGTCAGATTTTACTAGAGAATGTTTCAACCACATCTCCTATGCCACTTAGTGAATCTCCTAAGTGACATGCCTCTTAGTACCATGGCCACTCTCCATTCATCACCAACACCATCACAACCTTTGTCATTCACATCTTGACTTTCCTCGACATCCATTCATTCTAAGACAACAACATGTCTCATTGACAACAAATGCAACACAATGCACTTCATATCCAAATCAATTTGTAGGTTTTCAAGAGGGGAATTGGATTTCAAAAAATATTTTTGAAAGGCTGCATTATAGATACTATATGATTCATCATAATAGAATTAATTTAGTGTAAGTTGTCAAGCTATGACATGGTGGATCACGTGGATCTATTTAAATATTATTTTCTATTTAGAATTGTGGGGAATGGTATAGTACATAGTATCTCTAAGAAGGTGGAGGTTGTGTTTTTGAGAGATCAAGTAAGAAGTATAATACTATGGTCAATTTTTCCGTGGTTTTCCAATTTGGAACACACTATGCCATGGTGTAATGTCTATATCATTTCCTCTTCTCTATTGTTGAGGGTCTACGATGTGGAGGTTTATGTTTCACCTAAGTCCATTTATTATTTAATAGGATATAGTAATGGATATATTTGTGGATATAATAGGGAATTCGACCATCAAGGTGGAGGCAAGTCCTGGGGGGATAGGACATGATTTTCTTTATTTTTATGGGGGGTATGGTGTTTTCATGGTGGCTCTTTCGGGGTCCTTTATTTTTTAGGATGGGAATGAATTCCCTAATATACATGATAGTGAAAATGCATTCACTATTGTTCATGTTTATTTCAATGATATTTACCAGACCAATTTATCATTATTATCTAAATGAAAATGTTTTTGGATTTTAGGGTTATTTTTAGCATGAAATTGAAAATTGCATATTATGTTTAAACAATCACTTCGGTAATATAATAATATCATTTTCATTGTTTCTAAAAATAGAATTATTCATTTTACGGATTTTTATGTTCTTGAGATACACATTTTTCAATTGGGACAACTGTTTATTCAATATTCTAGAGGCCCAAATAAACCATTCTTTTTGGAATGGTTTCTAGATGTAAGTGTGGACACCACCCCATTCAAAGGGGGATAACTAGGTATAGAAGTTTCCAAATTGTTAATTCTAATTGGAGATAAAATTAAATTAAATGGAACATGTCAATTATGAGTTTCCAGGAGATATTATTACATTAAATCATTATTTGAGTGAGTCAATGAAGAGGAAGCTGAAGTGTCACTTCTTGCGTAAAAAGTTGTCTTCAGTTATTAAATCACATATTTTTGTTAAAAATTCTAAAATAATCTAATTAATGGAGGGTAGTTTTTTTATTTCATTTCAAACAACTCAATAGAAGAAACCATAATGTGATTCGGTAGAGACAAGGACTAGATCAGAGGCAATATTCAAGCAAATGGATTCTAGAGAGCAATTTTCACCCCTTCATCCACTTTATATTCTCATCAAAACATCATTTCAAGGGGAGTGTGTTAAATTATATTTTTGTTCTACTGATGATTTTCTAGAAAAAGTGGATCTATATTGAATATAATCAAGGACTTAAGTTATAATCTCTATGTGGTTGTGGGAATCACACATCCTATGATTCATCCATTTTGAGATTCTGTTCTTTATTGAAAACTCTATTCTTTTTAAATTATCTAAGATTTTTTTGCTTGATTTATGGTGGAATCTCATAATATTGTCTTAATTTTCATATAATTTTTTCTGAATTTTTTTTGAACTTATTATTGTAAAAAATTTGTCTTGTTGTTTAAAATTACTTGGGTGAGGTCTCCCCATTGAGCCCAATCAGTTAAACTAGTTTTGTTTTTTCGGGGGTTCTCAAGAAACCAGATCAATTCATATATGGATAAACACTTATAATTGAGGTCTTAATATGGTTTTGGGTAAATATGGATGTATAAAATGAGGAATTAAGTTATAAATTTTTATAATTTAATTGGAATACATTGGTAAACATGGATAAGTATAGTGGATAATAGTTTACGTTTTTCCACCGTTGCATTATTTAATTTTTTTTCATCAGTTTGGATTTCTTATCTTATCTAATCACAAATATAGATATGCAGTTTTAATTTCATTAATTTAATTTAACACAATTAAAATCATTTAGAATACACATTTCATGTTCATAAGTTAGACAAAAATGAAAAATTGATAATTTGAAAACTTATCCTATAATCTCATCATGAGACAACCTCATGGTCACCAATATACTTCATTTTATGGGGAAAATCCATAAATAATAATTTCTACTAAGACAAACATACCCAAAAACCTCCAAAATGTCCCAATTTTGAATATGAGAAGATATAAGATTGTAATATAATCAACAAATAAATTGTGGAAAATTATTTTAGTTAATTTAGACCATATCTTTTAAATTAACACTTAGTTATTCTATTTAAAATCATAATAGGGTAGCAAATTATTAAATATTTAAAGGGAGAAATATTTACTTATTTGATGTAAAATATACCATAAATAAATAAATTATATCATTTTATACCATATCATAATGATTTTAAATTATTTAAAAATGTTTTATTATTTTTAAATAAATTACTAAAACATTATTTTGACAACAAACAAATAGAATAAATTTTGACACTATTCAATTCATTGAATTTTCAAAATAATAATATAATAAGATAAAACAGAAATGAAATTTTAATTTTTTACTAGGGGTAAATTTCATCTATAAAATTCATTAGAAATGTTAATTTTCCCAAATTATATTTACATTAATTTTTTTAATATCATATATTTGATATTTCTTTTATTAAAATAAATACTACATCAATTTTTTGTAAATATTTAATGTTATTATTTGTTGAATAAAATATAAAAATAAAATACAATTATTAGGATAAATCTACTATATTTCATATGAATACTTGTATTTGAATTTAAATTCTAGAAAATCCAATTTTTAAACTCGTATACTTATTTCATTATGAAGGTGTAAACATTAACATAACATTAAATAATAATATAAGTTTTATAGTCACATCTATAAGTATCCAAATGGTGCATAACTCAACCATTGGATGATTATGGTAGAGACATAAATGACCAATATGATTTTTTAAAGTGTTTGGTTTTTTAATGGGTATTAGTATTTTAATAAAAACTTTTATATTTATTTTTTTGTCAATTAAATAATTTTTTCATTATTAATGTATAAGATATTAAGGTAATTAATTATTTCCTAAAAATAAAAAACAAATTACCATGATAAATAAAAGAAATTAACCTTAAAATGAGTTTTTATAATCAAAATAATATTTAGTATAACATTATTCTTAAAATGATATAGTTATTAAAATTTGAGTGAGACATATTTAACTTTTCTTTCAATAAAATAAATAAAATGTCTTATTTTTATCCAAGTGGATTAAAATTTATTCTATTTCAACCCAAGGATTTTTTAGGTTTCAAAAACTCACCCAATGATATTAATAAAAGTGTTGGAGTAATTGTATAATATTATTCTTACCATTAATTACCCAGTTTACACTTTTACAATATTAATAAAAACTAAATATATAACTATTAGTTATGAAAAAATATTATATTTACCTAAATTCAGATTACTAATTCCAAATATGATGTTAATTTTTTCAAACTTCAAATCACAGAAGATTCATTAATTAGTTTAAAATGAATCCCAATTCTGGAAAGAGATAAGGTGTTTTTAAAATCTAAAACATCGCAATATATTTAAATGTTTTTGTATATGAATTTAATTTAAAATTAATGAAAATGACATAAATAATATTGAATGATTAAAATATTTTTTTTATAATTTAAAACCATTCGAAATTTTATGTTAAATATGTAAATTATTTCGATGAAAAATGTTGTTTTCACATAAAATTTAATGTATTTTTACTATTTATCAAAACATGAATGTTATCCAAAATTTATCAAAAGTAAAATATTATCTCTCACTTCAAAATAAATTATTTATTTTTTTATATAAAAATTATTAATGTGTCAAAATCTAAATTTAAAAGGGGTTCTTCATTCGAAGGTGTAAAATTAACATTTTAAAAAATATTGGTTTTTATACATCAAATAAGTGTTATTCATACCTTATGACGAAAATATTCATTTGATGAATATAAATAATATATTATTAAGTATATAAAATATATATCTCATTAATTAAATTACCATTAATAATTCATTCAAAAATACAAATATCTAATTGATTTATATTTCTAATAAATTATTGATAGCCAATGAATTCACAATTGATTTTCATAAGTTTCTAATACTTATTACAGTTAGCCTAACAGCAAGGCTATTAACTAGACAATAAAAATAGATATATTAATTTCATTTAAATGGTATTGAATGATCATTTTTGATCATATGTGTCTTATTTAGTGGATTTTAATTTTGATCATCCATTCTCACCATTTTTGCACTTCATGCCTAATGTACACCAATTTAGGCCCAACGAATCATCTAGTTTTAAGGAATGTAATTATATATATTTTAATTTGAAATTTTGGTAAACTTATCTACACTAAAAAATGAACATTGTTCATTCAGGGATCAATGGAGGATTCGTAAAGGATTATGGGGACATTTGGCGATGAAAGCAAACAATTCTAGAGAAAGCAAATTGGACTCCATCCTAGCAATGAGAATGTGGGGCCCACAATAATTTCCCAATGAAGCCCTCAATTCGCGGTATGCTAGAAGACATATAGGGGAACAAATAATTATTTAGGATCCATTGCAAATTCAACCTCCACTGTGGCTATTTAGGTGACCTAAATTTTACATGTGGTTTGAAGAAATTCGGGGCTCTATTTTATTAATCTATTGCTCACTCTATGTCGGCCATCTAGAAGGTCATTTCGACACATTTGTTCAGTCGATGCAAGCAAGCTTCCACTTCGAGTCAATGGAGTAAATCAATTTTTATCCATTACATTCCACCACCCTAATGCCTAAATTAATTTATTAATTGGGCATAAATTGATTTAGGCTCAGCTTATGGCTTCCCAATTACCTATTAAAGGCAGTGGTGGTGAGGGGGATGAGATATCTCTTGTTATTGATGTAATGTTATTATGCCAAAGTTATTCTGTAATGTTTTCAATTTCCATGTATTTTTCTTTTTATATTTCTATGTTCATAATCAACATATTTATCTTAAATTATTCACATTTCTTTCATTTAAACTCTATAAACAAAAAGAATAGTGATATCTTTCTGCTGTGGAGAATTAGTTCACACATAGGTATGTATTTTATTCACAAACACGTAGGAGTGCTTGTTATTTTTTTCAGTTTTAATTTCCTCAATCCAATTTATGTAAGCCATCTTCTACCGACCATTGAGAGTATACCATGAAAGGAGGGAAAACCCTTTAATGGGTCGAATGTACGAATGTGAAGAGTCTAGATTGAATGTTATTTTATGAATGAATTTTTGTTAAATAGATAACTAAATTAATACTTCCATTATTTAGTTATTTCCACTCTTCATCTTCACTATTTTTGAGGAAGCTAAATATATGTACTAAAATGACCATATACCTTGGAGAGACCATGAATTTGGTTCTCTACGTGTGTAGGGGACTAGTAATTGCGTTTAGTAAGCATCAAACCTAAAAATTATGAAGTTATTGTTATTTTTAAAAAAGGATTCAACAATAATTAATAATACCATATTTTTATAAAGAAGTAAAATTCATTTAATCCACCCCGATCATAATCCTATAATAAACCTATTTTCATTTATGTGAATTCACAAAGTTTTATTAGTGTTCTTTGGAACCATCTAAAATCATAACCATGTTGTCCACTTCATATCCAAAAATCCATCTCATAGGTTTTTTACCATAGCTATCATCTTAGGTCTTAGTGGATTAGATAACCCAAGATGGACTACAATGACCATTCTACATTCATATCTTGTGTAAATTTGAGCATGAATCAAATTTTGGGACCATTTATGGGGACTAGGAATGTAAATTAGACCAAAACCTTATTTCCCCACCCAAATTATTCTATTCTCACACAATATCTCTTTTCTTGTCAATTTCTCTATTTTTTTCCATTCAGTGGATGTCCGGCTCCACCCGCGATAATTCAAACAGACCAGTTTGGGTGGAAAGTCAAATGATAGGGGATTCAAGTGAACCTCGGGGATTGTTTCCAGTATATCATAATATTCTTGATACTCCAGAAGCAAAAAAATTGAATCAATTATAATGTTGGGGTTTCCATGAAATATAATAGTAAATCCTTGGGAAAAAATTGGATAATGAAATTGAGACTTGCATCAATTCACTCATGGGACCAATTTCAAAGAGAATTCTACAAAAAAATACTTCCCTCATCACAAAATAATTTCACTTAAAAAGAAAATTAAATATCTTTTTTGAAAAAGAGGGAGATTCATTCTATGAAACATGGGAGAGGTTCAAAGACACCCTAAACATTGTTCCTCATCATGTTTTTTCTATACTTGAAAAAGTGAGATTTTTTAATGAAGGGTTGGGCATGGGGAACAAACAATTAATTGACATGATGTGTAATGGATCCTTTAAAAACAAATCCCTAAATGGTGATTATGAGTATCTGTAAATCCATTATGAAAAAAGTCAAACATGGGGAACGCCAACTTATTCTAAAAAGAAACACAACCCTACTGGAATTCATACACATAGAGAATAAGAAATACATATGGCTAAACTCATTGCACTCTCTAGTAAGTTTATAGAGATTGTACTTCAGAAATTCCATGAAATCCAAACTGTAGACACTTTTTGCACAATTTGTGACAAACATGACCATAAGATAGACAACAACCCAACCATTCCTTCCATTAAGAATGTTATTTTATGAGGACCCCCTACTGATGTTAATGATTTGAAATTTCAAAACCCTCAATACCAAAACACCTCATCCAAAGGTAAAATGAACACCCATGTTTCCACTGGAAATATAACCAACAGCGTAGTCAACCACAGGGACAGAATCCTTACCCCCATCAAAATTAAAAAACCCATAACCAGTTCCAAACCCAACCTATCCAATAGCAACAGACACCATTCCATTTTCAACAACCCATATCACATACAAAATATCCCCCCTGTGATAAACCAGTATTCTCAAGTACCAACCCAAACTGTTCCACAAATCCTACTAGAAAAATTGTGAAAAAAATGGAAAGGATGATCTCGAGAGTCTATTTCTTAATAAAAGAACATCAAACCATCAAATCTGGAAAGGCACCCATGCCTACACTAGTCAGTCCACAACAAAAAATAAGTTAAGAGTCGTATTTCAGTAAAACAACTCAGGAACAATATAAGGGTGTGACTGTTTGAAGAAGTGGTAAATCAATTGAAAAACTGAACAACTAATTTAGAACCCATCTGATGATTCAAACTCAGATGAAAATACAAATCGACCAGACTATCAAACAGAAAAACATGTTAACATTTTCAAAGAAAAAACTCGTCAACAAACAACCCCATAACCTGCATCATTTCCTCAATGCATGGGGTGGAAAAAAATCTTCAATTTAGTGAAATGTTGAAGGAAATTATCTCACAAGTCAAGTTGAACATTCCCCTTTTTGATGAAATCTAAAACATACCTTTCTACTCATGGTAACTTAAGGATTTGTGCACTTTAAAAAAATGTTTCACATAAAAACCAAGTCCTTTTGGATGATAATGTGAGTACCTTGATTCAAGGGACCATTCCTCTGAAGTTGAAAGACCTGGGGTTCCCTTACATCAATGATGAAGTAAGAGAGGTAAAAGTTGTCAGGGCCTTGTGTGACCTATGTGCTAGTGTCAATCTCATCCCCTATGTTGTGTACTTCCAGTTAGGCCTAGAGGAGCTCCAAACCACATTTATCACACTTCAACTTTCTGATCATACCATTTGGGTTCCAAAGGAAATTTTAAATGCAGTTCTGGTAATGGTTGAAAACATCATCTACCCTCCTGACTTCGTTGTCCATGACAACCATCCAAACATAGAAAATAAGGAACAAACCCCAATCATCCTTGGTCGTATATTCCTTGCAAAAATAATCCCTTTCATGTAAGTTCTAAATTGGAAAAATATCCCTCACCTTTGGAAACATGAGACTAGTCTTGAACATCTATAATGCATGCTCACAAATAGATTATGAAAAGTATTTTAATGACGAAAATAGGGTAGGAAGAATTGATAATGAATCCATAGAACATCATGGAATATTTTATGAATGTTTAAGTCTAGATGAGATTAATTTACCTTGTTCACCTGAAGAATTTTTATCTCCTTGGCTAGATTCACTTTCAGATTTATCCTATGATGAAATCTTAAGGCCAAAAATAAGTGAAATATTTTAGGAAACCACATTCATGGACACCACTCCAACTCCCTTCCCTGACACTGATCAAACCAATCGTGAAGATGAAACTTCTACTCATGGGTATTTTATTATATATAAAACTCTAGAAAATAAAATTGTTCTTAATCCAATGTCCCAATCTTCTGATGAAATTTTGAAACAACCTGATATTGATTTGAAATAACATCCTTATTCACTTATATAAGTCTTCCTAGGAGAAAATAGAACAAATCCTACTATCATTTATTATTCGCTTCAATCAAATCATGAGAGGATACTTCTAGATGTCCTAAGGAAACACAAGAATTCCATTGGATGGACCCTGTTTGATATTCCTAGGATAAACCCACTTATCGGGACATATAGGATTGATCTGGAATCTGAATCAAAGACATATAATCAACCTCATCGGTGAATCAATACTAATCTCATGTAATTAGGTAGAAAAAAATTTATGAAATTATAAAAAGCTGGTATAATATATCCCATAGTTGAGAGTGAGTGGGTTTTCCCAATCTACGTGGTTCGAAGGAAGACTAAAATCACAGTGATAACTAATATTGATGGATAAATTTTTCCAACTAGGGTGAGTAGTGGCTGGAGAGTCTGCATCGACTATTAGAAGATAAACTCATTTACCAAGACAGGCCATTTCCCCTTACCAGTCATTGTCCATATCCTTGAGAGAGTCGCAGGTCACGCCTTCTACTATTTCATAGATGGGTTCTCGGGGTACACTAAATTTGAGGTCTCCCTAGAGGATCTAGGGAAGAATAATTTCACCTGTCCATTCATCAACTTTTCTTTGAAACAAATTCCCTTCAGGTTTTGAAATTCCCCTGGAACCTTCCAGAGGTGCATGATGGGAATCTTCTCAGACATGGTAGGGGATTTTATATAGGTCTTCATGGATGACTTCTCTGTGTTTGGTGATACATTTAAGGTATGTCTAAGGAACGCGGAGATAGTATTGTAAAGATGTGAAGAAAATAATTTGGTCCTAAACTCAGAAAACATCCATTTCATGTTTAAAGAGGGACTAGTCCTTGTCCATGTAGTATCTGGTAGAGGGATAGAAGTTGATAAAGCTAGGGTCGACATCATTCATATCCTTCAGTCTCCTAAAACTTTTAAGGATGTTTGGTCCTTATTAGGACATGTAGAATTTTATAGAATGTGCATTAATAATTTTAGCTCAATTTCTTGACTACTTTGTTCTATTTTGGTAAAAGATTATCCATTTTTATGGACAAAAAGTAGTGAGGATTTATTCTCTACGCTCATGTCATCTCTTATCTCTCCACCTATCATGCATTATCCAAATTGAAAACATCCTTTCACACTCATGTGTGATGCGTGTGAATTTTATTTTGGAGCAGTATTAGGTCAATGGTTTGAGAGAAATCTATGTGTTATTTCTTATTCAAATAAATCATTAAATGAAGAAAAAAATCAACTACACCACCACTAAAAAGGAGTTACATGATATTTTTATTACCTTAGAAATGTTTAGGTCCAACCTCTTAGGGCCCCCCATCAATGTGTTCACTGACCATTATGAACTAAAATACCACTTCCAAAAACAAGATGCTAATGCTAGACTGATTAGGTTGGTCCTTCTATTACAAGAATTTGACTTCACAATCATGGACAAAAAGGGTGCTGAAAATGGTGTTCCTGATCATCTATCTTGTATAGAATTTAATGAAAAATTATCTCACCTTTATGTGTGTGATTCAATAAGTGATGAACACCTATACTCATTGAGTTACTACCCTAGGTATTCCAACATAGACAACTTCCTAGTTATATGAGTCATTCCAAAATTTTTAGGGACTCAAGAAAAACCGAAATTTATTTCTGATGTTAGGAACTATGTGTTTGATGATCCATACCTCTATAAGTACTTCCCTGACCAAGTCATTAGGATGTGTGTCCCAAGATCTGAACAAGAGTCCATCCCTAAATTCTGTCATAGTGAGGTGTACGGAGGTCACTTTTCCACTAAGAAAACATATGATCGGGTTCATCAATGTAGTCTCTTCTGGACCACCCTCCCAAGGGACTCTTACACATATTGTCAAATTTTTCTGAGGGTCAACATGTTGCGTCCATCACAAAATGGAATCAAATTCCACTCACTCCCATCTTAGTGATTGAAATTATTGATTGATGGGGAATAGACTTCATGTGTCGTTTCCAAAACTATATGGAATATCTGCCCATCATTTTAGCTTTCAATTATGTCACCAAATGGGTTGAGACCATTCCTAAAAAATACAATGATCATCAAACTGTTACTATATTTCTCATGGAAAACACCTTCTCTCGATTTTGAATTCCCGGGTCTATCATTAGTGATCGTGGAACTCTTTTTTGCAATCTTCCATTCTCATCACTAATGGAAAGTATGGAATTCCTCACAAAGTGTCCACTTATTACCACCCACTGAACAATGGTCAAGCTGAGTTAGCCAATCGACAAATCAAATAAATTCTGGAGAAAACTGTTAATACATCTAGGAATGATTGGTCGATAAAAATCATAGATTCACTTTGGGCATATTGAACCACATATAAATTTTTTTTTGGAATGTCCCCAAATTGGTTGGTTTATTGTAAATCATGCAACTTGCACATGAAGATTGAACATAAGAACATTTGAGAAATTAAGAAAATGAATTATGAACTCTCATTAGATGAAACAAAAAATAAAATTAGATCTCAATGAACATGAGGAACATAGGATAGAGGATTATGAAAATTTATGTATTAATAATGCTAAACTACAAGCCTACCATACTCGAAATCTAAAAACCAAAAACATTGTACCGTGTAATCCTATTCTTTTATATAGTTCTAAACATCATTTTCAACTAGGAAAGATGAGGCATAGATGGTCAGGTCCATACATAGTGCATAAGGTGTACCCCCAGGGGGATGTAGAAATTAAATATCCCACCAACGGTCAAACATTTAAGGTAAATGGTCCTAGAGTCAAACCATTCCTAGAACCATTTTAAAAACACGAATTTGATGAATAATTGTGTGAAACTACCTTAGATGCTGAAAATAATAATCAATTAGGGGTCCAAGTCAACCTAATGATGTTAAACAGAGTATTCCATGAGAGGAAACCCGTGGGTTTCATGTTTCCAATAATTTTTTTGTTTTAATCAATATTATATTTCAAATAGGAATAGTGGATCCTTTTGATATAATTTTATTCGACCTCAGATTGTTGACCTATTCTTCTCTTATGAGTATGGATGGGGAGGAATGGGGAACACCATATTCATCCGTGTCACACGATGTGATCCTGAATTAATACCTTACCCAAAAAAATAAAAAATAAAAAAATCTATCTTATGTTTGATTATAAAAAAATGAAACCCATAAAAATTTTGAGACTTGGTCATAAATAAATTGTTGTGTTGTTCGTTTTTTCTTGTTTTTTCTTGTTCTTATGGTTCATGGACTATTTTTGGAGATAAATATTCAATCAATGAGGTGCCTACATCTCCCAAGACAACAAAGAGTGATTTGGGAGCACCATAATCATCATTATGAATCCACCTTGTGTACTAGTTCCATGCCCTTTCCAACTAATTCCACCCCCACCAGAGTCATTCTCCTCTATTTACTTTTTAAGAAACTAGGGACAATTTCATTCCATGTTGGGGGTGTTGAAAAATAATGTTAAAAAAACAATGAAAAAAATAAGAAAATTTAATTTTTTTTAATATAATATCATCTTTCCTAACATTAAAACAACATAGAAAATAATTTTTTTTCATCATTATTAATTTAATTCATGATTAATTTTTCAAGCATTGATTTTGGATGTTTGGTTGTCCCATGATAATTTTTATAATTTTTTTTTTCATCTATTAAATAAAAATGCCACAACACACGTCCTCTATATGGTGGGGTACTAATTTGAAATCTTGGGGTCCCATAATAAATAGCATTGGATGGATCAAATTATTTTTTAATAATATGTGTATTCAAAAAAATATAAAAATAAAAATTTTCGTATAGAGCAATGGATTGATAAAATGTGAGGATTTCTGTACTTGGGGATTGTGACTCCAGAGTACTCGAACAATGATTTTTTCACTCTATATCTATTTATGGTAATATAACTTTGTTTTTGATCTTGTTAACTCGATATGATGCCCGAGTATGTGGGATTCACTTTGTTCCCTATGCACTTTGAGCTCAGAAGTCATCTGCAAAGTCTTGATACAAGGGTTAATTTGATCAACTATAATCTAAATTACTATGGAAACATTCAAAAAAATAAAAATAAAAAAATAAAATAAATATTTAATACTCATATAAGGATTAATTGTGATTCCACCTAGCTCTTCCATGATTTCTCCCTTGAATGAAAACGAATGCCAATTTCTATTGTGATTTACAACATATAATTCCATGTAATTGAGTTGGATGTAGAATGATGATGGATTTGATCAAAGGAATGAGAATGTAATTGGGATCTGATATTAAATATATCTTCTTTTAAATAATTTTGACATTTTATGAGGATATATTTTTGTGTAGTTTACATTGTGAGAACTTTTTTTTATAATATGTTTGAAAAAAAATAATTCAAATATAATCTTCGATAGATTTTTTCGGGACAAGAAAATATAAAGTTGGTGGTGTGATTAGCCAATAAAAACACATATTTTAATTAGATTTTAATGTTATTTAATGTTCATTTTTGATCTTATGGGCATGAGATAGTGGATTTATATTTTGAACATCCAATCTCATCATTTGTGCAGGTTATGCCTAATGTACACCAATTTAGGCCCAATGATTCATCCAATTTTAAGGAATTTAATTATATATTTTTATTTTAATTTTTTTTAAATATACCTATACTTCAATAATAACATTTTTATTCAGGGATCAATTGATGATTTATAAAGGACAGTGGGGATATTTTGTGATTAAAGGAATCAATTCTAGAGAAGGCATATTGGACACCAACCCACTAATGAGAACACTGGGCCTACAATAAAGCCCCAATGAAACCAAAATTTCATTGTATTCTAGAATAATTATAGAGAAACAAATCATTCTTCAGGATCCACTGCTAATTCATTGTGTCTATTAAGGCGACCTAAATAAAATATCAAAATCTGGGCTAGAATCTGTATCCCAGATTATTGTCCCATTAAATTGGACATAACTCTTGATCCACATCTCCACATGGTCCCAAGTTTTTCTTTTCAATAGGATGCATTCAGATCTCCATTTTCTTATTTTATGTCCCACTCTATGTCTTCAATCTTGAAGGTCATTTAGATGCTTCTGTTCGATGGATGGAAGCTGGTTTACACTTCGGGTCAAAGGAGGGAATCAATTTTCATCCACTAACTACAACCACCCTAAGGCCTAAATTAATTTACTAATTTTGAAAAAATTGATTAAGGCTTGAACTAATACTTCCAAATTTCATATTTAAGTAAGTGGTGGTGCGGTGGATGAGATTTCTCTTGTTTTTTATGTAATGTCATAATGTCAATGTTCCTTTGTAATGTTTTCAATTGGAATGAAAGTTTCCTTTGGTATTTCTTTGTTCTTAATCAATATCTTTCTATTATATTTTTTCATTTATCTAATTAAAACTCTATAATCACAGTGCATAGTGATATCTCTATGTTGTGGAAAATTCGTTCACACATAGGTGTGAATTTCATTCTCACTCATGGAGGAGTGTTTGTTATTTCTCTAGTTTTAATTTCATCAATCCAATTCTTATAAGCCATATTCCACACACCATTGAGTGTATACCATCAATGGAGGGATAAACCTTAAATGGTTTAATGGTAGGAAGATTCTATGGCTATAGTGAATGTTATTTTATTAATGAATTGTTGTTAATTTGCTATATAATTTAAGACATACATTCTTCAGTTAATTCCACTCTTTATCTTCATTGTGTTTGAAGAAGCTAAATCCATGTACTAAAGTGACCATATACCATAGAGGGATCATTAATTTCATTCTCTATGTGTTTAGAGGATTAATAATTGATTTTAGATAGGATTAAACCATAAAATGATGAATTAATTTTTATTTTGAAGAATGGATTCACCAAGGATTAATAAAACAAAATTTTTTATAAAGAAGTAAAATTCATTCTATCCACCTTGTGCATAATCCAGAGATCAACACATTGTACATTAAATTTAATTCACATAGGTTTATTAGTGTTTATTAAAACTATCTAAAATCATAACCATGTTTTCTAGTTCATAGAAAAAATACATCTCGTAGGTTTTGTATCTAAGGTATCATCCTAGGTCTTAGTCGATTCAAAAACCAAAGCTGGACAATAAGGAATATTCTATAGTCATCTAGTGGGTACATTTCTGTGTGAATCAACAATAATGGTAACTTTATTCTAAGGTAATATCATTGTTTGTTTAAACTCACACTTTCATCAAATACAAGCTAAAGAAGAATTAAAACTATTCAATGAAAATATTTCAAAAAAACATCTTGGTGTTACATTCTACAACCATTAAACAGAACTTCTACCTTGAAATTCATCACTTTTTAACAAACAGATGAGGATACCTCTCTCTAATCATATTATCATGTTACCACGTAGCTTCCTCAAATTGGTGGTTCTTCCATAAAAAAATAACGGAGAGAGTGGTCTTGTTTCGGAGAACTTTTTCACTACGAACAAGAATCTATATCGGTTCTTCTTAATAAGAATGATCATTCTCCAGTGGTATAAATTATGAAATTTGTACATGAGAATAATTAGGAATTTACTTTATCCGAAGAGATACATGGAACAATTCATGAAATTGAGAGAGATTTTATGGATACACAAATCTGTATGATAATATCCCAACACGATAGAAAATTTTAAAAGGACAGATATAACTG
This sequence comes from Viscum album, assembly GCA_963277665.1. Taxonomy (NCBI): domain Eukaryota; kingdom Viridiplantae; phylum Streptophyta; class Magnoliopsida; order Santalales; family Viscaceae; genus Viscum; species Viscum album. Next base: position 667,432,903 of record OY728162.1, read on the forward strand.
GGGATCATCTTGTCCTTCTTTCCAAATCGCATTACTCCCTTCCATGGAGATATTTTTAGAAACAACATACCACCAACTACAAACTATATTTCGTTTCATCAGTTGTTAGAATAACATTTCTGATGACTTTGAGCTTTTATTATTTTTTGTGGAATGGATCGATAATTTTCTACCATTTCATCAACATGATTAATTCCTAATAACCTTTTCCCCAACTTCATCCCAAAAAGTTGTATTTATCCACTTATTTCTAAGAAGGATTCATAAAGATCCATTGGAATATGAGAGTTGAAGCTATTTTTGTAAGAATAATCCCCAAAAGGTAGGTGTTCATCCCAAAAACCTGTGAAGTCTATAGATAATGTTCTGAACATTTCTTCCAGATTATGAATTTTCCTCTCAGACGGACTGCATGACTGAGGATGACATGTAGTGAAGAAACATAACTTTGTATCCAGAGCATGTTGAAGACTTCTTCAAATCATCATGGTAAACCTCAGTTATTGATCATATACAGTGGGAAGTGGAACAACTTGCAGTATTACCAATTCCTTTATATTTATCCTTGAATGATGATCAAGAGAAAAATCCTCTCTAATAGAAATGAAGTGTTCTGAATTTATAAAGTGCTCAACTATAACGAATATTGCATTATTTCCTTTTGATGTTTTGGGATGTCCGATGACAAAGTCCATCGTGATGTTTTACAATTTCCATTCTAGTATGGGTAATGGTTCTAACATTTCCTTTGACTTATGACTCTAAGCCTTATCTTGCTGACAATCCTCCCATCAAGAGACATAGTTGGAAACATCTCTCTTCATTCCTCCCCACTATAAAAACACATTAATGTCAGTGTGGATTTGTTTTCTTCTAGGTTGAATATAGAATGATGAACTATGAGCCTCATCCAAAATTTCGGTCATTAATTCTAGTATTGAAAGAATAAAATATTTATTCCAAAACCTTATTATTGCAAAACCTTCAAGGTTGAATTCAGGAAGATTTCTCAACCTCATTTTAGCTCTACATCTTACTTATATGCCTCCTTAATCATTATTTGTATTGACAGTTGATCATTCATTTGAGAAAGATAATATTTTTCCCCTTCCATTAAAATTTCGAGATCCATACTTTCAAAATCCATATATATTAGATCATTTCTGATCCACGTCATGGATAGGCTAGAATGTTCTAGTCAACTCAAATAATTTTCCACCTTATTATATTTTCCATTGTGGTAATATATTTATTAGTACTAATATTTAATCAGTCACATCCATCTTCATCGGCATATATTATGCTCCTTTTGTGTGAAATTATACTTTAATCATTTATGATTAGTATAAATATCACACATTTCATTGAAAAGATAATTCATCAATTTAATTAAAAAACATATTACTACAGGTTACTCCAAATCATGTGTTGGGAAATTTTTCTTAGGGATTTTCAATTGACTTGAGGCATAATATATCACCATATCATTTTTCTCGAGAACACATCCTCGTAACTTTTGGGATTCATCAATATATATCATAAACCATTTTCCAATACAATGTAGTGTGATCACATGTGTACTAGCTAACCTACTTTTTATCTCTTTTATGTTCTATTCATATTCATCCATCAATTACAATTTAACTCTTTTCCATGCCAAATTGCTGATGGGATTAGATAATCATGTAAAATCATTCTAAATATGTCGATAATACCCATCCTAACCAAGAAAAAATTGGATCTTAGTTAACATTATTGGTCTCGTACAACATTCATAAACTACTATATCTGATGGATCCCTTGATATCTTATCTAATGAAATTATGTGACCCATAAATAAAAATTTTTGAAGCCAAAATTCACACTTTGTAAAATTTTTATAAATTTTCTATTTTCTCAAGGCATTCAGTACAATTCTCAAGCAGTATTCATGTTCTCCCTTGTTCCTTAAATAGATAAGAATATTAACAATAAATAAAAAAATAAAATTATAATAACAGTCTCTAATGACTCTATTCATTATATCCATGAATATAGCGGTAGAATTAGTAAGATAAAAATAAATCACTATAAATTCATAGTGTCCATACCATGTAAGAAATGTCATATTTGGTATATCTTACCTTTTGACCCTTAATTTAAGACATATTTAATAAATTTAAATCATGGAAATGTATTGATCTCCGCATAGTTGGTATAATAATTCATCAATACGGGGAAGAGGTTATTTGTTCTTGATAACGATCTTGTTAAGTTGCCGATAATCAATGAATATTCTCGTTGATCCATATGTCTTCTTAACAAATAGAAAAATTTTCCACGAAGGTGACACACTAGTCCATATGAATCCCTTATCAAGATTCTTGTGGAATTGATTTTTCAACTCTAGAAACTATATTTGTGTCTTTCTATAAGGTTTCATTGAAATAGGCATAACACCCGGTATTATTTATATTGAAAATAAAACTTCCACATTTGGTGGATGACTAAAAAATTCCTCTAAATAAACATCATAAAAATCTAGTACAATGGGTGTACTCCTAACTCTGAGTTTCTCCCCAGCCATTTATGATTTATTACTTTCATTTATAGGATTCAAGACCCATAATATGGATGGAATTTCTACTAGAAGGTTATATTCATCCTTGCATCAAAAGATGATCATAGACTGATTTGGAATATTAAATGCAACTTCCCTTCAATAGAAATTAATATAATATATATATAGAGAAATCAAATCCATGTTATGAATGATATAAAATTAAACTATATGATGGATCATAAGATTATTCAGAATCACTTTTCCACAAACATCAAATGGAGAATAATTATAAACTTTTGATGTGACTGTTGTTCCATTAGGAGTTTTCAAAACTATGTCAACATCAAATTGTTGAGGTAATATAAAAATACCCTTAGAAAATAAAAAAATAGTGGGTCGATCCAAAATCAAATAAAAATATTTCTAGTTTACATTTGATAGTATGTTAACCTTTCAACGCTTTATTATCATACAACACATCGCTGATAGTGATTACATGTGACTTTCTTTTGTCTTTGGAATTATGAGTTTTCTATCATCGATCATCATAAATAACCCTAGGATTAGGGCATTGATTGTAATAATTCCCCATTTCATTGTAATTTTAGCATTGAAGTGTAGGAGATTATTTCCTTGTATCCTTTCTCTATTTTCATCATTAGACATATTTTTTCCATCACTTTGGAATTCAGCTTCATGATGACCTTATTTTCTACATTTAAAACATTCAAAAGTCACTTAATGATAATTTAATTCATGTTTCATTCCATATATTGAGCATATGGTAAAACTCATTTTTTTTCGGTTTTGTTTTCTAATTTTTCATTAAACATTATTTTTGCCTTTTTAATATACCCATAGGAATAATGTGTTACTCTATTCTCCATCACAAACATTACTTTGTTCTCAAGTGCTTCTGAATCAATTGAAATTTCTATGCCATATCTTCTACCAATTCTGGTACCATTAGCTTCCTCTCACATACTTCATACCAAAAAGCTAGAGTTCGACAACGCTATCCATATAATGCTTCAAATGGAGCCATCTGTATAATAGAATGAAAACTGTAATTATATAAAAATTCAACCAATGAATGATATTGGTCCCAACTTTACTGATAATCCATCGAGCAAGAACGTAGAATATACTCCTAGTTATGTATTATTCGTTTTGACTTCCCATCTGATTGAGGATGAACAGCTGCACTAAAATTTAATTCAGTACCCAACGACTTTTGAAGGTCTTTTCAAAAGATAGAAGTGAACCTGGGATCAAGATCCGATACAATGGAAAGGGGGACTCTATGAAACCTCAATATCTCTTTAACATAAAAACGAGCAAGTTGATCTAGATGCTAATTATCTTGAATATGAATGAAATTAGTAGTTTTAGTCAATCAATCAACAATAACTCAGATTTCATTATTACCTCGATATGTTTTTGGTAACCCACAAAAAGTACATGGATATATTTTCCCATTTACACTCTAGCACCGGTAAAGGCTGAAGAATCCCTTTTGGTAACTATCGCTCTGTATTAACCTGCTGACAATTCAAACACTTCAAAGTAAAATTAGTAATATCTCCCTTCATTCCATCCCACTAGTAATACTTACGGAGATCACTATACATCTTAGTAATTCCAGGATGAGCTGAAAAAGGAGAACTATGAGCTTCATATAACAACTAATTCTTCAACTTTTAATCATAAGGTAAACATAATCTCTTCCCAAACCTCAATAAACAATCATTATCATGATTAAAATCAGGCAACTTACCCTTCTAAACCAACTCTACCTTTTTCTGCAACTCACTGTCTTCATTATGTGCTTGATTTATTCTATCTGATAGATATGATCTCACTCACACCTGATAAAAAATAGATGAATATCCAATAACAACATCTTTTATGCCAAATTTCATCAAATCATAAACCAAAGGCTCTCATTCCAAACAAATCATGGTTAATGATGCATTACTTTTTAGACTCCAAGCATAGGCCACATTATTTACATTTCCTAGATGGTAATGGATCGTGAAGTCATAATTCACGATTAATTCAAACCATGTCCTTTGCCTCATGTTCAATTCTTTCTTAGAAAATATAAATTTAAAATTTTTGTGATCAGTATATATTTCACACTTCGCTCCATACAAATTATTCCTCCAAATTTGTAAAGCAAAAAACAACAGCAGCTAATTCTAAATCATGTGTAGGGTAATTTAACTCATGTGGTTTCAACTGTCAGGAAGCATAAGCAATTAAATAATAATTATGCATTAGGACACAACCCAGTCCTTTCAATTAAGCATAACTGTAGATAACAAACTCACCATTTCTGTATGGCAGTTCCAAAACTAAAGCATTCACCAATCTTTTTTTCTATTCCTGAAAACATTCATCAAATTCTTTTTTCTAGATGAACTTAACACCTTTTTGAGTTACCATAGTAATTAGACTAGATAACATTGAAAAATTTTCAATAAACCTCTTGTAATAACCTGCCAAACCAATAAAACTACGAATAACGGTTATATTTGTGGGTCTTGGACATTTTTCAACAACTTTGGCTTTATCAGGATCAAATGTTATGCCATTTTTTGAAACAATGTGACCATGGAATGAATTTATTTGTAAATAGAACTCACAAATGATGAATTTACAAAATATATTCTTTTCTTTTAAGGTTTCCAATACAATACTTAAATTACTTTCATGTTTCTCTTTACTTTTGGAATAATCCAAAATAACATCAAAAAACACAACTGCAATTTATCACCTGAGTCAACTGATCCATCACTGCAATAACTGTTCCACTCTGATTCTGCCTTCTCAGGATGTTTATTTGGAAGGTCACTTCCCTCTGTATGACTTTCTAGAAAATGTGTTCTGTTTCCTCTACAAAAAACTGTTCTCAAAACAAAAATATATTAGGCGAAGAAACATGGTAATCTGTACATTATATATCATTTCAATTTTAGCATAACATAATTTAGGGACATTAATTTAACAATACCCTAACTCCTAAAGTTATCTAAACTGACCTCTGATTCCATCTATAAGGACCCTGCCTTAAACTTTACATAATGTTGAATTAAATGAATAATTCACATTGAGGATCTTTTAAGGTTTAGAGTTTTAGGGAATTAAGTTATTAATTTTAAATAACAACATGAATATTACATGTAGACAATTCTACCCAGTATCCATTTTTTCATTATATAAATACTCTTAAAATATGAGTCATGTCTAGTTCTAGGTTTTAGACAGCATGACTTTTCCTTGATCCCATCCTTGACCCAATTCATCTTTAAGTCCTGTGAAAACTTTTCAAAACATAGGATGAAAATAAAAGGCTCAGTAAGGGTTATAAACAAAGAATGAAAACATTTGTTCATAAATACATAAAAAACATGAACTCTTTTACATACCTCATTAAATCATAAGATTTATGAAATATGCATAGAAATCATAAATCACAAAGGTAACTTGCGGCATCCATATCATACATACATTGTAGCTATCACAGCTACATAGGGAGTTACATTGGAATACCCATACAAATATATTCCCTAAAATATCTTAGGAGAAACATTCACGTTTACCTCCGTCACATTACCCAATGCATTAGAGAGCTATCTTAGGCTCACCCTCCCTAGGTTTTCACGGATCCACCCATATATATAAATAATTCCCAAAACCATAACATGATCATAACACATTACATGATCATAAAATAAAGATAACATATACACATTGAAATAAAAAAATATCATTTCAGGATATTGAAATAATAAATCAATTTTCAAAATCATTTTCAATTCCAAAATACGTAAAAAGAGTATATGGTATTTATTTTTCCTTTTAAAAACATTAGGACGTGTTAAGGAAGACAAAGATCAAATAATACTCGCGGTGGTGGAAAGGTCATTGTCACCGCTTATGTTAAAAAACATTTTTTTTTTGTTTAGTAAAATACTTCATATAAAAAAGACTCCCTTTGAATGAAATGAAAAATTCAGTGATTTTTATACAACATATAAAAAAATTTGTGCATTAGAAGAAAATATGACTCATTGAAAGGTGATTGAGATGAAGTTCCTTACAAAGATCATTTTGAAAATAAAATAGACCGATTATGTGCGTTAAATATAATCACACATAAAGAATTTATAAATACATAAATATTCATTTATCAAATAATCAAAGAATGACATGAACAAGAAAGAGAAGATCAACCCAAAGAACATAAATTGGGTTAACAAGTTCTCTTACCTCGTGAACGAATTAACTCGATCGTTCTTTAATCTTATGAATAATAAACTAAAGTTAATTTATACTTTCTTAAGAAACTTTTTCAAGTTTATTATTCATTTTATATAAATTATTATCATGTTATAAACATTATGTAATCTTTTAAGTTAATAACGTTCGTTTTGTCGATATTTGGTACTTGAGTCAATAATGAACACCTTATATTTACAAGTTGTCCATGTGATCAATATTCCATTATATAAAGAATTATATTCATGATTTAGATATCATATATATCATATATATCAAGTATATACATGTATATATAATTGTACATAACATTTGGAAGTAAGAAATGAAATGCACCGTTCATGGAGACGGTAAGCCGTACGTACGCATGAACGCTACTTTAATTTTTTTTCTTATTTTTATGGAATTAAAGCATAATAATACATAGGTATATTATAATTACAGTATAATAGCTTATATAGTATCATTAACTCCATACTTTATACATCCCACATAAGGAATTGATGAGTCACATCACTTTGAGGGGACGGTAGTCCGCACTTCCTCAAATGAGATTATTGAATTTACACACTATGGATACCATAAAGGAATGCTATAAATGGAAATTACAGAAGCATAAAGAAAATGTTTACATAATATATATCATATATAAATATAGTTCCGTCATAATTTCTACTATGAGAGGCGGTATGAGATAATTGAACAATCATCGTATCGTGAGGCGTTAGTTTTCCATCCACAAAAACATTATGTTCCTCACCCATTAGATGGAGGTGTGTGTATGTGTAGTTCGAGTCATTCTCATTAAAACATAATAGAATATTTAGGATACTGGTGTTGTTACTAATGAATTGAATAAAAAGATATTAGGGGTTGGAGAAGTAAAATAAAAGAAAACAATTTAAGAGAAACAATTACCTTTAATTTGGGTAACTTCCTTTGGTTTGATCCAAAAGGTCTTCTTGAAGTGGATTATGCATAAGGTAAAGATTCTAGGGTAATTATATGGATTTAGTAAGCTTAATTGGGAAGAGGTTTGACGAGACAAATGGCTTGAGAGGTGTGAGGAATTGGTTAGAAGTGGTCTACTTTTATAAGGGGGAGGAGGGGATCTTTTTGGAAAGTGTGAAAATATTATTTTATTATAAACTTATTTCGGTTTCAAAAAGTCCAAAAATATTTAAAGATTAAGATAGGATGACTCATGGTCGAAATAAAATCATCCAATTAGAATTTGACATGTTTTTTGTAATTTTTTAATCATTATAATCGTATTTATTTAAATCATTTATTAAAGAGGTAAATACTGCATCATTATTGTGTCATAAATTATTTAATTTATTTGATGTTTAAAAATTATAAAAAAATACCATCATGTAGGAAATATTTTTCTATTTATAATTAATATTTATAGTCGAAAATATAATTTATATAACCCCTTATAAAAATTAATTACTAAAATATTATAGTTAATGACAATTTTGCCTTTACATTAAATTATTTAATCCAAATTGTCGTTGTCAGTACCAAATGGCTCAACGGGGTCCCAAAATCGACCCACAGATGGCCAAGGTCATGAAATACTCATCAAATAATGTTTGGACAAATGTTAAGATTATTTTGAATTATTATAATATTTTTTTAACCTTGAATTACCCTATTTACCTTTTACCGTGTTAAATAAAAGATAAATGTTACTATTCACCAAAAATTACATTCATATAAATGAACCACATTTTACCTATTAATAACAACCATGTATGCAGGATTTTTTATATTCAATTCATAGAAGTGGTAAAATTTCATTTAAATGAAAAAATTTTGTTTTTTAGCTACCACTAAGTGGTTTCACTATTCATCAAAAATTTAAGTTTTTCAGAAAAATACCAAAAATTCAGGCTAAGGTATATTTTATATTACGTATTCAAAAATGATGTATATTTTTTCAAATTCAAAACATATAAGTAGAACTAATTAATTTTAAAATTAATTCCCGTTATCAAATCAAATAGAGAGTTTTTAAGAAACAATAACTATCAAAAGATTGATATTTGTTTATGTCCAATTTCGAAGTGAAATAAATTATAATGACCAAAATTGGATTAATAGGTACAAATATATTTTAATTTCACTTTAAAACCAATTAAAAAGATAATATAATGATATAAATAAATTATATTAAAAGGCAATTTTGAATTAAAATACAGTATTTTTCACTATTCATTAAAAAATGAACTTTATCGAAAAAATACCACAAAATTACCCAAAGTAAAATTTGATATCACCATTATAAATAAGGATTGTGTTTGGTCAAATATAATGTATTAAAGTGACCAGAAATATATTTAAAGAGGGTTCATTATTAATATGCGGTAAATCGACCTTTTAATGTAAATTATCCTTAAAATTAGATTCATTCACATTTTAAGCCTCTAACATTTTTATAAGATAATGTAAATACATTTCGCAATCTTGTATAATCATATTGTAGTTAGTTTCATTCATTCCCGCCAATATTAATAAATATGAAATATTTCTTATTCTTCATTCACTTGGGTTGTTACAAGGGAACCTTACATTCATATATAAACCCCATGTTTGAGTATATAACATTTTATATGTTTTCCTAAAGTTTGTATTGAACCTAATTTTCTAGTATACTTCTTTTATAATCAGAAATACATTGGGAACCATACACTTGAATTTACCCTCACACCGAGAAACATCGTATTGAATCAATCATCAGTGTGATACAAATTTTGAAAATTTCATACATTTCTACCATGATATCCCCAGATCAAAATTTTCTACAAATGAAATAAATAAAAATTTCAAATTCTCTTCAATAATGGATTGAATCATCCATATTTATGTGGGATGTTATATTTTCATGGAGGATTAAAATCTAAATTTATAGTTATCTATGAAATTTGATGATTTCATTTGGTCTTGTAAATTTTATAAATATATTTATATTGTATAAAATTGTGTTTATTATGTATTTATCAAAAAAATATTTTTAAAGAGAGACATTGAATATATGATATTATATTATGATTCCATTCAGAATCTCGGTTCCAAGGAATATCTCTTACTCTAAATTTTTCATCTGTTGTTTTCTAATTCCAAATAAATTTCCATTTTTTCAACAATAACTGGAATTATTATCTATAATATACCAATTTCCATACATTTAAGTTGGTCATGAATACAATGTATTGAATATATGTTATATAATATTGTTTTGTGTTCATAGAACATCTTTGAATTTTATATTTTGCTTCTGTGTTAAGATTAAATATATTAACACCACATAGAGATTCTTCTATATTATAGTGCATTGAATACATTATATTATTCCCCTATCAATATATATATTATTTATTTTAAATATATTTATCTATTTAATTTTAAATAACATTTATCTAACTAGATAAAATCGTATTTGAACTTTCAGTTGGGGAGTGTTTTTCGGAATTTTTTTAGTCCAATTTGTATCCTTGTAAAATATGTTGTAACCAGTTATAGTTTCTTTCATTCAACTATTAACAACCCTTACAAAAGTTTTTTCTATTTAGAAATATCAAACTCATCGATAGAATATTTGTGGAGGGAACTAGTTGATCGTTTTTCCCTAAATGCCAATAAATATTTATTTCTCTTTTTTTAATAGTTTAAAATTTATATTCGATTAAATGAAAATGGAACAACACTATATTCAAGGAAATAAATGGAGGATCAATTGCTATTCATGTCTCTTTTTATGAAATAATTGAACACACATGTCAGTCTTTATAGTTATTCTAACATAACTATTGGTATTAAATCATGACAATTTTGAAGACCTCTTGTTATGATATAGAAATTATTAGTTATAAGTCTAGTTAAAGATATATTTTAATGGATAAAAATAAATATTTTACATCAATGAACAAGAATCCGTATTTCCATAGATAAAATTACGGATGCTGGAAAGAATAAATGATAATCTATAAGAACAATATTTGTGAAAATGATTATACAATGGTTGTTATGTCATTAAAAAATCAAAATTATGATAAAAAATGGGATACTACTATATAATGTGAATATGAATTAATTCGAGAAATATGAATGAATGAATATTTGGAGTTATAATTGATGGAAGAATGTTTTATTTTAGTGAACTAATTTTTATGAAATGTGAAAGAAACTTTTTGTAGTCTATAAAAGAACCCATAATGTAAAAAGTTTTTGAAGTAATCCTATAGAGTTACATTTTTATAATTAGAAATTTTTGTAAGGTGAATGTATCACCTAGATTAAGAAAATATTGAATAAAATTTTCATTGTTGTTTCTTCCTTGATATCTATACAACCAGGATCAGAATTTATAGTAAATTATAAACATGAATATTAGGGAAAAACTGTCTTCTAATGTTACAAGTGGGATAAAACACGTAATGGTCAAACATAATATCTTTTATAGTTTCCTTGGAAATAAAAATTAAGAATTTTTTAGGGAGTTTTGATCACTCTCTATTTACGTACATGAGATTATGCTGTAATGGTAAAATGAGTAAAACAAAACAAAACTGAAATGCAATGAATTATAAAATGATTAGAGATAGGAAAATTTGATGTTTATTTATCTGAATGGAATTAGAAGATCATATTTCTTTGAATATACAATTGAAAATATATTAAATATATTTCATATAATGTACTAAAAATATAGCATTGTGAACATCATAAAAATCCTTCTATTTCATTCTATCTATGTCATGAATATTTTCATACATAAGTATATTCATAGTAATATTTATTAAATTTATGAAATTTTATATTCTCAGTTCATGTGTAACTTATATTGGATACACATGGTTAGAAACTCATATTGGGGATTTATTGTTTTATATAGCTAATTATCTAATTGTCTATTGGATCCTTATACATTAAACAAAAACAACCATGGTTTGGTTTTTATTTACTATATACTTGGAGAAATATAGCTATAATGATACCTAAATCTAGGATTGGATGAATTATTTTAGTTATTTAAACTAAGTATTGGATAAATTATATTAAAATAAAAGTCTAGACAACAATGATTAAATTCTAGTGGTACATATTTGGATGGTAGAACACTGAATGGTAGATCTATTATGGTAGGGTATATCACTTATGGTACATTAATTCTTGTAGTGGCTCATACTAGTGGTAAAATCAGTGAATAATATTAGAGACTCGATGAAGCACAATACACTGATAGATCGGTTCTGACAGTAGATGTTCTTATTGAAGATCTCTTAAGAATTTTCTCTCTTTAGTAGTATATCTATTCAGTGGAAGATATTTATAGTGATATATCTATTTTTCAATAAGACACTTCAGTAGTATATACATAACTATAGATGTGTTTAACTGACGGATAATCAACAAATCTAGTTGTAGATATTCATTAACTAATGGAATATCTTTTGAATTAATGGTTGAAGAACAGTTAACTATGTTTTTTCAAAAAGATAAATTTAAAATTATTTACTATACTGAAACATTTAGCTTTTTATAATCATAAAAAAAATATTTTTGATCCAAAAAATAAAGAGGTTCAAATAATTTTGCAATTTTTGATGGTCACAAATCATTTCATTTATAACCATGCACATAAATGAATATAAAAATATATGTGTATATGATTATGAAGAATATTCAACTTAACATTTCAAATTATAGAGGTTATTTTTACCATTTAAATTTCATTCAAATTCACTCCCACTTTGGTATTATAAATTATATAAGGAAATAAAAACAAGTCAAATATAGATTAATGAAAAGACTATTCATTATATATAAAAGACATTGATTACATCCAAAAATGATAAAAATTAAATAAAAAAAACAAAAAGTATTAAATCTGTAAAAATCACAAATTGATGAGATAAAGGTACCACTGGATGGTTTTCAATACCAGTGACATGATGTATTGAAGTAGTGGATTAGGGTGAATGATTTGGTGGAGGAGGATCTCTGATCAAAAAAGGCCACATAGGCATATCAAATTAAGCTGGAGTAATATATAAAAGATATAATTCTAGAGTTAAGGTATTAAAGAAGGTTCATAAGTGTTGTAACAAAAGTATATAACATGAGGTGACACCACTATAGTCATAGAGGGATACTAAACAACTTCATCAAGTTAATAAACCCTTAATAATGATTACACCATGCTCTCTATATTTGAATAAATCCTTATTCTCCTACGTGAAAACATTAGAAGATGAGACAATAAATTGATATTATTAATTTATCCATGAATACCATTTTCGTATGAGGAAATATTATATTCTATTGAGGAATCATAAAATATGAATTGATTTCATTCATGGTATAAATAAAAGAAATGTAATAATTTTTTTCATTAGTGATGGTCTATCTCTAACTTGTATCTTTATTCATACATTCCCTAACCTCTTTATAAATATTCGGACAATAGAACTTTATCTGATGAAGTTCCTCTTGATGAGATTTAGAAATATTTCCCATTATAGAATTCAACACTTCTCCAATTATGTATCAGACCTCATCAGCATCAATTGAAGAAGGAGTATGAGGATGAACTCTAAAAGTGGAATCATCAATAGTTGGTAAAGAACATAATCTCTCTAGTATAGGGAATTTTTCTTCAAAAAATCTCCCCCACATTTTCTTCATAACAGGTTTGACTTATTCCATCACATTATTGAACAACTTGTTCCCAGTCATATTTATTTCATTTTCAATATCATCTTAGGTTGTATATGAGAGGTGAATAACATAAATATTCATTTTGTTTTGGAATCACTGGTTTTGGATGCCTCGGGATGTTTTTTTCTAACGATCCCACTAATATCTGAAAGTATCCTATCTCTATGATCAAAATGATCATTGTATTTTATTTTACCAGGTTGTAGGGGAGTGGAAGGCAGAAGATTTGGAAGAATCTCATTTCAAGACATGTCCACATTCATATTCTCATATCCAGGTACATGATCACCATAGGGAAAGGCTTCCAACTAAGAAGCCTCATCTATAAATTCAATTTCAGATCTCATAGGATTTTATCTAGTAATAAAGATATCAGGTCCACCATGCTCAGGTGGACTTATTTTATTATCATCATCAAAAACATCTGACTCTGACTCTGAAAAGTCAATCAAATGAAAATTAGTTCCTAGGGATATTCCTCTACAGTAGGTTCTCTCTCCCCATATCTATCATAATTTATATAGTTATATTTAATCATATAATCTTGTACCTCATCATCAATATGATCCTTACAACTAGTTGAGTAACCTCATGAATAAAATTTTTCATCTTTAGGGACAAATCATTGGATAAATACAATATGATGAGTATGAAATGATGTGTCCTCATCACTGTACATACCTAAAGCATAAGCACCAGGAGAGATATGTGGATGATCTCACTCAACAAAATCACCACCACCTCTATTATAAACCCATTATATCTAACATATATTTCAATAAATTCTATTTAGATCTTAGAATAACTCTTAGACTAGTAGTCTCCTAATAACATAGTATTCTCATACTCCTAAATAAAATGTACAAAAAATTCTCTTGTATTTTGAGAATGAGATGAAATAGTATGTCCATAAGAAAAATAAGGGCATATATCCACATTAGGGTCACATCCATCATCTATTGAAACATACTCATTAACCCCCTATTAGTTTATCAAAACTTCCTCATCAAGGGAATAAACAAAAACTATTATAGTTCGATGCTCGGATAATTCTTCTGTCGTGATCGGAATCGGTTCTACACATGGTTAAAATTATCATAGTTTTTATTATTTCTAGCCTCCAATTTTTTCATCCAAGGATTTCAATTAGTATTCATCCTTTACCATGAAAACTAACTAATAAATATTCCTCCAAAAAGAATTATTACGACTTATTCATCCAGAACTAATCCTTTGGAAATAATAATATATGAAATATATGTATGATAAATCAAGGATTTCAACCTAGATAATATATTTATCATATCCATCAACTAGACCATGTAATATCTAAAATGTTTTATTTTACGTCCTCTTTTCAAAAAAATAATTATAACACAACTTAGTAACTCCTAGTTCTATGGTCTTCTTTTCTAGGAAAAACCATATGCTGGATAAATTTAAACAATATTCTACACTTTCACTATAATTTTCATGAGTTGTGGTCTTGATCATAACATCATTACCATTTAACTCTAGCAGGGCATCCTAATACACAATGAAATAACTATTATTTGGAACGAAAACATGAAAATCATTATAAATACAATTATGTGGTACATTGAGACATCATGCCCACTATTTTAATGATATTACCTACTTTTTTATAAAAATCATTGTTTAAATAGAATCATTATTTTCAACCAACCTATAATTAGAAAAAAATTGTTACCCAATCTAGAGGAGAACAGTACGGATTTCCACGGAAACCATTGACAATAACCTTTTTCTTAAAATACTTTCAGCATGATAGACTTTCTCAAAACTTAAAATTCTTTATCTATCTCTATGTCAACTATAAAAACTGATGTCAAGAGTTGTGGGTTGTTTGAATATAATAAATGTGGCCAACTAGATTCACAATTTTATTTCTTTGAGGTACATGATCCTTCATGTGATAGAATTAAACCACATTTCACTCTCACCATCTTGTCCCTGATTTGAAAGATGAAGGACGCCCTTATGGTGAGATTTAGGATGGGAGAGAACAGAATACAAAAGGATTGATGGATGAATAAGAGAGAGTGTTATCAAATTCATATTTTACTAAATTTTATTTTTATGGTATTTAGAATTGGAAAAAGATAATTAAATATACATTATTTCATATAATTTTAATATATTCATAGAAAACATGAGGTTATCATATAAATAAAAACACTCAAATGTATGATCTCTTACAGTGGATATCATATTGTGGATCACCAATTATAGATCACCAATGTTAGATCACCAATGGTAGATAACTAATGACAGATCATCAATGGTCAATCACCAATGGTAGATCACAAATGGTATATCACTGACGGTAGATATTCAATGGTTGATCACCTATGGTTGACCATGAATGGTAGATAACCAATAGTGAAATTTTTATAAAATTAAAATTTGAAGCTATATAATTATTAATTGTTTATTACTACTAGTTAATATCTAATATAGATTAGCGTATTATAATTAAAATTCAGTGTCAATATACTAGTTTGATGATTCACATATACAATGAATTGAATAATTATATTACCTCATTAGAATTGATATCTCAAAAATAGATGTGTTATATTATTGTGTTTTTCCCTATAATGACATATTGGATTCATAGATATATTTTTCAAAATTTGATTATAAAAATTAATAAGAAATTATTTAATTTGTATCCATTGTCTAGTAATGTGTTGTTGATCCCCAAAACTATGCAAAACAACTCCCTAAAACTATATACTCAGTCTCAGTAATAAACATTGAATAACAATATTTACTTTTTACCACACTATAAAACTCATTACATTCTTAAAAGGTAACATGGTCTAGAAGTGATATTTCTATCTAAATTACTATCACAAAAATCTGTATCTAAATAAATCACTAAATTAAATGCTTTTCCACTAGGAAAAAACATTCCTAAATATTTTTGTATGAATGAGGTACCTAAATATTATATTAGCGGAAATAAATATGACTATATTTGAATATCTAGAAAATAGGCACACGTACATACAGTAAACAAAATATCTAGTAGAATAAATGTTAAATATAGAATGAATCCAATCATACATCTTCAATTTTTTTGATCAACTAATCTTCCAATTTTATAAAGATATTGTTTACTTGGTGTACTCATGGGAGTATCACTATTCTTTCTATTATACATAAAAAACTATTTTATATTAACATTAGTGTAAATACTTAGATTTAAATTAGTTATAAATTTATTTTGAAAATATTAAGCACTAGGATTTAATTTTAACTCACCAATTAAACACATTCCAAATTCACTTCTAATTATTTTTTTAAAATCTCTACCTAATGAATTATTATAAGATACATAACATATATCTTCAACCTAAATTTTTACTACTAAAACCTATTTTAAAAATCATATAAAAAATAAATTATGGTTAGTTATTCTATTTAAACAGCCATTAGAATTTATAATTGAGCTATGCATATAATACCTATTTCTATGAGACTATTTTATAACACATAAATATTTTGTTAGTTTAAAAACACGATTAGGAATGTGGATATTTTGGAATATGTGGGTTGTTCCACAAAAAAAACCTAAACTATAAATCCATTTATGAATATTCTCTTGAAATCCATCAAATAAGCTTTGAAAATAAATTTTTTACCAAAACAAGTAGTATAATTATTAATATATGTATTTATTCTAGTGTAAAGGATTTCTCATATGTAATAAATTCTTATTTACTATATCATTTTTAATCCAATCCATATCTTGTTCAAGCTATGGTACCAGACTCATCAACATTGATTCTATTCACCCATTTAGTGGTAATTGTCTTTATTTCTTTAGTTATATCAACTTCTTTCAATAATTTACATCCATAAAATTGATTGAGTTATTATTAAAAAATGTATACCCATATTTCATAATTAATTTCATAATTTTTGTTCTTAGGTTCATGATAATTTACGAAAGATTTATGTTCAACCTGATTTCTATGAGAAGCTCTAGTTTATGTTTTTCTATCTGGGTCACCAAATACAACATTCAGTGAATGATATATATGAGTCCAAAAGATTCTCGAAAAAGAAGTTTTATATATATCCTTATCCTCCATAGGTTTAGGTTTAGGTGGTCCATTAGAACTAGAATATTTTTCTTTTTGTTTCATTGAACTCTTATAAGTTTTGGCATTAACATTTAGAGTAGATAGACTATATGCAATGTTTTCTAAAGAATTTTTTCACTCATGTGGATCTATTTCATAAATATTGACTTGTACATATTCCTCCAAAATTATATTAATTTTTTTTAAACCCATGTATTTTTTATGTATTTTAAAATCCAATGAAAATTATATCATTACTATTAGATGTAAATTTTCAATGATTATCCTTTGTATTGAGAATAAAGACTCTGAAACCAAAAACACTAAAGTAAAAAATGATTGGTTTTCTTACATTCCATAATTAATATGGTTTTTTCACTACATGTTTTTATATAATAACTCTATCAATTATTTAGCAGGTTGTATTCATAGCTTCAACCAAAAAAATAAATATGTAAACAATACTAATTGAGCATGCTATGATAAATTTAATTAATTGTTCTATTTCTACTTTCTACTACACCATTATATTGTGGGGTCCTATGAGTAACAAATTAATTTTTATAGACATGCTTCCAGCATAACTATTCAAAATCATGATTTTCATACTCATGACCATGATCACATTAAAATGTCTTTATTCTAAGTCCACTATAAAATTCTATAGATTTATAACACTTATAAAAATAGATACAAGATTCACTTTTATGAGATAAAAATAGTACCGAAGTCTATATAGAAAATCACCAATAAGAACATTAACATAGTTCTTCTTATTTAGGTTATAAAATCAAGATGGTCTAAACATATCTACACGAAAAACATTTTGGTTTGAGATTATGAAATATAATTGTTTTATATAAATTATATTTTGTATTGTTTATATTTTTTCATGGGTTGTAGAATTTGTATTCTAGGAATTATAATTTAGGAATCAACTTAACTAATGCATCCATTGATAGCATTATATGGGAATGAATGTTTCAATGGCCTATTATCTTATGATATGTTGAACTCTATTTGTCTAAGGAACATTGGTACGAAATATTATTAGGAAAAAATGAATCTAAATTAGAAGAATATACATTGTAATTTTTCATAGAAGGGAAACAATAGAATTTTTTGAATTAAAATATTGAAGGAATTATTTTCAGAAATATCATGGAAGATATCCTCACACCACTATGAAATTATAAGAAGGTAATAAATTAATCCATAAAAAAATAAAAAAATTTAAATTAAGACAATATTAGAGTAACTGATTTGATGAAGTACAATTATTTTTCATATGGCACTATCATAGAATTTTACATATCCACCATTAAACTTACTTAGGTTCCTGAAATATGAAAGGTCCCCAATCATGTTCTTTTACAATCCACTATCCTTAAATCATATTTTATGAATGTATAATTTCAAACAGGTTTCAAACCAAATATATTTTTAAAGAAAAATTTAATTGGTGGCCATATCATTACCGGTTCACAGATGCTAGTATTAAGTTATTTTGAAAAACAAAATTTCAAGAAAGGTATCATATTGAATGTTCAAATAAACTTATAAATAAAAACTCATGTTGGGCCCTATAAATAGTTAGTATTAAATATATTTATAGAACTATAAATACATATAAATTTAGTCTTATTGATCATTCCCCATACGTGTTAGAATCCATTTCTTGTGATATACATAGAAATATTTTTTTTCCACACATATGTGATAAATCATTTATTCTATATGTGAATTTATATGGAAAATGTTTAATTTTTGATGGGATAATGATAGGAAATTTCTTTCTTTTGGAAGATGAGAAGTCTATTCAATTTCTAAACAATGATATATTTCAATATGAGTATGAAAGGAATAAAAATTCTTTAGATATTTATATCTATCTTCATGATCATTGAATATATTCTCTGTCATATTATAGTATTAAAACAATAATCAACGGTCTTTTGTTCCTATGTATTTTGACTCATAAATTTTTTGAATAATGAACTGGAGGTGTATGAAAAATATTATATACCTTATATGTGTTTTTCATAAAACACATATTATCTCTAATATGATTTTATTGTCATTCCGAGTATGAATTAATTGAAATATCATATGAAGCACTGTAATTTTCATTTTTTGAATTCTTATACATAACTTCCCCATCATCCTACCTTTTTAATCATTAACATTGAATAGATAACATTGATATTTTCTTTTCACATGGTTTTATAATAGTCTATTTCATGTGTAGTGTCATATTTTTCAATTACATTATCCAGTTAAGAAGAGAACCCATTTTTTCCTTGTAAGACATTGAAATATTTAAATATATATTTCTAGAGTCAGGAGCTGAGACGACATGTAATTCTATGGCTGAGTGTTCCCAAAAATAATTCAATAACAATATTAAAAATATTTTATCTTGTACGTGCATGATTCCTTCATTAAAATGGGACAACGATTGAATTTTTGATCAGATCATAAATCTAAAAACAAAATTGAGTCCAAGATATGGGTTTTAACTTATGAATGACATAATGTGATTTGGAAAGTGACGTTCAGACCCCTCGCTCATTAGTGGTGCATTAATTGGATTTAACTGATTAAATATTTCATTTAAAATAAATGATCGGACTATAAATATATCTTTAAAATAAATTTTATATGGTTTTCCCCCAAAATATCAGGAATCCGAAGGTGTGATGTCCTCCCCCCTCCTATTAAAAAATAATGAAAAATCTATGGGTCATGGAAAATCGAAGCATGGTGAATGCAACAGCTTCATCCAATCATTTCATGTGCATGTTCTTCACTAAGAATCGATCCAAAATAATGTCAGCACTCATCATATGGTGTTTTAATTCATTTGGATTAAATTATCGAGTATATCAACATTCGTTCATGGATCTTCATCAATTGTGGTCGTAGCATGTGTATATGTACTAGATTTAGGTTATTTGTCAATTATTTATCTAACCCCAGTTCCCAGTTCATGAACATCAACCCTGAACACTTTGTCGATTATTTTTAAAACCTTGGTATTTTTTATTTTCTTACATTATTGTTCACATTCATCATCATTTGTATCCCCAAGGTCCCATTTCAATAATTTACATGGGACCGGAACTCGATCAGACACCAGGAGTTATGCAGATCAATGTAATGATGATGGTTTGGCGGGTGAAGTATTGATCTGGAATCTTCATGGTTCTAGTATGCTCATTATAGTTTTTTGAGACTATGAACTTGATCTATGAATGAGTGGCAGCATGCAGAGCGATATTCCTATCCCTCATCCATGATTTGGTCAAATGTTTGGTGAGAAACATCCAAGATCTAAAATCCTGGGGCAATCCTCTATTTTAAAGAATATTAGATTCATAATCCATGGTTGTTAGAGTTTATTTGGAGTGGTGGATAAAATCAAGAGTTTTTGAAAAAAAAAACACGACTATACACCATGTTAAATGAAGAAAAGACATTGTGTTGTCCGTTCCAGCACCAAATTTATGGTAGTTGAAAACCATAAGGATAACACATTGTGTACTTCCCTCAGCACTCCATGTTCCCACTTTTTCAATTGATTGAGTTGTGTAACAGATTAAACTACTAGGAACACAACATCTTCCACATACACATACATGACTAGACTACAAGGGAAAACATTCCATGGGACCAAACACACTGTGTAATATAATACATGGACACCGAGTCTCAGTACATGGACACGACCAGAAACACATAGAACATTCCATAGATAGGTTGGACACACCTTGTAGCCAACCTACATAGTGTGTACCCCAACACAGTTGGGTTCTATGTGCTAGCCAAGGGAACTGGTTTCCTATGAAGTGGCACCACACACCTTGTACCCCTTATCCCCCTATTTTTAAATTTTTTTGTTCATATCTCCTTCGTTTGAACTTATATTTTGGCCTGCTAGCAACATATCTCATGTTTTTTTCATGTAGAATCTGATAGTTCACTCATTTTTTTATTTGGAGATATTATATGAAATGTTTTGGGAATGACACATAGAAAACACTTGATTACAACATCGATCATTAAACACCACCGAGAATTTTCATGTGATTCCCTATAAAAATACATGGTAGTGGAGTTCCTCAATGATATTTCTGAGTTACCATCTATTAGGGATATTTAGTAGAGTATCTCAATGTCTTGGGTGTTATCATCAAGTATAGAAGGTCTGAGGAGTTCTCTAATGATATTATTGAGTTACCCTCCAGGAGTGCTTGACGATGGATTTCCTTGATGTTTCATGTGTTACAGCCTAGAACGGCTCCATAATAGAGTTCATCTATGACATGTTCTAATAATTTCTCTATAGATGGGATATGAAGTGGATTTCCGTGATGGATTATTCTGGAAGTAACACTCAAGTTGGTATTGATAGTAGAGTTCCTTGATTACCTCTCCTGAGTATTATCCTCAAACGAGGGAAGTCATTGGACTTCCTCGGTAACTATCATAGTGGTACAATATTATTTTATCAAGGAATATGATTTTTAAATGAATATTATGGCCCCTTGACTGTGAGGCATATTGAAGAGACATGGATTAACATTGATTTGGACTACTAAGCAATAGGTATTATTTCCCCACCAATACACATTTTTAGGACTCGACCTGAAACTATATAGGTGAGTAAGTTCTGACCAAATTGGATTGCATCAAGGTCTGGTGATTGAGATTATTATATTTGGGTGTTTGGGGAATATGCATGGGATGATGGGGATCAATTATGAACATTGGGAATTGTTGGCTACACTTTATCTCAGGTTTTTATTTGGGATGAAGATTTACTTAGTTTAATATTTTGAATTCCTTGACTGAGAATATATATATTACTTATTCTAGATTCAATCTTTTTTTGGATACTCTTCTTCCAGTAGAGGAAATGACATGAGGGGTATTCCACATGATTTCCATGTCTATCTTCTCATGGTTGTATGAGTTTACTATCCTATTGT
Source organism: Viscum album (assembly GCA_963277665.1). Classification (NCBI taxonomy): domain Eukaryota; kingdom Viridiplantae; phylum Streptophyta; class Magnoliopsida; order Santalales; family Viscaceae; genus Viscum; species Viscum album. The sequence continues at coordinate 667,455,561 of OY728162.1, forward strand.
AGGTGTATAAGGCTTAATAGGTAGTTTATCTACTCATAGGGTTTACCACTAGTGCATGTAAGAGTTTACATTCACTCTGATATTGGGTTGAGATGTACTATTTCTTATATATTTTTCTATATACTGATTTCCTCTTAGGTTGTATCTTTTACTACCCCCCCCACCTTCAGCCCTCTAGAGGAGTTCTACTAGTTATATATAAACTAACTCTTTAATGGGAATCGACCAGAGATGTCTGGTTATTTATTGATGTAAGGCAGGTCAACCGTGACTTCACAAGAGCATAGAGGTACGGGATGCATGGACTGCATATGTTGGTTATATCACGGGATACAAGAGATTTTCTCTCTCACCATTTTATTTTATTCTAGTTTTGTTATTTTGGGACTTATTTATTTGTAAGTGTTTATTTTACACCTTGAATTTAAGTTTACACTACCATACATTAGTAAGATCTAGAGGTCCAAGCATTCTTACATTATTTTTATAATATTTTTTCATCTTTTACACATTCAATCTGCACTTTTAAATTTAGTTTTGTATGTGTGTCTACATGTTATTAGGAAAATGACTCCCTAAGTTAGATAATCCCTAAATAATTGTGACCACACCCTATCCTGTGGATGTGGGATGGTGGTAATTGTGGCTCGAGCTCCGACATGGATCGGGTTATGAAAGATTGGTATCTGATAATGTTCAATCCTTTTGTTTTTATTCCGTAGTTCCTCATTATTATGATTAGTTATGTTTAGGGAAACAATTTCAATGTTTCTCAAGTTCCTGTCTTAGTCTAGGGAGTCCAGTGATGGTATGGTTGAACAATGTATTGATTCAAACGGACCTTGACTACCTACTTGTTGACCTGGCATAATGAATCATTATTTGTAGGGATAAATTCTACATTTATAATACGGGATTGATTATTTTATTTCCCTTATTGAGTTAGCTCACCATTGTCATTGATGTATATATATCCTCATCTGATTGAGGTACTAGTTGAAAACTCTCAGGATTCCTCCACAATGATAGTCATCCAAGATGCCAACTTAGGTACTTAAAGACAACCCTATGAGCTATGATCCTACAGTTCAGGGTTCGTTATGTGATCCCCTTCCTCTTGGTGGGTAGGATATAGCACTTCCACCCATTGAGTAGTAGATCATTCCACTAGAGTAGGTTGAGTACCTATGTAGGCTGAGAACACTCCACGAGTTCGAGTGTTAGAGGCCACTGATGTTCCATGACGAGCTCGAACCTCAGATAAAAGAGTATTGGAATGAGTCACTGGTACACATCTTCAAGCATATCTGAACACCGATGAATTTGGTGGTTGAAATAAAACTCATCATTATACATTGATTTTCGAGGTGTGGGTGGAGGCTTGTTACGTAGATGCTCTAGGATTTGACACTCTCATGGGAAGACCATTAGTAGTTATTACATGAAGAGTAATACCACTCCAAATTATGCTCATTCCTAATCTAATAGCTCTAGGAACATCAACAAGGATGGATGGTGGTTGATGAGTACATGGATAGGTTCTCATAGATCACCTTCTACTCATCTTACATGATCATCAATGATTAATTCTGAGCATGAAAGTTTTAGAAAGGGATTTGTAGAGAGATCCATGCGAGTATAGTGTCCTTGTGAATACCCACCTATGTCAGGGTACCAAAGGAGGAACTAGTGTTAGAGAGATTTCTGTTAGAGGGTTTCTAGAGTGTTGGAGTTGGCAGTGGGAAATACAGAGATGATTCATCCACATTAGATAGCAGTTGCTAGTTAGTGGGATCTTGATGATGGAGACCCTTTCGTGAGGAGGCTCAAGAACGTGGTCATATAGGGATGGGGCGTTGTAAAAAAATATATCATCCTAGGTAGGTGTGGTGCTTTAATTATGATGGGAAAGTTCACAAGGCACATGAATGCCCGATCAGATATGTTATTTTTCCTAGCAAGATAGATGATAGATAGCCATGATAGAGGTAACACCATGATTAGGTAACTCCTATGTGGGAAAATGATATACCCCAAAGAGACAGAGAATATAGTGGAGCACGAGGAACTACATGTGGGGTAAAACACTATGTGATCCTTCCACCACCCCTAATATGAATTCCACATTTGGGTCAGGGAGCTAGCAGTCGTGGCTGCAGATAGACGCATTACTTTGTTGTCGAAGACCCTGTAGTGCATGAGATGATTAAATGTACAATTTTATTATTCTACTCATGATTCAATTCTAGTAGGAACATGTGTCTGTCAATAATTTTTGTACCAAATCCTAGTGACAGAGTTGGAGCTCCCAGTTGAAACACTATAATGACACCTATGTCTTGAGGTTCCTACAGGTAATGATTCTTTTGTAGCGTTCATATATCGGAATTTCTATATATCACATGGAATAGAGGGGTCCAAGTGGGATCTTTTGTTCTTCATGATGGTACCCTATGATTCCATACCATGTATGGATTGTATATCCATGTTTCAATTTTAGATCAACATTCACCATATATTAATCAGACACCATAACACAGATGTGATGAGATTCTCATTCTCTAGAGAACGAGATATCATGGTAGTTATAATGGGTTTATCAAATAAGAGACTAAAACCCATCACCCATACATTGTATAATATATCCCTTGGTGTGACAAGCTCTTCATGAATCTAGGTTCCTTCAATTATTGACTATTAAAAATACATATTTATCAATGTTTTTTTGAGTCTATCTCTGAGGATGGAAATGTTGTTTTACATTTGAATTTATACAGGGATGACCCTGATATCTTCTACGACATATCAGATGGAACTTACTATGATCTTGGATCTATGATTGTAGTTGGTGGACCTTATAGGGAAAGGTTACATCAGAACCAATGTGCCCCCTGGGTAGTACTAGTGTTGTTCATGAAAACATCAGATGAGATCGTGTGGGTTTTTGAGGATTACCCTTTCTTGAACAAATCCATTATAAAGAACAAGAACCCATTTCCAGGGATTGGTGGCCTCTTTAAAAGGGTATGAGTCACAAGATGGTTCTCCAAGATTAATATCAAATATAAATATCACCATATGATCATTCACGAGGATATTATTTCAAATTTGTATTTCCAATGTCTCTATGAACATTATGAGTTCCTAGTGATTCCATTTGTTGTGAAGAATTCCCCTCAATGTGTTTAAGGATTTGATAAACTAGTTCTTAAATCCTTTTTTAGACTATTTCTTCATTGTATTCATTGAATGCAATGTTTTTTACTGTGAAACTAAAGAGGAACATGAAAAGCACTTGTGGATGGTCCTAGACATGATTAGAGAAAACCAATTTTACAAAAATCTATTGAAGTTATAGTTCCTAATTCATGTGGTCCACTTTTTTGGGCTTGTCATTTCTGAACAATGTTTATCCATGGATACAAAAAATGATTAGGGTAGTTCTTTATTAGGAACCACCCTAGAATTTGTCATAGGTGTGAATATTCCATATCTTAGTCTGTACTATATAAGGATTGTGGAAGACTTCATCGAAATTGCATCCCCATTGATGGACTCATCATGGAAATGAAAATTGATTACCTAGTATAAGAATTACCAGAGGGCCTTTTATGAGATGAGTCAGGGGATGAAGAGAGGTCCAGTGTTTATACTGTCAGAGGAAGGCATGGAGTTCATAGTTTAATGTGATGCCTCAGAAGCTAGTCCCAATTTCATGTTCATGCAGTGACAGGTAGTTATCAGAAATGGATTGAGGATGTTGTGTAACCATGGGGAAACCCATTTAAATCATGACCTAGAGTTGGAAGAATTAGACATCACCTTGAGGATGTGGATGAACTAACTTTTTGGATTGTTCTTCATGAATTTCTCATAATAAAAGAGTCTTAGTTATGTATTCCCTCAGAGAGACCTAAACCAGATACAACAACATTGGTTGGAGTTCTTAAAGGAATACCTCATTGAAATAGTCTATAATCCACGAAATGGAAATGTTGTAATACATTATTTTAGAAGTAAGTCCTATGTTCACATAGTTCGGGATGATTTAGAGCAGTTATCTTCCCTACGGCAGACCCTAGAGGAGTAGGAATGTACATATTTTCATCAGTCGATGGTTTTGACTCCTTCCCTCCATGAGAGTGTGATAGAGTCATAGATGGTAGACATCTAATATGAGGTATTTCATGAACATATATCCATAGCTGACTCACATGATTTATATTATTAAAAAGGGAATCATGTCATCATGTTCCATAGTTGAATTCTGGTTACGGTATCTATGTAATAATAGGTGATGTAGGAGTTCCATATATATCCCCTAGTTATACATCTTGTCATAGTAATGATTAATAGAGACCGTCAACAGTAGTTTTGATGGACCAAGATGAGATGAAATGTAGTTTATTTTATCTCATGGTGCCTCACCTGTCTGCAATTAAAGGTTGAGCACCATGTTCAAGTAGGTTATTCTCAAACCCTTGAGATCCTGGAGAGGATGTGGGAGGAAACATCTATAGAATTCATCACTGTTCTTTCATGTGCAATGATGAGAAATGATTCAATCTAGGTGTTATTTTACAAACTCATGAAGTTGGAGAATCCACTTTCCATCAAGGCACAATGTTCAATAAAGAGTTAGCGGATGATGTGCGTATGAAATATTCTTTGACTTCAATGGGTATATTTGAGGATCATATTCAACTATGATGCATTGTTTACATCACAATTATAGAGAGACTTGTGGGAGGCATTCGTGAGCCACATTCAGACGAGTACATCCTTTTAACCCCAGACTGGTGGGTAGACTAAGCACACTATCTAGGTGCTCGAGGCTATGATGAGGGCTTGAATGTTGGACTTCACCCAAAGCCTGAACGACCACCTTCCCTAGTTAGATTTTGAGTAAAATAACAACTACCAATCTACCATCATCATAGCACCTTTTGAGACCTTTTACAAGAGACATTTCAGGTCACTGTTTTGGTGGACATATATTTGTTAGTTTTATATTGTGGGCCTATTGCTGGTGCAGGAAACAATGAAGAAAGTTCATGTCATCCGTGAGAATATAAGGATGACCTCGAGTAGAGAGAAATACTAAATAGACCGCCATTTTAGGACCTTATAGTTTGAGTAAAGAGACCACATTTTCTTGCGAGTATCCACATGACAATGATTTCAGTTGTTCGGTTGGGGAGGAAAGATATCCCATGGTTCCTCGGGCCATTAGATACATAGGAAGAATTTAAGATATTTCCTACCACCTCACCATACCCCATAGATTAAGTGGGTAAACTATGTCTTCCATGTGTTGCAACTGATGATTTAGGTGCATGACCCTATGCTCATCATCGACTGGGAAGTGTTGGAAATTGAGGAAGCATCAACATTTATGGAGCACTCGAAGGAAGTGAAGGATTAGAAGAAGAGGACCCTTCAAGGATGGATAATGCCTTTGGTGTGAATGTTGTGGAAACTCGGAAACATGAAGGAGAGTTCTTCGGAGTGGGATAGGCAAGCGTGGGCTCTATATCTATGGTTATTTTGTTATATCTTCTTTTCATGAAAAAAACTTAATGGAAGGAATGATATAGGGACCTTGTTTTTACCATGTATGGATTTGAAATATTTATACATGTATTTATTGATCTAGGTGTTCCCAGAATTAATTTAAAAAAATATTAAATATATTCTATATGGTGTTTGTGCGATACCTCAATGAAAATGTAATAAATCTTAAATGGTTGATCAGTTCAGAAATCTATTTTAATAGTTGAGACTGGAACATAGTGTTTACTCATGGTGCAACATAAAGTGAGTCGGTGCAAAATGATCGGACCCCTCTCTTGTTGGTGGTAAAATAATATAACTTATTTATTTATTTAATTAACGAAACAATTCATTTATTCTAAATTATATTTCTATAAATATATCGTTAAATGATATATTCCATGGTTGGCCTCACAAATTCTAGAATCTGTCAGTGAGAAGTCCTCCCTCCTCTATATAAAAAACGACGACTAATATCTTCATCAAGGTGAATCGATGTACAAAAAATGAAACGAATCCATCCCATCATTGGGAGTAAAAATTCTTCCCCAAAATAGATTTAGGACTTATATTTCGTTTCTCATGTCTTTCGATTAAATGAATGAGCATATCAACTCTCATTATTTGATCTGCGTCACTTGTGGCCTTAACATTAACCTATATACTAGATTTATGTTATATATCAGTTATTTATCTAAAACTGGTGCCCTATTCTTTTAGAATTTATTGATTTTCAGGAATCCCAAACTTGATCAGGCACATGTACTCGTGGAGGATCAATAAAACGATGAATGCATTACAAGAAAATAATATATCGAGATCTGTAATGGTTAAACAATTCTCAATTTTTAGGTTTGATATCATGAACACAATCGATGGATGATTAGTGGCCTGTGGAGTAATCAAAAAAACCATTATCGGTGACTAGAGCCGATTCATGGTGAGAAAAAACTATGATCCCAAATTGATGGCCTAATCCATGATTTTCGAGTAGATTTTAGGTAGAATCCATGGTAGTCAGAGTAGATTTGGACCGGTGGATAGAATTTGATGTTTCAGGTAAAACAAAGACTATATGTTGTGCTTAGTGAAGATCACATGGTATGTATCCCTTTACGGTGCTAGGGTTTTTAAAACCCATAAGGATGGAACATAATGCAGTTCTCTCGATACAACATTTACCACATTTTCCATGTTAATGAGCCATGTAATAGATTACATGGCCAATCAATCATGATGTTTTGAGTACACATACAGGGAAAGACTATATGGTTGACATCTGGTGTGTCCAAAATTTCTATATAATAGTATAAATAGACAAGGTTTTTGATTACGCAAACACAACCAACAACATTGGGCCAGTCCCTAGATAGGCTGGAGAGGTCATGTAGTCCACCTACATGGAATGTTCACCTACACAGTTGGGATCTGTGTGATGGACAAGGGAACTCGAAGGATGTGATGCAAGACTACATACTGTTTGGGTCCCCTCACATGTATTGTAACCCTTACCCTCCTTTTTAGAATCTACTATTGACTGTATATCCTTTGTTTAAAATCAATTTTTGGCCTACAATAAGACTATCATGAGGCTTTTTTCACGTAGAATGTAATGATTCCATTCATAGTGGATATCATGATATAATGTGAAATGTTACAAGAAAAACACATTCTTAGGTGACAATCGATGAAGGGAGTGATCATATAGGATTAACAGGACATTCTAGGTGTTACCCTCTAGTAGGGTTGGGTAATGGAGTTCCTCAATGATATTTCTAAGTTACCCAGTAGTAAGGATGATCACTGGAGTTATCTGATTATCTTTCTATGTTACCCTATAGTAGGGCTAGGCATTGGAGTTCTTCAATGTTTTGGGCATTACCCACAAGTACAGATGGGTAGTAGAGTTACCTGATGAACTTTTTCATGTGTTACCCTCTCGTAATACTTGAAAACGTAGTTCCTTAATAGATTATTTCGGGAATTACCCTCTAGAAAGGATGGAAACTTGAGTTCTCCAATGACCTCTACCAATAATTACCCTCCAGCAGAGCTGGGTAGTGGAGTTCCTCAATAACTATCAGTGTGGGACCCTCGTGATGTACCAAGGCATGGGATCCTTACATGGAAATTATGGTCCCTATACTATGTGTCATAGTGAATTTACATTGTTTAAAATTACTTTGGACTCTAGATGAAGAGTGACACTTTCTGCACCAAGATACGTTTTTATGAGGTGACCTAAAACCGTGTGGGTGAGTTTCTGTCACCCAAAGTGAATAATATCTAGTTGTGGTTGTTGAGTGCCTTATATTTGGGTGTTTAGGATAGACGTGTGTCATTTTCGGAATCATTGATGGTCTTTTTGACCTGTTGGATAAACTTTTTCTTAGGTTGAGCTTTGAGATGGAGGTCTCCTCACTCTCTTGTTTGGGTTTCATTGACTAATAATGTATACATTTTCGTTCATATAGAAGCACCCATTGGATTTGGATACTCTCCTACCCAGAGAGGTGAATAAGTGCAGGGTATGGACTTTTCTTCCATGTATAAATTATTATTGTTTGACAATTATCATATCATACTATAGGATGTGAAGGCTTGTCAGGCAGTTCATCAACTCACCATGTTTATCCCCTTATTCTTGAATGAGTTTACTTTAACTCTATCTTTGGGATGAGATGTAATCATTCACTATAACATGTTGTATCTACTACATTCCTCTTCTGTTGAATCTATTACTAATCCCCATTGACCACATTCGGGGCATCCTACTTGGTATGTTTGTACTAACAACTGCATGGGATTCACCCACACATGACATGTCTTTTACAGATGATGGATAGGTCGAGTGTGACTTCCGAGAAGCTTAGAAGTAATGGGTTCTTGGATCATGTATGGTGGTCATATCTTGGGAAATAAGATATGGTATCAATTAGTTTTTACTAATTTCTAGTTTTTTCTGGTTGGGACATATTTATGGTTGGGTATCTATTTTTCTGCTTTACATTTAGTTGACAATACCATACTCTATTATTCTTTAGAGGTTCATGAATTCATTGTCTATATTTACAACGGTGTTGCATCTTTTCTACTATCCCATTGATAATTTTTTATTGAGTTAGTTGGGTTTTTGTAAACATGTTCATACGAAAATTCCTCTCTGGGTTATTTATTCCATCGATGCTTGTCCCCACTCCCTGACATATGAAGGCAGCCTTGGGTTAGTTGCGACTCGAGCCTCGATATGGGTCAGGTCATAAAAATTAACCTCTATTTTCATAACTATAATTCTTGATTTTACTCAAAATTAATTTAATAGTTTTATAAAATTTTTAGAATCATCTATCTATATGAGTTATATATTCATCAATTTTTGAAAATTATTCTCCATCACATGATATGTATTATTTAATATTCTCTTTATTGATTTTAGTAAGAGGTCATGGAGGTTATAGAGAAAATATATTCAATATTTTTATATTGCATTTCAATGATTTAAATCCCACTGAATTTTTATTTAATGACATATTTCCTCATTTTATTATTTTTATGGTATTTTGAGCCAAATAGTAAAAATGGCCCATTTGGGATGGATAGATGTTTTATATTATTTCTGTATTTCAGGCGTAAAATATATTGTACATATACAAATCATAAAATGATTTCTTTTTAGGATTCTATAAATCCTGGGATTAATTTCATTCGTCTAAACCAGAAGTGAAATCCACCATATGGATGCTCAAAACATGATCACAATTTGGTCCTTGAAAACTGTTTAAATATATGGAGATTTTTTGTTTTTTTCCCACATATCGTTCATGTATTTCTCAAATACTCTCAAATTCAGAGGATTGATGTTCAAGATGTTGAGGAATATCATTAGCTAAGGATTCTATGTGTGAATTCGTAATTTTCATGGTCAATAATGTAAGATAATTAGAAGTATTGACTTATAGCAAGTCTGACTGTGAAGAATAAATTATTAAATTAAAACGGACATAACTCTCTCTAATCATGGAAAAATACTCTAAAATTTCGAGAGGATACGGTCAATGAAATTTATGAACATTTTTCATGAAGGATATAATGTATTAATCAGTCATTCATTGTGGATTAAACACATCATCCTTGGATAGAAACTTATGCTTATAAAAGGAGGAAAACTCCTTCTCAAATCATTTTATTCCATCACACACCATATAGTTGACCATCTAGGACTAGATATCATGCATGGATTTGAACATAAATTTCTTCTTCACATCCATTTTTAATCTAAATTTTGTAATGTATTATTCATTCCAATTCATCTACATTACCCTTACTATGATGGAGTAAACATTTTAATGATTGAGAAAGGGTTGGTTTTCCAATTTAAATGTTATCATAATTTCATTTAATTAAAACCACTTCTGCTATGTCGATTAATGTGAGATTCCATGATTATTTACTCTCACATCCTTAGGGAAATGTTTATTGTTAGATAAAACATTATTATGATATCATTTTGGAATACTATCCTTCCAGGTTAGAGAATTTTTCTTGGAATATCATCAATTGACATTAGAAAAACCCAATCAAGTCTTGATTATCCCATAATATTAATAACATCCATTACCCCACTCACATGTATAGATGATAATTGATTATTTCACCACTATTTCTTGGTTTATTCCAACATATATAAACCAAAACATAGTAGAGGGAGATATTGATCAATTACTAATGTAAAAAAACAATAAAAAATAAAAAATCCAATATAATTGAACATGGTCGTAGAATATTCTATATGAAATTAAAAAATAAGTTATATAAGAAAGTAATATTTCATATTAAATAAATTAAATAAACACCAACATTAAAAAATAACAAAACATACCCTTCCCCAATCAATCAAATGAATACCCCACCATGGTATGGTTAATCAAGATGAATTCGGAAGAAGAAGGAATTTAAAAAATATGAAGAAGAAAATAAAAGAGTAAGATGATAGTGGAGAACAGTTACATGATAGTGATATCATCCTTGATGGTCGATGGTATGGTGTTGGATAAAATGGAATAATTTTGGAAGGATGATCAATTTTTCTTTTAAAGGTAAATTTTTTTCTATAGATCACAGATTGAATCCCCAATAAATGACTAATTCGCTTGTTTCAACCTTCAGAAAATTTGATCATAAATGTCACTAATGTATCCTTTCAAAATTTCAGAGTATTTTTTCATGCATAGAGAGATTTATAAATGTTTTACTTCTATAATTTATTCTACCCAGTTAGACTCCGTATATTTTATTACTCATGATAATTTTGATCTAATGACCATGAAAATGGTGGATTTACGCATATATTCCTTGATGAATGTTGTTCTAAAATGTAATATGCGTCCACCCTCTAAATTTAAGAGTATGTGGGCCTTCAAGAACTAGATATGGGATAAAAACCAGAAATCATCATATCTTTAAATATTTTTAAAGGCCTAACTTTTGAGCTTGTTTTGAGCTTCCATATGGTAGATTTTGGATTTGGTTTTGATGGATAAAATGAATCCCAAAATGTATATAATCCTAAAATGAAATAATTTAAGGATTAATATTAGTGTATAAAATGTTATATCCTGAATACGTAAATAATCTAAAACTATTAACAGTAAAAAATTGGATATTCTTAAAATTACGCTCAAAATACCACTAAAATCATAAAATAGTAAAATTTATATTAAAATAAATCTTTGGGGGTATTTAAAACATTGAAAATCAATGTTAATTTATTGTAAATATTTTCTCCATAAATTCCCTCACAAATTTATCTTGCACATCCGGAAATGTAAGCAACATGATGAGATCAATGCAAATTCAAATCACAAACCACTGAGATCGAACAAATCCGCATCAAGAAAAAAAATATAACATGAATCATCCGAAAATATTCTTCCAAGTTCGCCATTTATATCATTAAATATATTTAAACTTCATTTTCAATACCATTCACACAACACCACTACCTCACATGATTTTTCTCTTTTCTAACTAATGTTAATTTTCAACAAGGGGTTTCTCATCCAAACTCGCGTAAGAGTCACAATAGTTTTGATAAATTCCTACATCCCCAACCAATGTCAGTAAATGACATGTATTTATAATGATTTATTTTTAGGGATGTTCTGTTGATTTTGGTAGTTAGGATTTATATATATATATAATTATACAGAAGAATCAGGAAGGCTTGGATTTTTGTGACAAAAAATTGAAAGATTATAATTTTCACTCAAGTATGGTATCCTGCTCGCACAAAAAAGTATAAAATAAGATTAATCATAATGAAAAATCATTTATTGTTCATTCCCTTGTTGATTCAAACTTCTCATAATTTTTTCCATGAAAACTCCAGATAGGATCCACTTTCATTCTCTATTGGAGGCTCTAGAAAGGCAGAACTTCTCTTTAGCACGAAAGTTCCAAATAGGAATCATTTTCTACAAAATGGTTTCTTCAGTATTAAAATAATATCATAAATATTTTTTCCTCCCAAATAATCACCAAATGATTAATCACACCACAAGTCAGCTTCCCCCACACATGAGTTCAATTATATCTTGAAATTTTACTTCAAGAGAAGGTTGGATACAAACAATTATATTGTAATGTGGCTTAAAAAATTGGTTTTACATGAATTATAAGAGATAAAATGATTTAATATATAAGGTAGGAAATAATAAAAAGGGTTTTATTTAAATGACTAATTTAAAACCAAATTAGTTCCTCATTCATTTAAAATAAAAGTACCTCAAACCATTACGGTTTTACTGGGATAAATAAAATATTGGTTATAGAATGCATGGTCTGGTTCTCTCACAAAGTGAGGTGAATGTAATGATTATGAATACAGTGGTTTAGAAGCATCATAGTAAAGTGGTATAATAACTAACTTCAGTGATATGTGACATGTGATTTAAAAACCAGTGTACTTGAAATTCCCGAAGATTTGGACTACAAACAAAGCAATTTTCAGAATTTATTTAGGCTCATATTCATGGAAAAAATTATTTCACACATTGAAATAGGTATAAAAAATGTAAATGAAAATAATTTCAAGTCAATATTTTTTAAAACACACTAATGTTTTAAAAATTAACACACAAAATTTTGAAACACACACAACAATAATTTTTATAGAAACACAGAAAAAACAAATAAAATCCTAAACTACAATTGTTTCCTCCCCCAAACATAAATGTTTAAGTGCCTCAATGAATTAAAATGTATTTAACATGTATTATGATTTAAAAATTAGTCACATTAAGAAATAAAATGTAAATTATAGCTACAAACTGAAGGATTTTAATTATGAATAAGATGGAGGAGTGAGATCTCCCATACTAGCTCTTATGGATAGTTCCCATGTAATTTCTTCAGCATATATACATTAACAATGATTGGATCTTGATATAATTAATTAAAAATATTCCAAACACCTAATGGATATACATGAGTAATTATAAATTCACCTTCCCATATGGAATTATGTTTAACTAGAATTATCTAGAGTTTTTCTTTGTTGAACAACAACATTGCATCTCTAGGATGGAAGTATTTTTTTCGATCATCTTACAATTATCCACTCTTGTAATCTATTTTTAAATCCTATAATTTTCAAAATCTTCACATTTAATTATCTACAACTCCTATAACTGAAATATTCTCTATTTTACTACAGATTCATGATCCAAATTCGTCTTTCTCACAGTCTGATATGCCTTATACTCCAATTGTATAAGAAGTTGACAGATTTTCAACAAATAAACTTATATGGGCTCATTCTTATTAGGGTTTTGTTTTATTTCCCATTAACTTGTAATATATCCCCTATAATTTGGCTCCAATCCAGTAAGTTTGGTTTGATATCCTTTTCCAAAATTCCTTTAATTTCGCTATTGGATATTTCATCTTGACCATTAGTCAATGAATAATATGTAGCTGATATTTTATGATTCACCCCATAACATTTCAGTAAATCCTCCATTATTCTATTGAAAAATTTGATTACCTTGATTACGGATGATGGATCTAGGGACTCGAATCCTAAAAAATATTTTATCCCTCACAAAATCACAAACAATTATAGCATCATCAATCTTGGTCAATTTTTCCTCCACCCATTTTGAAGCACAACAGACTACAAAAAATATATAATAATTTCCAAATGAAATTGAGATAGGTCCAATAGAATCTATCCTGTATACATAAAAAACATCATAAGAAATATCTTCTTTTTAGTAATTTATTTTCTCTTTGAAATATTTCATGAAAACAGATATTTTTAGCTTCTTTTAAAACATTCATGAGAATATTTTAAAATGGTGGTAAACAAATTCTAGATTATAAAAGCATCCTTGATGTACATTGATGTCCCAAGTCATTTCCACAATCCATGGTGTAAAATAACTCATATTAATATTTAACTTCACTTTTAGGAAAACTAATTATTATAACTTGATCATTGCAAATCGTATAATGAAATGGATCTTCCCCAATGTAATACATGGATTCAAATTTTAGTTTTAAAATTTGTTGGGAATTTAATAAGGATGGGACCAGTAATATTACCAGATAATTTACCATGTCAAAAAACAAAGGCACTTATCCTTCAATCAAGAAAAACAGATCTCCTAGAATATGATCATTCAATGGGTGTTTGATTAGAATTTTAGTTCCAACAGTGTTGGGTAGTTTACTTAAGTGATTGTCCACGTGGTTCTAATTTCCCTTATTATATTTCATTTCCTTGTTTAAATCCTATAATAGCATCACCCATCTCACTAACATCATTTTATCTCCACCCTTCTTCATCAAGTATTTACGTTCTTTATGATCAGAAAACATAGTGATTTTTTCCTTTGTCGATATTATCAAAATCATTATAAAGAAAATAGAACTTTTAAAAACAATTTTTCTATGGTAATTTATGAATTTGACCTCATATAATGTTATAGAGGCATAAATAAAGACTATTGGCCTTCCATAAATTTTTTTAGAAAGTACTGATCCAACTACATGGTTAGATGCATCACAAAATAGTTCAAATGGTTCTTCTCAATTGAGTGGTAGCATCACAGGTGGTGTAATCAATATCCTCTTCAACTCATCAAATGATTTCCAGCAAGAACCATTGAAATAAAAAATAATCATCATTTATAAGTAATATAGAATGTGGGAGGGAAATATTACTAAAATATTTGATATGCCTCTTGTCAAATCATTCATGCCCTAAAAATGATCTAAAATGTTTTACCCAAGTTGGGAGGGTCATGAATTTATCACAACAATTTTTTATTTATCAACTGAAATTACTTTTTGTGAAATCGAATTCCCATGTAAAATTGCTCTCTAGACCCTAAAATTACACTTTTATAAATTCAAAACAAGGATTCTTCTCAATGGAGTTTTTTCAAAATCATTTCCATAATTTTTAAACAATGATCAAATGAATGTCCAAAGACTATTAAATCATTTATGAAACATTGCATAAATTTTTCAATGTGATCATGAAATATACATACTATGCACCTGTAAAATGAACATGTAGCATTAAATAATGAAAATGGAGTCTTTTTATATAAAAAGGTGTCAAATGGACATGTAATTGTTGTTTTACCATGATCTTAAGGGGCAATGGGTTCCAAGAAGTAACATGAAAATATATCTAAATAACAATAATGAAATATCCCAAGTAAAATTTCAAAAATATATTCAATGAATAGGATATGGAAATGGTCTTTTCATGTGACCTGATTTTGCTTCATAAAATTGATACACACTCTCCAACTATTCTAAATTCTCAATGGGAATAATTAATTTTTTTTCATCCCTCACAGTGGATAGTCTAATTATATATGGAACTACATAAGTTGGGATAACCAACTATGAATAAAAAATGTTATAGACGATCCTAGCCTCTAAGTGCTTCTCTATATCAATCTTTATGACCGTCATCAAGGTGGGATTGATCCTACATTGTGGTTGTATTACAGTTTTGAAATCTTCCTCAATATGAATTATATTTGCCCATATTTTTTGGTTTATTCCATGCATATCACATTTGATACACCCTAGGGATTTTACATTATCTATCTAAACCTCAATTAATGATTCCTATTGTGTTTTATATATATTTCTAGAAATTATATATAGTAATTTATCCCCCTCCATGAGGTACACATATTTAAAATTTTTCGGGAGTGGTATTATTTCATGATCTGGGTGATGTTCAAGGGATGAGAATAAATTAAGGCTCCCTATTTAAAAAGAATGGACTGTCTACACATAAGAAATAATTCCATATTCTATATAATTAAACAAATCATTAACGAAATAAGAATTTACCTCATCATCCCATATAAAATCTGCAACAATAGTGTTTTGGGAATTCACATATTTAGTTATAATGGATAAAATTTATATGAAGTCTATGAATTCCTGGAAAATACCCAATTCCTCAATTGTTATTCCTTAAAATGGTTTATAGACAATTGTCACAATGACCATGCGAGTTCACCCATTTCACTTCTAATTAAATTTATTGAATCAGATGTTATTAGGCAACACATCCCCCTTAATTCTGACCCTCTTGTACCAAATTGATGCAATTCTTTAGAAATATTCTCAATTAGTACACTTAAATTAGTAGGTGAAGTTTAAATTAGGGATCCCCCAGATGAAGAATGTAGTATATTAATATCATTTTCATTAATTCCTTTGTATGATAACACAAGGAATTGGTGTTCCTCCATTTCTGGATGTGGTAATCTAGAACATATCTTCATGAAAATCTCCCAATACTATTATGGTGTTTATCCAATATATTTTTGTATGATATAAATTTTTTTTTGATGGAGGTGCTCCAGGATGTGGAAAGGATATCTACATGAAACAACCTTTTAGGTATTTCTAATCATTAATATACCATAGTTATTGATTTTAAAACAATTCTTTAGTCACTCCTACAAGTGATAATGGGAATTCCCTCCACTAAAATTGGTCTTCCAATGCTCTTCATGGCCTGAAGCATGAGAAGATGAAGTTGAATTATTGAATATACAGATTTCAATATTCTCCAACAAATCATGAAACATTAGAATCATGGAAATAATATTTACATGTAATTCATAATCATTTGGTGTGGTGGGGATAAAGAGTTGAATATTTTTTATGTTAAATTTAGGTTCACATAGATCACATAGGGGTGGGTTGAGATTTCCATCCATGATTTCTGGTTTAGAGTGAGCACTAAGAGTTTTACATGAACCGGAATGGTTTATATCCATAATGTTTCCTAGAGGGAGTCTTTTTCATTGTTAGTTTAATGTTATTTCAATTTTTGATGCAAATTCAATTTATGGTTCTTCTGAGTTGCAGGTCATTATACTTTGAAAATCTCTTTTTTTTGCTTCACATCCTCCCCAATAATGGTGTCAATCGATGTTTAAAAGAAGCCTATCATGGGGGTGGATAAACAATAATTTATATTACCTAATTATAGTCTATTAGTTAACCCTATGTATTCTACTAAATAGGAGCACCCACAAAAAAATATAACATTTAATTATAGGGAAATGTAGTGTTTTTTAGGGAACTGATTAGTTGTGAAAGAAATAATATAAAAGAAATAAATTATAAGAATTTTTGAGATAAAATTTTTAAACATATGTGATTTAAATGTATGGTATTATAATGGTGATCCTGTTTGGGGTGTTTTTCCAATTACAATAATATCCTTGTTTAATTTAACGCAATCCTCTTATGGTAAGTTGATTAAATTGAGATTCCAAAATCATTTCATCTCACATACTTAATAAAATTTTGATGGTGAGATAAAACCTCACTTAGAAATAATTTTGGTGTAATCTCATTCCATGTGAGATAAAGTTTCATGGAATATCCCAAATTGACTTAGGTAATACCTAATTGGGTCGTGATTACCTAAAACAATTAAGAACATCCATTTCCCCTCTCACATGTACGGACGATCATCAAGTACTTCACCACTAATCATTTCTATATTCCATTGTATTTGATCCAAAAAACTAATGGGGGATATAATGATCATTTACCAAAGAAAAAATCAATTATAGATTAAAAATCAAATATGATCTAACTGGATCTTAAAAAACTAATATTTAATACTGAAAATAATGTCATATAAGATAGAATGAGTTTCTAATCAATAAAATGCATGAAAGTAAGATTTAAAAAATATAAAACATACCCTTTACCAATCAATCAAATTTTTCCCCACTATGGTAATGTTAATCAAGACGAATTGGAAAAAATAAGGCACTATAAAACCAAGAAAAATAAAATTAAGGAGGGAGAAGATTGTGAAGCGTAGATCCCCAGTAGAGATCTCCTCAGAGGTTTAGTGGATGGTTGGAGAGGGAAACATTATAGTTTAAGATTTATGATTTTATTTTTTTTATATTTTATTTAAAAATTCACACAAATGGGAATAATATTTTATATTTTATTCCCAAAATACCCTTCTGATAAAAATATGTCATAATTCTGTATTTTTTTAAATTTTATATCAAAATACACTATTAATCCAGCATTTTTTTAAATAATATCCAACTAATAAATTTGAAAGATCTAAATAAATGATATTTATATAAAAATGAATAAAATATCCGCTCAATCAGAATGATACTAACTTCTAAATTGGTTCATATTCTTTTTTATAGCTTTACATTGAATTCCTATAAATGCATAATGTGATTTACTATTATCTATATAATAGGAAACATACTTGTCAAAAAAGATTCTAGAATTGAAAATTATGTTACTCTCTATTTGACTTGTAAACATACCAATTGGTGCACCACAAGGTTGTTTTAAAAAATTGGTTTGTTAAGTGAATACATAATTTTAAAAATATCCCTGATCATGAGATACATATAAACAAATGATTATTCCGATTTCATCTTAATGGTGTCAAATTTAAATTATAAGTATGAAAACGAATATCATTGATATATTAAGTGTATTCATGTGAAACATCCAAAGTCTCCATAATATAAAATACAATGGTAAACAAGAAATTATATTATACTATTAATATTTTAAATCACAATATAATGAATTAAATGATATAAAGTTATTTTATTATGATTATTTTGTAGAATAACTCCATTCAGCCCTAAATGTTTTGGGTAATTCACATTTATCCTCAATGACAGTATAACATTAAACACCATTATTTAAATTGGAAGTTTCATTTTAATCATCCATTTAGAATAATTAGTACCTTTAAAATAGGACGTCAATTAGTTAATGTTGTCTCTTTTCTATTTTGAACTGTGAAGATGAAAATTAAGAATAGAAATATATTTAAGATTATTTCATTTATATTGGGTCATAGTAAAAGTATATGTTAAAAACGCCACTAGTACCACATTTTTTACAGAGTGACTAACTGAAGAGGGTGTGAATTAAGTTCCTAATTGAATTTATTTTTAAAAATATAAATTTAATCTAAAATAAAAAATTTAATAAAAACACCAAAAAATAAAAATAGTAGAAATAACTAATTTTATTTCATAAAATGGATTCTAAAAAGGGATTATATTGTAGATAAAATATTCATTGAACGCACATTAACTATAGAAACAGAATTAATTGATAAAACACTCTATATAGAACAATTAATCTTTACTAATTATAAGATTAAATGTTTTGAAATAGATATTAAAACATATAAAATATTCAAATTTGAAATATATAATAATAACTTATAAAACAAAACACATAATTAAAAAATGGTGTCCAGTTTGAAGCAGATACTTAATCCCCTCCACATCAAAATCACCCACTCCCATGTAGTTTATTAAACAAAAAAATTAAAAAAACTATATCAGGTTTTATTGAATGAATTACAAAAGGATGTCGAGGAAAAATACCCTTCCACAGTTATACAAGGTATAATACAAGTGCATGCCACACGTGAAATGTTCTATAATTTGTGTTGGTATAAAAATGATGAATTTTATGGGAGAGAGTTTGTCATGTGCTCTATAGTAATGTATAACAGACCGTGTTTTAAGGATAAAAAGTTTAGAAAAACCTCTCAAATGTAAATAAGAAACAAAAAGTGAAATTGAATAGTGATATGAAAATTTCATGTATCTCTTTAATTATCGATTTATATTTTCATAGGTCCTTTAATATATAATTCAAAGCAGATAGAACATGTTTCTTAGAATGTGCAGGAAAACACAGTATTGTTATGGTCTGAAATGACTGTATATTTTTTTTTCAATGTCTTAAATCCTTCATCAAATGGTTGTATTTGGGTTTCTATTCATTTAATGTATTAATGTCATTTTTATCGATTCATTTTTCTCTAATAAATGATACTATTTTTTCAATATATAAAAGGTTGTTTTGATGATTTTATATAGTTATAGGTCAAATTATCCATTTGAACTTTGTACTGGGATCAAAATTAGGAATGGTTTATCATTTTATTTAACTCATCCATGTAGTAGTTTGGTAATAAATTTTTTTAGTTCACATGGTGATTCTGGTATTTAATTAAATAAACAATATATTACAGAAATTAAATATGAAAAATTTTCTAGATAATAATGGAAGAACTTCTGTGATAGATCTTGGAATAATATATCTATTCTGTAGGTTGATTCTAACTATAGGTACAAGAGTTCTAGTATTATCTGATCATGGTGAAAGAATCAGTGAATAGTAGCAAATTATTTAGGTAGCACTATACATTGGTAGATTGGTTCTGGAAGTAGCTGTGATTATCACATATATCATTAGCTATATGTATCCTCGATAGTATATCTATTTATTGGGAGATATATTAAGTAGTACATCTCTTAAATGGTAGATCACTTTCATGGTGTATCTTTAATGATAGATGTGTTCAACTGATGATATATCAGTACAACCATTGGTATGTATTATTAATCAAACAGAATACCCATTTATCTAATGGTATATAAAAACAAAAAAATGTTTGTTCAAAAAATTAACTAAGAAAAATATTTACTATCATAAAATATTGAGAATGGTAAAGTAATAAAAGATAGGATTTGTGATCAATAAAATAAGAAGGTGTTAATAGATGATTGTATACACCTATGGGAGATTACTATTTAATTTTTTATAAGAGGGGGGGGGGTGATGATTGAAAATACTAAAATAGGTTAAGGATTTCACCGTAGTTATTATTTTTTAGATAATAGTGATAAAGTATGAATTATTTATGTATTTTATAAGAGTGTTTTTTATTCTAATTAGTTATTATGTAGAAGAAAAATTTTCTTCTCATGTTGAGGGGTAGAAAATGAGTTTAATGATATATGGTTCTACAAGGTCTCAGGTATAGTATATTGGAAAATATAGTGTTTAAGAACCTGTTGGAGGAGAATCTATGGGCTTTGTAACAACATGAGATTTATTACAATATTTTTTTTCAATTTAATTTTTTCTTTGTGATATTTTTTATTTCACCTGTCACTAAAACTAGTTTTTTTTATAATAAGTCATTATTGTTGGATTATATTATACACAACACCAATAGATCGCGCACTACACACAACATAACATATACCATCCTCTACATGGAACAACGAGGTTAGCATACATTACACATAAGATTTACTTTCCATGATGACATACGTAACATGAAAGACTAGTGTAACCAAACTATAATATGCTATTAAAAATATTTTTATTTAATATAATAGTGTATAAACTAGCTGTTATGTTGATGTTATGAATATGATTAAGTATATTATGAAAATACATGTTTGAATTCATTAGTTACAAATTATTTAAAATTGAATATACAAAACAATTGAATAAAAAGGACAATATTATTATTAATATAAGTTGTTTTAACAAAATAAAATAAATGTATTATAATTATTTAATAATATAAATAAAATATATATTATATATATTCAATAATAAATTTTTTTTACTCATCCAATCGATTTTATAAACATGAGATAAAAACAGACCCAATTTAAAGCCAAATAACTATATTTCTTATTAAGGTATTTTAACCACCTTTTAATGGAGAAACCATTTTGAATCCAATATTAGGAACATTAAAAGATTTATTATGTCATTATAAAAATTATATATTAAATAGAAACATAATAATTTTGTTAGGGTATATATTTGGTATATTTCTACGATGTTACATTTTTTATGAATAGTGAAAAACACTGAATTTTAGTTCAAAACTGTTTATTCATCTATTTTATTTATAAAATTAAATTAAAAATAAAATTTGGTTAAAATTATAATTATATAATATTTAAATTAATTAAACCTATTAAGGTAAATGGATCCAATTTCATGTTGAAATTATACTTAAAAACATAACAATCTTTTAATTATTTTTTACTTTTAAAACCTACAGTGTCGTCCCGTCAGTGAGATTAAATTTAAATTAATTTATCCCACTTATGGGATTGGAATTCGGAAAAATGTTTTCCATATATTTATTTATAAAAATTTATAAGGTATAATAAAGTCAAATTTGATTATGATTAATTATATTATTGAATTTCATTAAAATTAATTAAATCAATTAATCTAAAATCAAGCATAACTAAGGGCTTAACATTAAATTAAGACCCAAAGCGACTTAGAAACTTTTCCAAGATCCTTTTTATTTATATATTTAAAACCTATACTCTATTTTATTGAAGAATATTCCATATTGGATCCACTTGACCTGTAACAAACATGTATGGAATTCCTTTGTCAAAATATTACAAGTGTGCCACTCCTCCTCCACTATAAAAGGCCTTATCTCCTCCACTTTTTTACACATCAATAACCACCAAGATTTAGAAAATATCTACTAAAATATAATACTGAAATATAACCGTACTCCATTAATTCACCCTTTTTACATAAATCCATCTAGTGTAGCCCTTTGTTGAAAACTAAATGGAGTTACCCAATGAAGTGGTAACACCCTCCCTCAAGAGCCTTTTTTTCTATCTCCACCAACGGAATAATTCTTATTAAATTGTTGTAGAAAAAACAAGTATCCTAATTATAATAATATTATTTATGAGAAGTTTTCTACCTATATGTATACACACCTTCATTTAATGGAAAACAATACTATTTATGTGTACAACGAACTACCGCCTCACAAAATGATCTTTGTTCATTTTTTCATTACTACCTTTCATGGTAGGAATTATGATGAAATTTTGTATATATATAATATATATCATATTTATAATTTCATTAATCTTATTTAATTATTTTACAACTCATACCTTTATATTTTTCATTTTGTGGTAGTATGATAATTTTTTGGGTAAGTGTGGACTACCACGCCATCAAAGCAATGTTATTAATTCATACACTACATGGAATGCATTAAGGATGGTTTTAGTAAAGTTATATAATATATATGATATATTAATTCTACTATAATAACGTGATATATAAATATATATAAAAATATTTCATTTATGTTATTTCATTCAATACTACAATTAAAAGAAAACAACATTCATGCGTATGTACACCCTACTGTCTCCATGAATGGTGTATTCCATTTAATACTTATGTATTATATAGATTACTATAATAAAAATGTACTGAATATAAATTATATTTATATCATGTTTCAAATTATGAAAAATGATATAATTATATGGACCAACGATATAAAAAATTAAGACACACGCAAAGAACAAAACGGATTTTACCCGAATTGAAATCATTACATAGAATTGATAATATACAATTCATATAAAGTCATAATAAAAAAATATCTGGTATTAAATATAAAAATATTTTTATGTTATATATTAATAATAAATTTATATTTATCATACAAGTGATTTTAATGAGTACGATGAGGTTCTGATATAAGGAATGGGAATTTCATCTCACTGTTTATTACTGAGATACAAGCCTTATTCACCACTCACTTTCATTTTGTGGGGTATACACTTCCCTTTGAAATTTTATATCATGAATATTATTATTTTAAATATATTATATGATTCCTTAAATTAATTTTCATTACATTTTGTGTATTATTCTAGGTTACCT
The DNA here is from genome assembly GCA_963277665.1 of Viscum album. NCBI lineage: Eukaryota > Viridiplantae > Streptophyta > Magnoliopsida > Santalales > Viscaceae > Viscum > Viscum album. The sequence continues at coordinate 667,479,222 of OY728162.1, forward strand.
AGTGGTAAACATATATTGAAACGATCTCATTGTTTATCAAGATTATTTATGATTATGCTTCATTTAATGACATATCATGATCCATATCTCAAGAAAACCCATAAATTTTCATATCCTCTATTTTTCTATTATATATTCACATATAATTACCATTTCTACTATTTTTTACTTTGGATAAGTAGGAGGATGTAAAAATAAAAATCCAAATTTATTTCTCCTCTCCATTAGAAATTTGTATTCATTAAAAAACCTGATTTATAAAAATGATTTCATTTTTTTTTACTTTTATAACATTATTTTAATGGAAAATTTTACCCATTTTTTACATTAAACACTATTTGAAGTAATATTCATTCCATTTTCCTATCAATGCACTTAGTGGGACATTAATGGAAAAAAGGAATGTTTGGCATGAATAGACTAATGCCTGTTGTGACCGTAATTTACATAGAGCTTCAATTATATGTTTACAAGTTTTATTTAAAGTAGAACGTTTTTAGTAATATTTTTTACATTTAGGGTTTTTAATGTCGTTTTTAATGAAATACTTATTCAAAAATGTTTTCTAGTATTATTTCAAAGCTTCATTTAAACGATTTCAAATCTATTTTCAATGAAAAAGGTTTTCAGAAATATTTTTTTTTAGAAATGTTTTTAATGTTTAAGATAATTATTTATATGGTTTCAAGGAAAAGGGTTTCCAAATGGTTTTCAAATATATAATTATTTTTTTTATGTTTATTATCAACTAAATGGTTTTAAAAAGGTTTTTTGTTTTAAAAAATTATATTTTTAAGAAGAAAGGTTATTTTCCTCATGATGTTTTTTGAAATATATTTCCAAATTATCTCCAATCTAAGATGAAATATGTTTGTGTTACTGATTCCTTTTGGTGGAAATGATTCACTGATTCCTTTCATATTCTTTCAATGAGTGGTCAATTATTTTTTGGCATAATTTTTATAAAATCCATTTCACTTTCATAGGTTATATGCTTTTGAAACTTGATTATTTTTATGGGTGGTGATTATGGGCCTACCAATTTTCCATAGGAAAATATATGATTAAATTATCATGATTCATATCTCATTTCATGGGTTACGATATGATTAATGGTTATAATATTTTTTCAAATGTATGTATTCTTTTTTATGTCTTTGGTTGAATCTATATCTCCATCCTATGCATTGGGTAACGATGGATGACTCATTAGTGTATATGTTATGTGTGAACCTTATCTCATGTTCACAATGTTAAACTCACAATGTTATTCATGCACCCAAATGATTATCCAGATGTTTATACTTCAACATGATTACACATTCACAATGTTAAGAGTGAACCTTATTAAGTGGTCACAATGTTATGCATATACCTTTTTGGATGACTATCAGCTATTTCGTGAACTTGATTACAAATTCACAATACTATGCATGAACTTGATTACATTTTCAAAATATTATTCTTGTACATAGTTTCATATCTATAAGGTAATGTGTGAACCTAATTACATTTCAAAATTTTATAGATGGACCTGGTTGCATGTCTATATGTTGATGTCGGTGTCTGATTTCATATCATTAACTTAATCAGTGAACCTATTTATACTTATATATGATCCCAACATTATAACCAACGTGCATTACACAAATTCCATTTCTTAGTACTGTTTTATGTTTTCATTACTTATTCTATTAATTATCTTATTATACATGTCGTATGAACATAAAATATATATTATAATCTCTATTATGTAAGGTACGATCTTCAAATGTCATGCCCCATTTTCATTCCCTTTTGTTCGAATTATTCTCACACACATCCTTTATTTACCAATATTGAGCATAAAAGTACTAAAAATATTGCTTCTATCAGTGCTAGAAAAGTGAAATAATATATCTAAAAAACAATAGTTAATCAAGGTGAAGATAAGGGGGTCCCTTTTATCAGCACTCAGAAAAGCACTGATAAAGGGGTATTTTAACAGCGCTAAAAAAAGAAATGATAATAGATCCATTTTATCAGCACTGATAATTGGGGTCCTTTATCAGCGCTTCTATTTACCACTGATAAAAGTAAAAAAATAATAATATAAAAAAGAATATATAATTCGAGGGGAGATTTTAACAGCGCTTGAGCACACTTATCATCGCTAGGTGGACCACTCTCGCGTGCTTACCTTGCCCGCGCGTCAAACGCATGCCCCCCATGCGCACCTCCATGCTTCCATAAGAACTCGAACCTACAACCTCCCCCTTGCATGCCTACACCTTTACCACTAAGAAATTTCTTTTTTTTTCTATTTAATGTTATATCTATTTATTTATATATATATAGTTATATTTATTTGTATATTAATATAGATTAATATTCATATAAATATATTTATTTATATTAATACATATATATTTATTCATATATTAATATATATTTATATTTATTTATATATATATAGTTATATTTATTCTTATAATAATATAGATTCTTATTAATATAAATATCTTTAGTTATATTAATACATTTATATTTATTCATATAATAGTATATATATATATATTCATATATTAATTTATATTTATATTTATTTATATATATATTGTTAGTTATAATTTTTTATCAATATATTTATTTGTATAATAATATATATTTATAAGATTAGTTTTAACTAGATTTATAAAATATGTTTTTTATGTTTGTTTATAAATAAATAGATAAATACATACATATATATATACAACACACACATAGACACACACACACACACACAAATATATATATATATATATATTTATGAATAAAATCGTATATATGTGTATTTGAAAAGCCATAGAATGTTAAAATGACCATAAATTATAATCCCTAAGCCTTTTTCAACTCCTGAACCTGTAAAATTGATGAAAATGAAACAAAATTCAATATGATATGTGGTACAGGCTTAACGGACATCAAGATCAGAAGTTATACTTGTTTGAATGTTAAACAATCAGGGTATCCCGACTAAAAACTCTGTTTTGGAGGTCTTCTCGGAATTTTTGGACCTGAAAAATGTGACAGAAGCTTTGTTTCACTCACTTGATCGTAGAGCCCATCACGTGATTCAATTTGATATGTTGTAGATCTCAAATGGACACCGGGATCAAAAGTTATGTCTGTTTGAAGATTGCGTTACATTTTAAAACTTATTTTAGATCATTTATTATTTTTTTTGAATTTTTGTGTCTTCAAATTGTAATTAAATGATTTTTAACTGAAGATAATTAGAAAATTATTAATTTATTATATTTTTTACAATATTTTAAATCAATTTTCAGTAAATTTCTTATATATTACATGTAATAGTATATTTATACATATCTAAAACATATTTAAAAAATATATATTATATTTATATCAATATAAATATAATTACATAACAATATATTATTTTTCAATAAAAATTATTTTATTTGAAACATACAATTTATCAGTGTAAGGAAAAACCGTTGATAAATCCACCTTTATTAGCGCTACTAAAAGAAGCGCTGACAAAGGGGTCTCTTTTAACAGCACTAAAAAAAGAACTGATAAAGGGGGGGCTTTATCAAAACTTTTTTTAGCACTGATAAAAGGGTAGCGCTTCCCTTTCCCATTATTTTAGTAGTGAAGATAATCGTTTCTTATGTTTTCTTTTCCCTAGGTTATAATAAACGGTTTTATGTAGAAGTACTAAATATGGTTATCTTTATGCGATATTTTGAGGATCATTCACAATAATAGAAGATTTTGCTACCATGTTTCTATATAAACTACACTATTACAGTCCCCAAGTATATTTTTTCTGTAATTTATTGAAAATTCATCTAAAATAATTTTATATTCATATATTTGAAGTATGGGTTTCTATACATTTTCTCAATGTAAAATTTTTGTCTACCATTGGAAAAGAGGATTCTAAAACCATAATGAGATCCATAGGGGTATTTCTAAGACTATGTATAGGGTTGTATTTCATGATATGTCTAAGGATAAGTTAAATTATAAAAAAAATGTCATAGAATTATGGTAAACTATTGAGAGAGTGGTTTTCTTGAAGTACATTCTTATTGGGATACTACAAGTGGATTGGAATCTGGCATAGATATACCTAGGAGTAAAAACTCTAACAAGATGTTCTGGGCCAGACTCTGTGAAATCGGGTACACGACAACTGGCCTTGTTTCACACGTTGTTTGACACTCCTAGGGGATATGTTTTGGGAATTCACAACTCTTCATGAACCATTATGAAGTATTTATATAATATTTTTCCATGTATAACCTAGGATAAAACTATGGTGTTATGTATTAGAGGGGAAGGATACATGATTTAGGAACCCTATAAGTAATTTTCATGTTTATATGGTATCCTAGTATGATAAATGTTAATTGAGATATGCTTTTTGATTGTATTAAATAGAGATATATAAAAGAAAAATTGTAAAAATTTAATGTTTTAGATGCAGATATTTTCGGAAATATGGGAATCGATTTCACAATTTAAAATTTTATAAATAGAATAATAAATATAGTATGAGTAATAGATATATTTCAGAAGATAATGATACCACAAATGACATAAAAAAAGTATATGATGTTGTATGAGTATTATTTACATCAGAATCATGAATGGATTATGGTTTAAAAGAATTAATACATGATTCATATTTAATAATATTGGAATGAGTTATTATGGAATATGTTGATGAAGTAAGAGTAATGTTTTAAGAATAATTTCAGATGAATAAAGTATTCAGGTTTTGAAAATATAGTTATTATGTCATATGAATCATGAAATATAATTTTTTTTCACTATAATATTTCATTAACAATTCAAAAGTACTTTTTTAATGGTGATGAAGACATTGAAATGTGATTTGATGAAATATAGATATTTTGAATAATAAAAGGTAGACTGTAATTAAGGCCTAAAATTGAGATAATGTTTTTTGGATAAATATATGTTGGATATGAATAAGTAAAATGGATTATATGGATTACCCTACAACCTATAATTTACAAATTGGTTTATGTTATCAATGATGAAGTTTACAACTTCTTGGATTTACGTAATATATCTAGTAATATTTAGAATTAAGAAGCATGCCTGTTTTCAATAATTATTTAAGATAATTTAGATCATTAACCTTTTTAAGAGAATAAATTATGAAGGTATTCACATATTTGTATAGCGATAGTCATTATATAATTTTTATTATAAGGGAGATCAATGTTAAGAGGATTTCAAGAATTTTTTCAAAATATTTGGATTTACATATTCTGGAAGGGTTATAAGGTTATTACTTATTGAAAAGATTAAATTTTCATGTTGTTTTTTTGTATTTGGTTTTATTTAAAACCATGGTTAAAATGATCTTTAGTGATTGACCTTATTTAAACGATTTCCATCAGGTTTATTTTGGAAATTATATTACTGTTGTTTTAAAAAAAGGACATAATGTATGTTGGGTGACAACCAATAAGGTTTGGATTGTCTTTGGGTTTTGAACCAATGACTAATGAACAGAAAGGGTTTTACTTCTACTGCGGGCCTACGCAATGTAATGGTTAATGTGTATTTATTTTTGTTGAATTAATATTATTGATAAACTAGAAGAGAAAATTTTTAATTATACACGTTGATTTTTTAAACATTTCAATTTTTAAGAATAATTAAAGAAAAATAGTTATACATTTCATTTTTTTATTGGCCTTAAGATCCACTAAATAATTATTTTAGTACATTAATATCAATGTTAATTTGTGGAGAACCATTTATTGAAATAATCGATGAATTAGAAATAGATAAAATCACAAATAAATAACGAAAATTTAATTATAGAAATATATCAACTAAGTATTTTTTCTTATATTCTTGGTTCATAAAATAATTAATCAATTTTAGGATAATGATCGAAACAAATTGTTGTCCAAATAGCTTAATTTTTGTTCAATTTGTGGCCTATTAAATCATTACTGGTTTATGAATTTTTGTTCCACAAAATTTTCTTGATCATTCACTTGTTTTTGGTTGATGAATTGAATCACCCCCTATAAATATTTATGCCTTTTTTACATGTCAAATATTTACTCTCAACTTATGTTCTAAAATGTGTGAACCTGGTTATATGTTACATTGGGTAATAATTATGTATCCAAATTTCCATTTGAAAGGGATGTTTTAGTATTCAATTTTTAGATGTGAGTTTCTATAAATGTATCATTCGAGTAATAATCCATTGATAACCCATAATAATTTCAAGTCATAAATTTAATTTAAGTTGGGTATAATTTAAAACCCGATATTTTGTGAAATATATCTTTTAAATTAATATTATTTATTTTATATTTATTCATTTAATGTGACACTGAAAATAGATTTTTTATTAAAAAACTATGATTGTCTTGTTTTATACACAAATCAACTTAATCATGCACTATATGCAACATAAATTTTTACATTCTATATAAGTAACACTGAGGATAACAAACATTAAATGCCCGATTTACTTTCTTTAATATCTTTTGTAACACGAATGACCATGTGTTACCAAACTATAATATATTATAAAAAATATTTTAATTTAATATAATAGGATATATCCTATCTATTTTGTTGATTGTTAGGAGTAGGATTAAATGATTTATGAATTTTCATGGTTGAATTCATTAGATACAAATTAATAATAGTTGAATATAAGAACAAATTCAATATAAATGAAAATATTATCATTATTTTAAGATATGTTACCATAACACATTAAATTAATATTAATTATTTGGTTATATTTATATAATATAAATGTTATATATTCAATAAAATATTTTTTATATTCATCCAATAGAATTTATATAGATAATATATAAACAAAACTAATAATATGCTAAAAGAAAATAATTTTTATTAAGGTATTTTTACAGCCTTTTAATGGTGATCCCATTTTAAATGTTATTTTTTAGAATTTTGTAAATATAAAAATCAAAATAAAAATTATATATGAAATCACAATATGCGAATTATTTTTGAAAAAATATTTGGTTTTTTGTGATGTTTTATTTTTAATGAATCGGGAAAAATACTAAATTTTAGTTCAAAACTGCTTTTTCATCTAATTTAGTTATATGGTTAAATTTTTTATTAAATTGGTTAAAAAATTTAATTATATAATATTTTGATAAATTAATACAATGTACGTAATTTTATCTAATTTCACATTGAAATTGTATATAAATACATGGCATATGTTTGATCATTTTTAAAATAAAAAACTCGTATTACCATCCCATTAGCAAGATGAAATTTAAATTAAATTAATCCAAATATGTGATTTGTATGTTATAAAATGGATTCAATATTTGAAATCATCACAATTTATAATTTCTAATATGTTGAACTTATTTTTTATCTAAAAATATTAGTGGATGTAATTAAAATTATTTACATCGATTAAAGTAAATTAAAGCTTAACTAAGGACTAATCATTAAAATTACACCCCAAAATGACCTGAAAATTATCCAAAAGCCATTTTATTTACATATCTCTAATCTAAAAAATATTTTATAGGATTATGACCATTATTGGATCAACCTTACATGTGAAACCCATGTATGGAATTTGATTATCAAAATATTTCAAGAGTGCCACTCTTGTTCCACTATAAAAGGAATCCACCCATCCACTTAATTACACCATTAAAAAAACAGAGGTTCATAAAATATCTTATCAAATATCCTGAAAAATTCCCTTTATTACTATTTTAATCATTTCATTGGGAATATATTTTTCTAAGTAATCCCTTTGATGCAATCCAAAAGGAGTTACCTGATTAAGAGTTAACACCCTCCCTCAAGCTCAATTAAATTATTTTCTTTCTCCACAACCTCAATTATTTTTATTACATGGTTGTATAAAAACATATGTATCATAAATATACTATTATTGTTTAGGATAATTTTTTTACTTACACTTACACAAACCATCATCTTATGGGTAACAAAACATTCTGTTTTTTTTTGTATGTTGAATTATCACCTCACAAAATAATGATTGTTCATTTTTTCCATTACTATCTCCCATGGTAGGAATTATGATAGAAAATATGTTTATATATAATGTATAAGATATTTATAATTTATTTAATCTTCTGTAATTATTTTACAGAACATATCTTTAGACAACCCACTTTCTATTAATACTATAATTTGGTTTCTAGACGTGTAGACTACCACCACCTCAAAGCGATGTGATTTGTTGACACAACACATAAAATATATTAAGAGTGGGTTTATTGAAATTGTAAGAAATATATTCTATAATAATGATAGATTAATAATTATATATATACATATATTTCATTCATATCCTTTTTTTTTCAAACTACAATTATTCAAAAGAATGTTCATCTATACGTACAACCTACAATCTCCATGATCAGTTTATTCCATTTAATAATTATATATTATATATATTATTACAATACACATATAATTAATATAAATTTTAATTTTAACATTTTTAACATTATTTAAATCATTATATAATTTTGAGGACCAATTATATAACAAATTAAGACACATGCAAGGAATAAAGCGGATATTACCTAATGTGAAACCATAACATTGATTTTTTAACAAGAAGGTAATATAAAGTAATAATCAATCCCTATATTGTATTAGATATAATATTATTGTTCAATGATATATTTTTAATAAATTTATTTTTATGATATATGAGTTTTGTAATAGTATTATGAGATTTTTGAAATTCAGTAAGGGAATTTTATCTCGACAATTATTACCGTGAGATACATTCCTTATACACTACTAAATTTTATTGTGAGGTGTATACACTGTCCTTTGATATTTTATGTCACAAATATTATTACTTTGATGATATTATAAGCTTCATGAAATTTAAATTTCGTACATGGTGTTCACGATTCAAAGTTACCAAGTAGTAAGCGTCTCTTGAGAATATGTAATTGTTCATCAAGACTGTTAATGATTATATTTAAAATGATGACATCTCACGATCCATATCTCAAGAACACCAATGAATTATCTTATAATATTGTTTCTATGATATATTATTGTATTATTACCATTTTTCTAATGTTTGGTAATTAGGATATCTAATAGAAAGTTTTAATGAAATTCTTACATTATTTCTCCTCTCAATCAGAAATATATATTCTTTTAGAACCGTGATTTCTAAGAATTATTTCAAAAAATGTTTTACATTTATCATATGATTTTATAGGAAGATTTTACCCATTTTTACCTTCTATGGTCTTAGAAGCAATCTTCTTTTCATTTTCCTATCAATGAACGTTTCATATCTTTTATGTTAAGAAACAATTGTTCAGAACACACAGACATAAAACCATTGCAACCATCATTTCCTTGAATCTTTCATTTTACTTTTACAAGTTTAATTTAATGTAAATTTGTAATGCCCTGACCCCCGTTACCCAGAGTTGGTGCATTATTACATAACATTGACATGATCACAAGAACGATCAAGCCTCGAAAGACCGATTAGTTTAGTAGCCTTGAAATAACTAGATACATTAATAAAGTTTACATTAAATCATAAAATGAATACTACAAAAAAATAATCTCCATAGTCCACACTCTTATCCCCTAATACTATCCCGGTACATCATTCATAAATTACTTCTTCACATCCAGAGAAATATAAAACATAGAAAATGGGTGAGCTCAAATGCCTAGTAAGGATAACAATATAGCGGAAACATTCATAAATAAGAGTAAACATTTAAGGCAATGTATAACTAAAACAAAATCCTTTTAAACATGAACTTAAACATAGTATGGAAAATATAAAATGAAATAATTCCATTTACTTATTCACATGGATATTATATTAATCGAAAAATCACATGAAATATCAATAACCACTTTCATAATCATGGAATGCATAATGCCAGACTATCATAACCATATAGCCAAGGACTCGTGCCAAGACTACAAATATGATTTTTTTCAAGGCCTTGTTCCAAGACACTAGTTTGTCTCATGAGACCTACCGATGCATCGAGGAGCTATAGCGGGCTCCACCCATCACTTACTAAGTCCAATGCATTCCTTATATGAATGGGTTTAAACATAAAATAAACATTCGTATTAAACCTAGCATACGAAATATCAATACTTTATTTATAAACCATGTATGGTATAAAAATTATAGACCCACAGTCAAAAATATCACAAAACCATCAATACAATATGGAAGTTTTGTATCATAATAAATCAACTCCAAATAAACTTAAAATCCATCAAAGGATGTTGGCACAGATGAAATCAAAACTCTTTTTAGACAAATATCTCTTCCTATTTTGAAATCAATTAAGAGTCACATAATTATAAAATAAAAAATTTACTTTGAAATTTTTTTATAAGCTTGTAAAGGAATATTTGAAGATTTTATAATGGTGGAAAATAGTCGCACCAGCCGTATAAGTTAAAAAAACATTCTTACCATAATTCTATCGAAAAGGTTAAAAAGAACCTTGTTTGGAAAATGACGGAATGGTTCCTTTATAAACCTCTTATAAAAAGACAAAAAAGGGTATAAATGACTTTAACCCATATTCTTTTAAATATAAAAAAATTTTGAAATACATTTTTAAGAAACATGGATGTGGATGATAAAAAAATCCCAGTATATTATTACATATAAACCACCTCGGATAATGAAGAGATTGCGAAATAAAACCTTACCTTGTACTTTTCCATGGTTGAGGTTAGGTTAACCTCCTATATAACGGTGAAATAATTGTTATTAAATTATACAATAATCATATACATTAATATGATATCATATATGATCTTTTAACATTTTTTTATTAATAATATCTTAGAATTATCGTCGTTTCGGGTGTTAACTTACTCGTTTTCTTTTATATGTTTTGTTACATAATCTGTGTTTTTTGTGGACAGGTTGTATATTATTCATATCCAGAATTATATCAAGTCCTTAAAAATTATTTTTAATCATCAAATGAGAATTATACTTGAATGGATACGGTGGAGAATGAATATCATCAAGTTCGTGGAGACGGTAGTCCGTACGTGCGCACGAGCGACTATATCATTATTTTGATATTAAAATAATATATAATTGGATGGTATATCATATATAAAGAATCATTATCATGTTATATTTATTATTTACATGAATTAAAATCATTATTATACCCATACAAATAATAATTTATTGACTAACAATTACAGCACGACGTGGAGACGGTAAGCCGTATGTACGCATATATCGGGACATGTCATTAAAAGGATGGATAGAATACTGAATATGGTTGTACCATATTTATAATAACATCGTATTATATATAAGATACTGGATTTATTATTTTATTATGGGAATAACAAATAAAGAAGCAGTGGAAGAAGAAAGGAACTTGAAAAAGGGTGGTGAAATAATTACCTCTTATTCGGGTTCTTCATTTTGAGTTGATCAAAAGGGATCCTTAGGATGGATTTATGAGTAAAAGAAGGCCTCTAGGATGAATTGAGAGAAATTTAGAGAGTATTTGGGTAGGGTTTGGCCGATCCAAAAGGCTTTGAAGGTGTGAATTAATGAGAAGGGGGAGTTCCCTTTTATAAGAGGGGTGAGGGGAACCTTTGGAAAATCTAGAAATATTATTTCATAATAAATTCATATTCGGTTTCTAATGGATCCAAAGTGTATTATTTAAAGTTTAAGGTGGGGATAAGTCTAAAACCACTCAAAAAATAGAATTTAGACAGGTTTAGTTTACTATATTAACCTTATCATTAAGTATTAACTCTTAGTTAATTAGTTTCACTTTTACAATGTATATTTGAATTTCTATATTATATGGTTAATAAACATACTATATACATCCAAAAGAACCCCAAGTGGTCCATTAATGATACACTTATCATGATATATGTCTCTTCGATGAACCATTGATTTTTAGAAATTTAATATCAATTAATAATATAATATTTGTTTTGAAAACACTTTTATGTCAATTTTGGAACTATTCAATAATTGATTTTTGTAAAAATCATAACAGAATGATTACATCTAAAAAATTTAATTAAATCAATACTAACATGTCATATTAACCTATAAAATTATTGTTATTTTATAAAAAGTCTCATATTACATTTATTTGGGTATTTATAATATCAATTATTCTAATTTTTCATTAATTATGTAATTACTTAATCACCATTGTGTCATATATAAATTAAATTATATAATGTCTAAAAATTGAATATTAATTACGATTATGTATGAAATCTTCTTATCATTCTAATGAATATTTATAGTTGAATATCCAACATATGTAACCCCATTTAAAAATTGTTTGTCTAAAAGATATATGCTTTTGTAATTTTTGTATTTATTTTAACTTAATTAAAATAAAGTGTCCCTATCACTTAGAAGTGGCTCCATGGGGTCGCAAAATTGACCCAAAGATGCCTATGGTCAGATATGTATCAACCAATAAGGTTAGGACACTTTTTAGGGTAATTTTTTATTATTATAATATTATTTTTTAATCTATATTTACCGTATTTACCCTTTAACCATGGTAAATAAAATATTTACCGAAGTAATTATTCAAAATGTATAAAAATAAAAGACACCTATTTACAAATATTGGACATCATGATTCCAAATATAGAATCCATTTTTCTAAATTGAAAACACATAAGTGCCAGTAATTAATTTAAAATTAATTCCCATTGTTAAAACAAAAATCTTGTTTTTAAGAGACAATAACTATCAAAAGATTGACACTTGTTTATGTCCAGTGTAATTGTGAAATTATGTACAATGAACAAAATTATATTAAATGGAAAAAATATATTCTAAATATATTTTCACTCAAATTCATAATTTATCACTATTAATTATTTCGATTAAAAAAGTTGTTTTAATTAAAATTTAGTAATTTGCACTATTCATAAAAATATAAATGTTATCCGAAAAGTTCCAAAATTTCACCTTAGGCTAAATTCGATACTAAGAATAAAAAAATGAAGTCCATTTTGAGAGATATAATTTATAAAATTTCACAAATTAGATATTACTATTCATAACGGCTAGTTTGATTGGTTGTGGTGTGTTAGAACTCGATGTTGCGTACAACACACGCTATTGCATTATTCAAAGAGAAGTGTACCGTAGAAGATTGGGGTGTTACATTCTCCCCTACTACAAATAATTGTTTCATTGAAATTTCTAGAATACTACAACATAAAAAGACTCGGGTGGTTCTTCATCATTAGTTCATCGGGTTCCATTGTTGCCTCTTCCATCTTACGGTTTCTCCACAAGACTTTTACCAGGTGAGTCGTCTGATTTTTCAGTACTTGTTGTCTCGTATGAAGAATACTGACGGGCTCTTCGCAATAAGACAGACCGGGTTCCAGTTCTAATTCCTCACAGGTGAGTACATGCATTGGGTCATGAATGTATTTTCTTAATAGTGATACGTGGAACACATTGTGAACTTTGGAGAGACTTGGAGGAAATGCCAAATGGTAAGCTACATCCCCAATTCATTCAAGAATTTCGAATGTTCTGATGTACCTGGGAATCAATTTACCTTTCTCATCAAAACTTATGACTCCCTTCCATAGAGACACCTTCAAGAAAACATGATTTACCACCTGAAATTAAAAATCTTTTCTTCGGTTGTCAGCATAGCTCTTCTACCTACTTTGATCACCTTTGATGTGGTTTTGGATTACCTTCACCTTTTCTATTGTTTCCTCCACCAGTTCTGGGTCTACGAGTATTCTTTCAGCAACGTCATCCCACCAGGTTGGTGTGCGACATCTCTTTCCGTATAATGCTTCATATGGTGCCATCTAAATACTCGAATGGAAGCTATTGTTATAGGAAAAATCTACCATAGGTAAATATTGATCCCACTTACCCTGAAAGTCATGTGAGTAGGATCTCAACATGTCTTCTAAGGTTTGAATAGTTCATTCTGATTGTCCATCTGTTTGAGGGTGGTAGGCAGTGCTCAAATAATGTTCAGTATCGAAGGATTTCTGAATACTTTTCCAGAATTTTGAAGTAAAACAGGGATCACGATCAGAAACAATCGATAGGGGTACTCCATGAAGTCTCACAACCTCATCAATATATAGTCTTGCTAGACGTTCCAGTGGCAGATATTCTCTTATAGCAAGAAAATGTGCTGACTTGGTAAGACGATCACCAATAACCTATATTGCATCATTCCTTCTAGGAGTCTTTGGTAGTCCCATGACAAAGTCCATCGTGATATTATCCCATTTGCACTCAGGTATGGGAAGAGGTTGCAATACTACACCAGGTTGTTGCCTTCCAGTTTTCACTTGTTGACAAACCATACATCTTGACACAAAATCAGAAATCTCCCTCTTCATGTTATCCCACCAAAAATGTTCCTTAAAATCTCTATACTTTTTGGTGCTCCCAGGGGTTTAGAAAAATCGGAACTATGAGCATCATCCAACAATTACCTTTTTAGATCAGGTATATTGGGAACAAAAAGTCTCTTCCCAAATTTCAAAATTTCATCTTCATACCCAAAGTCATTCAATCTCCCATCATTCACAGCTTTAATCTTATTTTGAGATTCTTCAGCATTGGTCTAAGAACTCTTAATCCTTTCTAATAAATATGGGTTTGAAACCATTTGAAAAATCACTGATGTTTCACCTTCCATGGTTATTCCCAGGTCCATCTTCACTAGATCCATGAAAATTGGATCCCTTTCAATTCTCATATTGTTCAAAACTCCACGATCTTTTCTTCTCAAAGAATCTGCAACCTTATTTTCCTTCCCTGGGTGGTAGTGTATTGTACAATCATAATCCTTGAGTAATTCAAGCCATCTCCTTTGCCTCATGTTGAGTTCTTTTTGTCAGAAAATATACTTCAAACTCTTGTGATCAGTATAAATCTCACATTTTTCACCATAGAGGCAGTGCCTCCATATCTTCAAAGAAAGGATCACAGCTGCTAACTCAAGATCATGAGTAGGATAGTTTTTCTCATGATTTTTCAACTGTCGTGATGCATAGGCAAAAACCCTATCATTCTGCAAACAGACACAACCAAGTCCTTTCTTTGATGCATCACTGTAAATAACGAACCCATCATTCCCTGATGGTAGAGTCAATATAGGATAATTGAATAATCTTCTATTCATTTTTCAAAAAATTCTTCACACTCTTTTGTCCAAAAAAAACTTAACCCCATTATGTGTGATCTTTGTTAATGGGTTAGCCAACCGGGAAAAATTTTGGACGAAACGTCGATAATAACCTGCTAAACCAATAAAACTGCGTACCTCAGTTATACTCGTCGGTGCAGGCCATTCATGGATTTCCTTGGTCATAGAAGGATCAACAGAGATTCCATATTTAGAGAAAATATGGCCAAGAAAAGAAATATCCTCAAGCCAGAATTCACAATTGCTTAACTTCCCATTTAATTCATGTCTTCTCAGAGTCTTCAGGATAATGCGCAATTGATTTTCCTGATCTTCATAGATCTTGGAGTATACAAAGATATCATCAATAAATACCACCACAAATTCATTGAGATTTTACTTGAAAACTCTATTCATCAGATCCATGAATAAAGAGGGTGCATTAGTCAATCCAAAAGAAATTTCTGTAAACTCTTAATGAAGGTACCTGGTTCGAAATGCTGTCTTCGGAATGTCTTCTTTCTTCACATACAACTGATGGTATCCATATCGATGGTAAATCTTTAAAATGTATTGAGATCCATGCAGTTGGTCAAAGAAATCATCAATGCGAGGTATGGAATACTTGTTATTTATTTTTATAGCATTGATCTCCCTGTAGTCGATACAAAACCTCATAGATCCATCTTTCTTTTTAACAAAAAGAACAGGTGCTCCCCATGGAGAAACACAAGGGTGAATAAATCCCTTATTACTCAATTCCTCTAGTTGTTTCTTTAGTTCAACTAATTCTACAGAGTCCATTATATAAGGTGTCTTCGATATAGGCCTTGATCCTGAAATTAAATTAATGGAAAACTCAACTTCTCGTTCGAAAGGATGTCCAGGGAAATCTTCCGGAAACACATCTACATATTCTTTCACAATAGGTACATCCTCTATTTGAACATTCCTTTCCTCACCCACTGTAATTTCATTCTCTTCCTTCCCAATAATTGAATTTATTTGAGCTACTGGGGGTGGATCTAGATAAGAATTAGGTAGTGATGATTCTGCTCTAATGATAAGGTGTTCCTTATCATCATCATAAAAAATTGTATCCTCCTTCTTACAATAAATCATCGCATCATGGTATGAAATCCAATCCATATCGATGATTATATCAAACTCATTCAAAGGTATGATGATGAGATCAACAGATAAAGAACATTTATGTGATCTAATGGGGACTGATTCAAAAAACATTGTTGCAATGATACTTCCCTTAGGAGTTTTAACGGATAACTCCCTTGTTAAATCAAATTGGAAATATCTAATTTTCTTAGAAAACTGGGATGATATGAAAAAATGCGATGATCCAGAATCAAATAATTCATTTTCTAAACTTGAGGGAACCAATAAATTACTTGCCACCACATCTTTTGGAGCTTCTACCTCAGTAGTAGTGATAGAATAAGCTTGGATTTGATCCCTTGGAATTTTCTGAGGTAAGTTCCCCTAACGCTTAGGACATTCATTTTCATAATGTCCCATCTCCTTGCAATTGTAGCATTGGAAATCGGTAGCTTCCTTCTTCCCCTTGCAATCACGGGATTGGTGGCCTTTTTCACCACACTTGTAACAGGATCTCATTCCATTTATGAAAGTATCAGGGTTTTTCTTCCCACATTTACTGCCGGTTGGAAATTAAAAATTTCCCTTCTTCCCATTATTTCTATACCCATATTGATCAGCAGATCTATTCTTCTCTTTCTTTGATTTAATGTCATACGATTTAGAGAATTTTTTTTCTTTCTTGATAGCACATGAGACAATGTCTTCGTACGACGAGAAGGATTGTGAGACTGATGCTCAACGGAGAAATGGTTTTAACCCATTAAAGAAATGATCAATCTTACTTCTTGGGTTACGTATATAATCTCCAGCATACCTTGATAACCATGTAAATTTATCCTCATACATTGCGATATTATCATCCTCCTTTTGTCTCAGACTCAGAAATTGCCTTTCCATATCCGCTCGATGGTCACGAGGAAAGTATTTTTCTAAAAACAGATCTTTGAACTCCCTCCATTCCATATTTGATACTTCATCATCTTCCTTCATGTTTTGAATCAATGACCACCATTGATCAGAATCTCCAGTGAGGCGGTAAACTGCCCTAATAACTTTTTCCCTTTCACTACCTCCCAAAGCCTGAAATATTTTCTCTAGGAAATGTTTCCATTTCTCAGCTACTAAGGGATTTTTACTCCCATTGAACGTTGGTGGTTGATTCCTCATTAAGCGATCTAACATTGATCCTCCACGCTGCGGATCAGGGTGCTCAATACGGGTAAGGATATTATTCATAACCTGAGTGAATTGTCCCAATATGGTGATTAGTTGATCAGCACCAGTTGCCTCACCTGCTCCACTATAATTATCTTGACCAGGAGGGAAATCCCGACATGGAGTGCATGAATTGATACGGTTTCCATTAATTCCACTAGGAGCCATTTCTAAACAATGGCATGAACTCGATCAGTTTATGAATCAAAATACATAATTACATACTTATAAAACACATTACATAAATTGAACTCTTTATGGATATAATCCATAATCATAAAAAATGTTTTCTTTGAGAAAATATATACTCATAAACCCTTAATAATGATTATTAAATAAAATTAGAGTTATCCTAAGCATATCCCGCGAGAGTGTCGTAACCAAAAGTGCAGCATGGCCCGTTGTCGTGCACCAGTTCCCATTCGAGTCTAGCTCAAAGAGGTGTTTTCAGGTTTTACCCCTAGATACATTTGTTCCATATCCGCCTCTACCTGCTCGTATCTAGATAGGGATGTATTGCTCGAAAAACTCACAAAATATCCACAATACCAAAATTATAGGAAGTTCTTCTATACTAATCCTCAAAGTCCATCTGAGGTCTATGTTCTCTAATCAGAGTTTATCTAAATCTAGCTTCAAAAGATTGTACTAAACTTTCTCTGAAATCAACTGTAACACCCCGACCCCAGTTACCCAGAGTCGGTGCATTATTACATAACATTGGCATGATCACAAGAAAGATCATGTCTCGAAAAACTGATTAGTTTAGTAGCCTTGGAATAACTAGATACATTAATAATGTTTACATTACATCATAAAATGAAAACTAAAACAATATAATCTCCATAGTCCACAATCTTATCCCCTCATACTATCCCTGTAGGTCATTCATAAATTACTTCTTCACATCCTATGAAAAATAAATCATAGAAAAGGGTGAGCTCAAATGCCCAGTAAGCATAACAATATAGTGGAAACTTTCATAAATAAGAGTAACCTTCTAAGGAAATGTATAATGAAAACAAAATCCTTTTAAACAAGATGTTAAACATAGTATGGAAAAAATAAAATGAAATAATTCCATTTACTTATTCACATGGATATTCTACTAATCAAATAATCACATGCAATATCAATAACCAATTTTATAATGATGGAATGCATATTGCCAGACTATCATAACCACATAGCCAAGGCCTCGTGCCAAGACTACAAATAAGATTTGGTCAAGGCATTGTGTCGAGACAGTAGTTTGTCTCATGAGACCTACAGATGCATCGAGGAGCTATAGTGGGCTCCACCCGTCACTTACTATGTCCAATTCATTCCTCATATGAATAGGTTTAAACATTACATAATCATTCATATTAAAACTAGAATACGAAATGTCAATAATTTATTCATAAAAAATGAATGTTATAAAAATAACACATCCACAGTCAAAAATATCACAAAACCATCAATAAAATATATAAGTTCTGTTTCATAATAAATCAACTAAAAATAAACTTAAAATCCATCAAAGGATGTTGACATAGATGAAATCAAAACTCTTTTTAGAGAAACACATCTTACTATTTTGAAATCATTTAAGAGGCACATAATTATAAAATAAAAAATTTACTTTGAAAATTTTCTTATAATCTTGTAAGGGAAGCTTCGATGATTTTATAACGGCGGAAAATATCCACACCCGCCATATAAGTTAAAAAAAACTTTCTTACCCTAATTCTATCAAAAAGGTTAAAAAACACCTTGTTTGGAAAACAACAGAAAGATTCCTTTATGAACCTCTTATAAAAAGTCAAACAAGGGTATAAATGAATTTAACGCATATTCTTGTAAATAGTAAAAATGTTTTGAAATATATTTTTAAGAAACATGGATGTGGATGATAAAGAAATACCAGTAGATTATTACATATAAACAACCTCGGATAATGAAGAGATTGTGAAATAAAACCTTACCTTGTACTTTTCCTTGGATGAGGGTAGGTTAAAATCCTGTATAATGGTGAAATAATAGTTATTAAATTATAAAATGATCACATACATTAATATGATATCATATATGATCTTTTAACATTGATTTGTTAATAATATCTTAGAATTATCGTCGTTTCAGGTGTTAACTTACTCATTTTATTTTATATATTTTGTTACAAAAGACATGTTTATTATGGATAGGCTTTATATTATTCATATCGTGAATTATATCAAGTCTTTAAAATTATTTTTAATCATCAAATGATAATTATACTTGAATGGATACGATGGAGAATGAATCTCATCGCGTTCATGGAGATGGTAGTCCGTACGTGCGCATGAGCGACAATCTCTGCCTTTTGATATTAAAATAATATATAATTGGATGGTATATCATATATACAGAATCTTTATAATGTTTTATTTAATATTTAAATTAATTAAAAATAATTATTATACCCATACAAATAATAATTTATTGAATAACAACTACACCACGACGTGGAGATGGTAAGCCGTACGTACACATGTATGGTGACATGTAATTCAAAGGATGGATAGAATACTGAATACGGTTGTATCATATTTATAATAACATCACAGTATATATAAGATACTGGAGTTATTATTTTATAATGGGAATAACAAATAATGAAGAAGTGTAAAAAGAAAGGAACTTGAAAAAGGGTGGTGAAATCATTACCTCTTCCTCAGGTTCTTCCTTTTGATTTGATCAAAAGGGCTATATAGGTTGGATTTCTGACTAATGTGAGGCCTCTAGGATGAAGTGAGGGAAGTTGAGAGAGTATTTGGGCAGGAGTTGGCCGAACTAATAGGCTTTGAAGGTTTGAATTAATGAGAAGTGGGAGTGAACTTTTATAAGAGGGATGAGGGGCACCTTTCGAAATGCAAGAAATATTATTTTTTAATAAAATAATATTCGGTTTCTAATGGCTCAAAGTGAATTATTTAAAGTTTAACGTGGGGATAGGTGTATAAACACTCAATCAATATAATTTATACAGTATTGGGTTACTATATTAACCTTATATTTAAGTATTAGCTCTTAGTAAATTAGTTTCACTTTTACAATGTCTCTTTATATTTTTATATTATATGGTTAATAAAATTACTATATACATCCAAGAGGCCCCCAAGTGGTCCAGTAATGATACACCAATCATGATATATGTCTCTTTTCTGAACCTTAGATTTTTTGGAATTTAATATCAATTAATAATATAATATTTTTTTTAAAAACTCTCCAATGAAAATTTTGACACTATTCAATAATTGATTTTTTAAAAAACTCATAACAGAATGATTACTTTGAAAAAAGTTAATTAAATAAATCCAAACATGTCATATTGACCTATAAAATTATTTGTATTTATAAAAAGTCTCAAATTACATTTATTTGGATATTTATAATATCAATTATTCTAATTTTTCATTAATTAGGTAATTACTACATCACCATTGTGTCATATATAAATTAAATTATTTAATTTATAAAAATTATAAATAAAATACTATTATATAGTAAATCGTTTTAACTTTCCAATGAATATTTATATTTGAAAATCCAACATATATAAGCCTAGGTAAAAATTGTTTTTCTAAAAGATATATGCTTATATCATTTTTGTATTTATTTTAACGTAATTAAAATAAAGTGTACCTATCACTTACATGTGGCTCCATGGGGTCCCAAAATCGACCCAATGATGCCCATGGTAGAACATGTATCAACCAATAATTTTGGGACACGTTTTAGGGTAATTTTTTATTATTATAATATTATTTTTTATCCCATATTTACCGGATTTACCCTTTAACCATGGTAAATAAAATATTTACCGAAATAATTATTCAAAATGTATAAAAATAAATGATACATATTTACACAATTTGGACATCCTGATTCAAAATATGGGATCCATTTTTCTTTATTCAAAATACAGAAGTGGCAGAAATTATTTTAAAATTAATTCCCGTTGATAAAACAAAAAGCTTGTTTTTAAGCGATAATAACCATCAAAAGATTGAAACTTTTTTATGTCCGGTTTAATTGTGAAATTATGTAAAATGACCAAAATTGTATTAAATGGTAATAATATATTCTAAATATACTTTAAAACCACTCAAATTCATAATTTATCACTATTTATTATTTCGATTAAAAAAGTTGTTTTTAATTAAAATTTATTAATTTTCACTAATCGTCATATTTATATATGTTGTCCGAAATGATCCAAAATATCACCTTATGCTAAATTTGATACACCGAACATAAAAATGAAGTCCATTTTGAGAGATAAAATTTATAAAATTTCAAAAAGTAGGTATTACTATTCATAACGGCTAGTTTGATTGGTTGTGGTGTGTTAGAACTCAATGTTGCTTACAACACATGATATTGCATTATTCAAATAGAAGCGTACCGTAGAAGCTTGGGGTGTTACAAAATTTTTATTCTTAATATTCTAGATAATTAATTTTTATTTGGTTTTCCATGAAAATGGTTTTCCAAATTTTTTATCGGTTTTTTTCAAATATTCATTTAATATATTTCAACGTTATTTTTAAAGAAAACTATTTTCAATAATGTTTTATGATTAAGGAAAGTTTTAATAATTTTCATGAATAATATATAACAATTCAAAGAAAATGGTTTTCAAAATATTTTAAAATCTTTCATTATAAGTTTTAATATTTATTTTCAAGGAAATGGGTTTCAAAAGATTTTATATTTAAAAAATATTAAATACAGAGATGATATTTTCCAAAAAAAAATCTATTATATCATCCAAAATTATATCTCATCTATGAGGAAATCGATTAGTGTAACTCATTCATTTTTGGGTGAATTTTTTCAAGGATTACATTAATATTATTATAAAGAATGTTAAATGTTTTGATGGGTCCGAATTTATAAATCTCGTTTGTCTTTTACAGGTTATATTCTTTTTAAACCCAGTTATTTTCACGGGTGGTGATTATGAGACCTAAATCATTTACAGAGGTATTGATATGATTAAATGTTAATGATTCCAATCTCATTTCATTGGTTACAATATAATTGTTTGTTCCATCCCGTCACGGGAGACAAGCGATGGTGCCATGAGCTGGTTGGCCACATGACCTATGTCCCGCCTCCCCCTACGCCCAAGACAACCAACTAGTAGTGATGGTATAGTAAGTCAGTCATGGGGAGAATATATACTATTGTATCAATATAAAATACCATAGTAAGTATATAATATATTGTTTAAGCATATATTACAAAACAAATACCAATATTTTAAGATAACGAAAATTGGAAATACAATATTCAACAAAAAGGGAAAACATGTTATGTCAGTATAAGAATCAATGTTCCAGAAAAAATAAAACAAAAATAAATACACAAACATCTACCATTTATGTCTCCAAACATTATTGGTGCAATCTTCAAATAATCAACCCCAATCTGCAATCAAACACATGTCCCTTTCTCTAAACCTATCTCATGAATGGAATTTTTATTCAGGTTTAGACCAGTAAACCCGAGTTGGGGGTGAGTAAAAGATAGAAGGAAACTAGCAACGATATCTAAAACAAGACTAGAAAAAATATATTTTATGAAGTTCAATATAATATGAAGACCAAGCATAAATAAATAGTTATCACATTTTTATTTCTTCATTATTTATTCATATTACATAGATGGTTCCTAGGGATACCTATTCCTCTATAATAGCTTCAGCTCATGCTGGCACCTGATGTATTCCCTTGGTAATATAATATTTTAATAAATTTCCAACAAAAATAAGATCTCTAAGTATTAAAAGGTGATGTGATATCTCAGTACCTTCTTTAATCCACGTAGGAGTTCAAAGTAATATCATGTTAGGCCATATAATAGAGTACCTTTGTTACCATTATTTAAATTCACACCTAAATTACAAAGTTACTAATAAACAATTCATAAGAAATATAACCAGGTTACCTTTCTCACTTCCCTATATAATTACCATGTTCCCATTCCATTACTCAAAATTACAATTACCATGTTACCATTTATACTTTTCATTTGAATGTCCATGTTCCCATTCCTTTACTCCCAATTATAATGAAAATGTTACCATTTATACTTCTCAACTTAGAATGTTCATTCTCCCATTAATTAACACATAATTAACTAATAATTAGTTTTCCACCTCAAATCCATTACAAATTCAAATCATTGATAATTACATATGAATCCTTAATTAACAACCCAATTAATTAGGAATTACAATACCATTAACTAATTTACAAATTAATTAGTCAATAACACAATTCATATCCCATAAATAATTTTTCCAAAATTTATTATCTCATTCCAAATCTCATCTATTCATAATTAATTCCATAATTAATTATCTAGATCATAATATCAAGGAACATAATTAATTCACGATTAATTATCTCAATGCATCCAGTTCAATATATCATAATTAATCCCCTCATTAATTATCTAAATTAAAACCCCCTAAATCTGATAATAATTTTCCCAAATTATTTATCTAATAGGGCAGCACATTAGTATCATGAATAATTACTCAATTAATCACGTATTTCAAAAATTCATCGATAAATTAATTGTTCAACCAAATTAACCCAGTTTAGGAATTAAAATGTTAAGGAATTCTAGAAATTATACAATTTTACATACATTCTTTAAATCCACCACTATGGGAATTCTATTTTAAACAACCTACTTCAATTTATTTACGGTTATTCCTTGAACAAAAATCCCCAAAATCTGAGCCACACAATGTTTTAAGTACATGTTCTAGATCGAAATATCCATATCACGATCTTGGATATCAAGATATAATCAATCTAGATCTATATCTACAATCCTAGATCTGGATATCACAAAAAAAAGTATAGATATAAATAAATTGAGGATAAATTCCACAACAATTTCATGGAAATAGATAAAAATAAATAGGATTGTCATTATGATTATATCCACTAACCATTATAAGATTGTATAATCAATTCCGGATTTGAATTTTGAATAATAGTGGCCGGATTACATTTGAAACCCTTCAAAAATCTCTAAAATTGTCCAAATCTTTCTAGTCCCATGTCAAGGTAAAATAATAGATGTTTCGGCAGATCATTGGATTTTAAAACTAATTTTGATGTGATTAATATATATGGGAATATTTTTATAGGTACAGGTGAATGGTTAGGTAAAATGTGCACTAATCGTGTGGTCCTCACTATTTAGGGTTGTGCAGTCACCTAGGATTGGGAGAAAGACTTTCTCTAACCATGCACCAACCATGCACGTCCATTTTTTAAAAACAGATTCTCAAAACTCAACCCAAGCACACCCCAAATCATAACTCTAATCAATGGTCCTAAACAACATCAAAAGGTACATGAAATATTTTCAATGATAACTCTAGAAAAGGTGAGGATCTTATATTCTCTCCACATTATAATAACTCATCCTGAATATATATTTCTATGATTTTATATGATTTTGAAAAAAAAAATATTGGGCCATTGATCCTAAATGTCTATTTCCCATTATCATGTTTCCTCTTGCACACGTCTATGTTTCTATAAAACCTAAACTATCAGTATGGTGTTTCCCCACAAAAAATTCTCACTACGATCCAACACAAATATCAGATGCTCCTCAAAATAAACATTTATATAAAGGTCAACCTAAACTACATAAATTTCATGAGAAGGTTTGAGTTCATTCCACCGTAATTGTGACACATGGAAGACATCATACATAGCATTGTATTTCATTGGAAGAGGAAATCATAATGCCACTGGTCTGATCCTCTCCACTACCTCAAACGATATAAAAACCTAGGTATAAAATTTCCTAGACATTGTATCCTACGGTGACCCAACCTAGGTGACACCAGAAGGAACACATGATCACCCTATGGAAACTCTAGGGGCCATCTTCTTTAATCAGCATAGGTATTCTACCTACTATGGGTCATATCCATATGTTTTTAAAAAACTGCACCTTCCTCGATGTTTATAACATAAGACTATGTCCCAACAACTCAGAATATCCTTCTTCAATCAAACATAGTGGTGTTGTACATATCATACCATGAAGAGACTCATATGGGGCCATCTGTATAGTTTCATGATAACTATTATTATAGGGGAACTCCACTAAAGACAATTTCATCTCCCAAGACCCACTGAAGTAATGCACACATGCCTGCATATATTCGCATGGACCTGTATAATAATCTCTCACTGTCCATCAATCTATGGGTCGAAAGCTACTCTCAATAAAACCCATGTACCATCCAATTTCTGCATTCCCTTCTGAAGTGTGATGTAAATCGTGAATCATGATATGAAACTATATTCTGTCTCACCCCACATAGACAAACTATCTCCCAAACATATAGTTCTCCCAAAATCTCTACTGTGAAGGTTTACCTTATAATAATGAAATGTGATAAATCTTTTATTCAATCTACAATGACCAAAATAACATCACACATCATAAGATTCTTTGGAAGACCACCCAAAAAAATCTATTATCACATTGTCCCACTTATATTTTGGAATACGCAATGACTTTAGTGAACCTTCAGATAGATGATGCTCTAGCTTCACCCGCTAATAGGTGAAACAACTTGTCACAATCCCTAGTATCTATTTTTCCATGCCTAGTATCCAAAACTATCATCGTAGGTCATTTTAAATTTTGGTCCCACCTTGATGAACCACCCACTTCGATGCATGATATTCTTGTATGAGCTCCTCTCGTATGCTTGTAGGTACAAAACCTCAATTCTTCATATAGATGTTCTCATCCTCATCTATCAACCAGTCCAATGGTGTCTCTCCACCTTCAAATATTTATCTCAAGGATATGAACATTGGATCCTCATACTCTATATCCCTGATCATCCTTGAAAGTGTAGACTCTACAGCAACTAAATCCAGAGTCAGCTGCTCTTGACTCTTCTGAACCACAAAATTTCATTTCATCCAATAAAGTAATCATCATCCCAAATGAACTCAACTCTTGAACCAGCTGAGTATGAGTTTTCATACTCAAGGAATTAACCACACTAACTCATTTATCAGTAATATATTCTTGTTAAAAATAAAATGAATGTATATATTCTACCCATTCCATTGAGAATGATTGAAATCACACTGTGAAAATATATAACTAAATTTGTTGTGATCTATATAAAATATATACCTTTATTCAAAAATATATTATCAATATGAATTAGAAGTATAAAACAATAATTTCAAATCGAGGACAAGAATTGGTTAGTTCCAATCATGTGGTCTCAACTATTGTGACCCACACTCCATGACTCGACCCTATGCATAAACACAACTCTGAATCTGATCCTAGAAGCATAAAAATAAACTTTGTACTCTTCACATGACTTAGGTAGGAACAAAACTGGCATCATTTTCAAATGCTTATTCAAATTCTAAAAGCATTATCACATGATTCCATCTAGTCAAACATTATCACATTATTGATCATTCCTACAATAGGTGCTTCCAAATGGGAAATGTCTTTGATGAATTTCTTTTACCATCCTGCAAATCTAAACAAGATTCGTATATCGAAAACATTATTAGACTACTCACATGAATCCATTGCCTGAGCCTTCTCATAGTACAATGACACGCCTTCCTTTGAGATGATGTGTCCCAATAATTGTATCTAATCAACTCATAAACGACACTTAGATAGATTTGTGTATAACTGATTCTCTCTTAGTGTACTCATGATGATGTCAAGATGTTGTGCATGATCGTCACGAGTCTTGGAGTACACCATGATGTGGTCCACAAACAGCACTACAAACTAATACAGATATGGATGAATGATCGTGTTCATCTAATCCATAAAAACTACTTGTGCATTTGTTATCCCAAATGGTATTTCAAAAATCTAATAAAGGCCATACCAGATCATGAAACCAATCTTTGGTATATCAGATGTTTGAACTCTCAACTGGTGATACCCTGATCTAAAATTGATCTTTGATAACAAAAAAGCTCCCTTCGACACGTCAAATAGATCATTGATACGCAAAAAAGATATCAATTATTTACATTGATTTTTTCAACTTCTGGTAATTGACACACAAACGTAAACTCTCATCATACTTCCTTGCGAACAATACAATTTTTCCCCAAGGCAATATACATGGACAGAAACATCCCTTATCTTATAACTCCTACAACAGAGTCATGAGCTCTTGATTCATATGAGTTTCCATTCTATACAAGGGATTAGATATTGGCTCGTCCCTCTGTATGAGCTCAAATGTGAATTCCTCATTTCTCTCTGGTGGTAACCTGGAGAAGTCTTTAGGAAAGACGTCCTGAAATAGTTCAACTAATAGTGGAAGGGAATCTTCCCTAACACCCCCATAATCCCGAAATATACTAGAAACACTGGATTTGAGCTCTACTAGTTTATGTCTAATCAGAATTACTTGGACAACATAGATATCCCACTCTCTAAGTTGAATGTATGGATCACCCTTAAGTGATATAAACATAAATATCCTACGGTAACAGTCGTTGTGGGATCATTATGTGACTAAAAAAATCCTTATACATAATCAGGTCAAATCCTGTCATATCAATAATATATAGATCCCATAGAAAATGATATTACATGTTCTCTAGTGAACATCAATTTCACAAAAAGATGTCTTTAGACTATGTTCTTAATGTTGTGTCGATAGTCATTAATTCGCTCACAAACTCCACCTCCAGGATCAAATCACTAACAAGAAGTGTGGACATAAATGAATGAGAAGTAATAGAATAAAACAAGGAACTAGATAAAGTAGAATATACTATAATAGTACCCATCACTATTAATGGCCCATCCTCACTCTCCCCATGTATAGTATGCACAACATGTAACTATCATGCCCCTCTTCCCTTGTGTTGTTTTCTAACTCCCATGAGTAGAACCGCTCCACTGATAAGGGAAATCTAGCCATTTATCACCACATCTAATAACTCTACTACATCGTCATGTATAACTATAGCTACCAGACCGATATGGTGTAGAAGACCCTTTTCCCACACTTTGATTCTACACAACTGCTCCCTCAGTACCAGTCTGTAGATGAGACCTGCAAGACTTATGGAGGTGTCATGTATTTCCACAATATGAACATAGTACGGGTTGTCTGGGAGTGTGTCGATGAAGGTTTTCTATCAAACCAAACTTATGAGAGATCGTCCCAGTAAGGTCTTTTCCAACCGGCTCACATATATGTGTACTTTGCGTCCCAATTCTCTAGCTAAATTTGTCATAATAGAGATACTTGTCTCGAAATTTTCACCTCCAAATCATACATTACCAACTATCTATTTGGTACATTGATCATACCTAATGTTTAATTCATCTATGAGAGTCTCATCCACATCTTCAAAAAACTTTGTTAATCATAAATGATTGAATTGAGACACAATCTTGCAAATAAGTCTATCCCGAAAATGATTCTAAATAGATTACTCATATATTGCTAATGTTGGAGAAATGAATTGTAGATCTATGAAGAATCTAACATAATCAATCATGTTCATGCTCAACTAGGTCAGATTCATGAACTATGTGGCCTTTTATTTTATCAGTTTCTCTAGAAATAAGATCTCTAGGATCCTCTCCAAGAATTCATTCCATAACATTCCTTTAGTTTTCCTAGTTCTTACCTAAATGTCCCACCTGTACTTTTCTAATCTACATAACATATAACTAACCATATTTTCCCTCCTCTCAGTTGGATTCCCCTTGTGGTCAGGTATTGTCTCAGGATACTCAACCCAGAACCCAGCTCCCTTCGGACCACCCTCTCTAGTAAAATTTGTAGGGTGATTCAATTGAAACTCCCTTGTCAACATATATATGATTTTTACAACCATGCATGGGTCTAATTACTTGAATTGCACGGAATGAGAAAATTTCTCCTGGAGCTTCTCCCCTTCATATTTATCTGGAACCAATAGTGCCTCAAATTCCCTAACTGCAAGATCATTCATAGCCATTCCCCTATATCATCCCCTCAATAATCCTCGTAGGGCCATATTCTGTAGAATGTAAACACACATAATTGGTCTCATAACATCACCTTAATACATTTATGTAAGAGGAATAATCATAATAGGATACAAAAAGTTTTTCCCCCAATTCTTGCCACAAGGTCAAAACTAAGGATCTATTACTTCCATTGATCATTCTACACCTAGGTTTTGTTAACAAGGGTAAAAAACATTATAATCAACTTTATCATTTATGGACAAAATTATTCTCATTTTTATCATTTTTAAAACATTTTTTAATTCATTATAGGCCTGATTTTTTATTTTAATCTCAAAAATAAGGAAAATAGCTCAATTTCGATAACATACTCATAACATGATTTCCCTTTCATGTTTAAAATGATGCATGTCACAATTACCATGGGCACCTAAAATAATTAATAAAAACTCAACTCTCATGACATTCCCCATCACAAATCTATACAAAAAAATTAATATATAGAATAATAATACCAATCCACAAGTTTTTCACCCATGTTGAAATAATATTCATATGTAACATTAAACAACAATAACAACAATCCAACCATGAGTAATTTGGGTTTCCCTTATATGTTGGTTTTCAACTCCCATGCAAGACATCATTACCAATCCCAAACTCTTACTATTATCCAATATACCATTCCTAAAATGGTAAGACAAAATAAGAAAAATGAAAAATTGACATATGTTACCACTTTGTAACATCCCGACATGAGATCCACAAGGCGGTGCCTTGGGATGATTGGTCACAAGACCTCAGGCGCACCTCACCACATGCCAGAGGATGTTGACTAGTAGCGAGGGTATAGTAAGTCAACTATGTGTAGAATATACTCTCTTTTGTAAGATTAAAACACCAATAGATATACATAAGCAATTAACGAATCATATAATACATGAACAATACGAATGTCATAAGGAAACCAAGAAAAAATACAATATTCAACTGAAAGGGAAAACCCTCTATGAAAATATAAGTGTCAATGTTCCAAAAATCAAACTAATAAAAAAAGACACTAAAAACTCCAAAGTGGGTCCTGAACTACATATGGTTCCCTCATCCAATATCCAACCCCAATCATAAAGATTACATAGGTCACTTTCCCTTAACTTATATTTAAATTGCAATGTTTATTCTGGTACTAATCAGGAAGCCTGAGTAGGGTGTTAGTAAAACTTACTAGGACACAACCAACAATGTCTAAAAAATGTCTAGACAAATGATAGTGTAATTAGTTCTATAAATAAATTAAAACAATGAATAAATAAATAATTATCACATTTTCATTTATTTTTTTTATTCATATTAACTCCAACTTTCTTGGTGTTTCTTGTACAACTATAATAGTTTCACCTCATGTCGAAGGCCGAAGTGTTCCCTAGGTAATTTTATATCTTAATAACTACTTCGACTCATGAATGATATCAAAGTATTGAAGGTTGAAATGATATATCATTACATGACTTGACTCTTTCTTTATTTCGAAGTATTATCATGTTAGTAAATATCTCAATGTTCAGTTATTAAAAATATTTAAACTCACACATAAATTCCAACGTTACCAATAACAAATTCATATGTTACCATTCATAATTCTCAATAGAATTACCATGTTCTCATTACATTACTCGTAATTAAAATGAAATTTTTAGCATTTGTACATCTCATTTGGATGACCATGTTCTCATTCATTTACTCACAAGTACAATTACCAGGTTATCATTTGTACTTATTAAATAAAAATGACCATGTTCCCATAATTTCCATCATAATTAATTTATAATTAATTACCCACCACAATTCTATTATCAATTCAACAATTATCTAAATATATCGATATCCTTAATTAACTCCACAATTAATTAGGTATACCAAACCCATTTATTAATTAATAAATTAATTAATCAATAAAAAAATTCATATCACATAACAATCTTTTGTAGAATTAATTATCTCATTTTAAATCTCAACTCTTCATAATTAATTCCCCAATTAATTATCTAGATCATAATATCAATTCATATAATTAATTCAGGAATAATTATCTCAATCTACCAAATTCAATATCTCATAATTAATGAACTGATAAATTATCTAGATTACAAACCCTAACTTTCATAATCAATTTCCCAAAATAATTATCTAATAGGACATCCCTTTAGTCACATGATTAATTCCTCATGTAATCATATATTTCAAAAATTATTCAATAAATAAATTGGACAACATAATTAACCCAATTTTGGAATTCAATTTTTATGTAATTCATGAAATTATATAATTTATCATACACATAACAAATTTGATACTATATGAATTATATTTTAGACCAGCTACACAAATTCCTTGAAGTAATTTATTTCAATAGAAATCCCCGTAATATGTGAAACACAATAACATAGATCTTGTTTCTAGATCTAAATCTGTAACTCAAGATCAAAGATATGATGATCTATTAAATATATATCTAAATAAAAAATCTTAAATCTAGATGTAACAAAATAATAGATCAAAATAAAGAGTGGATAAATTCCACAAAATTATCAAGGAAATAGAGTAGAATGAACGATGTAGGCATCCGTATGAGATATACTTATCAGAATAATAGGTGAAAATTGATTCAGGATTTAAATTTTGAAGAATGGAGGTTATATGGACTTGGAACACCTTCATGAATCTCTAATATCATCTAAAATAGTATAGTCCTATGCCACGATTGAAGAAGAGGTATTTCAGGAGTTTCTGTTATTCTAAAACTAATTTTCGGGTGATTAATAACTATGTGCATTATTTTCTATGTCAGGGAATACAGATAGGTAAACCAGGTGCCAAAAATGTGTCCCTTACTATCTAGGGTCACATGGTTACTTGTGTTTTGGTTCATGGTTTTCACTAACAATATGCCAACCATGCACAACCGCCTTTTGATAAAATTTCATCAAAACTCCACCCAAACGCACCCCATTTTATAACTCAAATCAAAGGTACTTAAAAACAAAAAAAAATGTAACTAAAATGTTATCCGAGATAACTCTAGAAGAGTTTGGGATATTACATTATTGTTTATAGCTTTATGGAACTCGTATGCATGATTTTTTATGTCCTGGGTTGGATCTATATCTCCCTCCAATGCTATGGGTAGTGATAGATGAATCGTGAGTATATATGTAATGCATGAACCAAATATCATGTTTAAAATTTTATTCATGGACCTGGTTGCATGTCCATAATTTTATGCATGACCCTGATTACGTGTTCACAATGTTATGAGTGAACCATATTATGTGTTCAAATTATTATGCATGGACATGGATTGATATCTATAAGTTTATGCATGAACATGATTACATGTTGACAATGTTATGTGTGAACCCGATTACATGTTGAAAATGTTATGCATGGAAATAGATTATATTCTATAAGGTTACACGTGGACCTCATTACATGTTCATTGTGTTATTCATGGACCCTATTTCATGTCAATAAGTTGATGTGGGGGACTTATTTCATGTTGTTAAATAAATGAGTGAACATGATTCTACATATACATATTCAAATATTTATAAATTAAAGTGAATGCCACAAATTCCATTTCTTATTCCTATGTTATTGTTTTAATAAGTATGATATTAATTTTCTAATAATCCATGTCTTATAAACTGCCAATATTTATTATTATCTATAATATACAGGTTATGACATTCAAATATTATGCTTAAGTTTTATACCCGTTTGTTCATATTATACATATGAACTTTATTTATTTAACATTACTGAGCTTCTGATCTCATCAATTTATTACATTTAATTTAGCCAGGTTATGAATAAATATTTAAGGTAGAATTACTAAAGATGAATATATTTATGGGAGATGTTTATGATCTTTCATCGGTATGGAATATTTTGTTTCAATGTTACTAGAGACACTAAATTGTTATTGTTCTTTGGCATGTATTTTTGTCATGTTACTGAATATTCATCTAAAATGATGTAATATACATTTATGATAAGACTCATTCTCTATAGGTTTACTGGATTAATATTTTGGGGCATCCAATATTCCTACATTAAGAATAGATATGAAAAGTTTATATGAAAATATTCCTAATTAGACAGGTGGAATTTATTAGTTTCTTAAAGCTCATTAAGAACCATAAATTGAATAAGAATGTGGTGAAATACATGTTCAAAGGGCTTTTTGAAAATTACTACCTATAGTTTTGGAACATTCTGAGTGGGTTCTTGATTTGTATTAAAATGATCTATATTTAGATGAATGATTTAAGAAATATGTGGGGATTTTTTTTTGAAGAAGTTCTAAAACTTGATCCTATAGTTAAATAAATATATAACCATATTGATTAATGATTAGAAGAAATTATAGAGGAATGAAAAAATTCAAAAAAAACACTCAATGGATAGAAGATAATTGTCATATTTTGGATATTAATTATACAAATGGGTGAGTACCCCAGCTGATGCGACAATTGAATTGGTCAGGGATCAATTAGTTTCATTTATTGAGAGCTTCATAAAAATAACTATGGAATATCATTATACGATCACTAAAATTATTATATACCTATTTTTGGTGTCTTTTAATATGTCATATGTTCATTATATTTTGTTAGGTGAAGTTGGAGAACAATATATAAGACTCAAATAAACATCATCAGATGTGTCTAGTATGGTTTACATGTTTAATAAGTTAAAGAATGAATCACTGATATTAACTGGCTATATTGATTGTTCGCAATTTTTAAATACTTTTATTCTAAATATGTTTCTATAATTGATAGTTATTTTCTCCATAATAAATATTAGAGCATGAAGGAAACCCAATTACTATATAATATCTTGATTATTTTAAATTATATGTCTCTAGACTATTTGTAAAATTGAATGGATATGTGGTTTGAAAATATTTCTTTTAGTACATTTAAATTTCTTTTAATCCATTTTTAATGTGTACTTAATTAATATTAAAGAAGGGAGAGGGATTACCTTTTAGGTGGAGTAGTGTATACATATGTTTTGTAAAGTGAATAGATTCTACCAATCAATCTTACTTCTTGGGATTAAATTCTTCTGTGTGTCAAGAGTGATAATGTTCTTGTATACAATATTTTGGAAATTTAGATTGAATTTGTTTAAATGATTTCCTCAACAGAGAAATGGATTAGAAATTTAGTCATCTAGTTAAGGTAAATTGAGGAAATATATATTCCCTACTCTGATTGTGTTCTTGAATTTATAAATATGAATTTGGTTGAAGTGTTGATGTTGTTTCTATAATACTGGAATCTAATGATAGAGTGGTCATGCACGATAGGTTATAATTACCATGACATGGTTATGGAGATAGTGGATATGCACTTAAAATTTATTGATTCATTATCCTAAAAATACCATTCTTCTAAAAACAGGGGGATGATCCTTCCTCTCACTATGATCTTTAACATATTTTTCCTTGATCCAATATTTATTGTATTTAAAGATGATTTTTTGAAATAAAAAATTATGTTATTATCTATTGTATTTGTTTTTATATTTTCTATTTTATTTATCATTATTAGCCTATAGATTTTAATATTTCATTATTTTTTAATTGACATTTAATTATAATTCTCTTATTAATTTAATGTGTTTTAGTCTATATATGTATTTCATTTTTTATTCTAAAAATTGTAGATATTTATGGAAAACTAATAACTTGAAAAGTAAATATACCTATACTCACATTTAAAATAAATCCCATTCTATGTCTCTATGTATTCAATAGGGTTTTTATCATTAAATAAGGTTATATGATATATATTATAGATGTTGATCCCACAATTTCCCATTAATTTCTCATTTTTAATGCTATAAAAACCAATAATGTTTTATTAATGATTTTTATGTATATTTATTTGAAGATAATATTTTTTTGAAAATATACTTCAGTTCACTAAAATAGTGGATTTTGTTTTCATATAATTATATTGATTTTTTATTCAATAAATTATTTTTGGAGTTTTGATGTATTGTGGAATCACTATTCAAAAATTGATTATGCAACCTAATGTTTCAATACAATGAAGCATTTAAAACCCCATGTCTATAAATAATGTTTTATTTGAGAATCAAAATTTAGTTAAATAACCCACATTTGAGTACCTAATGTCACTTTTGGAATGTCAAATTTGAACAAAATATTAGGTTTGGACCACTATTCTTCATGAAGCAACCATTTTTTGGAGTATCTAACAATTGGCATCTTAACTTATTTTTGGTATTGAACATCATGCTCAAGTAATCTAATTATGGATTCCACTACATATTTGGAACCATAATTTTGGATTTATCATCATGTTAATCAACCACAAGTTGAATTATTCCTCTATTGGAGTTTATTTTTTAGATATATATGACATATAATATGATTTCGTTTTAGTAAATATCTTAATAATGTTTTTAAATGAACATTTTACCATCTACTACACAATAGATAAATTCATTCCAATTTATATGATATGATATATTTTGTTCATCGATTATTAAAATATAAAATCAAAATATATATATCCTTTTAGAGATCATAGTTTATCAAGGATTTTTTTAGGATCTATTTGATTATAATTAAATCATGATGCTCATTTAATTATCCATGTATTCTCTTAAATGATATATATTGATGATCTTAAGGACTATTATATTGTGTTACAAAATCTTGACAAAAATGTATATATTTTTCAAAATTTAATGATGGGTATTTTTTTTAAAGAATAGGTTCTTTCTTCATCAATAATATCTACTGTTTGTATATATAATATATCTTATGCAGTTAGTTGATAATTTTTAGGACTACAATATAGACGCATAAATGTTATAAAATTATTTTTCATATTATTCATACTAAAATTAATTTTATTTTGTACTCTCGTGCTAATGTTTTTTTCAAAGACTAATAAATTCTTCTTTCAGTTCTTTCTTTAAGAAAATTTATTTATTTCTCATAAAATATTATTATCTTAGATGCATCATCTTAATCTTAACACATTCAGTGAAAATTTATAGAACCAAAGAAAACATCATTTTGTTTTGAACACTCAAGAGTGGACTGTTTTAAAGATTATTGATTTTCTTGTTCTAAGTCATGAAAAATATTCTAGAAGAAGTTGATGTTTCCGGAACCATATTGTAGATATATATTGGAAAAAAATATACAAGTGAAAATCACAAGGCTCATAGAGAGAGTGTTGGTGCAGTTGGTGAGGGGTATTAAGGCCCACATCCACTATAAAAATTATTTTCTATTTTTATCACATTTTACACTTCATAATATGTTAAATAATATGAGAATAATGGTGAGTTATGAGCTATGACAAGTTGGTTACTCTATATTCATGTTTTTTAAAATATGGACAAAATTCACCCCCTCTGGTTTCCAAATCATTATTCAGCCTAATATAAGATTTATGAATTTAGAATAAATTTTTTATTAAATGGAATCTTAGTCAAAATGAAATTCATGATAGGCTGAAATCATATTCTTATAGAGTATCTATACCATTAGTGCAATAATAATATATTTTGAAACAATACAATGTTTGATATCCAATAGGATATAAATCAATGATCTCTAATAAAGTGTAATATGTTATTATTAAAATATAACTATTAATAAAATTCCATTGAATTAAAAGGTATGAATTGTATTAATAAACATTTAGAAATATAAATAATGATCTAAGTCAGTATAAATGTATGTATGAATTACTAGGAAATAGTTACTCAATTTTTTTTTAAAATCGTTTTATTTTTCTAAAATATGATTTCCTAAAATAATATATTGATTTATTTTTATAAGATAACATTATAATTTATTTACATTTTATAAGATATATTAGAAAAAAATTATATAGTATTTAAATTGAAAATTGAAAATTATCTTATCATAAAATTTTGGCTTTTTATGAAATTATTTACTATTTAAGGAATAGTGAAAAAATGATTAAAATTCAAATAATAGCATTTAATTTCATTAAATAATTTAATTTAAAATACCAATATATTATGTATTTGTAATTAAATAAATATATTATTTACTTTATTTAGAATAATCTAATTTGAACAAATAATTTTAAATTTTTTATATAATATAATTTTTATGCTTAAAATGTATTTTTTTCTAAAAACCCATTTTCTTTGAATTTAACATATTTATATTACATTTTTTTAATGTTATGAAATGAATCAGGAAAATGGAAATCATCTATGTAATAAGTTGGATAAAATTTGGTAAATAAAAACTTTTTATTATTAAGCATTATGAAAAAATAGAGGTAAATTTTATCACATTTTTAAATACTGAATTGGGTAATTATGATGAATAATAATGTGATAAGACATTAGAAATATATAAAACACAATGATTTATTTTATTTTAGAAGTTTATTTCTTTAATAATAATTGTAACTCTATTAATATTGCCATTAGTTTCTTTATAACATTGAATTTTTACGACTATAATATTAATGTAAATGATATTATCAAAAATGTTATTCCATTAATTTTAATATCGATAATATTTTTTATGGGGATGAAAAATTGTGTTACCATATAAATATTTTATTTGAAAAATTTATTTATTTATAGTTAAACATTTATTATTATTATTTAATTAATAAATACCTTAAATTTGAATGCAATACCAACACAATATTTATTCAAAAAATATAAAAATATCATAAATCATATTAAAAATAATTGACATTGGAATAATTTAATTATTACATGAGTATTATAGCTAAATTTGAAATTTTAGGGATTTTATTAAAGGATTGTTTTATAATTACATAATGGTTTGGATGTATTTAATGACAAATTAAATGAAAAATAAAAATGATGACCTTAATTATATTTTATAATATATAATATATTATTAAATAATTTATAATTTATAAAATAACCTATATTATGAAAATAGACAAGGATATGTGTTTACACATTAACCATGGTCTATTTAAAGGTCATTTTTCCAGATATTGTATCCTTAACGACCCTTAAAGAGTTGAAAACATTAATATTGTAATAAATGTCAATATGGTCAATAGAGGTTAAAAAGTTAATGATAATGGAGAAAAT
The DNA here is from genome assembly GCA_963277665.1 of Viscum album. Classification (NCBI taxonomy): domain Eukaryota; kingdom Viridiplantae; phylum Streptophyta; class Magnoliopsida; order Santalales; family Viscaceae; genus Viscum; species Viscum album. The sequence continues at coordinate 667,518,023 of OY728162.1, forward strand.
ATAACAAAAACAAGTCCAAATATTATTTTATGAGTGGTTTTTGACATATCAACATAATATATTTTTATAATATATATTGTATACACTTTTTAATGAAAAACTATTTTTGTTAATTTTATCCTTAATGAAATTCCAAGATTTCCCCTCCTATCACATATAAAATTACACCCGTAAATATTTTTTTGCCAAAAATTTATAATTCAAGATCAAATATCCTACACCTAGTTAACTTATGAACTCCCTTTTCAATGTTCTAGTGGTTTATTCCTTTTAAAAATACCTACCACATGTCCTATAACTGGAGATTTAAAGGAAGTCAACCGAATAATTGGTAATCATATGTAACAATTCATTCAATTTTATTTCTTCTTATAAATTATATTGATGTTTTTACCCATAAAAATATAATATATTCAACATCATTGATATTTTGATATTTCATTCTAATCATGGCACTATAAGTTTCCATCTCTTTTCCATAATTTAAAAAGATAACACATCATTCATTAATACATATGTCTTACTATCTCTAAAAGGTAGTGAAATTTTTTTCTAATCACCAAAATATATGGATGGTACTAAATATGGAAGCAATGAATATATCTAATATATATTGAATTTCTATGTTTCTAAAATTGTAATATCATATTTACATTTTTTCAATTCAATTTGTTGGAAAACTCTAATGTCACTTTCGCATACAAGTGGATTTCTGCCTCCATAAAATAGCGTGATCCTTTTCTAAGTTCCAATTTTCAGGTATTATATTAAAAATATATTTAATGAATATATAAAATTAAAAAGTATCATGTAAATGATATTTTAAATACGGAATATTATTTATTTTTGTTTCATTCAGTCTCTCGATTAGTAAAAATAGTGTTCAGGGGTACATTTGACATATCATCTCAATGGATAGAGTAATTTATTTAGTAATATATTTTATATAGAGGATTATATATATGTTTATATATAATATAAATGTTATTTATATATTTAAGAATAATTTTTATAGGATTCACGTATGATAAAATACTAGGATTGGGACTACCGAATCAAAATATACTTGAAAAATAAAATATTTACTACCCAAAATAAATATAATAATAAAATATTGTTAACAGATTAGTGAAAAAATGTTATCAAGTTATCATATAAAATTTTATTTATATTTATATGTTTTTGTTATGTAATTATAAATTTTTTTAAATAATTAGACAAAATTTTATATCACCAATGTCGAAAATCGAAGTTGATGTATGGTAATTTGTATCAATTTATACTCTACTGAGACAAAATTTTTGTTATGAAAAATTCTATTTTTATATAGATTATATAATTTCATTATGAATAATTTTTCATGAATATATATTTTTTCATTATGATTTATTTTTCAAGTAATTTTTACACTTTTATAGTTTTTCTATATTTTCAATCAACTTTTCCTCTCCTTGGAACAAAAGTTATGTGATGAAATTTTAAATGGAAGGATGATAATATATCCTTTTGGTTGTTTTTTTATTAAATGTATATATTTTACATTATTAATTTTATAAACTAATTTTTTTATTGAACATACATTTTATATTATCCTTGTATTTTTAAAATGAATTAATAAAATAATTTTAATGTTTTACTTTGGTTTTATTTTTAATATTATTTTATAAAGTCAAAATTAATGTTTCTAATGTATATGATGTCAAAATATTATCCCATAGCCATAATTATTTTATAACATTTTACTTCTTTTATAATATTTCAATGGTTTTGAAGGTAAAAATTTTTTTAAACTTATTTTAAAATTTTAAATTCCAATTTATTGTACTCATTAAAATATTTCTTTACAAAATATACATTTCTAATGAATTTAATGTGATATATTCTAAATTATTTATTTTTTTGTCCTTAAATTTATATTAATACATTTTAATTCCAATTATCATTGTAAATAAAATTTCTATTATATATCAAAATTCCATTTTGTCATGAATATAATTATATTGTAAACCATAAATCATTTCTTCATAGGATGTTTTATGTTTTCTCATAATTGACTATGAAAATATTAATATTCCATATTAATTAATAAATGCACACATCTTTTGTTAAGTAATATTTTTAATTAATTATATTTATCATTCAATACTTGAGGATGGAATTCGACTTGAAGTGATGGGTGGGGCTTGAAATTATATATTTTTTTAATGTACTAAATGGTAAAATGAGGAAAAAATATTATAAACTATATTAAATGGTTTATTGTTTTATGCCTACCAATATTTTTGAACTATCATTGGTCAATGGAATTTTGTTAAAGTTATCACTATGTCTTAGATCATGATGTCTAATATTATGCATTTCCTACATTGATAATTTAGTAATTATTAAAATTTTGATTAATCCAATGAAATAATCTTTGGATGCAATTCATGGTGATGTTATTGATTAAATGGAAGGTATTTAGTTATTTTCCTTTCCATATTGGTTTTACAATATATACCCAAAATAGATTATATTGAATCTAAATTTTATTAAGAATCTAAACTAACCCATTATTTTCTCATTTCCTAAGGAAATGAAGATTGTTATTTTTAATAACATCATGTATGCATGAATGTTTTACTTTGATATATATTTTGTATTTCCTATATAAAATGGGAATCAAATATGTATCGGGTGCTGCAAAACAACAAAATGGATAGATCCATCAGCATAATATCATTTATATCTAATACCAATGTGATGACATAGTCATAGAATTATTATTATTTTTGATGGGTCTACTACATCCATATTATCTTCGGTATATGATGCATCACAGATTTCTTTTCATAGAATGTACATACCTAATACATATCAGGATTTGATCCAAAAAAGTGGTATAATTATAGGGGAATCAATTATATGAAGAAAATTTTGATCAAAAATATAATCATAGAGATGTTATACTATAATATATGGTGATTCCACATGCAATGGTTCAATAGAAAAATCACATGATAGTGAAGTATCAGTGGAATCATATAGAGGAAAATACCATTACATCTATAAGTAATGTATAAAATCTTAAAGACTCAATTTCTATAAGGGGAAGAATTTGAAAAGATAAGTAATCATCGAATTAGATCAATATTATGATATATAATAATTTATTTTATTTATTTGTATTTATCATTTTTTTAGAAATAATTTTAAAAGTAGTAGAATTGGGAATAATTTAGTATTTCGAAATTATTTTCCAATGAAATTTATGATATTTAAAGATAATTTTTATGAATTTAGAAATTATATTTTATTATAATAAAACTATTTTTTATATAAACTTATCAAATATAATTTATGAGGAATATTTCGGATTTTTCTAAAATGATGTATTTTTTACTAAATAGTGAAACTGCTTTTTTATTAAAAACTGCCATTTCTTTTCATTAAAAGATCCCTTTTTAAAATCCATAATAAAATTTATATTTTTATTTAATGAAATATAATTTTCATTTTATTACAAATAAAATTAAAAATCCCATATTAATTATCCCTATTTTATTTTCGGAATATGTTAATTTTATGCTTTAAAATGAAATTTTCTAACAAAACAGTTTTTAATATTTTATAGTCCCGATATATGAATAATAATTTATCTATATTTTTAAAAAATAATCATTAATTTTTTTATATATTTTGAACATTGATATTAGAATTTATTACATAGGTAAATTTTATATTTTTTCGTTACTAATAGTATCCTAGTTAAAAAATTGTCGTCGTGGTAAAAGATAAATAATGTTAATCATGGTAAAAATACTTTATAGGTATATAATATATCATTAAAATAATTATTAAATTTTTTTATTTAAACCCTTATCATCATATATTATTTATTGCAGACACATTCCAATTTTTATGATATTTTTGAATTAGAATTTTTTGGAACAATTACAACTATGACACTCCCCCAATTTATAGAAAGTCACCTACACTCTTTCATTACTCACAAATGTTTCTATATAGTTATTCAAATCATAGCATGATTTTATCCTCAAAATCACTCTCCCTAATATAAATATCCTTTTATTCTGAAAATAAATATCCTAGGAGGCCTAGCATGATGTATAATTGGAGATATTTCAGGAGAAGATATATGTCCCAAACAACTAATTTCAAAAATATTTATTCTTCTACCACATTCAAATATAATTAAATAATTATAATATAATACCATCAGTACCATAAATGTACTATAATTTTAGTATGGATAATTTCAAATATTTTTTCATCACTTTTTTTTAATATTTTAAAAAATGGAAAAACCATTCGTACATATTGTTGGACTACCACCTCTTTGAAGAGATGTGTTTCTAATTTTCTCACTAGATTATATTAATGGTTAAAATGAAGTAGAAATTTAATATTTATAATATTTATGACATAATGATTATTATTAATGAAAATATAAAACAAAAATTATTACTATTTTCATCTATTGTTAATTTATCATGATTCTCAAGACTACATGTGGAATACCACAACCAGGATGTGATGGGATTAATTATTCATTCTCAACTTACATGAATGTCTAAAAGGATGGAAATAATAAATAAACACTCTCAATATTTGATATATAATTATTTGGGCATAATATAATCATAACTACATTGACTGTGACAAATTATATGAAGTGGTTTTGTGGTTATAACCTAAAACGCCCCAAAACATTCAATGAGAAAATAACAATTTTAGTATCAAAATAAAATTTTGAAAAAATGACATTAATGTAAAAATAATGTTGAAATAAATATGATAATGCAATTAAAGTGTTATATATATTATTATATTATATTATTTCACATTAATAAAATGTAAAAAGCAAGATGGTATTTAAGGTAAGATATTTTTCATTAAAACATTATTTTCAAATATTGATTTGAAATATTTCTAGTCCATATCTCATTTTTCAAAATTATTTAAGAATGATATTTTTTATATACAAAATATTTTTAATGATTATTTTAAACTATTTTTATGTATATTTTAAAATTATTATAAGGAAAATGTTAAAACATATATGATATGTTTCATTTTGATGTTTTTTAGTAGCATTAAAAAATAATGTTTTAACACATATATGGATTCACTTATTTTTCCTGCCTGCATATCCTTTATTAATTATCAAGAATAAGATCAATTTATCCTTTATTATTTTCATATTATGTTTTTCTAACAATATTATATTAATTTTTTATGGAAATAAAATATTTTTATCTTATATAAGAAATAATATTTAGTGTTATTACATGTAGGATTGAATGTCAATTCCAATGGCTTTAAGAATAATGTGATAACTATATGTGTTTTAAGCATTCAATCATTCATGGAAGTTTAATATGAATGATGGGTGGTCCCAATATATATATATATATATATATATATATATCAAATGTGTTTCTTAATGTGACTGAGTATACCCTTTATAGGTTACTTCTAATTGATTCTCGAATTATCTAATCACGATAGTCCATTATAACCGTTATTATAACTACGAATGTTAAAATAATGTACCAATATAACTACATGAAATTAATCAAATGGGTATAATGGAAATATTTTTACTCCAAATGGTAAAAATATGCTCTTATGTTTTAAAGTTATGTTTCTGGCATATTTTTAAAAACAATGTTAAATTTATTGTTTTTCAAGGGGGTATTCAAGAGAATTTCTTTTCCCAAAAATACCATCTGATTATAATTTTTCATTTATAATTTAATATTAATTATTTTATACATTATATTATAAAGTTTTTTTTATTTCATGAATATAAAAATACATATTTTAGGTGATATGTTCATTGTGAAAATATTTAAAAATTATTTTGGATTTTTAATGATTACAAATGGACTAAGAATTCTCTTTTCCTTCATTTCCCATGACGAGGTTCATTTTTCACATTCATAATTTTCATATTAATTTTTATAATTAATATGTGTATGTAAAAATTAATATGATTGATTTAATTATGTGGAAGTTACCTTTAATGAAGTTAGTGTGTCTTTATAATAAACATGTAATGTTGATAAATTGATGTTGTGTGGAAATATTCTCATTTCAATTTAATAGTTTTACCAAATTCTATAACAACCAGAACTAGAACGATCCTTGAAATTTATAAAGGTATAATAAATATGGGTAAAATATGGTATATGTTACTACACATTTTTCTTCATAAAAATAATGGATATCATCATATATTCATTGAATATAATGTTTCAGAAAATTATATCATCAAATATTGAATTCAATATCAATTTAATCTATGAATAAAATGCGATTTGGAAAAAAATTTCATTTTCCTAAATCTATACATGAGTTCTCAAATAAAATATTTCCTTCATTTATATTTTATTTTTAGTCCTCACATAATTTTGAATGAATAAAATATACCAACATTAATTGGGACTAGGCGTACCATTAGGTACACAATTCTTAGTAACTATAAGGATATCCATATAGAATATTTGTTACAGGTTATCTATAAGGAATTTACAATTTATTAACATAATTTCACCAATTTGATGGTCATAATGTTTGTTCCTACAAATCTATCCGATCTAATATTCATTATAAATATCACACCCCTATGATGTTATATAAATGTGGTGATTTTCTATTAACTTTATAATGCTCCTCAACCCTCATGTTGTGGTTGAATTCGCTGAACCCATAGAGGATTCAACAATATATGATTTTATCAATCACTTTTTAAATTTACTTCACATTAAATAAAACTCTAGGAATCGATTTATACTTGTGCGAAATCTAAACATCATGTTTGGGAAATGTTATTGCCGGAAGGTGACTATATTTTAGCATTTAACATCATTAAATTAAACTATATCTCTATAAGTACTGGAGTGAATGTATTGGGCCCCTAGAAAATATTGATTTTATATTCACTCATGCTTATCTGGATTCAAATATATTTCTTTATGGACTTCCCAAATAAGATTCTGAGGATTATGCCTCATTTTAGTCATCCCACATCATTGATCACATTCTTCACCTTTATTTCTCTAATATACATGGATACACCTATACTAACCTCTCTCTCATGGAATTATATCATTTATTATTTTATATAGTTATTTCAGGACTTTTTTTCCACAATCCCATCTCCAAAACCCAGTTTAATTGTTATTAATATTCTTTGTGGGATCAGGAGACGTTGAATTAAATCCAAGAAGATCTAAAAAATTTGTAATAGTAATTATTATAGTATAAAAAGAAACAACATATTAACAAATTATATATTCATATTCATTATAAAAAAAAATTTAGACTAATATATATAGACTAAATACTTAGATTTCATGAGACTCACATGATCACTAGGGTAAAAGACCTAATATAGATGAATGTACCTAGAATTAGCTGTTATTATTTTTGAAGGATAGGGTATAAAAATTCACGTGTTTCACATCTAATAGGTATATAAAGTCACAAGTTAAATGAAGATAAACCAAGAAAATTAATTATACACATTATATTTTTTAATGTTTTTTATCATAGTGTAATGGAAATAAATAGATACACATGTATTTCCCTATAATGAGGTTAATAAATATTCAAATTTACATCCTAATTGGAAAATAAATAAATATGAAATGATTTATAAAAAATGAATAACTAATTCATAAATTTTTATTATGAGGATAGGGAATCATTTCTTGAGGTTTATCATCATTATTTTTAACCAAAATATTTCAAGAAACACTCAAAATATATAAATTAAATGGATAAGAATGATACAACAGTGTATATTAATTTCAATTATATAGTCAAGATATTATATTGGCTTTTTATGTTTAATAATATTCCTTAATAATGAAAATAAGTATATAGTAAAAAAGATTAAATATTTAAGGAAAATTATCATTTATATTAGAAATTGTGAAGGCCTAATCACTAGTGTCATTGAGAATGGAAAAAAAGAGATAGAGAAATGAGAAAGATGAAATTGATGGTTTCTGATGGCTTTTATCAAAAAATAAATATTTTTATCTATTTATGTTACTCAATTAATTAAATGAAATTCATTAAAAATATTTTTCTATGAAGGTAATAGATTGAACAATGGTATAACCAATAATGAGAAAGGAAACTCCCTATCTCATTAGTATAAATGAAATTATGCATAAATTGTACATAGTATAAATTTTTTTTCTGTGTTGAATGTTTTTTAAAAAAATAATCAAAAAAATAATTTTATGAGTGAGTGAAACATGACATAAATTATGATACCTTGATTTATTCAACATACTATTCTTAAGTATGTAATGTTGTAAAAATGGAATATATTATTTGGGAGATATGCCTTCCAAATGAATACAAGTTGATAAACTATTGGAATTTGATAATGTTGATGTTTTTGGGAAAATATAACCCTGAGGTATTAATGAAAAAAGGTTCAATATATCCAATTTTAGAAATTATCTAAAATAATAATGGATATTATATAATGGTTTAATATATTTTAATCCTAAAAAATGTTCAATTAAATGGAGGAATCAAAAAATAAACAATAGGGATTGAATTATAATAATTGAAAAAGTTAAATCATATATTTCATGGAAGGATATTGTACTTTAATTCATTTATTAAAAAAAATTCCCATGTTATATTTAGTTAAAAAATTCTACAATGGAGATATGGTATAGGAATATGACAACATAGAAGAAATTTTTTACCTTATAAGTAAGTTATAAATTCTCAATAAATAATGAACCCCTAATAATTTTACATTTTATGTGGATGAGATGAATTTTCATAGACAAACATAAAATAGATGGGATTATAAATTTTTCAAATATTATAACCAAGTTAAATATAAGAACACATAGCAATAAGTGTGAATTAGGTTCCCCATCAATGGAATCATTTTCTCATTGAATTCCACTTTCATGAAAGATTCATTTTCCTGCATTAATATTAACTAATTATGCTTCTCTGTCTCATGGTTATGATCAATGTGAATATTTAACACACATCCATGAATGAAAATACTAGATTCAATATTGTTTTATGAGGTCAAACACTAAGTCAAAATCCTTAAAGCATATACCTGGTGATGTACCAGTGTACTAGAATTTGGTAAAATAACATATTCCAAGGATACATGTTTTTAGGTTGTAGAATGTCCATTCCATGTAACACTACCCTTAAAAGTGTTTGTAAGGACATAATATCAATCCAATGGATAATACATATTCATCATAATTGTGTTCATAATTAGTGAATGAAAAAACTAATTTATAGTAAATAGGTTCTTTCTATGTTGCTCATTTGTTTATGCTTATATCATCAATACATATAGAATTCCCAATTGTATCCTCAAAAATCTAGTCTATTCTTGTTATTCACATTCAGATGAGATAAAATCCTCAATGTTAATGTTGAATCATTATAATCCCCATTCAATAAAATTTCATAGTTCCCTATTAATCTGATTAATAACTCAATATATTCTTCTCAAACACATAAAATATAGACGAAACCTACTAAATATTATTCTATAGAAGAATAATATTATTTTATTATGTCTCATTCTTCATCAATAATATTTTGAAATGGGGTTTACTTCTCACTTCTACTTTTCCCAAAATTGAATATATTTTTTAAAATATGCATCATTATCCTCTACCCTCATCTAATAATATAAAAAATTAAGAAACAACACTGGACTATTCATATTTCTATGATAATGAAATTTTTTTAGTCATTACCTCATAATATCTCAAATTTTTAATAACTGAATAAAATATATTTAAATATTTTAAAATCACCTCCAGATATTATATTTTTGTTTTTATCATAATATTATTTATATGAAATAATTAATTTTGAAATAAACATGAATTCAAATTCATCTAATTTATTTTATATATTTATCTAACCCATATTATTTTATATTCAAACCAAATCCTCATTTGATTACTTGTATATTCTTCTTCATAGAGTATGTATCATGATTATGACAATAAAATTATCCCTATACTATATTTGTGGTATGAAACCTTATATTAAAATATTATATATACTCAAAACATGATATTAAACACAATATAATATCTTAATATTATTACAAATATATATATATATATATATTATGTTTTCTATCAATTATTATTCTATGATGTTTACGATTCCATGAAAGCTATTCACTACCTCTAGAAATCTATATAACATGATACCTTAAATTTTATAATCACCAAAGACTCAGCTAATTATACTTGTATAAATATCATTTGTAGGAGGGTATTCTTCACATGATACCATTCATACATTATGGACTAATAGACTCTACATACTATAACCAGAACATTAAAAATAAGTTATATCTATACATTAAGTTTTTAGGATGGAAAAATCATCTAATCAACAAAATTTCACATGATGTTCTCCAATTAAATTCTCTATTAATGTAGGAATTAAAATACCTATGATAATATCTAATAAATTCATCCACAAACATCATCAATGATTTCCTCATTTAATTATCTACATAAATTTTCAAAAACAATTCATTTAATTCCCCTAAATTATAATCATAATTCTCGAAATGTTTTATAAAACATATTATTTAATCTCATACAATCCTAAATTTAATCATATGAATTCTTATATATAAAAAATTAATCCAAAATAGATTATCTATTAATCTAAAATAGTATTTATTTATTTTCATGGTATTATTATATCACTCATAGTTAATCAAACGCATCTTAAAAAATTTCCATTTTTCATAAAAAATATAATAAATTTTTTTTACCTTATGAATCGTTTTTATATTTAGATATATCATACATATGATCTTCAATCATAGGAATGATTTAAAAACCTAGGGAGTTTACAAATAAGTATAATTGGTTCCAACATAGATATTATTATTTATATTCCGATACAAAATACTAATATTGAACAATTTACAAAAACACATTCAAATAGTACATTTCATTGATTTATCCCAATTTAACCTCTTGATAAATTCTCTTTAATCATTCATGTTTTTAGATTTTTCATGATTTAAATTCATGATTCATCCATAATCCATCATACCAACTATAAAACAATTTTAAACAAAAAAAATCGATAACTCAGCTCAATATGGATAAAATAATAACTAGTTCCACATAAAACATAATGTATCCAATCCCCTACCAAAAATTCACTGACATAATTTTGAAGATAGAAACAACTCAGAAATGAATTTTCCAATGTCACACAATTCTAATTTTCATGAATTTTTCCATATCCTCAATTATATTCATATTTATATATGGATTCTTTTAATATAAATCATACTACGGTACATTTGTAAATACAACATGTAAACTAGTTCATATTAATCATTATTCCCCACTATACATCATGATTCATGTGGTTCATAATAACTCTAACAATAAGCACACATTTTTACTACATTATCCCCCTATAAATATTTTTCATAACAAACATAAATCAGTCATCCAAAATAATTCAAAAACATCATGAAATGAATTAATAATCACCTTATATTATCCACATTGTAAATCATAATTAAAAAGACCAAGTTAGGATAAACTCCTTCAGACATACTTTTTAGGACTCCAAAAAAATTGCATATCATGTTCACATTAATTTTTATAACATTGAACTATTCTAACAAATTTATTCTTTAATGAACAACATATTCTACTTAAATTAACACTAGTGGTTAATTTTAAATCATATATGATATCTTATATTGGAATTTCATTCCAAAAATCATTCTCTCTGAACACAAATTGAAAAAAATACAACCCACATACCCCGAACTACCTAAGCACGTGTGTAACTCTGTCATTATCTCATAGCTTCATTCTATGTGTGATAAAACTAGATGTGTTATCAATATATTTTTATCCCTATTAAATATTTCCTCATTTTTACATTATTTCATGTGTTTAATTAGCCTTTTAATCCATTTAACATCTATCTACTATATTATCATCATATAGATTCATTTTTATGACCATAGATTGAGTGTATTTAAAACTTAATATCGAACCATTAACTAATTAACATAGGATACTAAGAGAAAACACATTGTAGTTAGAAAGTGTAGAATTTAATGACAAAAAATATATCCATAACAGCCTATTAATTATAATAATTCGATTATAATTTTTCAATTTTATGCTTCAGAAATTTCATCAAATAAAATCAATCACACATGCATAAAAACTTTTTATATAAACCCTAAATCACAGAGTCTGAGGTATAATAATGAAAATTATTTCAATTAAAATTAAATATATTTTTTAAAAAACACCCTTATTTTATTATAATGATCACCATTCAAATCATAAATTTTATTAAACCACACATTAAAATATACACTTTAAAAATAAATATACAAATTTAAATGAACATCTATCACCTATGTAGTTCCCATTTCAAATAATCCATTAATTCTTAATAACAATTGAACTGTTTTTATTATAATAATTCATATATATCATTAATAACAAATAAGGAACATCAAAACTACATGTTACTATAGATAGAAACATAATATCATGAGTTGTATACTTTTTAATTTAATTTCAAATAAGACTAATAAAATATACTAATATTTTTTTTAATTCTTGATTTTAGCTTGATATTGTTTCAAAACATCTTTATATCTTTTATTGAAAAAAAATATATCTCAACCACTAAACCAAATGTTATTCATCAATATAACTTATAGTTTCAGATGTAAGAGTTTATATCCATAAAAACTACTTGACATAACTAATTGGATCAGATTAGAACATGATGCAACTGGGTCATGATATGACACCTAATGTTTCATGTATTTTATTTCAACATGTATACATTTTTTTATTATAACCACCATATATATTGTATCTACCTCTTAATCCTCCAATAATTAAAAAAATATTAAAATATGAAATAACATGGGGAGGGGTAACATTTTAATAATCTTCATGCAAAGAAATAATTTTTTTTCATTGTGAACCAAACCGTGGATTCAAATGTACATCCAATAAATACATGTAAACTATATTTATTCATTACTTCTAAACATATCAATTTTGATATTTCTTTCATTATAATCCACATTCACATTCATTATATTTATCTCTAAGGTGAGAATAATCAAAAATTTGAATGATTAATTAATATATCTTTCATCATGCATCCTTATCCATAGGGAGTCCTTTCCAGTAGTATACATATATTACTTTAAAATTGATTTTTATAATAAACATACATGATTCATTATTTTCCTATTTTAAATCTAATAGATCTCTGTATATAATATTGTTTTTTAGGAATATTTAATTTTGAATTGGTCTAAATTTTCTTCATCGGAAGAAACATATATCATTACCATCCATGATTTCAATAAATAATTATATGGGGACTATTTTTAATATGTAACTTTTAGTGATTGATGTACCATAAATTTTATTCCATAATTATTTCATTAAAAACATTGAATATTTTTTCCAATTTATAATATTTATCTTCTTTTAATTCATTCCCACTTAATAAAAAATGGTTGGGGATCATTTATTTGAAAATTCTTCTCAGATTATGCAATAATTTTTAAATATTTACATTGTATGAAATAAAAAAAACTCTTCAAAAAAAATATTACCTTTTGTTTAACTAGATTAGATAATGTATTTATATTTATTTTCATCAACTATATTGTCTATGGGATTTTAGAATTACATTCACAGTTAGTCCCTTGATTATAATGAACACATAATATCATAAATCCCTTAAGAACATTCACTCTTATTTTTTAATGATTATTTTATTCTCTTTTTGAATAAAGATTTTAATCATTTCGTAATCCAATTTTTGAGGAATAATGGTGGTGGATAATCATTTTTACATATATTTTTTCATCTTATATTCAATCTCCATGATTGTTATATATTTCGACATCAACTGAGAATCCATATACACCATCCTCAAGATTTAACATTTACACGTTTTTTAATGAAATAATTTTTTTGGGAGAAATATAGCATTGATATTTATCATAATTTCTAATTGATTTTTCAAATAATGTGAAATAAAATCACGAGAATATATTTTTTAATTTATTTATGGAACCCATTTATACAAGTTTTCCATTCAATGATATATATTCTTTATTCATGTTCTTTATTAAATTTAATTATAATATAAATTCATGGTCATCTCAATGAAATATTTCTAATTTACAAACCTTATATTGGAAGGATGGGATCATTATATTGTTTATATATTAATAATCAATATATTTACTCCCAAATTTCTGGTCTTAACATTTATTAGACTCTCTGATTTATTGTTTTCATAAAGGTATCTAAATTTATAATTGTATATATATCATCACCAATAATGAATGAAAAATAAATATTAAAAATACAAATGAGTCATTATATAAATCGAGTTTCAAATATTTGGTGATTATTTTTCTTAACAATAATTTTTTTACAAATTAAAAAAAAAAATATATTATTCATTTGGTGAGTTTTATTATATAACCTCATTTATTTCCACTAATTTTCGATATATTTCTACCATTGTTTTGAAACCCAAGAGATAATTACCTAATCAGAGGTCTTATATTATACTTCATTGAAAGATAATCTTACCAGGTCCTTTACTACAATTTCATAAACAATTATTTACTATACATAAAAATATACAATGTTTTATATATTATGAAATATCCATTAAAAATTCCTATTCAAAAAAAATATACATCTTAAAATATTTATATCTAGTTGAATTAAAAATAATTTAAATTATGTTATCAACATGTACATCCATTCCAATACAATATTTAGTTAGTGAACCTCAAACAAGAACGCAACACTAGTAAAAAAAGCATTTCTCATGTATTATTTTTCTGAAGGGTTATTTATAAAAGACATAAAAAACCTGTGTTTATTTATTTATCAAATTGTCTATTATATAACATAAGTGAAGAAGATGGATATTTTATTTTATCATGTCGTTTATTATTTAAAAAATGTGATAAAATTTATTTTTCATGTCGGTTATTTTATTAAAAATATTAAAATGCCACAAAATCGCTTTTTCACATCGGTTATCATATAACCATCATCAATACACATATATTAAATTTTTTATATATAAAAAATGGTGTTAAATACCATTTAATTATTTATTATTCTTATTTTTTAATCATTTTTGGGTTTTTCATTTTCATTAATCCAAACTCATTTATCTCGCACAAAAGCCCGAGACAACTTTTCATTGATCTAGTACACTAAAATATTGGATTTCCATCTTCCTACATCCTTAGTTTTAATCATCTCATTATTGTGAATTTAATCTATTCGTCTCTTGAGTAAAACTCAAACATTGAAAATATGTTTTTATCATTAAATATAGTTGAATCCAAAACTATAATTTTTTTTATTGTAGGGACACAAATATATCATTATTATCTTTATTAACATCCGAGTTTTCTCTTTCCCATTTTTGTGAATTAAAATATAAATACTATCATCTAAAATATTTTCTTTACAATTTTCATTTACCTTATCTACGAATTGATTTAAGTATATAACTGTGTGGAATACATTATCTATCATTGTTCTATATTAGATCATAAATATAATAATTATATCATAATGTATTGGTGATTATACTATATAAAAATGAGTTTTCACAAAATTGTTTCACATATGTTTATATTTCCTCTCATATTTTGTTTCTACATTAAATATATAAATGTTTCTTAGTTGGCTGGTATTTGTGAATCATTCATTGATATTTCATACACATCCATGTATATGGATAAATTTAAATTAATGTTATGAATTTAGCATAGGCTCAGATGTATTAAAATGTAATATATATACATACATTTCAATTTTAATCCATTTGAATTTTCAATAGAATATATATAGTGCATATTCATATCAACACCTTCTCTAGTGATGTGATCATATTATAATCTTATGAAATCATACATTAAATATTCATTTTGTGTATCATGAGTTACTATAAACATAATGTTGACATTATTGGTGAATAAATATTTGATTATGTGAGCTGGTTCATTTATATATCTTTGTTATATTATGATAGAATAAAAGTTAATGGTGATTGAGAACTTAACATGATTCAATTTGTAAAAAAATAACATTTTCTTACATAATTAGATATTTTATTGGATAGTGAAATATCTTGGTAATTATTTTGAATTCATGGTTTATTGGAACCACTAAAACAATTTTTCGGGAATCATGATGGATTTTTTTGAATAAGATCAGATTATGATCAACATCTTAGTTGAGATTCGAGTTAATGTATAAAAAATGATATTATAATCTAATTAAATTGTTGATTTATATTATAATTCTATTTCATAAATTCACTATCCCCATTTAAAAAACTATGGTTACCGCACCCCCTTTAATATTGAGACAAATGACCAATTCATTAAGAATTCACAAAATTAATAAATAACTCACTCAATCAAATCCAAAGGGATAATATATCATTCTATAAACTACTAGATGAAGTCGCTAATTGTTTATTGGAAAAATTAAATTATGCACATTTAATGGAAAACAACATTGGGAAGTGGTTCCCTTCTCCATGAAATATAAGTGGATTTGGGTCAATCGTATTCAATTCAATGTTTTATATTATTTCATTCAGATGAAAATGAAAAATCAGAAAATGGTATAACGATATTTTCTTTTTTAAATTACTCCCATGTATTTATGTTTTTGATTTAAAAAATATATTTTAAATTATATTCCATTATTGTTAAGAATTTATAATTTTAATATTCAGATATTCATATTTTTTAAAAAATTAATGATTTTATTACTTCCAAATTATTACTTATCGTATATAAATGTACATATTTATGTTTTATTATTCTATAATTATTCCAATTAGAATTCAATTTCGACTCCAGTATTATTATGATTTATAAAATTATATTTAATATTATTTAATTTCATCGAAAAAAATTCTGATGATTTCTACAAGAACTGTGTATTATTCATTGTCATTAAAAAAGATTATATTCACCCTCTAAATCAATTTTAACAACAATATGTTCTTCTGAAAGTATCTTTATTTTTTTGTTTGTTAAATATAATAATGTTTTATAGTTGGGTTATGAAACATTGAATAATTGATGAATATGAGGATTTTTTTATGTTATATTGAATTTTCTAAATGAATAGATCCAAACAACAGCATGTATTTCTATCCATGTATGAAATAATTAAATATGTAGATGTTGAAAAGAAGGGAGATCAACGATAGCTGAATTTTTCTTGGTTTTAATTTGAGTAAAAAGTCACATATTTGGCATGGAAAAACTAGGTGTAATTTCCAATCGATTTACAATGACGATTCTTATCATGATAACCCTGAATAAATTGAAAAAATGATTCATGATAGCGAGGTAGATGAAATTATGAAAGAATAAAAAATTGAGAATAGATATGGTGTTCTTGAAAAACTCTTATATACGAGTTATATGGAATTTATGGTTTAATCGATGGTGTTATATTAATTTAATTGATGGTATAAATAAATATTGTCAAAAGGGTTATACGGGGTTGCTATAATTTTTGAAAGATATTCATATAAAAGGAATTGATCTTCCAAAATCAAATTATAATGTAAAGAAAATATTATGATTGATGGTAGTATGGTACAAAAAATCATGTCTTCTCAAATGAATATGAGTTATATAGAAAGGAATATTAATTTCTATCAAGGAATCGAAAAGTTTGAACATCACAGTATAATTTGAATGAAAAAAAATGGTTGATTTATTTGTTACCAAGTCCCCTAAAAAATAATTTTGTTATATTATTATAATTCCGCATTTGAAATGTTTATTTTCAAATTTAAATTATAAAAAATGGTTAAAATGGGATAATATGAGTGGATATGTGGTGGAAAATTATGGAATGTAGATGATTTTCCATATTGGAAGAAAATTTATCAATAGTTTCCTACATTCAAAAATGATTTTATATGTATCATAATTATATTGTTCACATACCAAGTGAATCCATATTTTATCCATTATAGAATACATAGTTCATTAAATAATTACATTGTAATTTAAAACTTATCATCTGAATTGTGTATTAATTTAAAGCATTACATGTTGTTTTTATTGATCTCTAGAAGAAAATCCTATAAATATTATTCGTGATTTCTTTTCACCAATAATTAATAATCTCAAAATTTTATTGGAGGACTATATTAGGGTGAATTATTCTTATAAAATATAATATTTTCTTCTACAATCAATGATTATGATTAGTATAAATAGACTTTCAGGATATGGGAATTTTTCTGGAGACACTATTAAGGGGCATAAATCATATCCAATTCATGAACAATTGTCTTCGTATTATCAACCAAATCATGGGAGAAAAATATTATTCAGGGGTAATTGATTGTTTTTGTCTAAGTGTAACTCATATAAAACATTAATAGATGAATTCAATGTATCACAAATTTGATACTTCTCCAAAACCTTTTTCCACTGATCAGTATTTTGAGAGGTTACAAAACATTGACGTTACAATAAGAATGAGACCTAAATCATGTAATATTTGAAATATTTGGAAGAAATGTTCAATATCGTTTGAGATAAAATATTGGATATATCTTGAGGTAAAACATGGCATTGATTTAATTGATGATGATAAAAATATTTGTGATTACATTATTGAATAATATTTATATATTAAAAGAAGTAATAAATATTAGACGAATACAAGAGTGGAAAAAATTCTCAATGGGAATATGTTTCGAGTTACCTCACACTAATTATTTAAGGAAAATATTCTTGCACCAATCTTTTCATACATTATCCAAGAGGGAGGAAATATTCTTTTTTAAGTGTATTTATGATATCAAAGTGTTTCAGGGTTATTCTCAAAATATAAAATATTAGTTTGTTAATAGTATTTGAATTTAAATGGTATGAAATCACATGGATGTCACACCATGATACAATATCTTATACTAGTTTCATTGCATGGAATATTTCCCATACATGTCAGAATGAATATCCTGAAGGTTTATTATTTTTTAAATTGATTTTTATTGAGGTGAATCATTTGAATGATTTTAATAACTTTGAGAATTTAGAGGTTTATAGAGATTTTTAGTTGAAATGTATTTTAATCCATCCTTTTTGGAAATCATGGTGAATATGATGGTTCATTTGATGTGATATATAAAGCACTGTGGGTCAGTATATTTTTGTTAGATATATTCTTTTGAAAGGTATATGAAGATATTGAAGGGTATGTTAAGAATACATATTGAACTAAAGCCTCCAATGATGAGAAGTATATTTATGAGGAGTCTGTAGAGTTTTTAGAATTTATTTTTCTAAGGTGGAGGACATTGGTTTTCCAACATCTCATCTTCACCGAGTTAATTATAGGGGAAATGTGATCTATGGAATGAAAGTCAAATCCTTAAGATGTGGAGAAATTGAAAGGGAACATTTATAGATCATGGATAACATATGTGATTCTCAACCATATATAACATTGCACATTAATATATAGAAATAATGTTATCCAAATAAGATTGATTTGTGGATATGGAATGAGAATAACACAAATATTTCATTAATTGTTTAAAGAGACTATTTATGATAAATTAGATACATCAGATGCATTAATATAGTTATTGGGTTCTCTGTGATTATATTTGTTAACATGGTACGGGCATGACACCAATAGCTATACATTTCATATGAATGATCGGTAAAACATAATTACATCGTGGAATAATATTGTATTTATCATTGATGAAGAAATGTAATTTTCATGTGCCGAAGACAAAAAAATTCCACATCAAGTGAATAATATGGATTAAGTGAATAAATAAGGGAGGTTGATTACAAATATTTTTTTCTTCCAGTGTTAACTGTAAATAGATTATCAGTAAGAATATTATAAAACATGATGAAATTGGAACGACACTAGTTAATATTAATATATTGGAATACACAATTAATACTTTTATAAGGTAATGATATGTAAATATTTTATATCTTCTTTATCAAATCGATATTATGTTCTTTATTGTATTATATGGGATAAAAATATGACGGTGATCATATACATGAAAAATATGCTGATTTTTGTGACATCCCTACTTCCATGGAAACATTAGTAGATAATATTTGTGATGAAGTAATATAAATAGTTTGTTACATAGAGGAAGATATTTAAAAAGTAATTTGGTGAAACATCCATTAGTACATACCGAATATTAGTGGTAACACATGTTTATTTCTATTTTAATTTTTAAATTTTAAAAAAATGTTCAATATTTTATGTTTATTTTCTTTATTAAAACATATATTATAAGTAATATGGTAAATGTTATATTAATATTAGCTTAATTTTTTTATTTTACCAATTTTACACATATGTAAAATATCTATTAAATGATTTTGTAGAAAAAAAGATATATAAAATTTAATTTGTTAAATAAATGATTTTTTTTTGTATTAGAGTATATTAAAAATTATTCATTTTTGTGTAAAATATTATTTATTAGGTTGTAGAATAATTATAATTCAAAAACCATTTGTTGGATTTTTAACATTTTATTATATTTCATTCCATACCTCATTATTCTTTTTATAATATTAGTGAACTATAAAAATATGAATAAAAATATGTTAATTTAATTTAATTTGATTTTTTATAATTTTTTATTTTTTAATTACATTTCTCTGAAATAGTTGAATTTGTAAGTTTTTTAATAATTTTGTGTTGATTCAATTTGTTGGATATTGAAACTTCAACCCATTAATCCATAACATACTTCTGGATATAATCATACTCATAAATATGGGTTGGAATGTACACATTCTTATAGAAATGAGTCTTCCCTTCATTACAAGACATATCTACTCCATCTTGAATGTAAGAACCCGGAACTTCTTTTTAGGTACGTTTTCCTTTTCTGGCCGTTCTTGAGAAAAATAGGAATTTTTGGAGGTTGTGCAGGGGTGTACAGTTGGCGCACGGTTTAAACAAACTACGCGATCAGCCCAAGAAACCATGCTCCCTTGACAGTGGGCTCCACACAGGCTACACACGGTTTGTCAAACCGTGCGGGTAAGCCATACAGAGCCCTTGGATGAGACAGTGGGCTCTGCACGGGCTGCGCACAGTTTTTTAAACCGTGTGAGGAAGCCGTACGAAGTCCCTGGGTGAGACAGTGGCAACCACATAGTTGGCGCGTGGTTTTCAAAACCGTGCTGAGAAACCATGTGGCCACTTAAATTTGGGATTTTTAATTCTCGAGAAACTCGGGATTTTCCATTCCTCCACCATTCCTCCTCCCACTCATGGAAAACGTGAGAGTTGTGATTTTCAGAGGTTAGAGGAGCTCCATGGCATGATTTGGAGGAAAATTGATGGGGTTTCTTGGCAGATCAAAGGCGGTTCACCAAGGGTAAGTCCGTATTTTGGTTCATTGAGGTTTTGGTTAGGGTTAGCTTTCTCTCCCTCTTTTAAATTCCTATATCTAAAAGGGTTTCATGTAGATCTAGGGTTTTTTTGCCTTTGTGTGTCAAAGGTTTACCTTGTTGATAATAGGGAAGGAGTTTTAGAGTAGTCTTCTGTGAAGAAGTTGCTGGTTTTGTGGGTGCGGTTTCTTATGGATCATTTTCATCGGAACCCTAATGGTAGGTGGTTTGTGCCTTTCAGTTTAAGGTCATTGAATTGTTGTGTGAAATTTCCAATACCCATGAACGAGGTATTTCGTGTTACAGTTTTAGACCTATTGATTTCCTGCTTTATTGTATGCTTGAGTAGAGGATTTTGATTATGTTTTGGGATAATTGATATGCTTTTGATGTTTTTCCCATGCATGTCGGATATGACCATTTGGTCTAGTTTTTCTTGTTAGGCTATGACCAGTTTCCGATGCCTAGTGTTATAAGATGTTGTGTTGTGATCTTGTGTTTCGCAGAGATGTTGTAGACTGCTAGCCAAGTTGTTCTTGAGGTTTACTTTGGCCTATATGCACATTATACTCTGGATTACATACACAGGGCTGTGAGAACCTATTGTAGTAGACCATTGGAAGAATGGATGTAAGGGCTTCTCCAGAGTGTCTTTATAATATGATGTGATACCATAGGGGGAATTGACGTTGAGTGCTTCCCCATAATGTGTATAGTTCTCTGACGTGGGCCACAGGGGGAATGAGACATTGGGTGATTCACTAGAGTGCCTTTAGTATGATGCGAGACTATATGTGGAATAGATGGTGAGTGCTTCCCCAGAGAGTCTATTCATTAGCTAATCTATAGGGGTGAGACTGTGTGTTCTTCTCAAAGGGTTGCTATTACTTGTAAGTTGTGCCATAGGGGTTTGGCTGTGAGAACTACCCTGATCTTACCTGTTTGTTTTACATGCTTGAGTGACTGTTTACTTGTTTGTAATTATGTGCAAGAAACTGTGGATTGTTTACTGTTTAATACTTCCCTGTTTACTTCTTTCTGTACTTTTTCCTATCATATATTCACTGACTGTTAGGCACATATATTTGGGTGGTTTTTTACTCAAACATTGACTCACACCATGTCTGGGCCATGATTTTGGGCCCAAGTATATTAAATTTTTTCAGGTATGAATATGGGAAATCACTCTTCTACATTAGGCTCTTGATTGCACTGAATATGGAGAGCACGAGACCTATTCGAGGCTTGTGATGCTGAGGAGTTTCTCATCTTTTTTTCTTTTGTACATTGGTTTAGTACTGTAATCAACATTGTGACTTGTTTGGTTGTTTTCCTAGACATATATGTATCATGCATCATTTACATATATTTTTGCTCTAGTTGTTTATTTATCAGTCTTCCACTGTTATTGTTGTTGTATATTCCATGCTTCCTCTATTGTTTGTGTTGTTACTTCTACTGTGTACTCTTCCAATAAGGGCATAGATTCCCCACTATCACACCCAATGCCCTCGCTACTAGTCAGTAGCCTCTGGAATTCGGGGAAATTCACTTGAGGCCATGTGATGAACCGAGTATGGGGCGCCTCTAGGTGGCTTCCAGAACCGGGACATTACAAAGTGGTATCAGAGGGATTTGTTTCTCTTGACTTTCTGTTTGGAGCCATTAGCCAGGGATAGGACGGAACATGTATATGGTAATGAGCTGCGCCCGGGAGTAGCTATCCCATGTACATGGAAAATCCATTCTACCTCATTTATGGAAAATTTATTTTGTTTTCAAATTTTACAGTTGATTTGATTTCACCATTGAGTGATTCACATGCATTGTGATGTTACTATTGTTGTTATTGCAGTTCTATTTTCTGTCACACCCCGATGATATGAGGGTATTTTATCTCATTCATTATATAGGCAGCTGTTAGAAATCCCATGTCAAGCATTATTTCTATGCCATATAGAATGCATTAGCGATTGCATGTTGTTGTGATAGACATAGTGTAGATTATGCATGCTGTTGTGATAGATACCGTGATAGAATCTTTGTTATAGTTAGAGATTTTTCTATAAGGTTATTTGTGAATGAATGCCATATTTTGGTTCTTGAGGTGTTATGGGCCCTCGTGGACTGGAAATTGGTGGATCATTGCCTTGTATACTTTGCTATGACATGTGTATGATGCCAAACATTGATTCGTGGGGAGTTTGGGACCTCACGGATCGGAATTTGGCACTTTCAATGATAGTTTCTGTGTTTATTTGGGTTCCAGAGTAGTATCTAAGGCTTACTGTCTAAAAAAACATAGAATGCATGCCGTGTAGTTTTGAATCATGGAAATTTGTTCTTCTGTTCGGGAAGAAACAATCTTTCTCTGTACACACCATGTACTCCTATGTTTCAGTCCCTTTTAATATTGATCTAAGGTGTGCGTTTGACCTTGTAGAGTCATGCCACCGAGACGTCCTCTGGTTTTCCACCAACTGCAGGGTGACGATCAGACACCAAACAAGGCTGATCAGGGACTTCCGGCAGTTCCTCCTACTGTGCGAGTCTTGGCACCATCAGTTATTCCAGACACAGGTTCTGATACACCATTCATGGAAGGCTTCATGAGGATGATGTAAACCTTCCAGGGAGCACCGACTCCTGCCTCGACTATGGAAGACATGACGCAAGTTTTCCAGCAGTAACATCCTACAACCTTATCATGGGAATGAGGACCTTAGGCTTCCGAGTCATGGCTAAATGTCATGATGAAGATCTTCAAGCATCTGGAGACGCCTCCAGAGAGGCGGGTCAATCTTGCTACCTACATGTTACAAGACTCCACCAAAAGGTGGTGGGACATGATCTCACTGGTGGGTCAACAACAAGTTATGTCGTGGGAGGAGTTTCAGCACTTCTTTTATGACTACTTCTATCCAGAGACCCGGAGGGACGACCAAGCCCGGGAGTTCATAAGCCTAGAGTAGGGTTCTCTTTTTTTCATGGAGTACTCCTCTAATTTCACCGATCTTTAGAGTTTCACACTCCTCCAGGGTGGGGATGGGTTTTTCTTGGAAATTATGTTTGAGGATGGTCTCATACGGGAGATCCACTCACAGGTGAATATCTTCAAGGTGACTTCCATCGAATCCATCATCAACCAGGCACTGATTGCAGAGTGAAATCTGAGAGATTTTGGAGCTGAGATCTAGGGAGGTTCCACTTCCAGTGTTAGTGCTTCACTAGCTGACAGCAGGAAGCATCATAGGGAGTCTACAAGCGGTGATCCGAGGCAACGAGACACACCTTCAAGTAGGTAGGTGGTATGCTACCAGTGTGGAAGAGCAGTGCATATTAGGCCGCAGTGCTAGAGGGACCTGGTTGAGTGCCGATCTTGTGGCAATATGGGTCTCCATTAGTGGTTCAGCCAGGTTTTCTCACTTGCAGCTGGTGACGTGAGTTCTTCCATGACTCCTCATTCAGGAGCAACACCACCAGTATCCCACCAGTCTGGGAACTGGGGTTCTTCCAGTCATTCGGGCTGATGTGGGGATAGAGGTCGTGGTGGTCAGTCACCGGTCTTCCAGTGACAGCAGGGTGGATCAGCTTAGAGTGGTCAGGTAGGGTCACAAGGCCGTGGTGCAGGCCATACTTTTGTGATGGAGTAGACACAGCAGGAGCAGGATCTTGGACCTTCTACAGTTCTAGGTACAATCTTAGTAGCCTCAGTTATTTCTTCTGCTCTTTTTGATATAGGGGCTTCCCATAGCTTTATCTCTGTGGCTGTTGGGGAGAGCCTTGGGCTCTGTATCTTTTTATATGCTGACCTGTTGTCACTAGACACCCCGTTGGGAACTATGACATCTAGCATAAACCAGTGTAGGGAGTTCCCTCAATAGGTTGTGGGGATTCACTTTTTATGGTATCTCTATATCCTAGAGATGACAGGCTATGATACTAATATCAGAATGGAATGGGTAGTTCCTTTCCCGGTTGTCGTCAATTGTTTTTTCCATAGGGTTTGTTTCATATCACAATAGGGTGAATCTTTTCTTCATCGGGGCGAGTGGGATGTCCAGGCGAGTAGAGCAGGACCCGAGCATCATTGTCTAGGTAGAGTTATAGCTCAAATTCCCCGGCCATATTTAGAGGTCCAGGGGACTTCGCAGTTAGAATTTCTTCCAATGGTGGATCTTTTCAGGGATGTCTTTCCAGATTACTTTTCAAGTTTTCCTCCAAAGCGTGAGGTAGAATTTTCTATCAAGATCATTCTAGGAGCGGCACCAATGTCCATTCCTAATTATTGGATGGTGACACCTGAGCTACAAGAGCTCAAGAAGCAGTTTGAGGGGTTGTAGGAAAAGGGTTTCATAAAACCCAGTAAATCTCCTTGGGGATCGCCTGTCCTGTTTGCGAAGAAGGTAGACAGTACTCTCAGGCTGTGTGTGGACTATCAGAAGTTTTACCTGTTGACGGTCAAGAAATGATATCCCTTGCTGAGGATCGATGTTCACTTCAATCAGCTTTGAGGTTCCTGAGTGTTCTCGACGACTGACTTGAGATCTGGATATCATCAGTTGCGCGTTAGACTGTCTGATATACTGCTTACATCTTTTCAGAGTAGTTATGGTCTATATGAGTACTTGGCCATGCCGTTTGGACTCACAAATGCGCCAGCAGTTTTCATGGCACTGATGAACCAAGTGTTCCATCCATATTTAGACTCTTTCATGGTGGTCTTCATGGATGATATCTTCGTGTACTCTCACACTCGACACAACCATGCCACCCATCATGAGATCGTATTGAGTACACTAAGAGAGCATCAGTTATTTTCTAAGCTCTCTAAGTCCCACTTTTGGTTGGACCGGATTCACTTCCTGGTTCATATTATCTCAGAGGCAGGAGTTGCAGTAGACCCGGAAAAGGTGAGAGAAGTAGTTTCCTAGGATCAGCCTATGAATGTGTTTGAGATACAGAGATTCTAGGGGATATCTGGTAACTACAGGAACTTTTTACATGACTTCTCCCACTTAGCAGTTCCACTGACGGGTCTGACCAAGAAAGGTGAAGTGGTCGTTTGGTCAGATGCTTGCGATACAACATAGGAAGAGCTGAAGGGAAGGTTGACAACAACACCAGTCCTGATTCTTCCATAGCAAGGGATGAGCTATAAAGTTTACTGTGATGAATCAGGTATTGGGTTGGGAGTAGTTTTGATGTAGGGTGATAGAGTAGTTGCGTATGGGTGTTGGCAGTTGAGGCCACAATAGAGGATTTACCCAATGCATTATCTCGAGTTGGCAGTTGTTGTCCATGCCTTACGCTATTGGAGATATTATCTTCTGGGAGAGCATTTTTTGGTTTCCACTAACCAAAAAATTCTCCAGTAAATCTTAACTCAGCGTGATCTAAATCTGAGACAGTGCAGGTGGGTCGATTATATTCAGTCCTTTGATTTTGAGCTTGTCTATACCTTGGGAAAATACAACGTTGTGGCAGATGCATTGAGTAGGAGGACTCAGATACAAGATGTTCGGGAGGCCAGCAGTGAGTGGCAGCTTATGGATCTGTTCTCTCAGATGCATTTGGAGGTGCATGACAGACAAGGGAAGACATTTCTATCTTCTGTAGTTATTACCTCTACACTTCTTGATAAGGTGTGAATGAGGCAACTATTAGATTCTGAAAGCCTTGTCCTACAGGAAAGCGTTTCAGTAGAGGACCCTATTCCTGGATGGACAGTAGGTGAGGATGAGATCTTGCATTTCCAGGGATGCATATGGGTGCCAGCAGACATATGCGAGGAGCTGATGTGCTATTTTCAATCATCAGTTTGGGCAGTTTATCCTAGCGTCACCAAGATGTATCATGATCTGCACTTCTAGTAATAGTGTCCGGGTATTAAGAGTGATGTTTCAGGTTTTTTCATGAGGTGTTCCACTTGTTAGCAGGTGAAAGTGGAGCATCAGTGAATAGTGGGTATTTTAGAGCAGCTACACATTCCGGAGTGGAAGTGGAACAATGTTTTGATGTACTTCGTAACTAGTTTTCTGAGATCACTATGATCGAATGATGTTGTTTGGGTTGTCATCGACAGGCTTACGAAGGATGCTCACTTCTTGTCGATCAAGGAGACCTTCAATTTTTGACGAGCTGGGACAGTTGTACATCTGTGAGATTGTAGGTCTTCATGGAGTTCCACACTCCATTATTTTAGACAAGGAAGCACATTTTACTTCTCAGGTCTGGCAAGGGCTTCAGAAGGCTTTGGGTACACAGGTACTTTTGAGTACAACATACTATCCTCATAAAGATGGCCAATATGAGCATACGATTCAGGTGCCGAAGGATATGCTCCGAGCATTCATCATGGATTTTTGAGGTTCTTGGGAGAAACCTATACCTCTTGTGGAGTTTTCCTACAATAATAGTTTTCAAGAAATTATTCAGATGGCACCATATGAGGCATTTTAAGGTAGGCCATGCTGATCACCCTTATGTTGGAAGGAGGTAGGAGAGCCAGCTTTACTGGGACCTCATCTTGTTCAGGAGACCACATAGTAGATAGAGTTGATTCAGAAGAGGATGGCTACTGCACAGTCTTGTCACAATTCTTATGCTGATCAGCAGAGACGGCCTATGGAGTTTGATTTCAGGTATTATGTTTTTCTACGTGTCACGCAGAGGTTGGGACACAAGAGGATTAAAAGACAGGGTAAGATTTTACCAAGAGATGTCGGGCCATTTTAGGTGTTGGAGAGAGTTGGGTCAGATGCCTATCAAGCACAGTTACATCAGAGGTACCAGTCTATGCACGATGTCTTCCATGTCTCTCTGCTTCGACGTTACTTTTCAGAACCATATCTTGTCTTTCAACGTAAGGAGATTGAGCTCAAAGAGTACGTGTCATTCGAGGAGCATCCTATCCTAATTGTCGATTATAGTATAATGGTTCTCTATGGCTGGTCTGTTCCTCTGGTATGAGCACCATGGAAGAACGGGTGAGTACATGATGGGACTTAGGAGAGGGGGACTGATGTATGAGCTCAGTGGTCGGAGCTATTAGGGGTATCATCTTCTGCGCCGCACTAGAGAAATTCGGGGACAAATTTCTTTAAAGGGGGAAGTTCATAAGAACTCATACCTTCTTTTCTGGTATGTTTTCCTTTTTTGGAAGTTTTTTAGAAAAATAGGAATTTATGGAGGTTGTGCAGGGGCGCACTGTTGGCGCACGGTATAAACAAACCACGTGGCCAGCCTAGAAAATCATGAACCTTTGACATTGGGCTCCACACGGGCAGCGCACAGTTTTTCAAACTGTGTAGGAAAGCTGTGCGAAGCCCCTGGGTGAGACAGTGGGATCTTCAAGGGAAGGACATGGTTTGTAAAACTGTGCGGGAAAGCTGTTTGAAGTCCCTGGGTGAGACAGTTGCAATTGCACGATTGGCACATGGTTTTCCAAATCATGCGGGGAAACCGTGCAGCCACTTAATGTTGGGGTTTTTATGTCCCTGGCCACTCATGTTTTTCCATTCCTCCACCATTCCTTCTCCCACTCATGGACCACATTGGAGTTGCAATTTCTAGAGGTTGGGGGAGCTCCTGAGAACAGTTTGGAAGACAATTGAATGGGTTTCTTGGTGGATCGTATGCAGTTATCCTCGGGTAAGTCCCTCTTTTGGTTCTTTGAGGTTTTGGTTAGGGTTAGATCTCTCTCCCTCTCTAAAAATATTAGATGTACAAGGGTTTCATGTAGATATAGGGTTTTGTTTCCTTTTTGTGTTCATTTTTGACCTTGTTGATGATAGGGAAAGAGTTTTACAGCAGTCTTCCTTAAAGGAGTTGCGGGATTTGTGGGTGCGGTTTCTTGTGGATCATTTTTATTGGAACACAAAAGGTAGGTGGTTTGTGCATTTTGGATTAAGGTCTTTGAATTGTTGTGAAAATTCTCCAAATCTCATGAATGGGGTATTGCGTGTTACTTTTTTAGCCCTATTAATATCCTACGTGCTTGTATGCTAGAGTAGAATATTTTGAATGTGTTTTGGGACAATTTATATTCTTTGTACGTTTTTCCCCTGCATGTATGAAATGACCATTTGGTCTGGTTTCTCCTTTTAGGATATGACCATATTTCAATGCCTAGTGTTATAAGATGGTGTGTTGTGATCTTCTTTTATGCTGAGATGTTGTAGACTTCTAGCCATGTAGTTCTTGAGGATTACATTGGCCGATATGTGCACTATAATCTTGATGACTTACACAGGGCCATGAGAACCTGTTATAGTAGGCCATATGAATAATGGACGTAAGGGCTTCTCCAGAGTGTCTTAATAATAAGATGCGAGAGAACATTCAAAATTGATGTTGAGTTCTTCCCCAGTGTGTCTATAGTTCCTTGACATGGGCCACAGTGGGAATGAGATGTTGAGTGCTTCCCTAGAGCGCCTTTATTATGATACGAGACTATATGTGGAATTGACGGTGTGTGCTTCCCCGGATAGTCTATTCATTAGATGAACCAGAGGGGTGAGACTGTGTGTGCTTCCCAGAGGGATTCTAGTACTTGTAGAGTGAGCCATAAGGGGTTAGGATATGAGAACTACCTAGAGGTTACCTGTTTGTTATATTTTTTTAGTGATTGTATGCTTGTTTTTAATTATGTGCTAGAAACTATGGATTGTTTACTGTTTAGTAATTCCTTGTTTACTGCTTTCTGTACTTTTACCTGTCATATATTCACTGACTATTAGGCACAGATCATTGGGTGGTTGCCTACTTGGACTTTGTCTCACACCCTATTTGGGACATGTTTTTGGGATGAAGAAGATTACATTATTGTAGGATTGGATAAGAGAAAGTGCCCTTGTACTTCAGGTTCTTGATTGCACTGGAGCTGGAGAGCATGGGACCAAGCCGAGGCTTTAAATGCCGAGGAGTTGATCATATTTTTTTCTTTTGTACTTTGTTTTAGTACTGTAATCAGCATTGTGACTTGTTTGGATGTTTTCCTAGACATATATGTATCTTGCATCATTTACATATATTTCTGCTCCAGTTGTTTATTTGTCTGTCTTCTGCTGTTATTGTTATTGTATATTCACTACTTCCGCTGTTGTATATGTTGTTACTTCCGATGTGTACTCTTCCAATGACGACATAGTTTCCCCAATATCACACCCAAGGCCCTCGCTACTAGTCGGTAGCCTCTGGAGTTTGGGTAAATGTGCTTTAGGCCATGTGACCAACCTGGTACGGGGCTCCTTTGGGTGGCTTCCAAAATAGGGATGTTACATTGACAAAGAAGAGTTCAAGGGAGGGTACATGTGGTGGCATACATTAACGAATATTATCAGTTTCCT
This sequence comes from Viscum album, assembly GCA_963277665.1. NCBI lineage: Eukaryota > Viridiplantae > Streptophyta > Magnoliopsida > Santalales > Viscaceae > Viscum > Viscum album. Next base: position 667,548,914 of record OY728162.1, read on the forward strand.
ATATCCAGTACAAAAGGATACCTATGTAATTTGAAGATAATTATATTCCATGAAGTCCAAATTCAATATAATTCATTACTTTTATATCAGTGCACTTTAAAAGAAATGTTATTATTTTGATTTATGATCAAATATGTTTTGACAAATTGATAATATCACACTTATAGGAGACTGTTTTTGTAATATATTTTTTTATTTTACATATATTGAAACTTTTATATTAATATATGTTTTCACCTTATTAACATATGACATATTAGATTCTTGATATTGGAGGACCCATAAAAAATGTTTATCATTATCATCTTGTAGATATAGGTAATTTCAACCAACCCACACAACATATTTCATTTTTGGTTATAAGAAGCATCATAATCCATGTTTCAAATATATCATCATCCATTTATATATTATGATACATGGAATATATTTCATAAAAGTGGAATATTATAAAAATATATGGTAATTGTAATGTTACCATTAAAAATATTTTTTATATTAATGATCTTATTAATGATTTAATTATTCTTAATTAGGATAACCAATCGAAAAAAATATACCATGATAATGTATCTCGAGGTGGGTAAATGTTATTCAAAGAACAAATGATGGCTAATTTTTTTAAAAAACTGAGAACCGAGTCTTTAGACTCTTCAATGGTTTACCCTCCACTGCCCCTTCCATACATAAAATAGTGGAAGTGGGATCAGATGACCAAAAAAGAAAAATATCTTACATAATATTTTAGGTTTTTAGCCAAGAGGATCATAATATGTTTAATTTATTAATTTATTTAATATAATATAACTATTTATATATTTTGATTCATATAGTATTTTTTCAAATATTTCATATAAGATAATATAGAGGAGCAGATCACACATTGGGAATTTATTAATTAGGATGGGAAGGATATGTTAATAATAACAATGGGCAAATCTGAGCACATGGGTCATGTTTGAGGATAACTCGATGGTGTACCAATGAACAAACATTTTCACATTCTGTAGCTTCTTTAATTTAGGATTTTTAAAGAATAATAGTCTTTGGAAGCTGAATTGTAGTATATTGTTTTGAAGATGGAGGATAGGATACATGATTTAGTACATTAAATGTTTATAGACATGTAAACATAGTTTCAAAATACAACTCCCACTCCACTATATCATCTTGTAGCTGCCACTCCACTACTTACACCCGAAGATCCCACTAATTCAAAACCCAATTCAACACCCCATACTCTATATCTTCCCAATTATTTTGAGTTATATGTTGATGATAAACATTATCATATTGTTTTATATGGGTTGATATTTTATATTAGAGATATCATTCATCATCAATAGATTGAGATATAGTATAATGAGGTCAAAATAAATGATATTATTGACAGATCATCAGTAAAATCAATACCAATAAAAGAGGTGAGTAAATTTGGAAAAAGTGTTATCAAGTTTTTAGTTTGACCATCTAGGCTTGTATGACATATTACAATATTGGTATGTGTATATTTTATAGTTTATTTAATTTTGGTGTTAATTATTCTTATCATTTTAATGTTAATATATTTATCATTTTTATAGGAATAATTTAAAGGTGCAGAAATATTGTATAGAAAATAATAAATAAAAATTGATTTGACTTCAGAAACAAATACAAATAGTCATGATATATTGTCAGCATATTAAAATTTACTATTGAATGATTACAAGAATCCTATTGAAGTTGTTGATTGTGGGAGTGAAATTATGGTGGATCCATTGAAAAATGATATCATGGATTATGTAACTAGATATCAATTGAGAATTAACATGATTCATTTTTTTACATGTGTGTCTTATTATAAAAATTTATATACATTTAATTTATTGAAAATTTAAACTTATGTTTTTTTATTAGGTATATTTATACAAAATTTATAGAGCATGACATGATAAATTTATATGGTGTTATAGACTGAATATTTACTTCACCTATTGCGAAGACAATGTTTGAAGTATAATGAATACATTATACCACTGATAGATTTCCAAATAATGCAATTATCTTGTGATGGATGTTTTCATATGGTCAACAGTATGAAGCATATATTTCATAAAATTATATATAACTTTTAACCTAATATCCACTAGCATTAAAATTTATTATATCTATGTCCAGGGGATGTTTGGTGTTTTTTGTCAAATGGAGAATTCACTTTAATGGTTATGATCTACCCATATGTAGGTGAGACAAAATTTTGCAAATGTATTGAAAAAATAAGTTATATTTTTCCTAATTGTTTATATTATAATTACTTTAAAATTTATTTCATTCAAATTATTTTCAAACAGAGAATGGAATTTCTTTTATGATACCATAAAAACGAAGGGCACTAAGATCAAATATATTAATGAAATTGGGAATTTTCATATATTATTATTATCTTTTCAATATATTAAATAATAATGTTTTTTTTATAGAAATAAAATTTTAAAAAGGGGTTTCATAAACAAGATGGCGTAAAATATTGTTGATATTCTGTTTTAAGATTTATGTACGAAAAAATATCTACTAGGATAGTAATGAAGCTCATCCAGGTTAGATTTCATTATAAATTTTTCATTAATATTTTATTTTTTTATTCATAATTAATGTCAAATACACTGCTTTTAATTTTTATGTCTTATTATGACAATGAGATGATAAAATTAATAATTTATTTTGAAAATAATTTTACTAGTGTGATTGGATTTATATTTCATTGTTCTTAATACTGAAATCTTGGACGTTCTAATATTTAATGTGTTTTTTGGTTCTGTTGATACAATTTTTTCTTGTCTTATGCTTGATTTCTAGTTGATATTTTTTTTATTTCTCTTGTTTTATGTTTTGGAGGGATGTAATGAAAAGAAAATTAAAAAAATAACTCGGGGATTCATATCTATTATCAAATAAATGACATGAAAAAAACATTACCACATCAGTTTTTTCACATCGATTATCAAATAAGAGATGTGAAAAACAACCTTTATCACATTGGTTTTCCATGACTTTTATCTGATATATGATATGAAAAACAAATAAAATAATTCATTTTCAACATCATTTTTGTAAACCATGATAGAATATTATTTAGAATGTCACTTGAAAAACATTGTGTACTAATTTATGTAAAAATAAAACCTAAATGATGTGAAAATCCATTTTCTACACTACTATAATCGAGTATAACCCTTGTTGGAAATATTTTCAATATAATAAACCTGATAGTTTGAGTTAAAATAAAGCTACACCCCAATAAAAACATTTCTTGTATGAATTACAATTACTCATATGTATATATTTCATTAATAGAATGAACACATTCAATATCACTTTCACTCATTTTTTATTGGTATATATTTAAAACATATGTAGGAAAGAAATGCACTTGCACATTAGGATTTCAAATTTCTTACAACATAACACTAATACACATAGAATATCCAAAAAAAATTATTGGTTTACCATAATCCACTATCCTATAATTATAAGTGGTAAACTATATCTTTTTATAGTGATAATAGGCTAAATTAAAATAATCATATAAATTATAGGAATGGCTTGTGGTCCGTCTCAGGGCCACTAAAAATTCACTTACTCTATATACCACATTGGTGATGGAAAAGGATAGTTTATAAATATGGCTATCTCTCCATATTATGTATATGATTTTACTCTAATCATAACTCCAAAATTGATTATCCCTTGAAATGTCCATAAATAATTGGATTTTGGTGGTACAATTACATCAAACACACACTATACACACATAATCCTGAAAGGCTGGTCATAGCCCCTCCAAGAGATAACCCACCCAACCACTCACTTTGTTACAATATATATTTTTATCTCTAATGCCCAGTGGGCATGTATCCCATTACATGGATCATAGGCCCGAAAGTTTTTCCTAAGGCCCAGTATGTGAATAGTACTGATACAATACACTTGTTGCGACAGTGCCAATATAGTACTACCAGTTCTATGGTACCCGATGTTGCTATAGGTCCCTACACCACAATTGGATTATAAATACTTTTTTTAATCACTATATTTTAAATTTAATTATACTTAAGGGTTTCATTGAAATGTGAGGATTAACCCATTGAATTAAAAATGAACATAACTAAGTAATGATTAACTAGATAAAAAATATTTCAATATTTGACAAGGTCTTCGAAATAATTTTTATCATTAAAAACAAAATGTCAAAATGTGATTATATCCTCTTAAATTTATTTTCTAAAGACCCATTTTGTAATAACATACCACTCATACTGCTCTTCCTCCTTTCAATATATTATATTTATCAATAGAACTCATCTAATACTCTTTTCTAAAAAATACTTTTTTTAATATTACTCTATTATATGAATTATTTTTAAAATTTACAAGCAGTTTAATATATTTTAAAATCAACCCCTTTCATTCTTCTATTATTTAAATAAAAATAAAAACTTTATCTCACAATTTAATTTTTTGAAAACATACAATAAATGATAATTCAAACTCATATTATTTAAAGATTAAAAATCATACATTTAATCTAAAACATATACCACATGTCATCTATTATATTCTTCATTGAAACTATATAATCAATAATTTCTACTGGTCTTTTTTCCTGTACTACTATTGAAACATCAAAAATATAATTTATATGTGATAATTAGTGACTTTTTTTAAAAAAAATATTTCTTGAAATAACTTTGAAAACCCCAAAATGAAATATCACTTTTGAAAAAATATTAATATTATTATGTTGTGGTGTTTATGTTTTATGGTGTATTATTGGTTTCCTAAAAAAATAATTTTTATCATAATACTAATTTTGGAATAACAATAGAAATATTTTCTCTACATGTTTTATAATAATTAATAAGAGTATATCTTTCAAAAGATTCATCCCATGAATTACCAATTTTTTTTCCATTTTCCTCATTATCATATCTCCCATTCCCCCATATCCCCTCCTTGTTCCTTCCTTCAGATGGCCTTCCCTCATTAGTTCCACTTCTTTCCTAGCTTCGATGAAGTAATAATTTTTTATTTATTCAACAGTTGGTTCTCTATATGGATTTTTTTCTGGATATTCCACTACTATTATTTCCTAATTAACACATTTCCATCCACATATTTCTCTAGTGCATTGGTTCCTTCGTGATGGTTTGGGTCAAGTAGGATGAGCGAGTAGTGGTTTCTTAAGGGCGTGACTCACATATGTCTTCTTCCTCACCTGTCTTTTGGTTCTCTCTAATGTTGATACTAGTTCTAGGTTTTGGTTTTGGTTAGACACTGGGGTCTTAGCCCACCCCAAAATCTATAATATATTCTTAATCCTTCACTCTTACTCTTTTCGTTTTGGTTTGGGGGTCATTTCAGTTTCATTAGGAGTTACTATTCAGACAGTTGATGACATCCTGGTGTTGCGACCATTCATCTAGTTCATTTATGTTCTCTGATCGTGTTTCATTCAAGATGTTCACATTGGTTTTATGTTTGAGGTGGTTAATCTTTAATGATGATGATAGTCTGGGTATCCCAATTTGGTTTTCTTGTTCAGTGTTTTTCTTTTGTGTTTGCTATTTTTTTATAATGGATGGTGGTTGTGGTAGCTTGGGTAACAGGGTTTTGGCAGCCTGATTCGTCAATTGATGCCTGATATGGTGGTCTCTAGTAGATAATTCTATGGATTTTTGTTGTTTTAAAAGTGATTTCATTGATCTTTTATTGGGTCGTCACTGAGGTGCGGTATGGATGATGATGGTTTTTACTGGTGTGTAGTTTGTGTAGCTGAAGGAGGGACGCACTCTGTAATGATGATGACATGTGGTGTTTTTGAAATGGGTTATAAATTTGAATGTATGGTATGAAAAAAATAATAACACATCAACATTAAAATTCCATGATATCTATAATTTTTAAACCTATATATTGAAAAAAAAATCTATGTCCACTTAATCCTCCTAAAATTAATAGTATGTTAACCTTTTTAATTATACTTGAACATTGAAATTACATTATCTATATATATATATCTATTAAAAATAGTAAATTGATATCTTCACGTATTTATCCATGTATTTATTTTCAGTAATCTTCATATAAATATTCACTTACATCCCATATATTATTATAATAAAAATAATCATGAATATTTTTCCCATAGATTTAATCTTACGTGATCCTCAATTAATTGTTTCATTACCATTGATATATGATTTTAATATAATATATATATATATTAATATAATGTTGAATTTTAGATTATTCAACTTAATAATATTTTATTTAATGATAAAGTGATACAACATTGAAATATATTGTTTATTCTTACATGATCCATGATAATCTTGGGTAAATCTCATTAAAAATATATAAATTTTCTTATATCATACATGAAATATTCAATCATACTTATCCTTTAACTTATTAATATATTTTGAATTTACCCTCACATAATCCATCATCAACATGACTCATTATTATAGAAATTCATAGATGTCAAACTAAACATTATCTACTTATAAAAAATGATTTAATCATATGTCTCACATTTTTTATATTGTAAAATATTATTTTATCTAAAAAGTGTGTATTAATGAAATACACCCATTCAAATGACTATTTAATCATATATTGAACAATTATATATAGATTGTTGTTAGCAAGACCCTAAAAATTATTGTTTAATCAAATATTGGACATCAGTTTTCTATATTTTCTTCCTATCAATCTCTATATTTTATAAAACCTACTCTAAAAAAATTTTGTTTAATTATAATGGTAATTAAACTCATAAATAATTACCGTGGTAGATTCATCATGAAACATCATTAATAAAATATCAAACCAAAGCCATGTTCGTAATGCTTCTATGATTCCATGAATCGTGAATATAATTAACTTAAATCTTATAAATATTCTTATCATGACTATGTCCATATACATAATGATCATTATAGACATCACCATATTTATGAACAAAAAATCCCACCACGATCTCAATGTCATGTTTATCATTTACCTCATGTATGATAAGCCCTTTTCGACACCATAATTAATAATTGAATTCAATAAAAACACATTCAACCGAAAACATATCATTCGTTCAAAATTAAAATTATTTCATTGATATATATTTAAAAACCATGAAACAAACATTTGAAGAATGAAAAAAAATTATAAAAAACAATTAAATTATATATGATTGGATGTATTACTAGAAAAAAATTGATCACATTGGGTTTTTGTTAATTTTGATATGTACAGCTATGATTATCATGTTGAGCCTTCTTCTTTTGTAACACCCCATGATTTTAGAATAGAATAATATGTTTGATAGCATATTTGATATACAAGACCAATATTAAATGATCCATGATATATAAAATTGTTGTAGCCTTTCCATTAAATTTGAATGTATGAAATTTATTAATTAATTATTTATATGTATATATATCATAAAAATATAAATTACTGATTAATTCTCAGTAATTAATCAATCAATTTTTAGTAAAGTTATTTTATTGTTGAAAAATAGTTTTTCTTTAGAAATGATTTTTAATTATTTTCATTCAAAATATTTTATAGCTAATATTTTAACATTTATGAAATGTATTTTTGAAAAAAAAAATCATTTTTGAAGTTGGTATATAAAAATATGCTCTGGGTAAATTTTTTGAATTTTATAGAGAATCATTATTTTTCAGCGAATAGTGAAAAATACTGATTTTTAAGAAAATCCATTTATTCTAATTAAATTAGGAAAATTAAAAAATATAGTTTTATTTTAATATTATTTAAATTAACATAACCACTATTTAGTAATATATAATTTTCATGAACATCCTATTTTCGTTAGTTCCCTTATACCCATGGTGAAACTGAAATAGCTTAAATGTGTTTCCTGATCCCGCGGGGACAATGTTTGGAACATAGAATCACATAATATAAAAGTTTGAATAAATTTCCCAAAAAAAACAGTAGAAGTATAAGTAAAAATTCATCATGATCAACACTCCAAATGGATAAAGTACAAGAAACCAAATAGGTATATCAAAATTGTCAATAATACATCATCAATGTAGTACAAAACTAACAGGATAAAAAAATATCGTAATGGAAACATCACTCCAACCCTTTGGATCAAGAACATCCACCACCTCCAAGTAGATATTACCCAATTCTCTAACCTAGTAGTAGTAAATCTATAAAAACATAAAAGAAACTATAGGGTGTGATCTACATATCCAAGTACGGTCTTATTATGATATCCATAAAATGATGTCATAATAATAAACCAAATATTGATTTAAATTTAAATAATATATGGAAGGGAAATAAATTTTCATATTTAAGGAGAAAATTTATTCACATCAAAATAATGTAAATCATTTCATGAATGGATTAAATAAATATTCTATATAATTCAATTCATATAAGTCATTAGGAATGAGTAAACAAATTTCATAAACAAATGAATATATGTCAAAATAATAAAATAAAACACCACTGAAATCTTCCCTACATTAATATATTTTTTAGTTATAGTATCCTTACACATGTAAATTACTAATCATGGAAATTTGTGTACATAAATCCTTTAGGATCATGACTAATTTGAATCCTCAACATCCCATCGGGGATAAAATATGCCTAAATCGTTGTTTGATAGTTTTATCATCGCAATTTTATTGTTGGGGAATTACTATCCTATAATAGTTATCCTAAATCTCCTCATAACTACATAATATCTCATGTTCTCGATTAAGTTATCAGTAATCAGAAAATCATCTCATTTCAAATCAATAATAATTTACAATTAAATTTCCTAACATTCATCATCATTATGCCAATTTAGTTTCAAAACCAATACATTTTATTTTCATAAATTAGTGTCGATTAAATAAAAAAACAAATAATATTTATTATTAATTCAATTCAATCCAGTTTTGGAAATAAATTCCTAAAAATTTTCTTCAATTCCATGAATTTCACAATACACACTAAATGCCAATTGAATTAGAATTGTGGGGGGAGGGGTTCGCAAAATCTATACCATATCAAATTACAATAACCATTCACATAATATTTTTCCATCACAAATAAATTATAATATAAATCAAAAATAAAAATCAAATGAAGGAAAAATGAATTGGACAATCGAAATCGAATCCACATACCATTTATCATGTAATCAAATATGGGCATTCTTAATGGGAATCACAAACAATTAATGATGGAAATAAAGATCATGAAATCAATCCAATAATAAAGATACCATTAATAAAAGTTTAGATCTATCAATAACAAAATGAACTAGTACTTTCTAAGGTGGAGAGTAAAAGAAATTGGGAGAAGACACCTGATTTGATATTCCCTTACCCGGAGGATACGAAATGAGATCATCCATGCTTTAATATTCAATGGAATGGTTTTGTAAGAGTCAACGACATTTTATAAAATCCTTCAAAGACTAATATATTAGGATAGGTCAAATCATGGTTGACAGGGGTAATGTATGGGTCTTGTGAATGTTAAACAAAATTTTAGAATACAAAACTCTTGTGTGCATAGTTCTCCTATAGGGACACATGGTTATAATAACTATGAACCCTTACCATAAAACCCACTATTGTGGTGCACAGTTTCTACTAGGTAGGTATATGGTTATTTTAACCTTTGTGAAAAACATACAATCCCCTGCTATCTATGGTTCCATGGTTTATCAAATGGGGACCGTTGTTAGGGAAAACCATGTTCCAAACATGTACATCACAAAAACATCAAAAAGTTTTCAAAATTTCATCCAATGTGCATCTATATGATCCCCAACCAATGAATGATCATCACAATAGTCGAGGAATATCTAAATAAAAATAAGAAGATGATACATTCTCCCCAGTAAAGAAAATATTCATTCCCAGAAATCCTATCAAGAAGTTTCCATCTAAAAACGATGGCAACACTCCAATCTCATCAGTGGCACCCACTTCCATGGATAATGAGAATTAGAACAGTGATTAAATGGAATATATGCCAAAGGTGTCTTAGTCTAATGAATTTACATTTCCAAAAATGAACAATCCCAACTGGATCCTTAATCACATATATATCACGCCCAAAATCAAGATCCTCCTAGACAATGACCAGATATGGGTTTGAAAGTCTCTTTTGTTACTGCGATACATGTAACCTTTTTTGTTGAAAAACCATTGGATGATGTTCTAAATGTTATTCCAAAATATAAATATTCTCTATAAACTAAATAGGGCAACGAGAATGTGAAAAAATTTCCCCTTACCTCCCAAGCCGTCGAAGACCTAAATGATATGAAACATTAAAGAACACCCACTCATCAATAATTTACTCCAAGAATCAATGATGATGATAATAAGAAGTTTTATACCCTATGTAATACATAAAAATTCTATATTATGTCGACTGAATATTTTTAATGACTTATGGATAATGATCAGTCCAACTAAGGAACACTCACAATCTCAGGTCACCACAATATATATTTACATGTTCATCCTTAAAAGGTCTCAAAATGATTCATTCCAATCAAGAACTGGTAACTATATTTATAAGTTCACTCAACCTTGTATAAATTCATATCACATGCTCTATCAATGTAATGGAAAAAAATTATGAATAATATCATCATGAATTTGTGTATCTCTCTATATTTGGTGATCTATCTGCAGATGGTATTCTGTACTCAAATGAATCAAGGATCCAGTTACTCCTTGAAGAATATTCAAAAGTAATATGTTATACGAGGATCTATATCATAGACTATAGAATATGTACCTTTTTCAAAATGAATAAAATCATTTACCTAGTGAGTTGACATCTCATCAACTTTGGTTGTGTCAGAAATTGGTATAATTGGAGATGATTTTCATAGAATATCGATCATAACACATATCACATTATTCTTTGTCTAGGTACATGGAATCTCAACCCCATAGTCCATAGAAATATCATCCCATTTTTAATTCTTCACTATAAAAGGATATATAAAATCAGAATGCCTCTACTACTTGGCGTTGACTTGGTCACAAGTATAACAATGACAAAAAATCATCAATGACCCATCGCATACCTATACCCCAGAATTGAATCCATATATCATTAAACATCATCATTATTCCCGGGCACACATACCACTAAGTATTATATAAATACTCCACCGAAACATTCCATACTGAATAAATGAAAACATACCAATTCTAAAAATATTGAATTCTCTCTATGGAGAATTACTACTAAAAAACATGCACCCCCACCATAAATGGAGTTTCAAATTCCATAGAATTCATCAACAAGATATTGATTGTAAGTATCATCCCAAGAATATTAGAGGTAAACTGGACACCAGCTAATAAAACCATGGAATATTTTTCCAAAACACCTAGATGAAGCTATGAAAAACCACCATGTTCTATTCATCTGATGATTTATTCATGGATTAGGTTGGAAGGTTTCTTCTCAATGAATCAGAGGCGATATTACCTTTCCTGAAGGTATATGACATTTTGAAATCAAAATACTAATGATACACAACCCAGTTCTTATAGTGGTGGTTTAATGGATTTTGAGATATTATATAACATAGACTTTATTGGTCATATTACGGAAAACCATTATCTACAAAGGAAATTCCATCAACTATAAAGTGCATAAATCACCACTATGAATTCATGGTCATGGGTAAGATCATTATTATCATGTGGAATATGTTGTTGATATCCATTGGCTATCATGTGATTACCCTATATAAGAAAACAACATAAACCTAACCCTCGTGCACCACATAACACCACATAGCCTTTCCCAGCCTCTAGAAGAGTCATCGTTATTACAGAAGTAAAAATAATATTTTTCTCCTTAATGGAACATTGGAATTTTCACTCTAATAAGACATCACTCCCTTATAGTTGATAGTGGTGGACATAGAATACATATTTTATAATTATTATACAAAATAGTCTTAATAACCTACTAAATTCAAGTATATAAAAATCTCCAAAACATTACATGGTCACTCCCATGTCATAAAATATTTCATATTCTCTGGATCAATTTATATACCATGAACTACGATCATGTGTCCCAAGAACAACAATTTTGGAATCTAGAAATTACATTTAGATATCATGGAATAAATTGGGGGTTTTCACATCAATTTCAGAGCTTCTCTTAGAATATACACATTATCCTCATCAAAAACAGATTATACCGTGATGTTATCCATTAGTGCCACCATGAATGTATCAAAAAAATAATGGAATATCATATTCATAAAAAATATAAATATTATAAGAGGATTGGGTTGACAAATGGCATAAAAAGATACTCATAATTGCCACAAATAACCTAAAAGGAGGTTTTATAAGTTTCAAATTCATTTATTATCAAATGGTTATAGCCAGATCAATCATCAATCATCGAGAACAACATTCCCCATTTTAATTAATCGAACATTTCATCAATCCATGGAAAAACATTCTTATAAATTATTAGAATAAAATTTTGATTCTAGTTATTAACACATATGAAAAGTTTTCCACAGGAATTCATAGAGAAGAGATCTAACACCAACCAAGGTTACACACTAGGTCTTATAAATCCTTTGTCAAACTGATCACACATTGGAGCCTTCAACTCTTTCATTTCAGCTTATTCTACATGGTATGAAGGTAAAATAGCCATCTGAGTACCATGAAATATATCTATATAAATACCTACAAAGCATACTAGAGGAAAAATAAATAATTAATAAAGGAAAATGTTGGGAAACAGGATGAAAATTTGATGGATATCATAACTTAGGGATTCCTACTATGGTTCAAAAGAAAGAAAATTATTTTACCATATTTAAATTCATATTTGGAGGTCTGGTTCTGCTAATATTTGTGTCTCATTCTCCTTGAATGACATGACACACCCAAACATGCATATTAAAGGAGACTAATTCAAGATAGTCATCAATTTGAAATATTTTAGAAAAATTAAAAACCAATAAAAAATTACATAAATAGGCTTCATTATGATAAAAAAAATTCTCATGCAAGATCAATATTTAATAATTATAAGAATCAAGAAGGACAATATATATTATGATCACTCTTTCTTCAAAGTAGTGTAATATATCCATATCATAAAATAAATTTTCTATATGAATATTTATATGGTTCCAAACATGATTTTATATAAACAAATTAGATGCTCCAATATCAAATAAATAATGAACTAATGATGAATCTATAATGATGGTGTTGCTTATAGTCACTGGACCAGTTTCCATGTCCTCTATAGATAGTTCTACAATGTGAAAAAGCAGTGGTTCAGATTCTTGTGGATAAATACCCATAGAAGTTGAAGAATATAATTTCACCCTATTACATTTTGGTATTGATAATACTAATCCACTATATGGGGATATAAAAATATATATAATAATATAATATAATTTCTATAAGTGTCCTAAAACTCTACAGAAGACGAAATTTTTTGGTTCCATGTGCAATTATATTTTAAAACCCTAGATTGTGACTCTAGATTAATATCAAAGGGCCTCTTTGAAGATCATTTGGTGGTCTTTGAGAACCCTTGTGAAAAAATACTCCACGAGAATCATCACACATTCATATTAGATTAACATAAATCATAGATCATCCACTGGGAAAAATTCACAACAACTGAAACATTCTAAAATTATATAGAGCAATCATAAATGCCTTATCAGTAACATTATCATCAGTGGATAGCTTCAATAATAAAATATGAAAACGAATATCTAGTAAAAGACCCATCATAAATTGTTAATTCTCTATATTCTCAATCAATATAATCTCATGTGAAAAATGCACAAGCTCAACAAATAGGTTTTCATTCTCTGACACGGTCCTTTCAGCTAACTCGAACATGGAACCACTATAAAATTATCCAACACAATAGAATTTGGATAGAAATTATATTGACCCTATCCTTTCAAATATAACATTACATGTTTTTAAGCGTAATTATAAATCAGAGTAGAAGCCAATGATCATGAATTCTAGTGTCTTTAAATACTAGGTACATATAACATAAAACGTGGGACTAAAAAATATTTTTATATAATCTTCATAAAGATATAATGACATCCTTTGTAACCTTACATTGAAAAATGGTACCATGGGGATCACATGAATAAAAGGATGAGCTAAAAGACCAGTATGGGTATAAAAAAATAATAAGGATTTAATACTACGGTTAGATATCATGACATAATGATATAAAGATGAATATAGAATCATAAATTGCAAACAAGGGATCATATAAACATTGAATCATATAATTGTGGTAGAAACATAAATCATGACAATAGCATGACTCAAGGCATTTTTCACATAGAGGAGAAAAAGTCAAGGTTAAACCCCATGATTGTTTCACATAGTATCATGAGTCGAGGATAACATCCAAGAATGTTGAACATAACATCTCACAAGAATAAAATTTACCCAACACATAATAGCACTATTTGAGTTCACCCACATTAAAATGTTCATGAATATAGTTTCAACATACAAGATCATACATACTATATCATACAGAAACAGAAGGATACACAGGAAAAGAAATGGGTATCATAATCAGGTCATAATTCATAATAGATGGGCGTATCATATAAGTATCCATGAGAGAAATGAATTATATATATAGACCCGTAATTTCCATGTATTTTTTTTTAAACAATGAAATTTTTTTGAGTCCACACAAATTGATGGCACGTGACTCTGGGGCCCGGAGTGACCAGAAAAAATTTACGAACTTTTGTTTGGGTACATTAATAAAACATGCGAGAATGTTTTTTCTATCTTTTGAAAAGATTTTCAGAATTGAAATATGAGGGCACCGTTGTACTCACAGTGCTGATATTATCTTAAGGAGTCTTTCACCTCAATTGCAGTAGGTCGAGGGTGAATGATATTGTATGGTATTTTAATGGGAAAATAAAAATAAAATTATTTAACATTTTATTTTTATTCATAAAACCTCCCATGAGTGGGTTATGGTGGTAGGGACCACAGGAGAATAAACCCCCAGTTTGAATTCCTAGAGGCTGGGACCACTAAACTTCTCTTAATGGGAGAGAAGCATGTCAAATCCATCTTTAAAGAGTAGGAGCCTATTGAATTTCCTCTACATTAATTTTTCCAACTTGTGTGTATGTGCCAACATAATTTATTTTTATGTTAAATTATATTGGCACCACTTCTCGTTTGGTTTGGAAAAGGAGAGAGCTCTTTGAGGATTACTTTATTCAACGAAGAACACCAAAAAAAAACTTTTTCTTCGAATGAATAACGCCAATGAGGAACTTCTTATTCGAATGAAGAACACCATCAAAGAACATTCTTCAGAATAAAGCAAGAGGACGATGCATGAACCGACAATTGAGGAAAACACTGATGACACCGACGTCCATCTACTCCCAAATATTCATCTTCTTCCTCATGACCTCATCGACTTCAACAGGAAAATGAGGTACGGGTTTATTTCTATATGATTATCACTTCCCATATATTACCCTTGTAATTATTTTGCGGGATTTGGAATAGAGATTGATGAGGATTATGTGGATTGATTTTTTTTAAATATCTTCCATACTTCTTCTTGAGTCATGGTTATGTTGAGCCACTTGCTACCACTCTAATGCAGAGAGTGAATTCCAAAAAAACATGTCCCTTCCTCTCCACAATTATTGTGATGATATTTGGTGTTCTTTGTGACGGAAGTCAACGAAAACCAGAGCCTGTTTTTTTGCACTGATGATGCACGAGAACAGTGGCTGACACCCCCACTGGCTGCGACAAAGGCGACGGCGCAAATGCGCCACCCCACCACCCCCGCCGCCCCACGACCTCCACACCATGTTACACTGCCGCCTGTGGCCTCCACTCCACTCCGCGGGAGAAATTCCACACGTCCGAGCTGCCGCCCCGCGGCCGAGCCACCTTCTGCGGACAAGCCCCGCCCCGCGGCCGAGCCGCCGTTTGTGGCCGAACTGCCCTGCAGCTGAGTCGTTTCCCCACTGTCGGGCAATCATCCATGGCCTAACCACCTGTGGTCGAGCCTCCACCACGCGTACATGACACCACCTGTGGCCGAGCCGCCCTCGCGGAACCCACCGCAACCGAGCCGCCCCGCAGCCCCTGCATCCCCTCATGCCCCTCGTGGCCTGCCAGACAACCCAGTGTTGGATGGGACAGACCCAATGGGTCAGGCCTCATTAAGGATTGGGCCAGACCCAGTGGGTCGGGATGGATCAACCCAGGCCTGGTCGAGCTAGGATGGTCTGACCAGGTTGGACCAGACCCGGACCCACATCGACCCATTTAAGAATTTTGACTATATCTTTTTCACCATACGTCCACTTGACAAACCACCAGCAGTGATGGAATCCTTCGAGTTAGATAGTACATTTGATATATACCCCACTATTGATTTGGATTATGATGGGGTACTGTCATGTTGGATTTAGCAAGAATCCAACCAGGCCCCAAGGTCTAAAAGACTAATAACACATAGAACATGCATCCCGATTGATGCACTATCTATTGCGTTGATACCCCCATGATGCGGCTAACCATTGAGATACTTCTTCATGAGACATCATTGAAGAGGGAGTGTCGACCAGTGTCTTGGGGAGCTGACCCTCCCAGAGACAACCAAGCCTAGTGCGGGAATCTTATAGCCGACTGTGATGAGAAGACTTGCTAGCCATTTTGTGTGGGTTAGCCCCTTGAAATACTATGTGGGTACAGTCCTAGAAATCATGTGTGGGTCAGATCCTAGCGATCTTGTGTGGGTTAGCTTCTAGTGATCCTGTGTGGGTCATCTCATAGTGATCCTGTTTGGGTCATCTCCTAGAGATTCTGTGTGGGTTAGTAGAAGAGTATCTTAACGAAGTAAGATGATTCAGTATTTATAGGAAATCATCACTACTATAGTACCTATGTTATACATGGTGTGATCTGAGTCTGTACCTTGGGGTACATTCCTTCATGGGGATACCATTGTGGTGTTATTCTATGTGGTGTACATGTGTGGTACTTTCCTTTGTGATTTTACTTCTTTTGTGGAATAGATGATCTGTGTGCATTGAGATGGAGTTTTTCTCATCATGATTGAGATGGGTTTACATGATTACTTAGGTATATGTATGGGCATATACCTAAATAGGGTTATCAGTTGTTTCATGATTTTTTCTTTATCCATTGTGGATTTTTGAGACCTCGAGGGTCTCAGGGTCCTTATAGAGTATCATTATACTCACCTTTACATGGGCTATGTCTGCACCTCGTTGTGTTGGATGCAGAAGATGGACATCACTGATCAAAGCTGAGAGTACCTAGACTGGACAATGCTCATAGGTGGACCATACGGCGTGTCAGTACGTAGAGAAGTAATGTCGACATGGAGTTTTGAGGAACTAATATATACCAACCCATTGGTTAGGAATCTGGAGGACGACCCAGTAGCTGCCTTTCTTTTTCTTCAGTAGTATTGTATTTCGGTTGTACTTGTACTATTACTATGGGGATTTTATTATGGCCCCTTTTACTTTCAAAACTCTTATTTCTATACAGTTGACTTTCATTCTTATCTTGCTATGTACTTGGTTTCGTGTTTTTATAGGTTATAAAGGCAATTCCTTCCCAGTTTTAGGGAATACTCCTTTGGTGCTCGTCGCCAACCCCTAGCATATGGAAGGCGGGCTTGGGGATAGTCACGGCACGGGCCCCAGGGGATGGTTCATGAATCATTTGTATCATAGGTGTCTATTCTACAATAGAACATAAGAGTATAATAATTATTTTAAAGAAAATAGTGTTAAGTGTAGTGAGTGTGGTTATCTGTTTAGGGAACCTAGTTTTTTTTCGACGGATCATGTATCCATTCACGAGGACCCTGACATCCGATTTCTGACTCAGTGCATGAAAACACTAATTTTGTATGTGTTTACAAAAGATTTATTTGTGATATTTTGAGTCAGCTCACCTGGCGTAACTTATTTCCCCTGGCACACCGATATCTTTTCAGGATGCCTCTTCACTGATAGCCAGCTAGGGTTCTAAGAGTTGTACGCACGGATAGCCCACCAAGCGACGAGACCTCGGTGCAGGGCCCTTTTCCAGTAGAGGCACCAACAAAGGCACCAACAGTACCATTACCCGTTGGGCCCCCGATGCCACTAGCCCCAGCCTGAGAGGTTGCATGCCGCATGAGCACGTTTCACAAGTTCTAGAGCCAGAATCCACCCATGTTCCGGGTAGATATGGACCCAAATTAGATGAGGATTGATTGGAGGCTATAGTGAGAGTTTTCCGAATCGTAGAGACACCAACCGATCTCATGGAAATCGTTTCCACCAGCCTTGTACACACAACAGAAGGCACATAGTGGATCTTGATTCTCCAGGTTTACGATTAGGCGATGCTTCTCTAGGTAGAATTCGAGAGCTTTTTCCGGGCAGAGTTTATTCCAACGACACGTCGCACAGTCCTCACACAATAGCATCTTCAAATTCAACCAGGAAGCATGAATTTAGCTCAGTATCCAGTGAGGTTTATTGACCTCTCATGCTAGTCCACAAATATGGTGCAGAACCCTTTCTTTTGGTCCTAGAACTTTTAGCAGGGACTCAGGCGGGTGATTAGGGCTTCGCTAATCCCACTCAGCATCCCGATGTAGCCGGGGGTGTTTGAGCGAGCCCTTTTAATGGAGAGTTTCCTTACTAAGAAGTCACCATTAGAGAGACCAAAAACTAGTCATCACGTAGTAGAGTCTTCTGAATAGGGTAGCAGATAGATGTCACATTGGTCCAAGTGGACCAGATCTATAGGTGGAACACCGCAGCGTTCAAAGTAGGTTGTGCGAGGCACCCGAGGCAGAACAAGTCATGCCAGGATCGAGAAATGATATACATGCGCTGGGTAGGGTCACAGGGCTTGTGACTTTCCAACCCTCCATATGGATGATCAGCAGACGGTCGAAGTACCGCCCATGTAGAGATAGAGGTTCGACCGAGGAGGTCCGTTGGGAGCAGACAGATGTGGAAGAGGAGATGGACATGCATCTGGCGATGGGCGACAGATTGAGATGTTACCACCACCACCACCAAGACGTCCACCCCGACCACATGGAGCAGGTATATAGGGGATTACCCAACTCCATGCAGTTGAGGTCTACAATCACGGTGCTACGGAGATGATACTAGGTACAATCTGTGTCTACACCACCATAGCTGTAGTACTTATAGACACATGTTCCAGTCCTTCTTCTATTTCCACTACCCTCTTTCGGAGCTCAAAGATTCTGATGAAGCTGTTGGATCGATCCTTATGGATAGAGATTCTTACGGGAGTGGAATCAATGATTACGCACTAGTGTTGGAAGTGCGAGCTTACGCTTGGAGGGAAGAGCTTCAGGTGAGATCTTCAAGTAGCAAAGTTTAGGTCTTACGACGTCATCTTGTGTATAGACTAGATATCTACAGTCCAAGACCATATTGACAATATTTGGTGCAATGTGAGGTGTGTACACATGGATGGGACCAGGATTACCTTCACCGGTGAGATGGGAGCCTTTGCATCACAAGATGCACTTACTCGGAGGAGGGTGCAGCTGATCAGTCATCAATTTGCTAGAAATATCCTTGTAGTGATTGATGTGGAGAGTCTGAGTTATCCTGTAGTGGTGTTCAAGTATGATGATATTTTCCCTGATGTTGTCCCAAGTCTACCTCCTCACAGACAGGTGGACTTTTACATTGACAGGTACCCCAAGACGACACCGATATCTACACCATCATATTGGATGGCTCCCACGGAGCTTCGTGGGCTACGGGTACAGCTAGAGGACTTGTAGGGGAATGGATTCATTCAGCCTAGTGTATCTCTCTGGGCTACCCCGATTCTGTTCAACAATAAAGAGGATGGGATATTGAGACTTAATGTTGACTATCGGCACCAGAATCAGGTGACCGTGAAGAACAAGTACCCACTTTCGAGGATTAACGACCTCTTTGATCAGCTGAAGGGAGAACGACGGTTCTCGAATATAGACCTAATATCAGGCTATCACATGCTCAAAGTATGAGATAAATATGTTCAAGAAGACAGTGTTTAGATGTCAGTATAGCCACTACGAGTTCTTGGTTATGCCATTCGGTGTAACCAATGCTCCAGCAGTGTTCATGGGACTCATGAACATGATATTTCAGCCATACATTGATCGCATTGTAGTGGACTTCATTAATGACATTTTGATTAACTTGAATAGTTAGGAGGGGCATGCCTATCATTTTCAGGTAGTATTGGACACACTCCGAGAGCACCATCTTTATGAAAAGCTCTTGATGTGCCTATTCTGGATCCGAGAGGTTCATTTTCATGGACATGTCACATAGGAGGTTGTAATTTCAGTGGATCTAGAGAAGATTGAGGCAATACTATCTTGGGAGCCACCCAGGAGTGTGTCGGAGGTAGAAAGTTTCTTGGGTTTGGCTAGCTACTATCGGAGGATTGTGACAAATTTTTGAAGAGTTACAACACCTCTATTAGTGTTGACGAAGAAGGGAAATTCCTTCGTGTGGTCAGATATATTCCTATAGATTTTTCGGGAGCTGAGGCATATGATGACTAGTGCACCCATATTTTGGAAACCGGAGGATGGCATAGGGTACATAGTCTTTTGTGACACATAAGGGACCAGACTCGGATTTTTCCTGATGCAGGAGAAACCAATGATCACCTATGGTTTTCGATAACTGAGACAACATGTGAAGAACTACTCTACCTGTGACCTAGAGTTATCAAAAATGGTCTTCTCCATGAAGATGTGGCATCACTATATGATGGGAGTACGTTTTACAGTCTACTCAGATCACAACAGTCTCAGATATATCATCTCTCATAAGGTCCTGAACCTGATACAATGATGCTGGCTTGAGTTCCTCCAGGAATATGACTTAGACATAGTCTATAATCTTGGGACGGGGATCATTGTAGTTATTGAACTCAGTAGGAGGACTGGTATACAATAGCTCAGTGAGGCGATAGAGTAGCTGGAATCTTTATAGATATGATTTGTTGATAGTGATGGAGCGGCTTTTCTTTAGTCTCTTACAGTCACGCCCCCACTTGTTCAGTGAGTACGGGAGTTACAGCGTGGGGACACTGAATGTGAGACACGATGTGCTCATATATCCATAAGATAGGCGCCTGATGGATTTTATAAAGGTGTGGAGTATGTCGTACTCTTTAGAGGATGTACGATGGTACCCGTGTTGCTTCAAGTTGAAGTGTTGGAGGAGTTCCACAAATCCCCTCTAGTGGTACATCCAGGAGTGGCGAAGATGTACCAGGATTATTGACGATAGAACTGGTGGATGAGATTAAAGAATGTAGTTGCAAAGTTTGTCTCTCGATGCCCCATATTTCACCATGTGAAGGCGGAACATCAGGTACCACCAGGTGTGGTTCAGCCTTTAGAGGTCCCACCGTGGAAGTGGGATAGGATATCCCTGGAATTTATTATAGGACTTCCATGTACATTCAGATGTCATGACTCTATCTGGGTGATCCTCGACTGACTCACCATGTCGCCCCACTTCCTACCAATTAGGGATCTGGGATTAGTAGATAGCTTAGGACACCTCTACGTGCAGAAGATTGTGTGGATATATAGATTACAATAGATTATTATCTCTGATCTTGATTCAGGTTTTATATCCCAACTATGGAAGAGGATGAAAGTGGCTTTTGGGACGCAGATTTGTTAGAGCACTGCCATTCATCCTCAGACCGATGGCCAGACTGAGCGGACCATTCATACCTTCGAGGACATCCTACGTACTTGCATCCTCGACTTCATACGCAGCTGGGAGGATCACTTGCCTTTAGTGGAGTTTGTATAAAACAATAGCTATCACTCCACCATTGGTATGACACATTTTGGGGCATTGTATGGGGGACCTTACAAATCAACTCTCTATAGGACGTACCTAGGTGAGTCAGCACTAGTGGTAGCAGAGATGGTATGAGCTACCACAAAGAAAGTGCAAATCATCCAAAAGTGGATGAAGACTGCATAGAGTAAGAAAAAGTCTTCTGCTGACAAGAGACAGAGTCATCTAGAGTTTGAGGTTGGTGACCAAGTCTTTTTATGGTTCTCACCTCGATGAGTTTTGTAAAGATTTGGACGTGGTGTCAAGTTATCTCCGAGCTTCATCGAACCTTTTCAGGTCTTCAGCAGAGTTAGCGAGGTGGCTTATCAGTTAACCCTTCCACCTCAGTTGCACCGGGTGCATGATGTCTTCAACGTATCCCACTTGAGGATATACTTGCAAGACCCTTCTCATAGCATCGACAACAACGAGATGGACAACGATGATGGGGAAAATTTTATGAGATTCTAGTGCGGATTGAGGATTGAAATGATGGATTCCTTCATGGGAGGCCGATTCTTCTGGTGCATGTTTGTTGGAAGCACAGGAACCTCTAGAAGAGCACATGGGAGTGAGAGGCTCAGATGCATGCTCAGTTCCCCCTCCTGTTACTTTAGATTGAATTGTGGCTTACGAGGATGCAAATTCTTGAGGTGGGGAGAATGTAAATTCCTATAATTTCTAAGTAATTTTTTTTAAATGGGAATTTTAAAAGTCTGCAAAAAATGATGGATAGTGATTCTGAGGCCCGGAGTGCCCAAGATGAATGAATAATATCCTCATGAATTTGTGTATGTCTATATGTTTAGTGATCTATTTGTAGATGGTATTATGTACTCAAATGAATCTGAGATCCAGTTACTCCTTGAATAATCATAAAAAGATATATGATATACGAGGATTTATATCAGAGACTATAGAAGATGTAACTTTGTGAAAATAAATAATAACATTTACATAGTGATTTGACATCTCCTCAACTTTGGTTGTGTCATAAATGGGTATAATTTGAGATGAGTTTCCTATAATATCGATCATAACACATATCACATTATTCTTTGTCTAGGTACATGGAATCTCAACCCCATCATCCATAGAAATATCATCCAATTTTTAATTCTTCCCTATAAATGGATATATAAAACCCGAATGCCTCTACTTCTTATCCTTGAATTGTTCACAAGTATAACAATGAAATAATTCATCAATGAACCATCACATACCTATACCCCAAAATTGAATCCATATATCATTAAACATATTTGTTATTCCCTAGCACACATACCACTAGGAATTATAGAAATACCCCACCGCAACATTCTACACTGAATAAATGAAAACAAACCAATTCTAAAAATATAGAATACCCTCTATGGAGAATGACCACTCAACAACATGCACCCCCACCATAAATGGAGTTTCTAATTCCACAGAATTCATCAACAAGATGTTGATTGTAAGTATCATCCCAAGATGATTAGAGGTAAACTGAACACCAGCTAATAAAACCATGTAATATTTTTCCCAAACACCGACATGAATCATTGAAAAACAACCATGTTCTATTCATCTGATGAATTATTCATGGATTAGGATGGAAGGTTTCTTCTCAATGAATCAGAGGAAATATTTCCTTTCGTCAAGGTATATGAAATTTTGAAATAAAAAAGACTAATGATACTCAACCCAGTACCTCTGGTGGGGGTTTAATGGATTTTGAGATATGATATAACTTAGACTTTATTAATCATATTACGAAAAACCATTATCTGAACAGAAAATTAAATCAACTATAAAGTGCATGATTAACAGCTATGAATTCATAGTCATGGCTAAGATAATTATTATCATGTTGAATATGTTTTTGAGATCCATTGGATATCATGTGATTACCCTGTATAAGAAAACACCATAAACCTAACCCCGGTGCACCACATAACACCACATAGCCTTTCCCAGTCACTAGAGTAGTCATCATTGATGCAGAAGTTAAAATAATATTTTTCAACGTAATGGAAGATTTGAATTTTCACGCTAATAAGACATCACACCCTTATAGTTGAGAGTGGTCAACATAGAATCCATATTATAGAATTATTATATAAATTAGTGATAATATCCTACTAAATTAAAGTATATAAAAATCTCCAAAACATTACATGGTCACTACCATGTCATAAAATATTTCATATTCTTTGGATCAATTTATATACCATGAACTACGACCATGTGTTCCAAGAACAATAATTTTGGAATCTAGAAATTATATTTAGATATCATGGAATAAATTTGGGTTTTTTCACATCAATTTCAGAGCTTCTCTTAGAATATAAACATGATCCTCATAAAAAATAGAGTATACCATGATGTTATCCATGAATACAACCAATAATGTATCAAAATAATCATGGAAGATCATATTCATAAAAAATATAAATATTGTAAGAGGATTGGTTTGAAATATTGCATAAAAAGATACTCATAATTTCCACAAATACCCTAAAAAGTGGTTTTCTGAGTTTCAAATTCAATTATTATCAAATGGTTGTAACCAGATCAATCATCAATCTTTGAGAACATCATTTTCCATTTTAAATAATCAAACATGTCATCAATCCATGGAAAAACATTCTTATAACTTATATGAATAAAATTTTGAATCTAGTTATTAACACAAATGAAATGTTTTCCATAGGCATTTATAGAGAAGAGATCTGACACCAACCAAGGTGACACACTAGGTCTTATAAATCCTTTTTCTAGCTGATCAACTAATAGAACCTTCAACTCATTCATTTTAGCTTATTCTACATGGTAAGAAGGTACAATAGCCATCTGAGTACCATGCACTATATCAATAGAAATCCCTACAAACCTTACTAGAGGAAAACCAAATAATAAATAAAGTAAAATGTTGGGAAACATGAGGAAAATTTTATGGATATCATTACATAAGGATTCCCACTATGGTTCAAATGAAAAAAAAATTATTTTACTATATTGAAATTCATATAAGGAGGTCTGGTTCTAATAATCATTTTGTCTTATTCTCCTTGAATGACATGACACACCCAAACATGCATATTAAAGGAGACTCGGTCAAGATAGTAACCAATTTGGAATATATTATAAAAATTAAAACCCAATAAAAAATTACATAAAGTGGCTTCATGTTGATAAAAAAATTCCCATGTAAGATCAATAATTAATA
This sequence comes from Viscum album, assembly GCA_963277665.1. Lineage (NCBI taxonomy): Eukaryota > Viridiplantae > Streptophyta > Magnoliopsida > Santalales > Viscaceae > Viscum > Viscum album. The sequence continues at coordinate 667,574,155 of OY728162.1, forward strand.
ATTATAAAAAAGAAGAAGGACAATAGAAACTATGATCTCTCTTTCTTCAGAGGAGTGAAAAATATCCAAAACATAAAATAAATTTTCTATATGAATATTTATATGGTTCAAAACACGATTTGATATAAAAAAATTAGATGACCCAATATCAAATAAATAAGCCACTAATGATGAATCTATAATGATGGTGTCTCTTATAGTCACTGGACCAGTTTCCATGTCTCCTATAGATAGTTCTACAATGTGAAAAAGCATTGGTTCAGATTCTTGTGGCTAGAAAAACATAGACCATGAAGAATATGATTTTACCATATTACATTTTGGTATTTATAATACTATTCCACTGTATGGTGATATATAAATATATATATATATAATATAATTTCTACAACTATCTTAAAACTCTACAGTAGAGGAAATTTGTTTGTTCCATATGAAATTCTATTTTAAAACCCTAGATTGTGACACTAGATGAATATAAAAGGGACTCTTTGAATAACATTAGGTGGTCTTGGAGAACCCTATTGAACAAATCCACCACGAGAATCATCACACATTCACATTACCTTAACCTAAATCATAGATCATCCACTGGGAAAAAATCCCATCAACTGAATAATTATAGAATTTTCTAGATCAATCATAAATGCCTAATCAGTAACATTATCATGAGTGGATAGCTTCAATAAGAAAATATGAAATTGAATATCTAGTAAAAGACCAATATTTTATCGTCAATTCTCCATATTCTCAATCAATATAATCTCAGGTGAAAAATTCACAAGCTCAACAAAGAGGTTCTCATTCTCTGTCATGTCCTTTCAGCAAACTTGTGCTTGGAAAACACCATAAAATTATCCAACAACATATAATTTGGGTCCCAATTATATTGACCCTAGCCTTTTAAATATAACATTACATGTTTTTATGCATAATAATACATCAGAGTAGAATCCAATGATCATGAATTCTAGTGTCTTTGAATACTGGGTACATATAATATAAAACATGGGTCTAAAGAAATTTTTTATATAATCTTAATAAAGGTATAATAACATCCTTTGTACCCTTACATAGAAAAAGGGTACCATGGGGATCACATGAATAAAAGGATGAGTTAAAAGTCCAGTATGGGTATAAAATAATAATAAGGATTTAATACAAGGGTTAGATATCATGACTTAATGATATACAGAGGACTATAGAGTCATAACATGTAAACAAGGGATCATAAAAACATTAAATCATAGAAATGTGGTAGAATTATAAATAATTAATTTAGCATGAGTCAAGGCATGATTCACATAGAGAAGAAAATATCAAGGTTAACCACCATGACAGTTGCACATTGTATCATGAGTCGAGGACAACATCAAAGAATGCTGCACATAAAATCTCATGAGAGTAAAATTTACCCAGCACATTGTAGGACTATTTGAGATCACCCACATTAAAATGTTCATGAATATTGGTTCAACATACAAGATCATACATAATCAATCATACCGAAACAGAATGATACACAAGGAATGAAATAGGTATCATAATCAGGCCATAATTCAAAATAGATGGACGTATTAGATAAGTATCCATGAGAGAAATGAATTATATGTATAGACCCAAAATTTCCATGTAATTGTTTTTAAATAACTGGGAATTTTTTAAATCCATGAAAATTGATGGCACGTGATTCCGAGGCTCGGAGTGCCCGAAATGAATTTCAAAACTTTTGTTCAGGTACGTTAAGAAAACATGTGAAAATGTTTTTCTAACTTTTGAATAGGTTCTCAGAATTGAAATATGAGGGCACCATTGTACTCATAGTGCTGATATTCACTTAAGGAGACCTTCACCTCGACTGGAGTAGGTCAAAGGTGAAAGATAGTTTTTGGTATTTTCAGTGGAAAATAAAAAAAAATTATTTAACACTTTATTTTTATTCTTAAAACCTCCCATGAGTGGGTTATGGTGGTGGGGACCACACGAGAATAAACCCCAAATTTGAATTCCTAGAGAAGGAGTACCACTAGACCCCTCTTAATGGGAGTGAAACCTCTCAACTCCCTCTTTAATGAGGAACAACCTATTGAACTTCCTCTACATTAATTTTTCTAACCTGTGTGTGTGTGCCAACATAATTTATTGTTATGTTAAATTATATTGGCACCACTTTTCATTTGGGATGGGAAAGGAGAGAGATCCTATAGGAATACATTATTCAACGAAGAATGCCAACGAAGAACTTCTTCACTGAATGAAGAACGCCATCGAAGAACTTATTCTTTGAATAAATAATGCCATCAATGAACATTCTTTAGAATCAAGCAAGAGGACGATGCATGAACCGACAATTGAGGAAAAAGAGGATAACAACGACATCCATCTACACCAAACTATTCATCTTCTTCCTCGTGACCTCGTCGACTTCAACAAGAAAATGAGGTAGGGGTTTATTTTTATATGATTATCACTTCCAATGTACTCCCCTTGTAATTCTTTTGCGGGATTGGGAATATAGATTGATGAGGATTGTGGGGATTGTTGTTTTTAGATATCCTCCATACTCATTCTTGATTCATGATTATGTTGATCTTCTTGCTACCACTCTAATGAGGAGATTTAATTCCATGAAAACATGGCCCATCTTCTCCACAATTCTTGTGATGTTATGTGGTGTTCTTTGTGATAGGATTTAATCGCATAGAGAGTGTGTGTTTTGCACCGATGAGGAACGAGAACAGTGGATGACATCTCCACCGGCTGCGACAAACGCGACGGTGCAACAACGCCACCCCGCGACCATCGCCGCCCCGTGGCCTCCTCACCACGTTACACTTCCTCCAGTTGCCTCCGTGCCACTCTGCGGGAGAAATTCCCCACGGCCGAGCTGTCGCCCCGCGGCCGAGCCGCCGTCTGTGGCAAGCCGCCACCCTGCGGCTAGGCCGCCATTTGTGGCTAAACCGCCCCGCGGATGATTTATTGCCCCACTGGCAGGCCAATGTCCACGTCCTAAACACCCATGGCCAAGCCTCCACCACTCGTCCATGCCGCCACCTGTGGCCGAGCCGCCCTCGCGACACTCACCACAACTGAGCTCCCCCGCAGCCCTCGCAGCCCCTCACGGCCCTCGTGGCCTGACGAACTGCCCAGCATTGGCCGGGCCGGACCCAATGGGACATGCCACATTAAGGTTTGGAATAGACCTAGTGGGTCGGTCTGGGTCAACCCAGGCCTAGTCAGGCTAGGTTGGTTAGACCGGGTTGGACTGGACCCGGAACCACATCGACCCATTTAAGAATTTCAACCATATCTTTGGCACCATACGCCTATTTAACAAACCGCCAGCTTTGATGAAATACTTTGAGTGAGACAATCCATTTGATATACCCCAATATTGATTTGGATTATGAAGGGGTATGGTCATGTTAGATTGATCATGAATCCAACCAAGCCCCGGGGTCTAAAAGACTAATAACTCACAGACCAGGCATCCCGATTAACACACTGTCTGTTGCGTTGAGACCCCCATAATGCGGCTAACCATTGAGATACTTCTTAATGAGACATAATTGATGTTGGATTGTCGACCAGTGGCTGGGGGAGCTGACCATCCCGGAGACAAGCAATCCTAGTGTGGGAATCCAGTAGCCGACTGTGATGAGAAGTCTAGCTAGCCATTCTGTGTGGGCTAGCCTCTTGCAATACGATTTTGGTCAGGTCCTACAAATCATGTGTGGGTCAGATCCTATCAATCTTGTGTGGGTCAGCTCCTATTGATCCTTTGTGGGTCATTTCATAGTGATACTATGTGGGTAAACTCCTAGAGATTCCATGGGGGTCAGTAGAAGAGTATCTTAACAGAGTATGATGATTCAGTATTTATAACTTATCATCTGTACTATAATACCTATGTTATAAATGGTGTGATCTGAGTCTGTACCTTCGGGTACATTCCTTCATGGTAATACCTTGGTGGTATTCTTCTGTGTGGTGTACCTGTGTGGTATTGCCTTTTTTATTTTACTTCCTTTGTGTAACAGATGATCTTTGGTCTTTGACATGGACTCTATGTTTTCCTCATGATTGAGATGGTTTTACATGATAACTTAGGTATATATATGGGCATATAACTAAGTAGGTTTATCAGTTGTTTCATGATTTTTGGTTTATCCATTGTGGATTTTTGATACCTCGAGGGTCTTTGGGTCCTTAAAGAGTATCGTTATACTCACCCCTACACGGGATATGCTTGCACCTCGATGTGTTGGATGAAAACGATGGACATCACTGATTTTAGTTGAGATTACCCATAATGGATAGTGCTCGTAGGTGGACCATACATCGTGTCGGTAGGTAGAAGAGGCAGGTGGACATGGGGTGGTGAGGATCTAATATATACCTACCCATTGGTTAGGAACTTAGAGGATGACCCAGTAGCTGACTTTTTTTTATTCAGTAGTATTGTATTTCGGTTGTACTTGTACTATTGCTATTGGCCTTATATTCCGGAACCTTTTACTTTCGACACTCTTTTTTTCGATACATTTGAATTTCATTATTATCTTTCTATGTACTTGGTTGCATGTGTTTACAGGTTATAAAGGAAATGCCTTCCCAGATTTAGGGAATACACCTTTGGTGATCGTCGCAATCCCCTATCCTATGGAAGGCTGTCTTGTGGTTAGTCACGGCACGGGCCCTGGGGGATGGGTCTTGACAAATTTTTATTAGAGGTGTCTATTCTACTGTAGAACATAAGAGTCTGTTCATTCTTTTAATGACAATAGTTTTAAATGTTGTGAGTTTGGTTATGTGTTTAGGGAATTCAGTTTTTGTTTGGCGGCTCACATATACATTAACGAGGACCCTGACTTCCGATTTCTGAATTAGTGAACGAAAACAGTAATTGTGTGTGTGTTTATAAAAGTTTTATTTTTGATCTTTTAAGTCAGTTCAGTAGGTGTAACTTATTGTCTATGGAACACCTTTATCTTTTGAGGATGCCTATACGCAAAAACCAGCTAGGGTTCCGAGAGTTGTACGCACGGATATCCCACCGAGTGACGTGGCCTCGGTGCATGGACCTTTTCCAGTAGAGGCACAATAGATGCACCAATAGTACCATTACACATTGTACCCATGATGCCACCAGCCCCAGCAGGAGAGGTTGCACGCCGCTTGAGCGTGTTGCACGAGTTCTAGCGCAAGATGCCACCCATTTTTCAGGGGAGAGACGGACCCACATGCAGCTGAGGATTGGTTGGAGGCTGTAGTGAGAGTTTTCTGACACGTAGGGACACCAACTGATCTCATGGTGATCCTTTCCACCAGCCTTCTACATGCAGCAGTAGGAAAATGGTGGAGCTTGATGCTCCAGGTTCAGGATGAGGCGACGCTTCTCTAGGTAGACTTCGAGAGCTTGTTTCGGGCAGAGTTTATTCCAGTGACACTTCCCACAGTCCTCATACAATATCTTCTTCAACTGCAATAGGGAAGCATGACTGTATCTTAGTATTCAGTGAGGTTTACTGACCTCTCTTGGTACTCCAATAATATGCTGCGGAACCCATTCATGAGGGCCTTGAACTTTTAGCAGGGACTCAGGCTGGAGATCAGGGCTTCGATAATCCCACTCAGCATCCCGATGTAGGTGGGGGTGTTAGAGCGAGCCCTTTTATTAGAGAGTTTCCTTGCTAAGCAGTCACCATTAGCGAGACCAATAACCAGTCGTCACGTAGCAGTGTCTTCTACATCGGGCAGTAGATAGATGTCACATAGGTCCAAGAGGACCAGATCTATAGGTGGACGACCGCAAGATTCAGAGTCAGTTGTGCGGGGAACCTGAGGCAGAACCAATCATGCCAGGATCGGGCAACGATAGACATGCACTGGGCAAGGTCACAGGGCCTGTGACATTCCAACCCGCCGTACGGATGATTATCAGACGGTCAAAGGACCACCCATGCAGAGATAGATGTTCGATTGAGGAGGTATATAGGGAGTAGGCAGACACGGAAAAGAAGCTATCCATGCAGCTCGTGGTGGGAGACGGATCGAGATGTTACTTCCACCACCACTAGAAGGTCCACCCCGACCGTATGGAGCAGTTATATTAGGGAGAACCCAACACCAAGCAGTTGAAGCCTGCAATCATGGTGCTACAGAGATGATACTAGGTATGATCTATGTCTACTCCACCTTAGCTGTAGTACTTATAGACACATGTTCCAGTCATTATTCTATTTCCACTACCCTCTTTCGGAGCTAAGAGATTCTGAGGGATTCATTGGCTCGATCCTTATGGCTAGAGATTCTTACGGGAGCAGATTCAATGATTACGCACTGGTGCCGGCAGTGCGAGCTTACTCTTGGAGGCAAGAGCTTCGGGTGGGATCTCCTAGTAGCAGAGTCGAGGCCTTACGACATCATCTTGTTTATGGAATTTATATCTACAGGCCAAGATCAGATTGACTATATTTGGCGCAAATGTCGTGTGTCCACACGAATAGGACCGAGTTTACCTTCACTGAAGAGATGGGAGCCTTTGCAACACAGGATGGACTTACCTGGAGGAGGGTGCAGCTGATCACTCATAAGTTCGCTAGACTTATCCTCGTAGAGATTGATGTGAAGAGTCCAAGTTAACATGTAGTGGTAGACTAGTACGGAGATATCTTCCTTGATGATGTCCCGAGTCTACATCCTTGCAGAGAGGTGGAATTTTATATTGAGCTGTACCCCGAGACGGCACCAATATCTACACCAGCATATCGCATGGCTCCAATTGAGCTTCATGAGCTATGGGTATATCTAGAAGACTTATAGGGGAAGGGATTCATTCTACCCAGTGTATCTCTATGGGCTTCCACGATTCTGTTCGACAATAAAAAGGATGGGAGAATGAGACTTCGTGTTGACTATCGGCACCAGAACCAGGTGACCATGAAGAAAAAGTACCCACTCTCGAGTATTGACGACCTCTTTGATCAGCGGAAGGGAGCATGTTGGTTCTCAAAGATAGATCTCAGACCAGGCTATCACCAGATCAAAGGATGAGATAAGGATGTTCAAGAATACGAATTTTAGTTGTTGGTATAGCCACTACGAGTTCTTGGTTATGTCATTCGGTGTAACCAATGCTTCCAGCAGTGTTCAAGGGACTCATGATCAGGATATTTCGGTCATACCTTGGTCGCTTTGTAGTGGAATTCATCAATGACATTTTGATTAACTCGACTACTGAGGAGGGGCATGCCTATCATTTTCAGGTAGTATTGGACACACTCTGAGAGCACCAGCTTTATGGAAAGCACATAATGTTCCAATTCTAGATCCGAGAGGTTAATTTTCATGGACATTTCATATTAGAGGTTGGAATTTCAGTGGATCTAGAGAAGATTGAGGCAATACTAGCTTGGGAGGCACCCAGGAGTTTGTCGGAGGTACGGAGTTTCCTGGGTTTGGCTCGCTACTATTGGAGGATTGTGCCAAATTTATTAAGAGTTACAACACATCTATCAGTCTTGACGAAGAAGGGAAATTCCTTTCTGTGGTCAGATAGATTCTAGTAGAGATTTTTGGATCTAAGGAAGAGGATGACTAGTGCACCCATCTTTAGGATACAGGTGGAGGGCGTAGTGTACATAGTCATTTGTGACGCTTCAGGGACTAGACTCAGATGTGTCATGAAGAAGGAGGAAATAATGATCGCCTATGGTTCTTGATAACTGAGACAAAATTAGAAGAATTATGCTACATGTGACCTAGAGCTAGAAGCAATGGTATTCACCATGATGATGTGGCAGCACTATCTGATGAGAGAACGTTTTATAGTCTACTCGGATCACAAGAGTCTTAGATATATCATCTCTCATAAAGACTTGAACCTGATACAATGACGTTGGCTTGAGTTCCTCTAGGACTATGACATAGACATAGTATATTTTCTTGGGAAGGGGAACGTTGTATAATATGCAATCAGCAGGAGGACTGGTATACAGCTGCTAGGTGAGGCGATGGAGAACTTGGCTGCTTTGCAGATATCCCTTGTTGATAGATATGGAGAAGCTTTTCTATAGCCTTTTACAGTCACTCCCCCACTTGTTCAGTGAGTCAGGGAGGTGCAGTGTGGGGATGCTGAATGTGAGACATGATGTGCTCAGATATCCACAGGACATGCGCCTGATGGATTTTATGAAGGTGTAGAGTGTGTCATCCTCTTTAGAGGGCGTACCACGGTACCCGTGTTGCTTCAGGAAGAAGTGTTGAGGGAGTTCCACACATCCCCTCTAGTTGTACATCCATGAGTGGCAAAGATGTACCAGGATTACCGACGATAGTGCTGGTGGCTGAGAATAAAGAAAGCAGTTGCATAGTTTGTCTCTTAGTGCCTCACATGTCACCAAGTGAAGGCAGAGCTGCAGGTATCAGCAGGCTTGGTTCATCCTTTAGAGGTCCCACAGTCGAAGTGGGAATGGATATCCCTGGACTTTGTGACAGGACTTCCATGTACATCCACAGGACATGACTCTCTCTGGGTGATCCTCAACCGACTCACCAAGTCGCCCCACTTCCTACCGATTAGGGACCAGGGTTTAGTAGAGAGCTTAGGACGCCTCTATGTGCAGAAGATTATGTGGCTATATAGATTACCATAGATTATTATCTCCGATATTGATACAGTTTTTACATCCCAACTATGGAAGAGGATGCATGTGGCTTTCGGGACACATCTTTGTTTGAGCACCGCCTTTCATCCTCAGACCGATGGTCAGACTGAGCGGACCATTCATACCCTCAAGGACATGAAATATACTTGATTACTCGACTTCATACACAGCTGGGAGGATCTCTTTCCATTAGTGGAGTTTCTACAAAACAACAGCTATCACTCCACCATTGGGATGACACCTTTTGGGGCGTTGTATGGGGTACCTTTCAAATCACCTCTGTGTAGGACTCAACTAGGGGAGTCAGCACTAGTGGGACCAGAGATGGTACGAGCTACCACAGATAAGGTAAAAAACATCCAAATGTGGATGAAGATAGCATAGAGTAAGCAAAAGTCTTATGCCAAAAAGAGACGGAGTCCTCTCGAGTTTGAGGAGGTGACCATGTCTTTTTATGGTTCTCACCTCGATGTGTTTTGTAGATATTTGGGAGAGGTGGAAAGTTATCTTCGAGGTTCGTCGGACCTTTTCATGTCCTCAGTAGAGTTCGTGAGGTGTCTTATCACTTAACCCTTCAACTTCAGTTGTACCAGGTGCATGATGTCTTCCACGTATCCAAGTTGAGTATATACGTGCACGAACCATATCACATAATTTAACACAATGATATGGACAACGATGATGGGGAAAATTTTATGAGGTTCTAGTACGAATTGAGGATTGACATGAGGGAGTCTTTCGTGGGTGGCTGATTCCTCTGGTGCGCATTCGTTGGTAGCACGGGAACCTCCATGAGAGCACATGGGAGCGGGAGGCTCAGATGCATGCTCAGTACCCCCTCTTTATCCCTTAGATTGAATTGTGGCTTACGAGGATGCAAATCCCTGAAGTGGGGAGAATAGAAATTACTAGAATTTCTATGAAATTTTTTAAATGGGAATTTTACAAGTCCGAAAAAATTGATGGCAAGTGATTCTGAGGCCCAGAGTACCCAGAATGAATTATTGATCTTTTGGTCAGGTACGTTCAGTAAACGTGCGAGTGAGTTTTTTCTAACATTTGAAATAGTGCTTGGAATTGATATATGAGGGAAAATTTGAACTTCTAGCGCCAGTATTTTCATAATGATACCTTCACCTCAACTGCAGTAGGCCGAGCGTGAAATATAGTTTTTGGGATTTTCTTGGGAATATAAAAATAAAATAATTTAACATTTTATTTTTATTATTCTAACCTCCCATGTGTGGGTTATGGTGGTGGGGACCACGTGAGCATAAACCCCTGATTTGAATTCCAAGAGGCTGGACCACCCAAGCCCTCTTAATGGGGGATAAACCTCTCAACTCCATCTTTACTAAGGATGAGCCCATCGAAATTCCTCTACATTAATTTTTCCATCTTCTGTGTGTGTTCCAACATAATTTTTTCATAAGATAAATTATATTGGACCCTCTTTTTTTTTGGTTGGAAAATGAGAGAGCTCTTGGAGGATTACTGTCTTTAATAAAGAATGCCAACAAAGAACTTCTTCTCCGAACGAAGAACACCAACGGAGAAATTCTTCTCCAAATGAAGAACGCCATCAAAGAATGTTCTTAGGAATCAAGAAAGAGGACAACGCGTGAACCTAAAATCGAGGAAAATGTTGATGACACCGACGCCCATCTATTCCCAATGATTCATCTTCTTCCTCACGACCTCGTTGACGTCATAAAAAAACGTGATAGAGGATTATTTCTATATGATTATCACTTCTCATGTACTCCCCTAATAATTCATTTGCGGAATTGGGAATAGATTTTAACGAGGGATGTGGGGATTTATGTTTTTAAGCATCATCCATACTAGTTCATGATTCATGATTATGTTGATCGACCTGCTACCGATCTAATGCAGAGAGTGTGGGCCAAATAAACATGGACCATCCTCTTTGAAATTCTTGGGATGATATGTGGTGTTCATTGCGATGGATGAAGACGAAAACTAGAATGAGTTTTTTTCACCTATGAGGCATGAGAATGGCAGATGACACCTCCGCCGACTGCGACCAATGAGATGGCACAACAGCGCCGCCCCACGGCCTCTGTCGGCCCGCAACCCCTGCACCCTGCGGCCGCACCACCCACAGCATCTGCGCCGCTCCGCGGCCGAACCGCCTCATGGTCGAGCCACCACCCCATGGTCCAGCCGCCCCCACAGGGCTGATCCTCCAACCACAGACGAACCACCCTGTGTCCAAACCGCCACCCCACTACCGTGATGCCGTTCGTGGCCGAACCGCTATCGCGCGACCGTGCATTTGTCTACGATCGAATCTAGAGGGGCTGTGTCATCATCCCGCAGCTGATCCGCCTCCCATGTCTGAGCCACCCTATGGCCTCGTGGAACCCCCTGAGGCTGAGCCGCCTTCATGGAAACCTCTACAGCCGATCCACCCTCGCGTCACCCTTCACGGCCGAGCTTCCCCATAGCTCCTGCAAACCCCCGTGGCCCTCACGGCCTGACAGAACACCCAGAGTGGGCCGGGCAGGACCCAGTGGCCCGGGCCACATTGTGGTCTGAGCCAGACCCAGTAGGTTGGGACGGGTCGGTTCGGGTCGGTCTGACCGGGTCGGACCAGATCCGGACCCACTTCGACCCATTTACACATTTTTTTTCCATATCATTGGCACATGACATCAAATTAATGAACCTACAGTGGAAATGGAAACCTAGGAGAGAGATGGTAACTTTGGTATACCCCACTACAGATTTAGATTATGATGGGTTATGGTCAGGTAAGATTGAGCATGAATCTAACCGGGCCCCCGGGTCTAAAAGACTAATAACTCACAAACCAGACATATGATTGACGCACCGTCTGTTTCTTTTCAACCCCTATGACTTGGAGAACCGTTGAGATAAATTTACGTGGAAATATTGGTATTTGGAGTGTCAACCAGTGGCTTGGGATGCAGACCCTCTCAAAGATGAGGAAGCCTAGTGCAGTAACCCAGTAGCTGGCTGTGACGAGAAGACTGACTAGCGATCCAGTGTGGGTCAGCTCTTAATGATCCATTGTAGGTCAGCTTATAGAGACCATGTGTGGGTCATCTCCTAGTGATCCTATGTGGGTCAGATCCTAACGATCCTATGTGTGTCTGGTCCTAGAGATCCTGTGTGAGTCAGCTCTTAGCGATCTTGTGTGGGTCAGCTCCTAGAAATTTTGTGTGGGTCAGCAACTGAGCCTCTTTATAGAGTAATATGATTAAGTAGTTATAACTAATAATATATAATTATGTACCTATGTTATACCATGTGTGATCTGAGTCTATACCTTGTGTTACTTTACTTCGTGGTAATACCATGGCGTTATTCTTTATGTGGAGAACCTGTGTGATACATGCCTTCGTGATTTTCCTTCCTTTATGGAAAATATGAGATTTTGGATTTGATTTGGAAATTGTGTTTTTTCTCATGATTGAGATGGGTTTACATGAAAAATTAGTTATATGTATGGGCATGTACCTATGTAGGTTTATCAGTTGTTTAATGATTTTTTGTTTATCCATTGTGGACTTGTGAGACCTTGAGGGTCTCAGGGTCCCTACTGAGTATCGTTATACTCAACCATGAACAGGATATACCCGCACCTCATTGTGTGGGAAGCAGATGACGGACAACGCTGATCGAGTCTGAGAGTACCAGGACTAGACGGTTCTAGGAGGATGACCATATGACATGTCAGTATATAGAGGAGACTGGTGGACATGAAGTAATGAGGAGGCAATCTATACCTACCCTTCAGGTAGGAACACGGAGGATGACCCAATAGATTCCATTCTTTTTGTTCAGTAGTATTGTATTTCAGTTGTACTAGTACTATTACTGTTGGGCTTGTATTCAAGGCCCTTTTACTTTCAGCATTATTTTTCTTATATAGTTGACTTTAGTTTGTATCTATTTGTGTACATGTTTTCATGTGTTTACTGTTTATAAAGGCAATGCCTTCCCATTTTTAGGGAATATTCCTTCAGTGCTAGTCGCCAGCCCCTAGCCTATGGAAGGGGGACTTGGGGTTAGTCACGACACGAGCACTGGGGGATGGGTCGTGAAATTAAAACATACATGTACATTGATAAGGTATAATAGGAATATAACATGGTATGTGATTACAATCCGAAGTGATAAATCTTAAGAATATTAAATAATAATTTATAGAATTAAAACATTTTTGTGCTTTCTATGGAAAATATGAAAGAGTTGTTAAAATTTTAAAAAGGAAATTTATTTTTTATAAAAGAAGAAAGTAACCTATATGTTTTTCAAAATATAGTGGTTTTATAAATATAATTTCATCAATAAAATAGATAATATAGTGTATTTTAACTTTGATGAAAAATTTAAATGTTCCCCTAAATTGGGTTTGCTTATTAGGAAATATTGATGAGTGAATCATTAAAATAATGTATATCCCACAAAGAGAATGAGGGATAGATCATAAAACAGGAGTTTGAAAAATATAAACATCATTTAGAAGTTTTATATAAAAATAAAGAAAACTTCATTTTGGTAAAAATAAAGAAAGGGAAACCCAAAGGAGTAAAGGCTGTTTAGGTAGAATCCCTTATCGAATATCGACATGGTATCAGGTGTACTTAGGAGGGATTAATGAGAGATATATTGATTTAAAATATTTTATAAATCATTATGGGAGTATGGTAATGGTGAATAATAATACTTCATAATTTGGGATCACACATAAAAGTTCATATCATAGAGGACATTCCTCAATAAAAGTGAAATAGTAAGGATCCCTTACCTTATATTTGACTGTGTTCTCTAGTTAATATTAATGATCTTCATAACAAAATTATGTTCATTAATTAATAATTATAGAGCCTATTTTACATGAAAATGATTTATTATAACTTTTTTTAGTTCACTACTATCCATTTTTATTGGTTATGAAGTTCAATTCTTGTGTTCAGGTTTGTCTGTTTCCTGTGATTTAATGATTGATTAACTTATATTCATGTTCGGGCACACATGTTTGATGAAGGTGGTTGTCCAGAATTGATGTTATATAACATTAGTGATCATCCGGAATATTACAGGGTTATAAAATTCATATGGTGATTTTTAATGAAGGTGAATCATTATATGAAACATTAATGGTAAACGCTTGGATTAATATGGTGATTTTGTTCATAATTAACTTTTTTTGTATTATAATTTTACATCAAGTGTGAAAACAGAATCTAGAACAACTAATAAGATGAGATACATATAATATAATTTGGTTCAACCATTAAAATGGATTGACGGCCAGTTTAGAATATGGTAATGGACATTGAATACCCATAATCCTTGAATGTGTTAAATTAGCCCATCTTAAATGGAGTCTATTCTACTATTATAAAAGATTAGTAAAGGATATATTATAATAAATTATTACATTATCATAAAAAATTTCCAGTACATTTAACATACTATAGTTTTCCTATATTTTTTTGGGGAGAGTTAAGGATTGAAAATAACACAAATAAACTTGAAAAGTAAAGTGAAAGAAAAGAAAATATGAATTTACCTCTTGATTCAATCTTCCTTGATAGCCTCTTAATGGAACAGGTTTTGGTCTTTTGAAGAGAATAAGGGCTCATGGACAAGGGGAAGGAGATTGGGGAGATATTGTTGTCAAATTTATGGATACACAAGGCTTTATAGGAGTGAAGTGTAGAGGGAAGTGTGGGTGGTTTTTATAGTGGAGGGGTGGAGGGTTTTAGTTATATTTTAATAATTACTTTATTATTATTCCATAAGACAAGTAATAGTGATGATTTAATGACCAGAAATAGTAAAAAGTTCATGTTAGTTTTATATTTTTCTTATTACATCACATATGAGGATAGGAATAGTAGATCTAAATTATAATTTCTTTATACGGTAAATTATTGTATTTAACTATTCATCGAAAATTGAAGTATTTCCGCAAATTCGCAAAAAAATCACCCTCACAATTTTTCAACATGTAGAATCCAAAAATGAACTCTATTTTGGAAAAATAACTTTCTAAATATGATAAATTTTAATTTTTTTTAAATCTTGATTTACTTGAAAAATACAGATTTTAAAACAATAACTAATTTATAATGCATTCAAAAATTTGATAAGATATTATAAAATTATATTAAAACCCGAAGACGTAAAATTATAAATTTATGAACACCTTTTAAGAAAATAAATTTTCTTTTATATTAATTAATTTATTATAATTAATCATTTATGGCTTACAAAAATACCAATACATTAACTATATTCATCTTATCATTTATATGATTAATAAATTTAATTTATAGATTCAGGGGTGAGGATATAATTATTTTGGAGGATTTACTATTCATAAGGGTCATATTACTATTTATAAGGATATGTTACTATTCCTCAAAAAATAATGATCCATAGGACTCAAAACATCTTAATGATCAAAAATGTGTATGTCGGATTTTCAAAATTCATATCACAGAAGAGAAAATATTATGTTTAAAGGTTACATAGTAAATATTTTTTCATCGTGTTGTGATTCCATGTAATTATATGACATAATTATGATAAGGAATTTTTCCATTGATAAATCATTGGGTCGTAACATTATTCCCCCCCCCCCTTGAAATTTCTCCTTCGAAATATCATTTTACTTTATAACCACAAATAGGTGTGTATAATTTTCCCTCTTTGCCTCATTCAGTTCCCATGCTGCCTCTTTTTTACTTATGATTACACCAGAGAACATTGACCAGGTGAGTAGTTTTGTTACGTAAAACTTAATCTCCTTGATCCAAGATCTTCACTGGCTACCCCTCATTAGAATGATCATCCTCTAACAGTTCCTCTTCTAAATAGAGTAAATGTAAAGTGTCTGATATGTACTTCCTTAATATAGATACATGAAAGACATCATGTGCTTTGCCCATGATAGGTGAAAGTTCTAGTCTATATGCCACAACTATAACATGATCATGAATCTTGAAGGGGCTGATATACCATGGTATTATCTTCCTATTCTTCCCAAATATCATATAGTTCTTTCATGGAGATATGCGGAGAAATACCAGGTCTCCATCTTTGAACTCCTGGTCTCATCGACGATTGCCTACATTAATCTTTTGTTCACTTTGGGCTGCCTTGATGTGATGATGAATAGTTTTTACCATTTCCACCATTTCTTCAACCATTTTAGGTATTAAATGCTTACGCTCACCAATTTATTACCAACACGTAGGTGTTCGACACCTTTTCCATAAAGGGTTTCGTATGGTTCCATTCAGATGATCGATGGTAAACAATTGTTGGAAGAGAATTCAAGCAGAGGAAGATGTTAGTCTCATCCTCCTTTTAAACCATATAACACACTCTCAATATATCATTTATTATATGAATATTCCACTAATATTGACCATCATTTTGAGGATGATAAGTCGTAATGATGGTCATTTCAGTACTTAGAGTTTGTTGGAGACTTCTCCCGAAAATTGATGTAAATCTCGGATCACTATCATATACAATATATAGTGGTACTTAATACATAATTACTACTTATTTGACATCTATCCATGAAATTTGATCAAATTTTAAGTCCTCTTGAGTTGTGATAAATGGATATGTCTTTATAATAAGATACATAGTGATCGATATAGCATTGTTTGCTCTAGATTTCCTTGGAAGTCCGTTGAAAAAGTCCATGGTGATGTTCTCAAACTTCCATGTTGGTATGGGTAGTGGTGGAATCATCTACATAGACATATATCTCTCAGCCTTCACTTGTGGACATACCAGGAGCACTGATATATACTCAACAATCTTCTTTTCAAATTGTCCAACAAAAAATCCTCTCAAAGATCCTAATACATCATTATGGTCTCCAGGTGGATTGAGATGGTTGAGCTATGTGTGTCATTCCAAATATCATTCTCTATCTTTGAATTTAATGATAAATATAGTCATGACATAAACATTACAACTCCTTCTTCATTAATCTTGAACACTGTGAATTTCAATTTTTAATAGCTTCCTCCCTTTTTAGAATTTCCACATCGTTTCTTTGAGAATAACTTATTTTCTCCAAGAGGGATTATTGATAAATCATTTGAGAAAGTATTGATTATTTTCTTCCCTTATTGATTCCCACGTCCGTCGTCTTTAACTCTAAGAAGATTGGATCCTTTTCAACTATCATCATTGATAAAGATGCAATATCTTTTCTAATTATAGCATTTTCCACCTTTTTTTCTTTACCAAGATGGTATTGGATTGAGCAGTCATAATCCATTTTTAGTTATATCCATCTTAAATGGTGTATGCTAAGCTCTTTCTGTCTGAATATATATTTTAGAATCTCGTGATCTGTATATATCTCTCACTTCTCCCCATAGAGATAATGTCCCTTGATTTTTAATGCAATGCTCATAGAGGCTAACTCCAGATAATTTGTAGAATAGTTTTGATCATGGATTTTCAGCATTTTTGAGGTGTAGGGTATCATAGTATCATTTTTCATCAGACCACTACCTAAGACATTATTTGAAGCATCATTGTACACCACAAAGGTTTATCCACTTGTTCGGAGTGTGAGTATTGGTGTAGTGATTATCCTCTTCTTCAACTACTTAAAATATTCTAGACATTCGTGAGTCTAGAAAAACATTAATCCTGAAGTGCCCAGATCAGTGTGAATCACTGAGAGGGGGAGGGGGTGAATCAGTGATCCCTTAAAACTTTTTACTAATTGATTCCTTAATCAATTAAACCTCTATGGCTGGTTAAAGCCTCGATCCACTCTTCTTGTATCTCTCACCTTTCCACGAATGATGCAGTAAATGTAAAGGCACTGGACACAAGGATTTACAAGGTTCGGCACCAAAGGCCTACATCCTTGCCATTCTCTCTCAGCATGGATTCTCCCATTATAACTTGTTAGAATTACAATGGTCGATACAGCTTCCCACCGTATCTCTCCTGAGTCCCACAGGAGGGTCTTTATACTGCTTCACACAGTGTTACCAGAGTCCCACTGGCCTGCTCCAGAATCCCACTGAAGACTTCTTCTCCCTGAGTCCCACAGGGTCTTCTCCTGGCTCCTCGAGTCGCACGAGTAGCTCTTCTTCACTTTAAGTTTCTTCAAGTAACTTCAGCAGTCTGGGATAAAGACTGCTGGCCTTGCTCTTCTCTTCTGATCACTTGTGGTTGATCAGGCTCTTCTCAATCTACTGCAAACTCAGACAAACAATATCTTTCACTTCAGTCTGGCTCAGTCTCAGTTGCACACCACTGATTTAGCACTGTTCACGTGTTCACGTGCATGCATGAATGCATGCACTCCTCCTTTCCTCTTCTTGGTGCAGTAGACCCACAAAGGGTGTAGTATCTTTAAGCACACACCACCTTCTCACTTCTTCACACACTTTAATCTCTTTTGATTACACACATAAATGTGTGTTATACACTAGTGTGAGTCTTCCACTTCTTTCTTCTTTTATGTGTGTTTACTTTTAGTGCACACACCTAGGTTCGGCCACTTCTTTAATTTGCACACAATTGTTTCACTTTAGCACACACATGAGTTGGGCCTTCACACTTCTTGTTGCACACCCTTAAATGGCCGTAGGGTGTTCCTCTTTAATTTGCACACACACACACTCAAATGAGGTGTGGTCTTCAATTCACCCACACAAGGCTACGGCCTATTCAATTCTAACACACACACAAAGTGTGGTCTTCCCTTGGTGCACACAAGGCACTAAGGCCTTGGCCTTCTATTCTTTTGCACACACACAAATGTGGTGGCCTTCCTCCTTATGCACACACACGGCCACGGCCTTCCTTCTCACTTTGCACACACAAGGCATGCAAGCCTCGGGTCCCCTTCTTGTTTAGAACAAGGCAATGCCTTGGCCTTCCACTTGCACACACTGCCCAAACTCTTTTATTCTTCTTTGCACACACCCAAGGTATCCTCGGTCGTCTTCCTCCTTCACTTGGAACACAAGCACAAGTCTCGGGTCTTCTTCAGCACACCTACTGCTCAAACATAAAATGAAGGCGCGCAAGGGGTGCGGCCAACTTCTTTTCTTTTATCGTGCAAGGACATGGGTGCACAAGCACTCGGGTGTGCAGCGTGCAACACCACGAGGCGCGCAAGCCACAAGGGTGCAAAGACACCTTGGGCGCGCAAGCTTCTCCTGCCGCGCAAGTATGCGGGCAGGGAGAGCTCTTCCTGTCGCGCAAATAATGCGCACAGGGGACTCCTCTTTCGGGCCTCGGGTGGCACCGAGAACAACAGCCGCGCAAGTGCTTTGCGCGGCGGCTTCTTCTTCGCGAGGCAGAGGCACATGCGAGACACAAATCTTCAACAAGGTTTCAGCGCATCAGCCAGCGGCACAGAGGGCTCGGCCTCATTTTTATAGGCAGAGACTGCCTCAGATTATCCGCGTGCAATAACTTCAAACACCCGAGATCTTCGGATCTTCAATATTCGGTGAAATCTTGTTTTTCTCCTCAGTTTCCACCGCGGGTTCTTTCCTTAATTTTCTCCACGTGCATGCGACTTTGAACGCATGCACGGCCTCTTTAATTCCAATCCATGCATGCAAAGCTCGAACACCAACTGGCCTCGGCACCTTCGGTTTGCCTTCGGCCAAATCTCGAATCCTTCTCTCGTTGCATGCAAGCCCACTTTTTAATCATGGAACAATTCGTCTTGGCCAGACGATCACAGTGGAGGCTTCACTTCCTTCAGAGGTGGCTGGGAACCCGAAATCCATCTTCGGGAAGCCTCTGGTTCGAAGGAGGTACGCGGGAGGCTTCGGCTCGAGCTCGAGGAAGAGGAAGGTCTCTTAGCCGTCGGATCAGGCAATCGATTAACCTTGGACGACCTGGATTAGATCGCGGCGCCGCGGATGGATCGTGCGGCACAGATCAAGCGCGCGATCAATCGAGCGGGTCAGATTCGCTCCCGGGAAATTTTCCGCGTCCCACATCGAAACGGGGCGCGGTTTTCTCGCGGTTTATTACCCAGCCGCTGCCGGCTACTCCACAATTGAACTCTCTCCCTCCACGGTGCCGCCCTGCACCGTGTTCTCCCTGCGGGTGCGCTCTGCGCCCAATCTCTGCTCCTGCGGGCGCGCTCTTAGCGCCCACTATGCTCCTCCGGCGCGCGGGTTTCACCACCGCGTGCCCTCGGGGGCTTATACACGGCCCCCTGCGCTCCTCCGGGCGTGCCCCAGCGCCTCTGTGGTGTCTGCGGGTGCGCCCCTGCCGCCCTGAGCTCGCCCCACGGGTTCCCCCTTGGGCGTGGCGCCTTAGGCCCACATGAGCCTTGGGGTTGAACCCACAAGGTGCTCACGGGCTGGCCATATTTTTTGGCAAAGTAACAAATAGGACTTTGTCAAAAACAAAGTCCTCCATGAAAAATACCAATTCTGAATGCCAAATGCCTCCTCCTCTTCTTCTAAGCCATTCTTCCTCTTCTCTTCTTCTTCTTCTTAGAATTCCTCCATACTTCTTAAACAAATATTCATCACTTAGGAATGGAAATTCTTGAAGGTTCTTCATCTTCAACCGAGCTCCTTAATCACATAAATTCTTCAATAAACATCAATGATCCAATTAGAGGTCAAGTTGGATCTTCTTCTGATTCACATGCACTAAAAGTTAGCACATGGACTGCTTTAATCCACGTCATCCACTTAGAAGTTGTGGATGGATCTCTTGCTTCTCCTCATGCATTGTCAGTACAATGCATGGTCATCAAACAATGTTGTGACATTGTATCATCATGATACAAGTTCTATGAACTTAAAGATCAGCTCAACAATCGTCAGATTTACATGAAGAATGTTTCAACCATATTCTCCAATGCCACTTAGTGAATCTCCTAAGTGACATTCCTCTAAGTTCCATGGCCATTCTCCTTTACCACCAACACCATCACAACCTTTTTCATTCACATCTTGACAATCTTTGACTTCCATTCATTGTAAGACAAAAACATGCCTCATTAACAACCTCATTGACAACAAATGCAACACAATGCACTTCAATCTCCCCCTTTGTATTTGTTGTCAATACACTCCTTCAGCACATATGAATGGGTAAATATGTGTGCCAATATTTCTCCCCCTTATTGGCAATCAAATGCAATGGTGTGGTGTGGTTCTCTTCCAGAAATATCTTCCTCCCATCGAAAAGTATCTTCTTGAAAAACACTAGGAGAGGGATGATGTCACATGTTCTCATTAGCAAAGAACCTTTAGTAAATCAGCTCCAAGTCTACTTGGGCTAACCCGGTGTAGAAAACAAGAGTGATATGACCAAGGAATTCAAAGCTGTCCAAAATTCACTGTACATGTGAGATCATGCTTAGGGGTTTGAAATTTTTCAGATATACCAATGAATTGCTAAATCCTGCACATACTTCACAAAACTCATTAGAAAGTTCAGGTGCAAAGATAAAGCTCCCCCTTTCATCCATTTGTCTTCAATCCATACTCCCCCTTAATTGACAAGATAAACTCAATTAAGAAACAAGGGATGAAAGTATGATTGGAATACCTTCACTTTTCTCAAGATGGTATTAATCTAAGAATGCCATCTTCTTCAGATTGGCTCCCCCTCAAGGGGTGCACTCCATTCAATCCAAACCATCCTCCAGCTGAGAATGATCATCATCATCAATTCCCTGCAATGTCAGCACATGTAAATACCAATAGTACAAGGGAATAAGATGGAACCTCCTTGGTTCATCAATGTGAACAACAAGGTTGAGAAGATTCTCTCAACCGAGATGTCCCATTTTCACCATTCTTCACACTTGCACATTTGATCTTCAATGATGTTTGTGCTGGTGTGGATCTCAAAACATCTTCATGTGAAATCTTCTTCTTCTCTTTTGCTTTAGCAATTTCCAGTACTTCCTCTTCAGCTCTTTGTAGATCTTTAGCAAGTTGCAACTGATTTGGCCATATGACTAGTAAATCATTTGGAAGAGTGGCCTCAGTTTTGGAAGTTCCACATGGTTCCTTAGATACTGTCAAGCTACCTCTCTTAGGCAACTTGTTCTCAATCAATCCCTTCTTCTTCTGGATTGATTGTCTTTTGGAGTTCAGTCTGCTTCTATTTAGTTTCATGGCTTCTTTACAAAGGTCCATGATGTGTCCTTTCTTTCCACAGTAGAAGCATGTTTTCTTGGTGGTCCTTCTGGATGCATCACCCTTCTTGGATTTCAATTCCAAGGACTTCTCTACATTCTTCAAACTCTTCTTGGGAGCATCTTCCACTTTCTTCTGCTTGCTTCCCAAGGAATCTTTTTGAGCCAGGTTCAGTGATCTTTTCTTCTTTTGAGCTCGGGATACAGTTGGAGATTGACATGTATCTTTTTGACCACTTTTGCAAGCATCCCAGATGTTGTCAAGCAATCCAAATCTGTTAGCAGTAAACAGATGTCTCTGGACCTGTGGATGCTGCTTCTTTTCTTCTGGCTTGCTCCCCCTAGGCATGGGCTTTCTCTGTGCTTTGGCATTCAGTGGATTGTACCAACAATCCTTTGCACAATGCCCATACTTGTTACAACACCAACACTGACCCACGAATCTTGACCTCTTCAGTCCTTCTGATTGTAGGGTACTTTTCTTGACCTGTTGTGCTGTTTCAGGAGAGCTCTGCTTCTTTACTGTCTTCATCCATATTTGTTTGGAATTATTCTTCCATCCTTCACTTTTTGTGGAAACACAATTAGAAGCATCAGTACAAGATGGTATGGATGGTACCTTCTTTTTAGAAGAAGTTGCCCTTTCATTAGAGGATGTCTTTCTTTTAGAATCATCCTGCTCAATGCATACTTGAGTAGCAACATTTCTCCTTTCAGCTGACTGGGAGGCTTCAGCTTTGGGTGATTGCAGATTTTTCAATATCACCTCTAGTTCTAAGCATTTCATGTTAAGGGAGTTCTTCTCATCCTCAACAGTTCTTAGCCTTCCTTCCCATTTTTCTTCCAGCTGTTTTATCTGGTCTTCATGCACCTTCTTTAATTCTTGCAATGAATTGTCCAGCTCCTTCACCAATTTGACTTTTTCTTCAAGTTGAGCATCTCTGACAACCATTGATACTTTGTGCAGCTTCTCCAGTGCATGGAACACTTCTTTGATAATTATCAAAAAAATTTCTTTCTCAGAAGTGCTCCTTTGCAATTCTTCACAGGTATCTTTATATCTTTCATTTCAAAGGGAAACAGTTTCATCCTTGGCATTCACCAGCTTTCTGAGAGTGTTGGTTATGCCAACCCTTTTTGCCAACTGATCTTCCATAGCATTGGCTTCTTCTTCTAACTGTGATTTTTCTTCATGAAGATCATGGATGCCTGTAGCTATACACTTTTCCACTTCCATGGGAACTGTCTTCTGAAGATATTTGAGTGCACTCTGAAGATCATTCATTGTTTCAACTTCATCACAGCTAGGACAGGCTTTCTTCATCTTCTTGGCCTGTTTCTTCTTTCTATTTTTCTGAGTCTTGGAAGATATCTCCATTTGAGGCTGGTCGCTCGTTTCCTCAAACCTGCACTCCATATAGACTCTCTTGGATCTTTTAGAGGCAACCTCCCTCTGATACCAATTGAAGTGCCCAGATCAGTGTGAATCACTGAGAGGGGGAGGGGGTGAATCAGTGATCCCTTAAAACTTTTTACTAATTGATTCCTTAATCAATTAAACCTCTATGGCTGGTTAAAGCCTCGATCCACTCTTCTTGTATCTCTCACCTTTCCACGAATGATGCAGTAAATGTAAAGGCACTGGACACAAGGATTTACAAGGTTCGGCACCAAAGGCCTACATCCTTGCCATGCTCTCTCAGCATGGATTCTCCCATTATAACTTGTTAGAATTACAATGGTCGATACAGCTTCCCACCGTATCTCTCCTGAGTCCCACAGGAGGGTCTTTATACTGCTTCACACAGTGTTACCAGAGTCCCACTGGCCTGCTCCAGAATCCCACTGAAGACTTCTTCTCCCTGAGTCCCACAGGGTCTTCTCCTGGCTCCTCGAGTCGCACGAGTAGCTCTTCTTCACTTTAAGTTTCTTCAAGTAACTTCAGCAGTCTGGGATAAAGACTGCTGGCCTTGCTCTTCTCTTCTGATCACTTGTGGTTGATCAGGCTCTTCTCAATCTACTGCAAACTCAGACAAACAATATCTTTCACTTCAGTCTGGCTCAGTCTCAGTTGCACACCACTGATTTAGCACTGTTCACGTGTGCACGTGCATGCATGCATGCATGCACTCCTCCTTTCCTCTTCTTGGTGCAGTAGACCCACAAAGGGTGTAGTATCTTTAAGCACACACCACCTTCTCACTTCTTCACACACTTTAATCTCTTTTGATTACACACATAAATGTGTGTTATACACTAGTGTGAGTCTTCCACTTCTTTCTTCTTCTAAGTGTGTTTACTTTTAGTGCACACACCTAGGTTCGGCCACTTCTTTAATTTGCAAACAATTGTTTCACTTTAGCACACACATGAGTTGGGCCTTCACACTTCTTGTTGCACACCCTTAAATGGCCGTAGGGTGTTCCTCTTTAATTTGCACACACACACACTCAAATGAGGTGTGGTCTTCAATTCACCCACACAAGGCTACGGCCTATTCAATTCTAACACACACACAAAGTGTGGTCTTCCCTTGGTGCACACAAGGCACTAAGGCCTTGGCCTTCTATTCTTTTGCACACACACAAATGTGGTGGCCTTCCTCCTTATGCACACACACGGCCACGGCCTTCCTTCTCACTTTTCACACACAAGGCATGCAAGCCTCGGGTCCCCTTCTTGTTTAGCACAAGGCAATGCCTTGGCGTTCCACTTGCACACACTGCCCGAACTCTTTTATTCTTCTTTGCACACACCCAAGGTATCCTCGGCCGTCTTCCTCCTTCACTTGGCACACAAGCACAAGTCTCGGGTCTTCTTCAGCACACCTACTGCTCAAACATAAAATGAAGGCGCGCAAGGGGTGCGGCCAACTTCTTTTCTTTTATCGTGCAAGGACTTGGGTGCACAAGCACTCGGGTGTGCAGCGTGCAACACCACGAGGCGCGCAAGCCACAAGGGTGCAAAGACACCTTGGGCGCGCAAGCTTCTCCTGCCGCGCAAGTATGCGGGCAGGGAGAGCTCTCCCTGTCGCGCAAATAATGCGCACAAGGGACTCCTCTTTCGGGCCTCGGGTGGCACCGAGAACAACAGCCGCGCAAGTGCTTTGCGCGGCGGCTTCTTCTTCGCGAGGCAGAGGCACACGCGGGACACAAATCTTCAACAGGGTTTCAGCGCATCAGCCAGCGGCACAGAGGGCTCGGCCTCATTTTTATAGGCAGAGACTGCCTCAGATTATCCGCGTGCAATAACTTCAAACACCCGAGATCTTCGGATCTTCAAGATTCGGTGAAATCTTGTTTTTCTCCTCAGTTTCCACCGCGGGTTCTTTCCTTAATTTTCTCCACGTGCATGCGACTTTGAACGCATGCACGGCCTCTTTAATTCCAATCCATGCATGCAAAGCTCGAACACCAACTGGCCTCGGCACCTTCGGTTTGCCTTCGGCCAAATCTCGAATCCTTCTCTTGTTGCATGCAAGCCCACTTTTCAATCATGGAACAGTTCGTCTTGGCCAGACGATCACAGTGGAGGCTTCACTTCCTTCAGAGGTGGCTGGGAACCCGAAATCCATCTTCGGGAAGCCTCTGGTTCGAAGGAGGTACGCGGGAGGCTTCGGCTCGAGATCGAGGAAGAGGACGGTCTCTTAGCCGTCGGATCAGGCGATCGATTAACCTTGGAAGGCCTGGATTAGATCGCGGCGCCGAGGATGGATCGTGCGGCGCAGATCAAGCGCGCGATCAATCGAGCGGCTCAGATTCGCTCCCGGGAAATTTTCCGCGTCCCACATCGAAACGGGGCGCGGTTTTCTCGCGGTTTATTACCCAGCCGCTGCCGGCTACTCCACAATTTAACTCTCTCCCTCCACGGTGCCGCCCCGCACCGTGTTCTCCCTGCGGGCGCGCTCTGCGCCCAATCTCTGCTCCTGCGGGCGCGCTCCTAGCGCCCACTATGCTCCTCCGGCGCGCGGGTTTCACCACCGCGTGCCCTCGGGGGCTTATACACGGCCCCCTGCGCTCCTCCGGGCGTGCCCCAGCGCCTCTGTGGTGTCTGCGGGTGCGCCCCTGCCGCCCTGAGCTCGCCCCACGGGTTCCCCCTTGGGCGTGGCGCCTTTGGCCCACATGAGCCTTGGGGTTGAACCCACAAGGTGCTCACGGGCTGGCCATATTTTTTGGCAAAGTAACAAATAGGACTTTGTCAAAAACAAAGTCCTCCATGAAAAATACCAATTCTGAATGCCAAATGCCTCCTCCTCTTCTTCTAAGCCATTCTTCCTCTTCTCTTCTTCTTCTTCTTAGAATTCCTCCATACTTCTTAAACAAATATTCATCACTTAGGAATGGAAATTCTTGAAGGTTCTTCATCTTCAACCGAGCTCCTTAATCACATAAATTCTTCAATAAACTTCAATGATCCAATTAGAGGTCAAGTTGGATCTTCTTCTGATTCACATGCACTAAAAGTTAGCACATGGGCTGCTTTAATCCACGTCATCCACTTAGAAGTTGTGGATGGATCTCTTGCTTCTCCTCATGCATTGTCAGTACAATGCATGGTCTTCAAACAATGTTGTGACATTGTATCATCATGATACAAGTTCTATGAACTTAAAGATCAGCTCAACAATCGTCAGATTTACATGAAGAATGTTTCAACCATATTCTCCAATGCCACTTAGTGAATCTCCTAAGTGACATTCCTCTAAGTTCCATGGCCATTCTCCTTCACCACCAACACCATCACAACCTTTTTCATTCACATCTTGACAATCCTTGACTTCCATTCATTGTAAGACAACAACATGCCTCATTGACAACCTCATTGACAACAAATGCAACACAATGCACTTCAAATTCCTTTTGTGTTATAATTGTCATTATGTTTGAAAATTTTGAAAAGTTCCTCACAAAGTGTCGATAATACACGACTAGACTTATAAAGATGCGCTCTCCATTACAGATGTTGGCATGGGAAAATCTTCAATTTCGGTTATCTTGGAAGGGTCAATAGATATCCCATTTCTGGTGATAATAATCCCCAATAATGAAACATCATCCATCCAAAACTCAAATTTACTATAAATTCAATAAAACTTCTCCCTTAGAAAATTATTTAACACACAATTCACCATATTCAGAAGTTCTTCCTTTTACTTATATTATATCAGAATATCATCAATAACGACTACCACAGATTTCTTTCGGTAATCTCTAAAGACTATATTCAATAAATACATGAAAATTATAGAGAATTAGTGAGTCTGAATGGAAACAATATGAAATCATAGTGCCCATACCTCATTTGAAAGGATGTCATGGAAATATCTTCCTTCCTCACTGTTAATTGCATATATCCCACCCAATGTTCATCATTAAGTAAAAACTAATCCCACGAAGTAGATAGGATAATTAATCTATTTGTGAATGGGGATACTTGTTCTATATCATTATTTTACTAAGCTCTAAATAATCCATGTATATGCATATTGACCCATCTTTAACCTTAACTAAGAGGACTAGCGCGCCCCAGGGGGAAGCACTTGGGAAAATAATTCACTTCCCTAGATTATACTATAGCAGCTTCTTTATCTCTTACAACTCTACAGTGTCCATTATATTAAGTTCCCAAGATATAGGCAGATATCTAGTAATATGATCAATGAGAACTCAACCTCTCTATTAAGAGGAATATTATGAAACTATTTAGGGAAAACATCACTATAATCTTTCATGACGATCATGAAATCAAGATTGATTCAATCAATTGCCTCAATCATTTTATCCATACATTATTTCCCATAAGTAATTAATATCCACACTTTAGAAAATTATTCTAATATAAATTCATCTTCCTCGATAAACTTGTATTGAATTAGAGGAAGCTTCGGGATAGGAAGAGTGTTCAATTTATACTAATAGTTGATTTTGGATTTTTATAAAGATAGTCAATCCATTCCCAATATAGTATCAAACTACACTTATGGAATTATAATGAGATTTTATGGGAGGTTAAGTCAACAAAAAGAAACTGGGAAGGAGCTATAAACTGTTGATGCAATAACCACCCCATTTTCTATTCTCATGGATAAAATATCTTCCAAATTTTAAGGTGGTTCATGAATATTTATACTATACTTGCATGATATGAATGAATATGTAGAACTATAATCAAATAATACATTCACTATTATTTAATGAATAACTAGAGTATATGTCACCACGTCTTTTTCTAGCTCCACTTCAGCAGTGGTGATAGCATAATTCGTTCATTGTTTCCTTGGAGGTTTTTTGATTGCCTCTGGCACCCCCGACTTAGGGAAATTGTTCAAATAGTGCCCATAATCCTTGAGGTTGCAACACTTCACTAAAGACTAGGTGTTGAAATGAACCATCCTTTTCTCATCAAAATTACCAGGAATTTCAATACCACTTTGGTAGTTTTAATCCGGATGTCTCATCTTTCCACATTTGAAGCAATTCCTAGTTCTATTTAGACAGTTCCCAAGATGAATCGCCCTACATTTTCTAAACATGGGATGATCGATCTTATTTCCATCATGGGATTTATGTGCGGTACTACCCACATTAAAATCCATTTTATCTTTATTGTCACCAGGCCCACGATACCGATGAGGTTCTGCGATCCCCATTTCATTCATGAGGTTACAACAGAAAATCACTTCATAATTTTCAAAGTCTCAAATTTCTTACTCTTTTCATAGACTGACATTTAGTCATATAATGAAGTTATCCACCTTGAATTCAGTGTTCCAGGAAAATCTATAGGCACACCTTTATTGCCTTGTGATTTTTTCCTCATACGCCCCGATGGACTCATCTTCCTTATGCTTGAGTTTGAGGAACTCTCTTTCCAACCTGAGATTGAGGGTTTGGGGAAAATATTTGTGGAAAAACACTCTCATGAATTACTCCAAATCAATGGATTAATTTTCCTCTTAGGGATTAATATTCTTGATCAGTGTCCACCACTGATTATCATCCCCCTCAAAACAATAGACTGGAATCACTACTTTCTCTAATTATGAGCACTGGAGGAAAGATAATATCTTTTCTATGGAGTTAATCCATAGATCTGCGAGGATTGGATTGGAATATCCACTAAACATGGGAGGGATTTTATGTATAAGGGATTCAATTAAAACTTGTCTTTCCATGGATGAGGATGGTGTTTCACATGATTAAAGTTCTTATTCTTAACATGATCCAGCTGAGAAAGTACTTTATTTATGTTTTCATCACCCTTTCCCATCATATTCAGCATATCACTAGGTAAAAAATTACATTACCTATCACAATTATTGTTGTAATGTGTTCTTATATTTCAAACCATTAGCTAATTTTTTTTACAATTATAGAGCTTTAATACATAGATATTAAGCAATAAATTGAATCTTTGAAAATTATTGGATAAACATGTAGAGAATAAGTATATACTAACTTGTGATTTCGAAGGTTTCAATCTATGTTATCCTTGATTTATTTATTATATTATTTTCATAAAATATTTTTTTGTTCCTTTAATAATTGTTTGTACTATTCTCATGAATTTACCAAACAATATACGATGGGAGTGTCAAACCATGATTGAAGCAATTCCCATTATAATACACTATTTCTTGCTCGAGTCAAGCGTAATGTGTTTTTTTCTAGATTTATATCTAGATACATTTTCTCCAGAGCCACCTCTACCTATTTCTATCTTTCCATGGATGTATTTTCTTAATAAACCACTTAATTTATACTTACCAAAATTTAACGGTATTTTCTTATACATAGTCTCATTTTTAATGATATTACTAATGTTCTCTATTCCTAATCACAAAAAATAACTAGACCATAAACTGATACCAACTATAATGACCTTATCCTTTTACATATAACATTACATGTCTGTATTAATAATTATTCATCTGAGTACATGACCAGGATCATGAAGTCCAGTGTATTTGAGGATTAGGTACATAAAATATAAAACCTGGTACTCCAAAATAATCATTATTTAATCTTCATAAATAGATATTAACTTCATTTGAGGCCATACATCTAGATAGGGTACCATAGGGATCACATGAACAATGATATGAGCTAAAATCCCATTATGACTATAAACAAAAGAATATGGATTTAGCACAAGGGTTATAGATCATGACATAATGATATAAAATGGAATATAGTATCATAACATATAGACATTGGATCATATAAACATTAAATAATAGAAATGTGGAAGCAACATAAATCATGACATTAGCATGATTCAAGGCTCTTTGCACAATGTGGTGCACAATTCATGGTTAACCACAAAAACTATTGGACATGGTTGCACAAGTCAAAGAAAACCTCTACGACTGTTGCACATAACGTCTCATGAGACTAAAAATTACCCATTAAATTGGAGAAATATCAAGGTGTACACATATTAACATGTTCATTAATATGGATTCAACATAAAGAATCATTAATAATCTATCATACATAAACATAAGGGTATCATAATCATGTCAAAAAGATTAATAGATGGGTGTATCAAACAAGTGTTCGTAGAATAAAGGAATTAAAACATACATGGAAATTTATAAGGTATAATAGGCATATAAAATTTTATGTGATGTAAAATAGAAGTGACAAAATTTAAGAAGAGTATATAATAATTTTTACCATTAAAACATTAATTGGTTTTTATGGAAAATAATATCGAGTCATTAAAATTGAAAAGGGAATATTATTTTTGAATAAAAAAAAGTGATACAAGAAGTTTTTAATATTAATATTTTTTTTCTAAATACAATAGTATAGGAAAAATAGATCGTATAGTGTATATATACTTGGGTAAGAAATCATGGTGTTCTGTTAAAACAAGTTTGCTTATTAAGAATTATTGGGGAGAGAATCACTAAAAGCGTGTATATAACCGAAAGAGAATGAATGATGGATCATGAAACATGATTTTAAGAATATAACAAGTATAATTATGTTTTAAATAAAAATAAAATATAAAATTATTTGGGTAAAATGATAGATAGAGAAACCCGAACAAAATAATGGTTGTTCGGGTAGAATCCCTTACAGCATATCAGCAAGGTATTAGGTATACTTAGGAGGGATTTATAAGAAAGAAATGGATTTCACATATTTTATATATCATGAGGGAATTATGGTGGAGGTTTGAAATAATAATAGATCATTAGGTATTACACATAAAATGGCATAACATAGAGGTCATTTTTCAATAAAAGTGAAATAGATAGTATCCCTTACATTATGTATAATAGTGTTGTCCACTAGATATTAATGACCTGAATAGTGAAATTATGTTAATTAATTAATTAATTGAAAACATATTGATCACTTAAATGATTTATTATATCGTTTTTGAGTTCATTCATAAACTTTTTGATTTGTTAAGATATTGAATTTCATTGTTCGGGTTTGTTTGTTTCCTTCGATTTAATGATCAGTTCACATCTATTAATCTTAGGAAACACATGTATGATGAAGGTGGTCATCCAAAATCAATGTTATATAAAATTAATGTTAATAAAAAAGATTAAATTTTTTTAGAATTCATTTTGTGATTTGGATTGATGTTGAGTCAATTTGTAAAACATCAATGTTAAATGCTTAGATTAACTTGGCGATTTTGATCATAATTAAACTGTTATGTATTATTATTCATCATAATGTATAGAAAAGGATTGTAGAACAAAAAATAAGATAAAATACATATAATATGATATGGTTAAATCATTAAAATGGTTTCATGACTAGTCTAGAAGATAGTAATAGGATTTGAATACCCATTGTCTTTGAATGTGGTAAATTAACACATCACCGACGATGTCTATACTACTAGTGTAAATGAAAAATAAAGTAGATATGATAATAACTTATTACATTATCATAACAAAATTCTAGTACATATAAGATACAGGAGAGGTCATAAAATTTTGGTGGGTAGAGGTATGTATATAAAAATAAACAAATTTACTTGAAAAGAATTTTAATGAAAAGAAAAGATGAATTCACTTCTTGTTTCATTCTTCCATGGGAGACACTTAATAGGAGAGGTTTGGGTATTTTTAATAGAATAATTAAGGTTTTGCATGTGTTAGGAGCTTGGGGAGATATTTGGGAAGAATTTAGGTAAGCCACAAGGCCTGATGTGACTGATGATAAGATGAGAGTGTGTGGGGGGGGGGGGGGTTGTGGAGATAAGGAGGGTTTTCTTAATATATTAATCATTAGTTTATTATTTTTCAAAATGACATGTAATATTGATGACTCCATGACCAAAAATTTTACTATGATCATGTGAGTTTGATATTTGGGTTCTTACATCACTTATGATTTCATGAATAGTGGATTTAAATTATCTATTATTTATATGGTAAATTAATGTATTTTACTCTTCACCATAAATTCATGTATTTCTGAAAAATCCCATAAATTCATGGCAAAAATTTTTCAACATATAGAATTAAAAAATGAACTCCATTTTGAAAATATAATTATCTAAATATGATTAATTTATTATTTAAATAAAATAAAAATTTATAAGAAAAATACTTATTTTAAATCACTAACTGATTTTATAATGCTTTCAACAATTACATAAGGTCATATAAAATTATCATAAAACCAAAAGACATAAAATTTTATATTTGTGAACACCTTTTAGGAAAGTAAATTTTCTATTAAATTAATTAATTACTTTTATTTAATTACTTATGACGTACTAAAAAATCAATACTTTTACAATGATTATATTATAACGTATAAGATGGGTGAATTTTATTTATAAATTCATGGGTGAGGTTACTATTATTAAGATGATTTACTATTCATAAGTTTCATATTAATATTTATAAGAGTGGGTTACTATTTATTAAAAATGTTTGTTCGGTAGGACTCCAAACATCTTCTTGATCACAAACGTGTATGTGAGATTTTTGAATTTCAAATCCTAGAAGCGTCAATATTATGTTTAATGGTCACACAATACATATTAGTTCATTATGTTATGATTTTACTTAATTATATGAAATAATTATAATAAGGAGTTTTTTCAATGAAAAAAATAGGTCATTATAGAAATGGTCGATTAAAAGAAATTAAATACCTTCCACTCTAAACACCAATGCATCATCTATGTCACCATCATGTCCCTCCATCCCATACAAGTTCATTCCTGTTTGATGGTGGAAAATTTCACAATAATTGAAGCATATGTTCCCATGAAAACAAATATAATCTTTAACATGTTCTTCTAAATCTCATCCTCTTTAGAAAATTACATCATTGGAACACTAGTGGCTTATAGAGATAGAACTCATAAGCACAATTCTGGAATTCTTCATCCCATACTCCAAATATGATGCCTGATCAGAAGTGGGTTCAGGATCATGTACCAAATCATGAAAAAACACACAATTTTATAAATGAGATTCTGGTCCAAGGGAGCATGTAATCATTATTTTTCATCAGTATCTTCTTCCGAGAATCAATTTACATTTCTTCATAGATTCCTTATTCAATAAAGCACCAGAAAAACGCATGGACGATTGTAAAAGATAATTGAGATCAAACATAAAGAATATTATTAGGTAAATTATTCCAATTAAATATGAAAACAATAATAGTATTTCAATATATCCAAATAAAAAGGAGGAATAAGGGTAGATCGAGATCATATTATTCATCAATATGCCATTACCAAACTACCAATAGATAATTAAGGCTTATTATAGTGACAGATGAATTTGAACTCACTCATAATTACCTCCTATATCCTAGAATGATAGTAAAAACAATATATTATCATAAAGTAAGGATTATCAACATGTATCTCTAAAACCGCTTTGTTGAAAACCATCATTGATAGCCTGATACTATAATACCCGATCTTGAAGAAAATGGGACCGAAGGGGATTCCCGATACCCATGGGATAGACAATAGAACCAAGAATAATTAAATATAATAGAGAGAACACATTTTCCAAAAATAAAGTGGAAGATAAAGTGTCATTTCTATATGATTAACACTATAAAATGATTAAGTACCAAAAACCAAACACGTATATCAAAAGTGAACGTGGTACATCATCAAATTAATCATAAAATGATAGGATACACTAAATATTCTAATGAAAACATTACTCCGTGAAAAAATGATAACAAACTTTCACCACCACAAGAGGTTCTTTCCCATTTCTTAGATCTGGGAGAAGTAATTCTAAAAATACTTTAAGAAATGGTATGTTGTGAAAATAACATTTGTGTCTCACCAAGTAATTCATCAAAATGTTCAATAATAATAAACCAAATCATAATTTCAATTTAGATGGAACATGTCATGAAAAAACATTTTCATATATAAGAAAAAACATGATTTAATTTAAAAATTATGTAAAACATTTCAAACATGTATTAAAAAAAATTTACTTAAAATAGATTATATAAATCACTTGGAATGAGTTAATATGTTTCATAAACAATGAAATACTTATAATAATAATATCACAAATTAATATGGTCGTATCCCTTATGTTATGATAGTTTCTATTTATTATATCTGCACTCATCTCATATCAAGGATCATTAAAATATACATGCACATGTATCTCAGGCTAAGGTCTAATATGACTCATAAACATCCCATCAAGGATATGGTTTAAATAACTCATTTTTTATAAGAGTTTCAATTATCAATCTATTTGCAGGGAATTACCATCCAAGAATTCTAATCCCAAATAACCCAGTAACTATGTAGAATTGAATGTTATCAATCTCTCAATAAATTTTGGGAAAATTATCTCATTTAAAATAATCATCATTTACAATTCAATTCCCCAATTTTGAATTTCAATATTCCAATTTAGTTTCAAACCCAAAAAATAAGTTTTTCATAAATTCATGTCTTCTCATTACAAAACCAATTATATGTTTTTATCAATTAAATTCAATAAATTTTCTAAAATCAATTATCACATCACATCATCAATTCCATCAATTTGAAAATATTCCCCTAATTGAAATTCCATTATAATTTGGGTCATTTTACGATATCCATACTTTATAAAATTTGAATTCAAAGTCACATAAAACTGAGTTTTCAGAAATAAATTAAAACTGAATTCAAGAAAATAACCAAACTAAAATATTGATCCTAATTAAAATTTTAAACATATCAACCTACCTGTACTCATGATATAAAATATCAAGACCTACAAAGGGATCCACAAATGAAAAAAGATGAAAATGAAGATCAATAAATTGAACCTAAAATCAAGATACTTTTAAAAATGAGTTTTGATCTATAAAAACATAATGAAATATTACTATATATGGAGGAGATTAAAAGATGGTGGTACAATACACATGACAAGAAACTCACTTACCAATAAGAGATCAAATGAAATATGACACACATCATTCTGACCCGAAAGGGTTTGGATTTGAAGGAATAGGTTCCTTAGAGTATCCAAAGGATGGGAAATATATTTAGGTTGAACAAGGTTAATAAAGGGATGAAATGGGGTATAATAAAATATAATCCAATTTTTTTAATAAAAAAGATAAATATACATGTTTAGATGGGTAGGACCGCAACCTATAAACATCTAAAAAATTCAAATTTTAAACTAAAGAACCTATAATGAATTCCAAAACTAATAATGATAAAAAATAAGAATTAATTAATATATAAATATTTGAAATAGGTTTTTACATTAATCCACTTAATTTTTTATTCAACTTCATATTGTATTTTTGTATAAGGTTTTTTTGAGTTTAAAAAAGGTGTTTTTTCTAGAAACTATTTTAATGATCATAATTACTATCATTTTAATTATTTTTAAATACTCTGATGAGGAATGAATTGAATTAAATTTTTTGACCAAATTTAAATAAATATTAACATAGAATCATGAAAATATATTTTTATTCATAAATTTATTTTAAAACAATTTATTTATTACAAAATACCCTTCTTAGAAACCATCTTTTTGGTCGTGTCTCATATGTATTTTAAAATTTAATTTTTCCTCCTATGTAAATTTAATTATTTAAAATGATTTCCATTTTTGGAATATTAATAATTTACATTATCTAAAATTTTCAATTTAACATTTTCCTTACATTATAGTGAAATGTATTAAAAATAAATTATTATTGTTATCGTGAAATAGTGTTTACTATATTTTAAACTAAAAATTAATTAGTAAAAAAGACTAAAAAACATGTAAAAAACTATTTATATCCATATTTAATCCTTATAATGTGTAATTATTAATAATTACTAATATTTTATACCTTTTTCTCTTGAAAAACATGGTTATAAAATTTTATTTTCACGAATTACATGTGTGACACTCACCTCACCTATATAAGACTACCTCCCCTATTATTTTCATCACACTATAAAACACTATCTGTTTGGAAAATAATTGTAAAAATAATTTCTAAAATTTAATAATATAATTTTAAAATCCATTTATTGGATGTAAATCCATTATAGGAATTCATTTTGTATAATCCTAAAAAGGGGGTTAGAGATGAGGTAAAATTCTTAACAATGATTTTTTTTATTTCCACTAACACCACCATAAAAAATCATAAATTGTAATCATATTATATAAAATATATCATATATATATATATATTTTATTATATTAAAATAATAACCAAAATCCCCATCCTCTTCAAAAAAATGAGATATGAAATCATCATTTGTGTGTACGGAAAACTACGACCTCGCGAATAGATGTCATTCATTTTGCATAATCGCCTCCAATAGATTTTGGTTATGATTGATTTAAAATATATATTTTACATTTGTAAAATATTTATAATTCTTTATTTATTATGTCACATATTATTTTTACATTCCAATATATATGAGATATGATTAGGTCGTTAGTCTGTATGGAGTACTAATGCCTCATAATGAAATGTGATTGTTTTTAACTAATTAATTACATGGAAGGTAATGAGGAGAATGTTAATGAATATTTGTAATATAAGTGACATATTAATTATATTAATTATGTATTTATAATTATGAATGTATAACATAACCTTTTAATTCTTACACTAAATCATGATATTGTTGTTCTTATAGGTTTGGACTACAACCTCCAAGAAGCGATGTGATTATTTTTTTCATCACCACATCCCATGAATGATATATATAGGTAGATTTTGGGAAATAATTTAGTATTATTATATTATTATCATTCATGAAATATAATATAATACATACCTTTTTTCAATAATTATCATTGAAAAATTGAAACTTTACTCTTGCATATGTATGGCCTACCGTGCCCATGATCTTAACATATGTATATTTTCATAAAACAATTTCATGATAGATTTAAAAATTGTAAATAATGAATAAATATGACAATTATTTCATTAATAATAATATTTATATGTTAAATAATAATAAATTTTACCACATTCATCAAACCAATGTCATTTTGAATTAATAAACTGAACATCTCACAAATAACCACATTGACATAACTAGTTAAGAATTAAAATTTGTATTTATTAATATATAGAAGAAATTATTTATGTTCTAGTTATAAAACATGGAAATTTATAATAATAAATTAATTAATCGATATAATATTATAATATTGGCAATAAAATATATTCAAGGAACCTCTTAAAACGATTTAAATGTTTTTCTCATATAAATTTTACTTCTATGAGGCATATATTATATTCAATAATTTTTTCTCTGGTTTATATACTACCCATTAATGTATTTTATTAATTTGTTGGAAATTATTATGAATTAAAAATACATATAGGTTATCAATTTTCTTGGTTTTTTGATCAAGATATTACCATGTCTACAAGGGACATCATCTCAATTTCCATTCATTGAGGCATATTGTAATGTTACACACATAACATCTTTTATGAGGTGTATCTAGAGCGTCTTTAAATTTTATATCACCAAAACCCTTATGTAAATTTTATTTAATGAATATTTTGTTTTTTTCTATCATGGGGGTTACGATTTAGAATATTATAAAGGTGTAAAAAGATCTATGTTACAATATCTTTTATTATAGAATTTTTTAGGTTCATATTTATTTTGGAGAAAATAATAAGAATTTTTTTTACCAAAAAAAATTATTTTGTTCTCCTATAAAAATTTATGTGGTATAGATGTTAAATATCAATTTCTTCCCATATTAATATAACAAACATCAAGATAGTCAATTGTATACGATATCAATTTTTTTTATTTAGATCAGGTGCCTTTATCTTCTATAACAATGTTTTATTAAAAAAATTATTTTAAAAAAATTATTTATTTCATAAACACATTTTTAATTAATGTTTACCATGTTTTAAAATTATTTAAATTGAAATTCATTAATGCTTTCCAAATGGGTCACTTTTTGCCCACATTTTATAAAATGTTTTGAATCAAATTTTAATTTTTGACATTTATGTCATTAATGGATTTTACTACCAAAAAATAAATTATATTCCACAATTATTAATTTATATTACTCCATTTTAGCATTAAAAGAAATATGGTTTCTCAATTTTTTTTCATTTATTATTATTTATAAGTGATTT
Source organism: Viscum album (assembly GCA_963277665.1). Classification (NCBI taxonomy): domain Eukaryota; kingdom Viridiplantae; phylum Streptophyta; class Magnoliopsida; order Santalales; family Viscaceae; genus Viscum; species Viscum album. The sequence continues at coordinate 667,612,629 of OY728162.1, forward strand.
AAAAAATGAACGATTCATTTTCATAAATAACTATTTATATTTTAATTGTATTTTCTTTTGTAACCATCAACAAATCTAATTATAACTTATTTTCCAATTGTGATACATTATTTTGATACCATAATAATTCTTTATCAAGATTTATTATGATTTTTCAATGATATTATTATGGAACCATAATCCTTTAAACAATTTAATCATGATTCAATTGTAATTGATTATTTGTAACCTTCCTAAGAACATATTCTCATCCATATAATGATTACACCCCCCTTATTATCATGAATTATTTCTAATTTAATATTTCATGAAATGTGTCTTATGAATGATGATGATGACCTGATGTAAAATAAGAATATCTAGTTAAGTTGGAGAAATTCTCATTTAAAAACAAGTTTATTGTTTTTGTGAATGGTTTTCCTAATTCTATAAAACTATAATCCTAAATTTTCTTTTCTTATAAAAGACAAATAAATTTAAATTTTGGATTTTTTTGTTATGGTTGGAAAACATTTGGTCAACTTCATCGGTATCAAATATAGAAATATATTTTTTATGATTTTGAAATCAGATACGGGAGTCCGGGTTTGAGGCTATAATAGTTTGAATCCAAGTTATGATTAGATAACTTTTGATATTAGGGATGTTTTAATGTGAGATTATTCTACGATTTATATATTCCATCATAGGTTTATATGGTTATGTATGATCATAAGTTTAATGTCTTAGAAACAACTTTATGGTTTATGTTATGAGATCTTAAAGTGATTAATGTCATATTAATAGATATTTTATAAGGTTGATGTGTATGTAATAAATAACGTAAATGTGAGGTATTCGTTAACATTTTTATGACATAATAGTTATGGGATTGATTACCATTAGGGTTTATATGGTTATAGATGTTGTGGTAATTATAGGAACACAAAATTTTTCAAAATGATAAACATGATATTAAAAAGTTATTTGACAAAAAATAGATTAATGGTATTTCAAAAGGAGATCCCCATATGTATGTTCTTGTAATATTTAAGTAATGAAATAATCATTGAGGTAAAAAAAATTAATTTGGACATTATTGAGGTTATTTGGGATATGGAATTATTCATTCATTGAAATTTTTAGTTTCATATTTTTGTATTGCTATTGAATTTTGATTATTAATGTAGCATAAGATGTATTGATCATTTTGGGAATTATAAAACCATATGAAAAATATTTTGTTTTTGGGTTAGTCTAATGATAGGTGAAATATATTTTTATCTCTTTTATCATTATGTGGTATTTAACAGTTTAATTTAGAGGTTAATTGTTCAAAAAATCATCTTGAATACTCATTATTTGGAGAAAAATATGATATTATAGTTAAATGAGGATAAAAGGTGAAATTATACACATCATGTAGTATATTTAATTCTTGTCATAGTATATATGATAAATAAATTCCTTAACCCAAGGAAAATGACCATGAAACAAATTTATATCCTATTACCATAATTATTGATGATATCCATTAGCGTTTTTTAGCTATTTGGGTTATGGTTTTACAATTTTAGCTTTATATTAATCATTCTCATTCATGGGATCAATAATCTCTATCACTCTATATCATTATTTTTATAGTTTGTTTATTCTTATATGTCAAAATAACCACATCCCATCTAGGTTATACAATATGGATACCAAAGACATGTTATTATAGATGACAGTAATATGTCGATTTCCCTCTTATCAAGAGGTTTATTTATTAACAATTTTAATGATTTGGGTTTCCAAAAAAGTTATTTTCAAAAGTGGAACATTTATTTATTTATATAAATTCAAATTGTGAGGAAACAATTAATTAATGGGGTGAGGATGTGTAAGATCATTATCCTTTTGGAGATGTCTTATGATCTTTTATAGGTATTCTCTTACCTTATTATACGTATATTTTATGGGTTTTTTGTGTGGGGTGTTTTGGGTGAAATTGGATAAAAAATGGAGAAATTGGGGCTATGCCTAATTTGTGGACGGTTTTCCCAAACCATGCTCGTAGGCTAGAAATCCATATAAACCCAAAAAGAGGGGATTCAAAAATATGGAAAATAGTTTGTTAAACTATACACACTCATATGTGAAACTATGTCGCACCCCTATGCAATGTCAACTGTTTGGGATCATGGTTATGGGAAACCATGTTCTTCAGGAAACAAACCATACATAAATGATTTTGAATCCCAAATAATTATTAATCAAAATACCATACCCTAATCATATAACCCAAAATACCATGGCTTAACCAATAATCATTATATCTCTTTTTTTGAGGCTCTCCGACATATTCGGGGCCCTTATGTTGTCCGTTCAATGCGATTCAACACACAAATTAATGATTTGACCTATCCTGGTAATATAATCACATCATTTTTATTTTCCTCCTTCTCTCTCGTTCTCCTCACATCCATTTAAGGGATGCGTTTTTCCTACTGGTATTAGTTCCAGTTCTATGTTTTATGGATCCTAATTCATTTGATCTTGTTTTAGTATTTGATTCAGAATATCATTCTTCATCATGGGTTTAAACTATTTGTTTCAATTTGGTAAAAAAAAATTCAAATATCACTCCTAGATGATTTAAGGTAGGTGGTCTACACTAAATAACCATATTCATTATTTTAAATTGTATGTATTATTTGTTAGAATTTAATTCGATCATTTGGAACTGAATATTCATTTGAATAAATATATTGATTAATTATTTTATGGAAACATGGAATTTGTTTATTTAATTTATCAATAAATTAATGGGATGTTATGATTTTCAAATTTTTTGGATTAATTGATTGTTTTATTAATTAATAGGATATTTGGATTATTTAATTTAGAATAAATAATTGTCCTATTAATTATTGGAATATTGATATTTTGGAAATAGTTTATTTAATTTTGGATATAATTAATTGATATTTTTGTGATTATGAAATTATTTCAATTGGATTAATTAATTTTCAAATTAACTAATTGATGTTTTTATAAATAAATGTGATTTGAAGGTTAGTGATGATTAACCTTGATTTTTTTTATATATGTGATGTATGTGATATTTTAATATTTGTGTGTGGATATGGTATACTCCCTCAATATTCCAAAGTGATAAATTGATTAATATTCATTTGTGGGACCTGGTCTTCAATGTCAAAAACCCATAGTGTTAAATTTATTGATAAGAGTGTGTGGGGTATTCTTTGTTATATCAAAATAAAATAGTTATCAATGAGTGTGGGAAATTGAATACTACTTGAAAATTTCACTTCTACGATCGATTTATAAATCAATTTGGTATATGGATAGCTAATTCATGGTCCTATGGATCTTAGGCATGGATACCTAGATGAAAAAAATTGGCATTAGACTATGGTTCATATTATCTTTAATATAAATTTAAATCAAATGGATAATAAAATACTATTTTTATAAGGAATTTTTTATTTACTATGTTATATTATTCATATTATGACATCGGAAAAATTAGGTATTGAGAGTTCATGTTTCCTTGAAAATCCGAGAATTATGTGGTTAAATAAAGGGTAATTGAATAAATGTAAACTGTTTACATTATTGATATAACTTTACACTTTAAAAAACGCATACACACTTTTTACTAGATACTCATTTAAATGTTTTTGGTGTTGGCCTGATGAGTTGTACTCACACCCTACTCAGGCTGCCTTATTGGTACTAGAAAGGACATCACGTTGGCAGAATAGTATATAGAAAAAAGTCCTTTGATAGATGGCTGAGTTGGGATGGTGCATTGATGAGGGAACTAGACATGATTCATGTACTTCTTGGGAGGTTTCAGTGCCATAAATTATTTTGGGGTATTCATATTGAAACATATCACATACATGGCCTGACAAATATACTATTTTATTTTTTGATATCATATCTCATGTTTTGGTCATCATGTGATGTTGGTATTATTATGGTTTTGATTACTTATTTTGGTTTTTGGTTTATTTAGTTTTTACTGTTATGTTACCTTGATAAATATGGTATAGTATCCCTAGGATTTATATTAGACCCTCATTAAATTCTAGTAGCCTCTAGAGTACCTGGATGCATGCCTTAGGTCATCTGAATGACCGATTAGGGGTACCAGTTTGTGGAAACCAAGTCAGGATGTAACAATGTGGTATCAAAGTAGTTTCTTTTCATTTACTTTTTAATTACTATTTGGGAAAGTTATACAAGTGAATATGACGATTCAGACCTCATTTACAATCTTTTGGATTGGATTTTCTATCCAATTTATTAGGGTATAAACCATGTACCAAGGGTGGGATTGTTGTTATTTATGTGTGTTTATACAGTTGGAACCGATTTCACCACGAGTGAAAAACATGATTTATGATATGGTTATTTTTTGAGACTTTATGATATTTTACGTGTGTCCATATATAACATGATATTTTGGTATGTATTCATCATTCTAGGTACTCCTTATTATTTTGTGAAAAGCACCACTTTTTTTACGCATGGGAAATGTGGGCTTTGTGTAAGTTGGTAAATCAATTTTTTATTGGATTCTATGAAATAAATGAAGAGGTTCCTAATGTGAACATGAAATTATACAAATTATGAAATTTTAAATAATTGGTGTTTACATATATAATAATCATTATTATTAGTTTACCGTTTTTTAAGTATGACCGAGACATAGGATGGTTAAGGGTGGTGATAGTTCCAAGGTATTGATTGTGTGGCGTAAAAAGGGGAATTACTTGTCATAGTTAATTATGGATAACTCTTGTTAAATATGATTATGTTTTTTAATGTGTCATAAGATGTGTTTTTCTAGTTTTACATATATCCCTCCATTATGATTCCATTTGAGAAGACAATATGAGGATATGGCTTGAAATGAACCTCCCGTGAGGGAACCTGAGGAACTGATGGTGATAGGTGATAAAGTATGATTGATGTTATGTGATTCCTTTTCTTGGTTTATGCATTTAATGGTAAGAGTGACATGGTGGGTTGTGAAAATTATTCCATATCTGACATGGGAATTCACGTTCCATCACCCTTTAATATTTAACAGAGAGGGTGGACCTATGGTTGGTTAGATCTGTATTAAGTCTATTTATATTATACATGAAGAAATGGATATTTATTTCATGAATAATGTCAAAATATATTATTACATGTTACATGGTCATGAAAAGATATGGTGGTAAAATCTAATAGGAGATGGATATTTTTAGACTATGAAGTGGATGGACTTTCATCAGATGTTCTTAGAGCCATTTTTCCTCAGATGCTTTGGATGGAGAGAGAAATAGAGTTCATGTGGTTAACTTAGGGGAACATGTTGGTGATGTACAATACTAGATGCTTTTATGATATTCAGTGATCTTTTCAAATTCTTGTGGGAGATGAGGCCACTACACAAAATTCGTTTCCTGATGGGTTTAAATATGAAATTAGTTCTGATGTCAATATATTCATGTTGAATATGATTTCTAAAGTGGTGAATCATAATCTTATATCTTAGAGGAAACAAAATAATTATTTCAATTGTGGATAAATGGCTCTTGATAGACGTTTGGGATTTTTGAATTCTTTTGTTATGAATAATATCTATAGGATCGATAGTCAGGGTGATACCGAGGTAAGTTTTTACGGGAAGGGTTAGTTATATAAGACCTTCCTCATGTGATAAATTGAAATTGTGGTAGTTCGGAACAACTACCAAGATAGTAACCTGGACCACTGGTATAGTATGAAGGCTGTGGTGGGATGATAAATCTATAGTGATTATGAAGGAACATGTGACATACGTTTGTCGACAAAGAATATAGAAAAAATCGAAGTGTATAATGGGGATATTCTACACCTTTTCAGTCATCTAGTTGGAATCTAATAACCATGGACGTAGAAGCATTGGATGTTATTATTTTGGGAATGAATGATTGTATCAGCAAAGTATTGAAGCTCATGGTAATCAAAATTTATCACATGGATGAGGGGAATGACAGTTTCATGTCGTTCAACCTATACTAGAGGATAGAGAGGTTAGGCCATCGACAATAAGAGATACTTTTCTTGTAACATATTTTCTAGATAATGACTTATTTGATATGGGTTACTCTCATATTTTTTATGTATTCACTACATGTGAATAGTTTGAGCTTAGTGGTGGAGTTTTTGATAAGGGTGATGATGATTGATACTTCATTAGTAGTAGGGACAAGATACATTTTCTTTTTCAATGAGTGATCTCTCAATGTTCTCGAGTATCATTTTATGGGGTACATTTATATTCATGGCATGTTAAGATATTACATATTAAGGGTATGGACTAGTTTATATCATACTGAGGCCAAATTTATTTATACAAAATGATTTGAATTTTACATCTCCTAGGGGTAACAATTATGTTCACTCTGGTGAGTTGGATATCAGTGAGGGTTGTTTGGGGATAGTTCATCAGAAAAATGGGGATCCTACAACCCTGGTTTATAGTGTATTGATGGATGATGGAGGTGTAAATCATGGTTCCATTCCACACATAGTGGATAGGTTTCAGGATGTTTTTCCTAAAGATTAATCTTGTCATACACAAGATAGAGATGTGTAATTTATCATTGAGAACAATACCATTCTGAGATAGTTTATATTAAACTGTAAAGGCTGAATCCTTTTGAGGGACATTATGGTAGACCATGTAGATCATCTCTATATTGGATATAAGCTGGTGATTCAGAGTTGTTGTGTAGTAACCCCCGGATTCTAGTAGGTATGTCTTACATTACTCTTTTTGTGTTTATCATGTTTAATGGAGATGAAAGGAATAATTGGGAGAATATTCGGTGTTATATTGAGGAAAAATGGATGTCACATTGGAGCCACACAACTTGTCTAACTATGTGGCCTAACCGATCGTAATTGGTCTTCTTGAGTCAGTGGACCAGCACAGTTGGTGCATGTTTTCATGGACATTTAATTTCTCAAAAAATTCATTTCTATTTATCCCGATAAGATAGAATCTGTTATCTCATGGAAACCACAGAATAATGTCTTCGAGAAAACAATTTCTCTTGGTCATGCTGGTTACTATCAACGCATTGTGTGTGATTTTTTACGACATGAATC